>CM043871.1:11336125-12536125 GCA_023846275.1 Vanilla planifolia | reverse complement strand
AAAGAAGTCATACCATTTGCAATCCTTCTTGGCAGTGATAGTGAACTTACCAAGCTTAGCCCAACGGATAAGGAAGAATAAAAATAAATGAAAATGCTGCTGTAAATTATTTACTAAATAATAACTTAAATTATTATTTTTATAGCTTGATAACTTTGAAAATCAATTAAAAATTAAAGTGAGCTCCAAATATTATGTAATAATGACCATTTTCTTCCTCTCAATGAGCTATATTTGAACATATGTTCATATCTAACTTTCGAAATACTTGTAATTGGTATATTTTACAAGAGCAACTAAATATGAATACTTTATTTTAGCATGTCAATTTCTCAAATAACAACTATATATTATCGGAATATGCATAATTACATATTTGGAAATTTATATACACAACTGACAATAGTTGTGAAAATTGGTATATTACATAATATGTTGGATTTGACCATGGATTATGTGTTTATCAACATTTATTAACAGTAACACTTCTTTCCTATTTGATTAGAGTTGCCTAATATTTTTAAAATCAGGCTCAATCAGTTTTACTGAAGTCTGATTGAACTTCTAATAGTTTGTGATGATTCTTCTCCATTTAGATTTTATAGTTTTCTCATTTACACTTAACTTCTTCTCTAATGGGAACTTTGGTAAGATGCTCTTCATGGTCCCATTATTGGCCAATGCAAGAAGCGGTTCTTTTCATCTTTTTAAGCTAAGGATTTCACTTCTTCTTTTGTCAATGAACTCATCGCCTGCTAAGTTGCTGTAGAAGCCTTTGAAGAGGAGACATCTCCTTGATCTCATGATCTTTTTAATGATTCCTTGGCAACAATGATAGGTAAAGTACTTTTGTTTGTACTTTTTGAAACTTTGTTTGACAGTAGCCTACTAGCTCTATTTTTTCCTTCATTTTCCACCATTGGCAAGAAGGATTTCCAGGTAAGCTTCAGCTTATTTATCAACATGAAGACTTCATGTGAAGCAATCATCTATCAGCCAGTGGCTCATCTTCTAGGAAAGTTTCAGAATTTATGTAGCCCTAATATTCATACAAGTGGTCTTCTTTTATATTGTTATAATGCTTTTATTGATAGAGAGATCCTAAGTCTGTCTTAGGCGAGCTTCAGAATACCATTTTGGTGCATGCTAAGCAACTTTTAAAATGTAAATTTCAAGGAAATTTATGTTGATTTTACTATAGCTGATTGGGAAATTTGAATTTAGTAGTCTTACGTGTGATGATAGGATCAAAAATATTGGTATGGGTATTTGTCTATGTTTTTATATTTTACATAGGTGGGATGCTAATTTTTTACTGTATTTCATATTTCAAAACATATTGAAAAGTCTTTTATTTTTCAAAATGATGTTGTTTGTTAATTTTTCTTGATTTGCAGTTAATGAAGTGTATTATAAATAAGTTTAACGTTAAAAGAATTGCAATATTTGATTTGATTGTTAGTATTTATGTTGGGCCTTGATTCTCGCTTGGCAAAATCACTGGAAAACTTTTGGAATCCATAATCAGTCATTACTATGGGCTAAATTATAGATTAAATACTCACCTTCGTTCAATCTCAATCATAATAACTAAGTATAAAGAGATCCAAAGAATTTTGAAAGGTTTCAGTATTTATGAGGTCAAGGAAGACAAACCCATTCCCAATTTGATTCCAATCAAATGATTCACAGTACAATAGATCTAAACATTATATAAATAGGTTAAAGAGGACATGTTGGCCAGAATTCCAAGATAACTGAGCATCCACAAACCATTGTTACAATTAGTAATATCAATTCCAATGTAGAAAGAGCTTCTACAAGTAACTAGTAAACAACATAACTTGTTGATTTGTGATGATGATGGAACAGAAATGGTGGGAGACAAGAAAGAAAAACACATATATGGAAAGCTTTTAGAGGCTGAAGCACAATCACTTTCAATGCCAATGCCCAAAAAAATCTGAAGTGTGCAATTGCTAAGAGCTATAAAAGAATCATGGTCTTTTTAATTTGAAAAAAAGGTTGGAATTTTTCCAGACTTGGATTGCTATTTTAAATAACAATGGATCACAAATTTATTTGCAACTTGCCTTCAGGAATAAAAGCCATATCAAACTCATTAAGTTATCCAATAAAATTATAAACTATAAATTATATTGAAAACTAATCTTCATGTTCTATAAACCAATTGAAATTAGAATCTTTTAATTAAAATAATTTATCAACTTGGAATACAAGCCTATACATTACAAGAATCCAAGGTGGCTTTGCCAAGAGATATAAAGTTGAATTGATGGTGACTATGGCTTTACGATGTGTTTCTGAATTTTTTTATTTTTCTCATATTTGGGTTCAAATTTTCCATTTGCATCATAGTTTCTCAAGAGCTATAGTAGTTAAGGTTCCTTTTGTGCAAAAATTCATCGAAAACGTTGATAGAAAATCGTTATGAGAAAGACTTTTAAGAATTGTTTCCAACATCCTGTGTTTGAATTTGCTTATCCTATTTGTCTTACTTATTTGGTGTTGTTCACAAACTATTTTTCAAAATATAGGCTGCAAGGAAGGTGATAATATATACTGTGGATGAAACCAAGTATTAAGAAGTGGTTATTTAATTGTACTTTTGTTGTGTTTATGCAAGTGCACTCTAAGTTTTTTTAAAATTAATTCCAAACCAACCTTTAATCACAAATTTGTGCTGTTTTCAATTATTACATAAGAAAACACCAGAAAAAATTGAAATAGAAAAGTTAATTTCTAAACTATATGGTCTGCTAAATGTGTATATTGATTAGGTTATTCTGTCTTCTTGGCTAAACAGGACCTCCTCAACCATTGTCAGACTGCTATACTGGGAAAATGGCCTAATTGAAAAGCTAGTGTTTTTTCTTTTAGTTTTCTTGTCCTTTTATTAGAAAAGCAATAGCTTTACTTTTAAGATTGAAGAAAAATCCTTTCCTGATGATGCAAGATAAATGATTTCTTCTTGAGAAAATCATGTTTCATTTTCTTTCGTGACTCCAAGTACTCATTCTTGGTTTGTATTAGTGTGCATGGCCAGTCAAGCTGTTGACTTGTTTCCTTCAATCTGCCCCGAGATTGTTGTTCGAGATGCTCGGGTGGAGGATTGCTGGGAAGTGGCTGATACACACTGTAGCTCCTTTTTTCCAAATTATACTTTTCCGGTAGATTTGGCTCTTCGGATTGACAGATTCGTAGCTCTGCTTTCTGGCTTCTCAGTACCTCCAGGTTGTATGAGGACATGTTTAGTTGCGGTTCAAAGTGTATCACGGAACGATGATATATTTTTTGGAAGTAACGACTTCAAAATTGGGTTACTTGAAGGAAAATTTAACCTAAAAAAGGGACCTGTAGCTGGTATTCTAACTGTAGACACCATGGCTGACTACCTTCCTAGAAAAGGCCCATTTCGCCAAAGAAGGTCTGTATTGCTTCTGCCTAACTGTCAAATCTAGGATTTGTGCTGTTTTTTTTAATCATACATTTACATGCTCCATGCTCTGTCTAAACTAATCCATGTATATGTATGAAAAAAAGGTCCTTATGGCTCAAACACCAACAATGAGAACAAATGCACAGATAAGTTAGTGTACCTCTTCCGCAAATCTGTTCTAGTAATTCAGTGGTGTGCAACATATTTTTCTCAGTATTAGGAAACATAATATACTAAGATTTTGTTTCACAAGGTCATGAAAATTAAAAATAAACTGCTTATGACCTGTAGTTATTTCCATAATACTTCATAGCTAAGCATACGTGACATTTTTTTCTGCCAAGTTCTTTGACCCTTAAATATTGTATCAATGGATGTTTTTTTATTATTTGTTTTTGGAACTTTTTTACGGATGGGTCAGTGTTCTTCAAAGAAGCAAGAAGTAGCTTTCTATTATTGTACAAATGATAGATATACTCTTCTAATTTGGTCTCATAAGTGAATTGGTTTTTCACAATTTCAAAATTTTCGAATTGACTCTTATAGTATTATAAATGTAACATCTAGGTCTCTAGCTAGGTTTTCATTCCTAAACTACTTTTCTAAAATAGTCGTATAAGATTGTATTATTTATATAGTTGTTCAAATAAGTCTCTATAAAGAATGGTACTTTAAGAATGATAAACAAGATTACAGATATAGTTGCTACATTAATGAAACTAGAATGACAAAAGTTGGTATATTGGAAATACGAGGGACTCATCTGTATATATGACCAAATTAGAGGAACTTATTTGCTATTCATCATCTATTATTTAAACATTTCTTGGGCCGATGTAATAGATTAAGTGTGGTACACCTTTAAACAAAGCTCCATCCTTGATCTCACGTCAATTGCCTCAATATTATTTCAATATTTTCCTTGGAATCAGGAATAATTTTCCAAGACTTCGAACTTAAGAGATTTGCTATAAGATAAGATGTAGTGTTAACAATGTTCAAAATAAATATGGTAGTTCTCATTTCTAGCTAAGTGTAGTACATAATACATGGTAGCTTAATATTTCTTGTTTGTCTTTTCTTTGGACTAATTTGTCTTCTACTCAATGCTATCAATGATCTTTTCAAGCTTTAAATAAATATAGCTACCGGTTTATTATGGTTCTAAGTCTTTGAATTCACCAACATATAAAGGATTATGATAATAAGAAAGTGAATAACTAAAATACCTTGTTACATGGCAAAAACTAAATTACCAAACCAATGTTATTAAGAAAGTTGTCTATGTTATATTGGAAGACTATTTCATATTACCAAGATTGTTGGAAAAAAAACTGAGGAATCCTCTTATACAATACACTTTTCAAGTTAAGGGCAGTAGTTGTGATTTGTATAACTTTTTCGATGTGTTGTGTTTGTTTTCAACATCTTTCTAGAGCTCAATCTTAAGTTCTTCACAAATTGCAATAGTTTCTACTTCAATTGCCAGTAACACGAATGCACGTGTAAAACAAAATAAAAAGTAGCTTTTTTTAATCATTGTGGGATATTTTCTTTAAAATATATGGCTTTAGTTTTTAATAAAAATGAAAGAAACATATATATTCTAGAATAGTTTGTGTGCTAGGATTATTTGCATGAGTGTGCTTTCTTAGGGTGGGGTGATTTCTTTCTCTTCTTGGAGGAGATAACTATTGGTTTGATCAACTAGTTGCCCACCAATAGGGTGATTTAATGCAAGAAGGGAGTGCTCTCGTGAGCAAAATCCTTTCTAATTGGGCCACCTCTATCTCTAATATGATGTGCATTTTTTTAGATGTGATAATTGCGAAGCAATGCGATGAATTTGGATGCTCGTTCTTATTGCGTGCCTTTTGGTCAGTGCAGGTAGTGCTTAGTTTGATCAATGTGTTGTTTTTGGCATGTTGGGGGGGAGTTAAAGGGGTGGGTGGGCCCTTTCTTGATGTGGCTAGTACAGGTGATATCCTTTCCTCTATCATTGTTGAAGGTTCTAAGGAGGACATGGTTAGTTATTAAGTGGCCAAGTGGGGCCTCTTGTGGAATGCCCAAGTTGGGATTGGGCCTTTGGGCTAAGTTGTTGTCAAAGTGTGGGTTGAAAAGCTTATCATTCTGTTCTTGTCTGAAGTCAAAATTAATTTATCCTAAAACAACAATTGGGTTATAATTGATAATGACGATGCTGGTAACTAAAAAAGGTTTTTTGAGATGAATTAGGTTGCATTTTTTTTGTCCATATGATTTCCTTCTCTTAGATTTACAACTAATGTCATTGAGAGAACTATGAAGTTTTTGGGTTATATCATGACTTTGTTATGTAGGCAAGAGGACTACAACACTGTGTGCTTTGGTGGTCCTTAGACCATAGCAAGACAAGTATTTGGTCTTAATTGTTGAGTGCTGGGCTTTAATCCTAAATCTTCAGTTGGTATGATGGTGCCTGTTTGGATATGTCTCCCAGGTTTAGAGCTGTACACTTATAAGGCGAGCTCAATTATTCCATCTTGTTACCTATGTTGGTGTCTCATATGGAGGGATGCAATAAGTGCAAGAATGGAAAGAATAACCACTAACAAGGTCTATTTTAAAGTTTAGCTTAGATCTCTCTATCTAAGAGATGGGAAGTTTTTCAAAACATTTGAGCTTAAAAGGTTCTCGATTTTATGTTTTGGGTGTAGAAAGGTGGGCCATCTTATGGATAAATGTCCCAAACTAGATCTACCCAAAGACATCAAGGTCATGCACTAGTTACTTTGACTAAGCCTATCCAAGGGACTTTTGGATCCCCTCTTATTGGCTAGCCTAGCCTCTGGCCTTGTGTTTTAGGCTTACCACCATGTACCATCTCCAAAAGATGTGCAAAAAATCTCTTTAATACGAATCCCTTTACTATTCTTTTATGTAAGCTTGTTCTTTCATTTTTTAGATATGTTAACATTAAAGACCACTAAGCTTACCACCTTTCTTACTATTGTTGTTCCATACAAGATGAAAAAATTAGGCTATGAAGCCTTGTGGTTAAGAAAAGAAGATCCTTAAGAGAGTTAACGAAATGATTAAAACTTAGGCTTAACCAACAAAGAGAATTTGCCTTCTCCCAAATAGTTGTCGCCTAAAGAACCTAATTCTTTGGCAGGAGCTAAAGCAATGTGTTTTGCTTAGTGGGTGGCCAAGACTAGGAAAACTTGCCCGAACCTTTACTTGCCAAAGCCTCTTAATTTTGTCCTTTCTCCATCTCTTGACCTTGTTTTTGTGCTACCACTTTCAATTTGACACAAGCTTAGAAAGAAATAACACCACAAGGAAAAGGCCCCTTCACCCACTTCCTTGTCTAAGGAGGTGGTCTCGCTTGCCTTGGAAGACTTGCCATTTTCTAGTCAAAGAAAGTGGAAGTAAATTTATCCTAAAAACTTGATATGGAGTAACCACTTCCCATTGATACCATGATTAGCATAATATTTTGGAATTGTTGAGTCAAGAAACCATCTCACACAACAACCTCTAAAACTTGATCAAAGATCATGTTCCTTGCTTCATCTACCTTCTAGAATCCAAAGTTCAAGACTTGTTGCATTGTGAAATTGAATATTTGGTTGGCCAAAATTGGGAATTTGCTTTCACCCTCTTGATTGGTAAGTCCAAGGATATCTTTTTACTTTGGTTGCCTACTCATATCTCTATGCAAATAGTTATGAATTCTAAACAAGCTATTTCTTTAGAGGTTACTTATGACTCTAGCCCTCTATGAATTGTTTTTACTATGTACACTAATTGCGATCCCACGTGCATTGTTCCTCTAGGTTGATCTCACTCTCTTTCTTAAAGGTCCCCAATTAGCAATATGGTGGGAGACTTCAATCGTGTTCTTTTCTAAGCTGAATGTTAGTGAGCCCCTTTGTTTTTTTGGCTATGCTAAGAAAGACTTCTCTAATTTCATTACATCCTTGGACCTTCAACACTTGTCCTTCGATGGCCTTAATTTTATGTTTTGGAAGAATAAGAAAGGTCAAGCTCGTATTAGGTCCCAGTTCAATGGAATTGTCACAAACTCTAGGAGCCTTCTTAAGTTCCCCATCATCCCACCTCACTTGCATTGGCTTGGACCATTGTCCCTTTTGTTTCAGGTTTTTGGTATCTTCATTATCTATTAAATCACTAGTTTCTAGTTCTAGTTAATACATATGCTTGGGAATCTTTGAAAATATAATAAACAAGGATCTTACCATGATCACAATTTTAGAGAGATGCAATAGTACATGCCTATGGGGTCACTTTTGCAACTGATTATTAGTACTTAAAATCGTATTTATATTGGATGGTTTTTTGTTTCGATGATCCCCTACTTTATGGACTTTTGTATTTATCATTGCTTTCCTTGTTACCTCTCTAATTAATGATGGTATTTGTGAACTTGTTTTTAAGTCTCTATTTTTTGGAAAAAAATATTATTTCTTATATCATTATTCTTACTTCTATGTGGATATAAGTGTGCTTTTTTACCTAATATGAGAAGCAACATTTGTTGATGACTGGTTATATAATGGTTGTTCTTACGAATAAATTGTTTTTCACATTTTACTTGGTGTAACATGTTACTTGGGTTGTGAATGGGAACTTAGTTTTCATCTGAGTATGTGACCTTGGATTGTTGTTTCATATTTAGCTCCAATTGCAGTTACTACAACTATTTTTTTGATCTATCTTATTGGTCAAGGAAGTTTCTCTAATGGTATGTCTTTAAGAATATTTGATACTTTCAACTTCATGATTCTATTTTTAGATAGAACGCAACATTCTTATGCATCCATTTGACACGTTAAACGTAGCTGATGTCTTCAATGAATCTTTTCTTCTAATAGAAGAAGATTTTGTCTACATGGACCCTCAAATTCGACGTTTTTTGTGTCTTTCTTTATTGTGGCAAGGGTTATCATCTTTGAATTCTGGTCCATTCAAACCCCCTTGCTCAATTTTTAATCATACGTGTGCTCGTATTCTTCGTCTGCTCCACTATTTGAGCAAGTTTGGAGTTGGCAACTTGATCTCTCTTATTTCTCTCACCTCAAGAATTAGATTGATAAATTTCAACAACAAGAGCATAGTGACCAAGGGTTGTACGAGTTGGCTGAGCTCCTTGTCCTTGTTTCTGAGAACAACTTTTTGTTGGTCTATCGAGAGGCTTGGTGGTAATAGTTGGCTAAAGTGCATTCCTTCGAATTGGGAGATAGGAGCTCACATTTCTTTCACAAAATTGCCACTTAACTCTAGCGCACTAACCAAGTTTCCCTTCTGGAGGCTGACGATGATTCCCGGCTCATTATGCTATGGATATTTTCAACAGAATTGTGGGCATTTGTTGCTTACCCAATTCATTGGTTTTTAGTTTCCTCAACTTGGCGCCATTCTCTGGGAGCATTATATGCAATTCTCATAGATCATTAAGGAGATTCTTGCTATTGTTTGTACCTTCACCCCTAATTATATCCTTGGATTTGATGGTACTATAGGTGTTTTGTGAAAAACTACCATGATCTTGTTGTGGGAGGGGAAGACTTTGTTATTACCATCACCCATTTCTTTAATCATGCTAAAATGCTTGTGTTTGTGTGACACTATTGTGATTTTTATCCCTAAGGTTGATGTTGCATCTCGTCCTAGTTAATTTTGGCCCATTAGTTTGTGCATCACTACTTATAAGATTGTCACTAAAATCATAGTCAATCAAATGAAGATTCTTGTGACTTATGAGCAGGGAAGCTTCATCCCCAAGAGAGGCATCATGATGGCT
Organism: Vanilla planifolia; assembly: GCA_023846275.1. Classification (NCBI taxonomy): domain Eukaryota; kingdom Viridiplantae; phylum Streptophyta; class Magnoliopsida; order Asparagales; family Orchidaceae; genus Vanilla; species Vanilla planifolia. Next base: position 12,526,859 of record CM043871.1, on the reverse strand, counting down.
ATTGTTGGCTCAAAAGATTTTCCACCATAAGGATTTCTCGTTATTTGCCTCTGGTCTCATGACCTTTAAAGTTGATATGAAATAACCTTATGATATGGTAAGCTAGCCTTCTCTCTTAGTCATACTCAGTGCATCTTCAAACCATGGTATTTCTCTCTTGGCCATACTCGATGCATCTCCAAACAGAGGTATTCAATCTTGGATAATGTTTTCCAGATTGGAGTGGATATTTGGAGTCTACAACCTTATCTAAGGATGTACTTTATGCTCTTATTTTTTTCATTTTAAACTCTGAGCTTTTATTCCTTCTCATTCAACAACACATGTCGAGCTGGGGCTCTTGAGGGGTCTGCATATCCTTTAAGGCGCCACTTATCTTCCAACTTTTCTTTGTGGATGCTTTTTTTTTTATTTTTTATTCTACCGCCTATTCTGAAGCAAGCGAGTTCACTACAACCTTAAGAACTTATTGTGCTGTCTAGACATAATGTTAACAAAAACAAGTTTTTTTTTTTCTTCTATAGCAAGAACATATCTTGCAAACATAGGAGGATGATTGTTAACAAGTTGCGATTTAAGACCCAAGTGAAAGGTAATTACCTTGGGATCACCATCCAAAGGAGATTTCTAGTTTTGGATGATTTCCAACACATCATGTCTAAGGTTAGATATAGAATTTATTTGTTGGGCCCTCTGTTTGCTTCCTTTGCTGGAAATTTTTTTTGATAAATAGCATTCTTACCTCTGTGCTTCTCTATTCCATGTCTTATACTCTTGTTTTTCTTAATGTGCTTGACACAATGGAGTGGTTGATCTTTTTATTTCTTGGGGGAGGGAAGTTGAAGTAACTTTTCTCTTCACTATCTCCCTTGAGAAGCTGTTACTTGTCCCAAAGGCCATGGTGGCCTACAAATCCTTTGCCTTAGGGATTGGATGAACATCCTTGTGGCCAAGCTTTCTGCCCAGTTCCTTGGTGGGTCACCCCTCCCTTTGTTGGTTACTTCTAAGCCAAGTATGGCAGTTGGGAGGTGCTCTTTCAAGTGCATGTGGAGAAACTGATTAGTTTGAGCAAGTCCATTGTTATTGACAATAAATACTATTTGGAAGGTCAGTAATAACAGAGTTTCCACTTCAGTAGTCTCTATTGGCGCGGGTTTGACCCCATTGATCATTGGCCTACTACTTTCATAATAATTCATGCCTTTCCTTTGGAGAGTTTGTCACAAGGCTTTTCCTAGACTTTATCCTATGCTCATTACTTCTAGTATGAGTTGCCCTTGTGGGTGCTGTAACCCAGAAATCCTTGATCATATTCTTCTTTCATGCATTAGGGCTGCTCAAGTTTTTAAAAAATTTACGTTTTGGTTGTGATATCAGTCGCAAACCGACAAATTGCTCATTGTTTTTACTTGATATGTGGGTATATGTTCACCAGGAAGCTGCTTTAGTGTGATGTTTTGTCGCATAGCATTCATTTTTTTACTGAATTTGGAAGAATCATAATGCTAAGGTTCACAGCAAGCCAATATACCCACCATCTGTTCTTTTTGCATTCATCTGTTCTTTTATCACATCTAAAGCTTTTCTACCTTTTTGCAATCAAAAGCCATATTATACTCTTTATGTTTTCTGTCCTTGGAAGTAAGATTTTCTTGTATTCTACAAGTTGATTGATTTATCAGAATGTAATTTATTTATTTTAGGCGATTTAAGAAGTCTTATTACCTGATTAGCTCGTCTTGCTAGAAAAAATAGATAAAAACTAATATTGTGTAGATGGGCTAGAACTTGTGTGACTTAGATCACAATATTGACAATTGAATCTCAAGGTAACCAACTAAGTTCGTTTAGTCTTGCAATTTAAATTAAAAATGCAAGGCACCTAAAAAGCATTCAGAACATGAAGACATTGAAACCAGTACTGACTCTTGATTCCTATCAATATTATTACAGAACAAATCAGATAGACATAGCCTGCATATTTCTATTAAAATTTTGTTTCAAGAGCTTTCTTGGAGAGGGCATTCTAAGTTATCAGACAGCATTAACTTGGAGACTGGTATTTTGAGAGAAGATCTAGTGAAACAAGGGACCTGCTTTCCCTCACTTGCAATAAAGTTCAAATGTGAGTACACCTTAATGCAATTAACCATTTTGTTGGTGGGTACGAGAAGTTTAATCTGATAAGTAAATGAGATTGTGTGATTGGAGAGTCATGAAAGATATTCATATGCTTCTTTAACTCTTATTTCTCATTCCTTTTCACTTTGGCCTGGCTTTTGAGATGTTGGGATTTTATGTTATATCATTTGGTTGTCTTTCATCAGCTTCCTTGGTTATTGTTATTTCTAGGGGGACAAGAATGGGAACTTATAGGTTTACCAAACTGTTCTAACAATTGATTTCTGAATTAGAGGAATGTTTTAGGTCATAAAAAAGCCTAAGCTCATTTCATCTTTAATCTTGTAAGAGTAGGTTTGTTTTAAAAACAGCATTTCATTTCCAAAAAGAGATATCCCATCATGTTGCATTAATAGAAATCAGTGAATCACTCAATCTCCAATTGTAAAGTGCAGATTATTCATCTCAAGAAACATTGTACCCGATTCCTTATCGGCCTTAAAAACTTTCCCTTAGAGACCCCATTGTCGAATTCGACATTGGAATGTTACAGAGACCACTACATAAGTGTAATGAAATCCTCCAAAGATTAGTCTTATCATCCATGTTTGTTTGTTGTAACTATTGAGCAATAGTCTCCTAATTGTAGGGTCAGTATTGTTCTACTCATAGGAATGTTTATTGTGATATAGAATGCTGACATAGAATTAGCAAAGCAGATTGACTTCCACAAGAGCTAAACCTTGACATGCTTCTGAACCATTGTGGAATTTCTGCAGAACTGGAATAGCATACATATCAAATGTTGCCGTCAGGAAAGCAGATCGGCGAAAAGGGATTGCCACACTTTTGCTTGCAAAGGCTGAATCCAGAGCTCGCAGCTGGGGATGCCGCTCCATTGCGCTTCATTGCGATGCAAACAATGCAGCTGCAACGAGACTGTACAAAGGCCGCGGCTTCAAGGTCATCAATGTACCAGAGAATGCAAGATGGCCCCAGCCAAAGGCTTCTCCAGATCTCCATTTTTACTTAATGATGAAACACTTGGCATAGAATGTGTATATATATATATATATATATATATGTACATATTTATTGATGTTTGTATATATGTGGTTGATGTATTTTGCAAGTTGCTTAGGCTGCAAGGGTGTCCATGTACATTTGTTCCAAATTGGATCTTTTTGCAAAGAAATTTTTACTGTTCATTTGATATTGAAATGAAAACAGAATAAACTGCATTTAAAAGCTATTCTAGAACAAAGATTAGGATGATAAACAGAACAACCAGCTGCCCAAAGTATTAGCCAATGCCTCAGTTCAAAGTATGCCATAACATTTGTTCCAGGTTGAATGTTTTTACAAGTGAAGAATTTTTTTATTATACCCAATTGAAATTTGCAATGAAGACAGAATAAACAGCTGCCCAATGCAGAGCATTCCTTCTACATTAATTAAGCGAGTGTCTTTCAACTACAAATCTTCTCACTGGTTGCCAATTTTTGCAGGTTAAAAAAGAGAAGACAAACAAAATGGTACTCTGCTCGTAATCTTCATAGCTTAAACTTACTTTCTTCAACAAAACATGAAATGATAACTTAACTTTAACAGCAATTTTATTGCTAACACAAGAACTCAAAACGAAATAGCAGAACAACTTCTACCTCTATTGGGCTGCTCTCTTCTCCAGCACTGCTTGCTTTGCTCATTTCCCCAATCTGGCGTAGCCATTCTCCCCGCCCCATAGTCTGATTCGCTCCAAAGCTTGTTCTGCCTGCAATTTGAGAATTCATTGAAAAAAATGTTTTCAGTTGCAGTTGATTACTAGTTTAAGAAGCAGAAATGAGATTAAAGGGAAGCACCTCCTCTTTCCAGTTTGTCCTCCAAACTATGAACAATAGAATCAAAGTCTGCAGTGCAGTTCCAAAAAGCATGCCAATCCAAATACCCTGACAATTGATTAACCCATTGAGAGAGGTAAAAAGGATAATTGAATTAGTTTTATTTGCATATTCAATTTATCTTTGGAAAGAGGGGAGTTGATGTTGAATTTAAACATACCCGAACTCCCCAGTTCAAAACATATCCTAGAAAAAACCCAAAGGGTAGACCAAAAATATAGTAGCAACCCAAGTTAATATAAGCCACCAGACCTTGCCATCCACCTCCAATTGCCACTCCTGGTACAAACCAAATCATCAAAATAATTAACCCCCAAAAAATAAAGATGAGTACATGAGATAGAGATGATAGAAAAAGTGGATTTTTGTGGAGATTTACATTGTTTTCCTTATGCTTAATTTCATGTTTCAGGGAGAAGGTGCCCACCTGAGATTACTGGCTGTATACTGTTGAGCACCATGGTGATGGCAAGAAGATAGGCAATTCTGGAAACTGCGTGCTGCATCTCTTTATCTCCAGTAAATATTATTGGGAAATAGTCTCTTGCAGCAAGAATAACAAACATGAAGAACAGCCCAATCAACAAAGATGTCACCACCACCACCACCACGGCATGCTTGGTGGCCCTCGGCCGGCCTGACCCAAGCTCGTTTGAGACTCGAACACTAGTGAACGCATTTAGAAGCAGAAAGAAGTTAAATTGAGATAGAGATTCACAAAAGCTCTGCTATGGTAACACAAGAACATAAGATGGATGAATGGATGTCATGGGAAGAGGATAGTTATAATAAATTTCACGCATTAATATGATGTCAAAAATAGAAGTTTTAACAATATTTATTGATCATCAAGCAATTTAACCAAGTTTTGGAACAAGTGAGAAGTTAAGATAACAAGCTTCTCCCAAACAAGTTACCTAATGGCCGCATTGATGCCTATGAATATCATTCCTTCCCATCCATTAATGTTCATGCTGCATCCAAAGCATCAATAAGATAAAGAGGAAGACAAGGTAAGATGATGAAAAGAAACCAACAAAGAAGCTTTTCACAGACCAGATGGAAATGGAACCCACAGCGATTTCCGCATATTGAAGATGCCCAGTGAGGACGACGAGCACCATAGTGTACCAAATCTCGAGACACAGCATGACGGCGGATGCGAAGGAGAGCTTGACAAAGGCCCAGAGGTCCTTGAATGCAGCCCAAGAGAATCCGGTCCAACCGTCACGGCACCATCCCATGACGTAGGCAACCTGAGTGATGGTGACGGTCCACTGGGAGATGTTGAAGGCTGCTGCTGCTCCGGCAATGCCCCAACCAAAGCCATAGAGGAAAAGGAAGAGCAGGACGATGTGGAGGAGGAGGGCGGCGAAGCCAATCCAGGCAAGGATGCCGACCTTGCTCTGCGCCTGAAGGAACTTCTGGGTGGGGAAGTTTATCGCCTGGGCGAACACCTGGGGGATGATGTAGAGGCTGAAGCGGCCGGCAGTCTCAGCAATGTCATTGGTTTGGCCAATGAGCTTGAGGATGGGGGTTGCAAAGATGTAGATAGGACAGAGGAAGATAGCCGAAGCCAGGAGGATGATCCATGAGCGCTGCATATAGACGCCCAGCTTCTCCACCTGGCCTGCGCCATAAGCCTGCCCACAGAGCGTCTCCAGGGCGCTCCCCATGCCCAGCTGAGGATGCAAAAACATTATGTTCTGAGCAACAGGAAGAACAGAGGCATGCTCTCTTTGATCGGATTCAAGGACTCAACTTGCACCAGAAAACAGCAGTTGAAATTTTTTCATGATGGTTATGCACAATTGGAACAGCAATATCTTGAGAAACATCTATGTCTTTGTTGCATTTTACTTTATTCAATGTTTCTATTGTAACTCTGTTTTTGCTTCAATGGAAGAAGCTTAACGATAGAGGAAAACAATTGAGGAATTTGAGTGTTGATTTCAAAATCCGTGATGCAAATGAACATGAGTGAAGATTTGAGGAAACTTGCAGACAATACTGTAAATGAAGTAAAATATAGTGATTTTCATGTGACATTGTCCTCAGAATTCAACATAAGAGATGAAAAAATTCAACCCTTGTCTTCATATAAGAAAATTGTTTATGGAGAACAAACAGGTCAAAACGAGAAATAGCAATACAGAATAAACACCAAAGTAGATATAACAGAGAACCAAGTTGCTACGTGTAACTTTCTGTCCTATTGCCTAATATTGTAACAATCAGATGCTTGGAAGGGATCAACTTTACTGTCAAAATTATGGAGGCATTTCAAGATAAATCGAGAACACACTATCCTCAATAGGTATCTCCAAAATTTGGCATCTTTGGTTTTCAATTCCAACTTTATAACCAAATAATGTTGCTAAGGACCATTTATTTCCTGAAATTTTAAAATCATTTTGAAATAATGTTTGAGACTCTTTTGTTTGATTCAATGGATTTGTAAATTCACACATGGAACCCAAAATAGAGAAGAGACAAGTTTCAAACTCGAAAACTTGACCTTTTTACTCGATTGCCATCCAAAAGCTTACAAGCAAGGTTGCTCAACCTCACTGTCCTCTAAATAGCAAAAAGACTAGTGGGTTTTAAATATTAACCTTACTAGGATTGACATCAAAGATTATTTCAAGTGCCTACCAAAAAGGTGTGGGTCATTCCCATTTCTTGTGGGTGTTATGCCTACTTGGATGGAATTCTTGAGCACAAGCCTCATTGAGTTCATATCTCCCAGGACATTTCTAGTCGCATTACTTGAGCATGCATCTCTCCAATGGTGCTTTCCAAAAGCGCATCCTCAAAAAATATTCCAATTGGGTTTTGAATATAATCCAGAGGCTATCAATTCCTAAGGGATTATCAAGTTCTTGAAGCCTTTGTCAACCTTCTAAGTTGTCCCAAAAACACTACTTCAACATTCATCCTTTCTCGTGGCTATTGTGGTCCTTTATTCCCAAGGGCATCTAAAGCTTCCTGAAGTCACTCCTTATTAGTCTTCACAAAATATGATATTTTGATCATTCAACCTTCTTCCAAAAATTTAAGATTATTTGAATCTCTTCTAAATACAAGCGGTTATCAATCAAAGAAGATTAAGAGAGAAGTTTTTCATATTCCAAATTTCACTTTATAGTCAGTTGGATCTATAAAAGTTAGTTGCCAACTTAAAGGTAGTCTCTTATTGATAATAGTATATTTCTTGTCTTTTTAGTTCCCATTATGAGATCATCTATAGGTGATTGTACCTCATATGATTTTAGTCAATTATGAAGGGTTGATATGATTTCAAGTTCTTGATGTTTACCACCAAGTGGATCTCCATACATGATAGTAAGTCTAGCCGATCTAGGTTATCATTGATTCTCTTCAAGAATCAAAATGGATTGCATCAGATTAGCTTCAATTTCATTCATTCACCCTTCAATCATTTTGTCTTGATATGCAAAAATACTAAATCTTAAACCTCAATTGTTTCTTAACACTATGCTTGTCATGTTTTTGTTTGTACTTCATTAATGAGATTTTCATCTACTTCTACATAACATTATATGTCCTTAAGGGATGTTTGAGCTTTATACTATGTTGATCCTTCACCCACTAGAATTGTTAACTCAAACTTCCAAATCAAATGGTTCTAAATAAATATTCCAAATATAGTTCAAATGATCTTTAACTAACTAAACAATAAATTATTGATTCTATTGAGAAGTATAACCTTCTCAATAGATGTGTGATAACATGGTTCAAGACTTTTTTTAATCATAATTCATATTCATTATGAGCAACATGCTTTGCCAAAATTCAATTAAAAATGGCCATTTGGATCAGACAAAATAGATTTTGGTAATCCATGATAAAGTCATGCCTTATCAAACAACAGTCAAGCTACTTCTTCACTCTTGATTCCCTAGCGATAGGGCTTAAATTTTTTCATCTTTGAGAATCTATCTATAAATAAGAAACTTTGAACCTTTTGTGTCTTCAATGAAGCACCCATAAAATCCATCAATATATTCTCCTTGGTTTGCAAAGCACTAATAATGGCATGTGCAATTCATACTATGGATTAATTAGCTTAGTTGGGCGACAAAGTAAGCACCCCTAAATGAACTTTTGCATCAAATTTCATCCTTGGCCAATGGTCTCTCTGTAGATTCAAAGCCATCTTGTTATCATCAAAGTGTTCCAATACCTTTGATATATATGCTTCTTGAATCCACTTTAATTGATGTTTATGGTATAACAACCAATATAATGGAGTGAATTCTAAGTTTCTCTTATCCTTTAATTCTAAGATACCTCAATAATCAAGGTCGTCACGACTAAATTGCATTGTTACAAGCAGGCCATCCACTCTAGGCACCGTTCTTGAGGCATCTTCGTTTCTGTTTGCAAGTATTGGAGTGGTAATTGGTCAAAATGTACAATCGTTATTTTGCTTAGCAAATATTGTCTCCAATGTTTCATGACTTGAAGTAACACTAGTGATTTCTTATAGCATGTCAGGTAAGCTTTTTGAGCTCCAAATGGAATTTTTGAGTGGTACGTTATAGGATTTCGCTCCAATTCAGCACTGTTGTTTTACATATTTTCCCTTAAAGTAAGAAAAATACTGTGTCGTGTTCTTCCTTTCAATTGAATTTTCAATTAGCTCAGACAAGGTCATGCAATGGTGCAGCTATCTTAGACAAATTATTAATAAGCATTCTCAAAGTATTGACAAACTCCCACAAAGCTTTGAATATCCATCGTATTTGTAGGTCTTTATCAGTCCTTCATGGTGTTCACCTTAGTTACAGAGATCTTGATTTGTCCATTCCTTATCTCAATTTTGAAATGAAGTAATGTGATAACCTAAACTAAAACTTCTTTGAGTTCAAATTCAACTATTGCTGCTGCAACAATTCTAAGACCTGCACGTGGTCATGATGCTTGGCCAAGTCCTGAGTGTATGTTAAGCTGTTCTGCAGAAAAAGCATAACAAAGTTGTTGATATATGGTCATAGTATATCATTAATGAACAGCATGAAAGTTCTCAATACATTGCAAAGTCCAAACGACATCACAAGCTACTTGTATACATCTTTTTGGTTTTAAAGGCTGCTTTCCATATTTCCTATTTGTGGATTTGAACTTGGTGGCATCCTAACTTCATATCAATCTTAGAGAATAACAGCCAAGGTTTAGTTGAGAAGACCATCAATCCTATACAAAAGATACTCGTTCTTGATAACGATTTTGTTGTGAGCCTTGTAATAGTTACACATTTTCCATCCTGTGTCCTCCAGCACAACCACGACAGTTGGTCAACATGGTTAACTATTCAGTTTCAAGGCTCCTATCTTGAGTAGCTCTACAACTTGTTCCTTGATCTCTTTACCTTTTACAAGTAAAAGATAATAAATTCTAATGATTGACAGAGGTGCATCTAATACAAGCGTAATTTTGTGCTCTACTCTTCTCTAGTGGTATCCATAGTGGTTAATGAAAAAATGGAACCCTTTTCAATAAGACACTTCATCTTGACTCCATTATATCCGAATGTTGTATGACCCAACCGTTACAGTTTCATGGATTGGACAAGAAATAAGATGTAACACTGACATGTTTTGACTAATGTATTCAATTGTCTAGCAACTACTAATTCAATCATCTAAAGATCTCCATCTTGTCTTATAAGGTATTTTTTTCAAGGCTTGATAGAAGAATATGGCATCTATATCCTACAAATTGGAGTTTGAAGTCTGATCTTACAGATATTGAAAAGTATCACTTCACAAACTACCTGCTCAATATCGTCTTCAGTTATGACAGTCCTCACTCAACACTGTTGCTAGATCTTCATCCTTGCATTCTTTTACATTGATGATTCCTAGCTAGATCTTCACTCAACCTTGCATTCTAATCTTCAGAGAGTACAAATGCAGGGGAGGGGCTAATCATGACTCCAACTCATTACATAAGACTAGTCAAGATAAGATTCTTCTAGCTATTTACATTGATGATTTCACCAACTAAATCATTTTTCACATGTACTAAGAGAGAGAACAACTCTTCCCAAGCTCCATCTTCTTAACTGATTTGTTCTTGCTATTTTAACCATTAAGACAAAACTTGAATTAATAGTGTGTCCACGCTCAAGCACCTGACCTCGTTCTTGAATTTGTACTAATGGTCATCACTCTTCTTCCTTGGACCTCGTTCTTCCTTTAGGATACAACTTTGTATGTAATTTCTAACATTTGTTAGTATGGCCACTCACCTGAGATTGCCTCGATGCAATTTCTAACAATTTTTGTGAATATGCCCACTCAACTGAGACTAGCTGCAATGGTCATTGCTTTTCTTCCATGGCCCCAGTTCTTCCTTTAGGATGCATCTTGGGATATAATTTCTAACACTTGTTAGTATGGCCACTCACTTGACATTGGCTTGAAGCAATTTCTAACAATTCTTATTAATATGGCCACTCACCTGGTACTAGCTACAACAGTTTTCCAAGGCTGGCTTTGATGCCTTTGGGTCTATCTCTTGTCTAAGAGATTGATACTTCCTCTTCTGTTTCTTCTCACACGATGATTTTCAGATGCTTGGAATCAGTTGTAGGAGCGCTCTCCTGTCAGCCCTTTTTTCGTTTTCTTGATTATCATTGCGAATGAACCTGACCAAACTCAGAAAAGGAAACAACCTGAGCTCTGCGGTGATTAAGTGATATGGTCTCGCAGTTTAGATCATCATGGGCACCTCCAATGAAACTCCCTCACAGATTGGCTGCAAGTTTTGTCACTTCTACCATCTTTTCCTCAAAGTATCTATTAGAAAAAACTCTTTCAAGTAATCTCTTCAAGCTGCTCCAAGGCATGACTTGTGAGTTTAACTTTGCAAATGAGACCTCACACAAGGAATATCTATAAGACAAATGTAAGCCTCAAGATGATCAATTATAGCATCCCATTTCCCGGAACCTATCGTAGGTTAGTGGATCAAGTTTTGCTTCTACCTTGAAGGACCTCTTTTGACTTTCAATTTATGCAAGCGCTAAATTAATGTGGTCAACCTCATCCAGATATCTTGCTTCACTAGACAGGGTAAGCCTTCTTCATGTTAGGCTGGTGGCGCTTGATCTTTGGCCGGTCCTCATGTGCTGTCGTTAGAGCCTATTGTCGCTTCAACACAATCTTTGTCATGGTTTGGACATTACATGGATTCATGCATGTAATCAAGATTATATTCCTAGAATTTCAACATCTAAATCATGGCTGCTTTAGATTCCTTCTATAGGAAACTTAAGCAAACTACGTGTAAAGTTACGAGATTTTTAAATTTTGTTTAATGAATAATAATGCAAACTTAAATCCATGAGTATTTAAATATGTGTATTTGATATAATAAGTTGATATTTTAAGAATTTAATATATCAAGATAAAATAATAATATTTTATCATGTTTTAAACAAGTTTATAAAATAGCTAAGAATTTGGATGAAAACATATTATTGAGTACAATTCAATGCAAGGAATTCAAATAAGTTCATTTTATAATTTTTGAAAATCTAAATAAATTATAATGAAATTGTAAAGTTTAAGATATAAAAAAATATTTTATTTAAAAAGGATAAGTAAGGAGGTAAGAAGCTTAAGGAGGGAAAAGGATGGTTAGCTTGCAAAGGAAGAAGCAGGGGAGGGAAATACCGAGAGAGGGAGAGAGAGAGAGAGAAAGGGAGAAGGGAGAAGGGAGAAGGAGAAAGGGAACGTTGCGGTTGAGGACTTACTGTTAAACTTCAGCTGGAAAGCATGGAAAAAGCTGTCGGAAAGAACTCACGGTACAAGTAATAACCTAAGAGCAGTGGAGCAGGAAATGAAATTGCAGTAAAGCTGCCGCTGTAAGGACAAGAACCAAGGAACAACAGAGCAGGAACTCTAAAGGAAATCAGAGGAGAGAAAACTGAGAGAAGCAGGGAAGCATGAGAATAGAAGCAGCTGTGTGGAGGAGTTTAGGAGAAGTTCAGCAAGAGAAAAAAAAAAAAAGCAGCAGCTAGCTGCGGCGGTAAGGCTTATATAGAAAGTAAACTACGGGTGAAGAAGGGAAGAACACATCAAAATTGAGGAAAAGGAAGCAACTGCTGCAGGAAAATAAAGCAAAGGAAGAGCTGCAGTGTTTAGTAAAAAAAGAATCGCTAAGGATTTGCTTCCATGCAAGATTATTGCAGAGAAATCATAATTCCCTGATCGGCATTAAACTTGGAATCAGATTGAACAAGAACAGTGAGGTTTGCATCTGTTCTCGCATCTACTCAGAACTGGATTTGCCGTACATTGGACTGAGTGTACGGTACATTAGAACCAAGTGTTGGGAATTTGAAGATGCAAAGAAAGAGGAATTTTGAAAAAATTGATGATCAATGTGATTAAAAGGAAATTGTATTAAAGTATTAAGATTCTGATGAGTTATGTATGACTTTTCTTGGGTAGAAAATTAAAAGAATAAAAATAGAATCAAAACAATCTAAGAGAATTCACATATACTAATTTAACAAAATTATATCATAAGTGTTATTTAATTAATCAAGTATTTTTAAATATTCTAGTATAATAATTTTTATTATATATATATATATGTGTGCGTATGTGTGTATGTGTTTATATATATATGTATGTATGTGTGCATATGATATATATGATGAATTAAAATTATCAACACCTAAAAAAAGAAAAGAATGATTGAGAGTAAAAAAAAGAAAAATAAAATAATATGTTATATGAACCTTATGTGCATAATACTTAAAATAATACTACAAGATAAAATATAGTATGATATTATCAAATAATGTTCATTATATATGATAAGTCTTAACACATGTTTTTAAATATGATAAATATAGATTTGCATTGTACTTTGAGATGAGTTTAAAAATTTTTTTCTCTATCACAACTAATACATTATGTAGGATTGATAAGTAGAGATACTATGATTAAAATATCTTCAGATATCACTAGTATTTTATATAACTCTTGATGTGTTGAAGACATGACATGATCAATGACTAGTTAATTATGATATGATAAAATTCTAAATAAAAATGAGATAAATTATGATTATAGACATAAAAAAAATAGGTATTTAAAAAGAATTAAACCCAATTATAATAAAAATTAAGAAAAATAATGAGATAAAAATAAAAAAATAAAATATAATTATTAAAAAGAATATAATATTTATATGAGAAGTATAAAACATTTATATGTACACATGTACGATATAAAATATACCAACTCATACTATCATAATATATTTATTTATAAATATTAAAGAAATGTCATGTTTGTTTTAATTATTGGTCATTATTTTTATTTAATATTAAGATATCATTATATATAGAATTCGCTTACTAAGTTTTATAAAACTCATTAACTTATTTATACTATAAATCATATTATAGATACATAAAAAAAGAGCGATAAAAATGATATATAAGTTGAGTGGCTAGTTGATGTGAGATATTTATCGTATATGTTATGGTATTATATATAAGATAATGACACTAAATTTTGTTTTAACAAGTATGCATATGATTTCTAGTAATTATTTATTTCATGAAAATAGGCCTTATTTAATTTTATTATTATCTTTGTCTAATTTCAAATTTGCATCACTTTTATAGAAGAGAAGAAAAACAATAAAATAGAGAATTCCTAATATTTGGAAAAAACACACTTCCCTTTTAATTTATTTGTCATTCCTTGTTTTCATTCTATTATTATAACTTTGACATAAGATCTACTCCTGAGGGCTTGGCACAAAAAGCATCACAGATGAATCATATATTTTGGTACTAGAGCACTTCAATTCGACGTCGACAACAGAAGTTAAGAAGAAAAAGTTAAAAAACAAGCAGTAAAAGACAATTAGGAAATTGAGGAATCAGTCAAGGTGACTATGAAAGTTATGCCATCATTAAACTTGAATGTACAAGTAACTTTGTTAATCCAATAAACATTAATGTTAATGAAATTGGTGCTAAAATCCCAATCTCCTTTCATTATAGATTTGAATGACAATTATCCTAAAAAATATTTTTTAACCACTAAAGGTATTAATTCAAGGGTAATTAAAGATAAAGATAAGAATGACATCATCAGTCTTACCCCTCCAACACTTGAGAATTGACAACATTCATTCAAAGTAAATATTTAATTTGATCTACCTATTTATGATGGTACAATAAATGTAAAAAAATTATATTCTAGGTTGGAACAATTTGAGATATTTTTTTATACAACTATTCATTAACTGATAATGTAGCATATGCTCGATTAAAGATGAGTCATGCACTGGCATTGTGGAATCCTTAAAAACTTGTATAGTTACAGAAGTAATATGGAACTAATTTAAAAACTTTAAAAAAAAATCTACTTTGATAAGATAATTAGAGAAAAAGATGAAAAAAGTGACATAACTTACAACACTGACAAGAACAAACGGTATAGAAATATATTGCAAAATTTGAACAATAAATCATGCAGATATAATCAAAGTTATTACTAATCTGTATTATTCTATTATTGTCGAATTAACTATGTTTCTTAATCTTTAACAAAAGTTAACACATTCACAATAACTATTGAAAAGAACAATCAAAATAATGGGATAAAGACAAAAGGACCAATACTAGAAAATCTAAGCACAAATTTGAAAATTGGTGATAAATGAAAATGCATTCTTTAACAAAATATGTTACATCAACGACTATCAACACTCCTATAAGTAGAACTCAAAAGTATCGAAACAACTACAAGAAGATAAAACACATGCAACAAAATTATTAGAAATTATATCTTAAATTCTTTCCAAACAAATTTAAAAAAGACATAAAAGATAGTATTCATTACAATGAAAACAATAAGAGTACTTAAAACCCCATGATGTTTCGATGAGAGTTTATCTATTATGGTGAGTCTAAAATAAAAATATCGTGAAGCACAACAAAAAGAACTCTTCATCATCCGTATTCAAGTGAAGAAAGAGTTTATTAGATCTATTTTTGAAATTGAAAACAAGACAAATCTCATATCAAAAAGTCTTATAAAAAGATTACACCTAGAAGCTACACTACATCCAAGATTATATTCTTTAGAATAGATTCATAAAGGCTCTAAGATAGGAATCAAAAAATGCAACATGAAACTTATCATCACCAAAAAAACATATTAATGATGATATCTATGAAATAATACCTCTAAATATCTATCACATTATATTTAAGAATCTATATTTATGGGATTGAGATGTGTAATATCGATGAGCACAACAATATTGATTCACAAATGATGGGTAGAACTTCCTTTTAACACGAGACAAATGAGCATTAATAAAAGACATATTGATGCTAACCAAGTGCAAAGACTAATGAACACCTATCAAATTTATGTATTGATTGTAACCAAGTCAAAGCAACTAATCGATGGGACTAATGAAAATTTCAACCTCTCAATACCACCTCAGAACAAAACAAAAATTGACTCTGTATTACCTAGAGAACCCATAAATAACTAATTTATCTTTAAAAAGGAAGATTCGATAAAATTCGAATCCCAAAAATAAAGGACATATAATCAAGTGATTGATTATAACATCATTAAATTATCAAAAATTCCTATTTGAGGACACAAGGGAGGATATATAAGAAAAATTTGTTGAGCAGCACACATGTGGTGGCATCGCTCACACAGTTGTGCATGAAAGCATGTTGTACATGTAGCAAAGAAGGGGCCACATGGCAAAGCAAGCAGCCACGCTCGTAGTCCACATGACAAGCATAATTCACTCGCTGCAGAACAAAATGCCCAACATGTGAAGCAACATGCGGAATTGCACATGAGACAACATCAAACAATAAGTAAGATAGCATATAGCACGTGAGACCGTAGTGCACACGCAAAAAGTAGGGCATAAGAAGATCAACGTATCATGTGCACTTGGGATCCACCACCGCATGCATAATACATGTCGTAATAGAAACACCTACCATGGACATATGTCATACGTGCATGGCGAATACACCTACCGTTGCATGTAGATTGCATGCCCGATAGGCATACCTTTAGCGATTAATTTGAAGTCAAAATGCATGAAACATGTGAGAAATAAAAAAAAAGATAAATTTTGACATTTCTCATTTTCATTCAACTACTGTAACTCTCACATAAGGTTTGTCGTCGAGTTCTTGGAGCATGTGACCTCTTAGATGAATAATCTTGTGCGTTCTCCATCTTCTAAGCAATTCAAAGATTGCAAGTAAGTTTATACTTGAAAGCTCGAGGCAAAAGTCATTGTGTAAGACAAAGCATGCCACTTAGCAATCGCACCCCTGGACCTACCTTAAAACATAACATTAACAAAGTCACGAAGGAACTTACCTTTCCTCTTGAAGAAATTGAAGATCCCTTGTTCACAACATTGCACATGACCAATGATAATGAAATAGATACAAATTTATGAGCAAATTGTTCCAAGTAGCACATAGACCTATGAGATTGTCCCTTATTCTAGTCCCAAGTAATCCACTCCAAAGAAGTCACAAATGGGCAACACTTGATCCCCTCAACTAGTGGATGCATGCATATTCATATGTCTAACCTTATCACATTTGCTCCTTTCAACACATTATGTTGACATCAATACGAAACATTGATGGGAAGTAGATCAATAAGAGTTGCTCTCTTAGCAATTTGAAAGCATTAGACAACGCCTTCCCAAAAAAGCAAGGAAGATGAGGATCGACATGACCTTGAGCAATTGAGATACTTTAGGTTAAGGTTATTAATTATTTGATCTCTAGTTGATCCAACATTTGTTCAAGGATGAGTTAAGACTGCATAATTCAACTTCAAATTAGCTTGAGCTTTGAATAGAAAGGGTTCAATCCAATCAATATTTGGTTTAAGCCTGACTGGGTAGTTTCCATTCATGATTGATTTGAGCCAATATCCAATTTACTTGTCAAACAAAATATTAATCATAAACAAGCATATAAATTCATTCATATCAAGTATATCAATATATAATACAAGCCCACTCTTTTAGCTCATCTCAACTCAAACACTTCGATTTGAGCTCGGTTCAAGTTAAAATCCGATTCAAACTTTGAGCGGCCTACGATCTAGGGCTAAAACTCTCATCCTTATTATTGATTGTTACATAGTAGGGTGCAAAGCTAGATTTGTCCTAGTCTGCGGAGGAGAAAAAATGTGAGAAGCAGATTAGATGAAGGTAAACATGGGCACCTTGCCATTTTGAGACACTAAAATGGGCGAAGGGGTAGCTTTCTTTCTTGTTGGCAATGGACTGCCTACTAAGAATTTGTCAAGTGCAAAGATTACCAAATCCTAGTCTACATTGGCTAAATAAGTATCAACAAGGGTAGGAACTCAAGAAGAAGAGGTAAAGTTGTGTGCCATTCTAATCAAATGGGGAGATGAACAGGGTTAAGCATCCAATGTAGCTATAAGACTAAACAAAATTGATGGGTTGAGCCTCTTAACTCTAAGAGGATTGATTGATCAGCAAGCAAATTTGCTACAGAACCTATTAGAATTTCCTATTTGTGATGAAATCTGCATCAGATAGAAAATCTCCCGTGCATCACACCTTGATTTCCACAATTTCATTCATGGACTTGGACATCCAACTGAAGCCCATCCTTTTGTAGTAGAGATTGAAATGGGATCACCAGAAAAGGTTCACACTAAAATGTGGTATGGACACGTGTACGAGGGTGAGTCAAGCGAACATATTCCAAAAGGTTCTGGTTGTCAAGATGCAAAGGACTAAGTATAGGATAAAGAGACGGAAAAAAAGAGGAAGACACAACTTTGATCATGCATAAAACCCCTTGAAAGAGAAAAACCAAGCCCAGGGGGACAAATATGACCCAATGACTATTTGATTACAAAGCTCGTCCTCCAAGTTACACATCAAGTCAAATGAGAGCAAAAGTACGAAAATGCTGACGTCTATGGTCCCAAAATGCAAAGGTCGGAGTGTGTATGCGACTTAATTCCTTCTAACCTGCAATCATGGTCACTTACAGCGGTTGGTAACAATCCTCCTCAATTCCTCTGAGACAGTTCGTTATGCCAGCCGCTGGTTATTCATATGGTAGATGCTAATTGTACTTGTCGTGGTCGAAGCCTTCGTTTTCAGGGACGCGTCTTCCCTGTTCCGACAAGACAACGGCGAAAATTCTTGGCCGTATTGCTACATCTCCTTGTTGCCAGATGTCATTAAAGGGGTGACATTGTGACTATTTCTCCATCGTTTATAAAAATTGTACTTCAGTGCTTTTAAAAGCTATGCCAAACTAAAAATTTGGCAGAATGGTTGGTAGAAAAAAAAATTAATTAAACTCGGCCCAGTATCCATTCTGAATTTAGCCTCGTGGACAACGATGAGATGGGAACAAACGCTGTTCGATGCCCTACATGCGGATTCCCCATCTCACAACAACCGCCGCACAACCCGCCGGACAAAAGGCACGAGAGGGGAAGCGGACTTACGAGAAAGCCGAAGGAGAAGTTGCAGATGACGGAAAGACCGATGGCCACCGCCGATAGCTCAAGGTTTCCGAGATGACCAGCGAAGATCTGCGTGGCCGAATTGAGGCCGTAGAGGCAGATGACGCAGACCCCGATCGGCGCCGTGATCGCCCACAGTTTCTTCGACTCCTGCTTGAACACCTCCCACGCGTCCCTAAAGCTTCCCACCTCCGGGGAATCCATCGCAGATTCCCCGTGCCTCACAAGAAGGGCCTCCTCCATGATTTCCGACCACAGGAAGCAGGTCCGAGGTGAACAAGAGTGGAGCACACTAGTCGCGAACTTAAATCAATCTCACGATTGGAAATCGAACAACCGCGCTCCGATTTAAGCCACGTGAGCTTCTTAACTGCAGAACTGCCAATTTCTTTTTCGGTTTGTTACCTCAATCGGAAATATAATGTTTTAAAAATACCGCCAAAACCACGAAAAATAAATACATAAATCGAGTCGAGGCGGTTTGGTAGATCTAACGGCTGCAAAGAAACCACGGGTGCATTCATTTAAATTGGAGAAAACACAAGTTCTTGAAAATAAATTTCCAAAATATATATTAAAAAAAATGAAAAATGTATTAATATAAAAATATGTGGAGTTTAAAATAAAGAAATATGAAAAAGCCAACACAATAAAGTTAGTTTGTGTGGAAAAACATGGTTTTTTTTTGGGTGAATACGATTGAGATTTTTTTTTAGTTAGTTATAAGAACAAGAAGTAATTAAAGTTTTAAGAAATAGTCATAAAAAGCCTATTTTAGTTTTCCATTTCATATTAGTTTTTATGTTTAATGTCATCAAAAACTTGATGATTAATAAGAAAAGATGATCATTATAGATTTAGCAATAAAAAAATTTATTATTATAACTTTTAAAATAAATTAGACAATGAATGATGTCAATGATTAATAAATGTCTTTGAATAATTGAAGTTTTGTTTATTGAAGCATATTGAGGATTTATTTTTTAATCATTTGATTCTAGTTATTTGTAATTTAGAAATTTTAAATTTTATTAATAGCATGTTAGATATAATATTTTTAGTGTAACAAAATTTAGAATTTTTATTTTAGAAAAAAAAAAGAAAAGGGATGAGAAAAATTTCAATTATGCTAATTTTGTTAAAATCATAATCCTTTTTGAAGGTGCAATAATATGTCAAAAATATGATAAAAAATATACAATATATTTAACCCATTGCCTTATTTTTAAACAAAAGGATTTCTATGCTCTTGAATAAATTGCTATTAACCTTTAAATTATTCATTATAACGCAAAAAATTTTAATTTTTCCAAATTTAATGTCATTAAATTCTAAATAATTTATAAATCTTAATTCTTATTTTACTTCTCTTTTTGTAATGTTGTGTCCTTTTTTAGCTATTTATGATTTTTTTAGAAAGTTATTAAATAACTCTTAAAAATTTTCAAAAAAATATTCAAAATTTTAAATCATTAAAAAAGAATTACAAAACTTTTTTTTCGAATTTTTTGTGCTATAAACTTTTTCTTCTTAAGATTACCAATGAACCATAAGAGTATTATTTTTGTTAATTTAAATACATTATATTTTAAAATCATTAAAATATTTATAAAAATGTTTTCCTTACTTTGAGATGTAACATCTACTATCTCATTTTTTTTTAATTCTTTAATATTTTAATTGATATCTTATTATTATATAAAGATCTTCACTTTTAAGCAAATCACAATTAATCTTCTCTGTTAATAAGAAAATTATAATTGATCAAACAATTTTTAGCTCTCCTATTTTTTTCTTTTATTTTCTTTTTTTCATATCACATTATGTTTGTACATTAAAAACCTACACAATGTGTTAATAATGTCAATCTCAATCATAAGTTTAATACATTCACATTATATAAAAAGCATAAGTGATGCTAGAATATAATAGTCATATCATCTCTATACATCAATGCTCTGCATAATGTATAAGTGATGTAAGAAGCAAGCTAACTCTCACATTACCCATGGGCTAAACTCCCACATGATACTATAGATAGTTATTGTGTGCAACAAATCCTATAAGTGATCCCTTTAAGTCAAAAAGAGAGATAATAAAAAAATGACTTACAAATGAAATAAAATAAGATATTATGATATAGAAGGAGTTCTTTTGTTGTTTGTCACAATCCTCAACATAGTTATTAACTATTTATAAAACAGTTTGACTCCCACATAAATTGTATGCTTACTCCTACGTTGATCATTAGGTGACTCCTACTATCCTTAAGAAGCATGCTAAATCATGAATTAATTATGGGCCAAACACCACTTAAGGAGATGGATTGTATAACATAAATCTTAGAATAGAATCCTATGAAATAAAAGAAAAAAATAACAAATGAGAACAAGAAAAAAAAGAAAAAGTAATTGACATGTTGCATGATGTTAAAATGAAACTTATATTCAAAGAAATTAATAGAAACTTGCACAGTTGAAAATTCATAAAAATGCAATTGTTGGTTTAGGAGAGTAAGGGCTTGAGTCCTTATAGGTCAAGAATCATCAAGGGAAAAGAGATCGGTCGAGAATCACTAAAGGGAAAAGAAAAATCTCAAAAAAAGGTTATGGAAATCTCTCTAAGAAGAACTTGCCTAGCAGCCTAAAGATATGCTTTTGGTGTGTCGAATAAGCACCCTTTTAATAGAGCTTGAGGACCCTTTTATATAAAAGTAGTTTACATAAATTGGATAACTTCTATGCAAGTTTCATAAATGATGAACAAACTTCATTGCCTTGTAATACCAAACACTTTGAAGTTGATAGTATATTAATTGATGAATATTCAAGTTTGATGTTTTTGTGGCATCACTATTCTCCACATACTTCAAATTGTTTTCTAGTTAAATCATGCATTGATACCAACAATGCAGTCTGCTTTATCGTCACAAATTAAATTCATTTTCTCTCATTAAATCCTGATGTTCTTTAAAATCTCAGAATTCAAACAAATAAAATTTCTTCTAGATTTTATCAATTGAAACCATTAAAAGCGCAGAATTGAAACTATCACAATAATCATATTTCATAGCTTTATAATATATTTTGACTATTATAATTAGTTTTCACATATAAATACAATGTTAAATAATCATGATTAATAAGTCATATAGTATAACACTTGCAACACAAATCTCTATAATTCTAATTATTTCTTATCGATAGTTCTTATGGATAGTCTTTTTTATGGCTTCAATATGCCTCAAATATTAATATCAAAGAAAGACTAAGCCAACCATCATTATCTTTGTAGGTTAAATCTAATAAAAAATAAACATGCAAAATAGGTAATATTTTGGGGCCATCATATACAAAATCAAATCACAAATATTAATCATAACATGTAACTAAGTAAAGACTTATTCATTTTAAAATATAAAAAGAAAACATGGTATGTCATAAAAAGAAAAACATACTATAAAAAATAAATAAAATAAAAATAACATGTAATTTCATATTATATTTTTAATTATTTTCTTAATTTGGTCTTGTTTATTAATGGATGTTTTACTCAACAAAGTAAACCTTACGATGGCCAGTACTTCTATTCCCTCTCTCCCTTTGGGTAATCAATTAGTATCCTCTTTTTAGTTTACATAATTATAATAAAAATCTTATTTATTGATTTATTATATCAAATTTTTATGCATAATATGCTCAATCTTTTTAATATTTTCAATGCAAATATTTACGACAAATTTTATTAACATGACTCATTACTGCTACATCACGACGATAAATCTAAATCTTGTGGCACACAGCCATTAGCTGCCTCAAAGTGACAAATTTAAATCTTGTGGTATGTTGGCAACTAGTCAATTCCTAACAAAAATATCAATTATGTGACACACTGGCCACTAGCCACCTCACGATGACGACATATCTTAATCTTGTGACACACTCGCCACTAATCACAAAGAACAACACATTTTGTTTTAAAGAATTCACTATTTGTTGATGTCATTTAATATATTTTAATTATCATTCTCATAATTTATTTTCATGTATATAGTTTTTTGTTTTTTATTTTTTATAATATTTAACTAGATATATATTTTTTATATTAATACACCAAAAGTAATGCATATATAATTAAACATGTCAAACAATGGCATAAAACTATTTATCAAAATTAAAAAGAATGCATCTTATCACACCCCACCTATGCATTGACTCTTAGTTTCTCTCTAGTTAGAAATATTTGATAAATGAACAAAGTTGATGCATTAAGAGAACACAAAAGGCTTACCCAAGTGAAGAATGATAATTAACTTCTCTCATAAATCTCTGATAATTCAAAATTGTAACTCACATGAGATTCAAATCTAAAAAAAATAGACAAAATCTCCTCTAAAAACTATCGATTTTCTTATATATATATATTGATTTATCAACTATATATCAATAATAATTTATATCAATAAAATATATCATCATTAAAATGCAATATCATTATAAAAACATATCACTACGAGAAAACAATTAATACCATGACAAACACCACATTATTATAATAAAATCATATTTCACAATAAAGAAATCACATTACAGAGTCTCCAAAAGCTCATATACAACAAAATATACAAAACTATCATTATCTACAAAAAACTTACTTCTAATTCTTAATTAATAAATATTCTTGTATTGTTAAATGTCCCCATTCAATGAGTATTTATCATGTATTGTAATGTAAGTAAAGAAGTGAGTACAATAACTTATTAGATAAATTGATAACATAAATAAACTAGTATAAAAATAAATATAAAATAGAATATACTTGATCATAAATTGTGATAATACATGACATCAATTGAAAAATCATGTCTCTACAACTGTACAAACATACAATAAAAGTTTTAAAATATAATACAAACATGCTATAGCATTTTATCTTTAGAACATAATAAACTTTCATATATTCTTTTAATTACTTACAAATAATTTATATAAATACTTATATGTAAATTTGTTTATATAATCTAATTTGATCTTAATTTTTCTCATTTTTTTTCTAACCTTTACTTTCAATTAATAAAGGTCTTTATTTCCCCTCAATAGCTCTTATTCTTAGAATCCCAATATAATATCTTTCAGTATATCATCAAATCTATCACTAGATCACATAATGGTGGTGTTTACTAGATTACATAACAAGTAACATATATATATATATATATATATATACACACATCACTATAGACAACAAGCAACCACCACGTCACACATTAACCAATGGTCGACATATCACACAGCAAGCAATCGCTAACATATTACACAATAAGAAATAACTCTTGATCACACAACAAGAACCTTAATCATTAATGTCTAATACTAGTAGCACCAATACCATCAGATTATATAGTAAATGGTAGCTAATAGATCACATATACATCATCACTACATACCTTCACCACCAAATCACATAGCAAGTGAAGGTAGCTAAATCACAAAGCAATCAATATTCGTTAGATTACACAAGTGGCAATATGGGATAAAACTAAAGGGAAACAATTTTTTTTACAATATTGTTTATTCTTCTTAGGATATTAAACTTAAAATAAAAATTATTTTATTCACTTTTTTTCTCTGTTTTTAACATATTACATAAAAATTTGATCTATAAATTGATTATTTTGAGTTATGAACATATATATACAAATATCATTTAATGCATTCTACATAATAATTTTAATATTCATTTTCTTATCCTTTTTTAATTACAAGCATATAATAATATACCAAATT
Organism: Vanilla planifolia; assembly: GCA_023846275.1. Taxonomy (NCBI): domain Eukaryota; kingdom Viridiplantae; phylum Streptophyta; class Magnoliopsida; order Asparagales; family Orchidaceae; genus Vanilla; species Vanilla planifolia. The sequence goes on along the minus strand of CM043871.1, from coordinate 12,502,463 downwards.
TATTATAAAATATTAATCATAAATAAATATAAATACTTGCATCTATATCATATTACTTATATCAAATTATATAAGTTAATGGATATAAAAGAAACAATGGTTTATATCACAAAAGTTTAATATAACAATTACATAAAAAATTAACTACTTACATCATAATTTTATTAAGTTTATTTACATAGATCCTCAAAGAATACTTTGACATCAATTTCTCTTTTTTCTTCTTACTATGCTTCCTGACCAATTATTGAGGATCTTCTCCCTAAAATGTCACATAAGCTTCAAAATGATTTGATAATTCTCTCATATTTTTTATGTTAATTTTTACCTCATAATGGCTAAAATTTTCACATATAATAACTACATAAAAATAAAAAATTATCTGTTTATCTTTTCATATTACTACAATTCATAAGGAGCTTGAATATTCTTCCCTTATCCTTCAACAACATAACTCTACACATTCTTTTTTCTATTTCCCCTTCTCCATCACAACAGTTGTTCCTAAAGTAAATGCATAATCAATGGAGCTTATTTCAAGTGTCTCTTTCCATCATCGTGATTACTTTACTGATTACTTTACTCAATCCATCAATACTTCGAAGGGACTCAGTATCATGCCGAAGACATTTCAATCTTGCAAGCACCCATGGTCCGTTTCACCCATCATGGATTAATGAGGATAAAAATCATCCTTGGTTGACCAAGAAATTAAGCACTAACATCTGGAATATTCACACAATTAAACAATTTCAATTTAAGATTTACAGTCACCATTGGAGACCATCAAAACCCTCATTTCCCTTCATCCCTTTGCTTTGCATGACTAATTGAAAGGATAATTGAGTTAATAAAGTCATCATAATCCTCTTGACATCCTTTTCTCACTATTTTCCTCCAACCTCTCTCAAATTCATCGAAAAATTTCTCTATAAAGCATTTCCCAAAAGAGGTCAAGTGTCGGGTCGCAGAGACAAGAGAAATTAGGGTTGTAGGAGAAAGAGAAAGTGAAAGAGAGCGAGAGAATGGAGCATTTTTAAAAATAATAATATTATTAAAATATTTAATTATTAAAAAATTATATTTCCTTTTTCAACAATTCATGAAAAGTTTAAATGATTTCTAATAATTGCAATAAACATACCTTGGTTTTCTCATGATGAGCTTTTTATAAAAACATATTCACAGTCAAATTCTAAGATACTTTATTAGACATATTATTTTAGACATATAAAATTATATTACATTATTTTTTTTGAAAATTCTCAATTAAACTTCTAGTTTAATAATAATAATAGAATAATAAAATATGAATTATCAGATATATAATTACAAGTATAAATTTTTATATAGTTATAAATAATAGTACTATATGAGCACATCAACATCACATATTTTAGACAAAATTTACATTCAATGTCATTATTTCAACAATCAACAATACATCTATCATATGTATATAATATTTATTTTAGAGTAACTACTTCAAATACAATATCTTAATTTCAAAAATAAACATATATCAGACATACATTTATAATATTTATATTAAAATGTCTATATTTTCTTGTTTTTTGTGCTTGTCATTATTGTTAATAAAAATTTTTATTTCTCAATTTTAGCTTGTCATGAAACACTTATTTTATTTTAATGTAAAACATTTGCAAAATTTTAATTTAATAAGATTTGTAATTCATTATATAAGTTACTTTAAATTGATGAATTTTCATTTTCTCTCTTTAAGCTCATTCTCTCCCTTAGCTTTTCCTCTTATTAAAACCTTAGTTTGTAAAATTTAGAAGACTCTACATACTATCAACCTAATAGCCAAATAGGATATATACTGAAACCAAATTTTATCTTATATTGTAAAAAATTTGAGAAATTGAAAAAAGAAGCACAAATGATTAATTATGCACTTACAAATATTTATCACTACACCAACTTCTCTTCCTTGCTTTCCATCAATATTTTGGTGGTAGTCGTAGCCCTTGTCGTTGACAAAACTAGTTTTGGCAAAACTTCTGATTAGTCGCAAGAAATCGGCACCTATGGTTTTGCGTTGGGCATGGGGATAGGAGAGGAAGGAAATGTTGTTTTTAAAAAAACCAATATATATATATATATTGATAATTCACATATATTCCAAATGAAGTTTGATTGAGACAAAACAAATATCATTGGATCGATCTTAATAATCTATATCTAATTATATATTTATTTTTTATTTTTATTATTTTAATATTTTGACATGTTTTACAAAATTGTTCAGTTTAAACATGATTTAATGATTAAGAAAATTACAGTTTCTCTCATACTTTCAAATTATTGTTGAGATCAAGCATTATTAAAGACTTTTTAGTTGACCATAGAAGTGGAGAAAGTAACACCAAGCTTATGGCATGATTACTTAAAATTTAACTCTATGAGACAAAATTCTTCATATTATGATGGATTTGATACTACACATAAGAGTTCAAAAGAGACCATGGTATGCCAGGCCCAAGTTCATCTTAGGCTTAACTCCAAAAAACTTATGCAAGGGCCCAAAAAGAGCATGAAAATAACCTTTAAGTGCATTTTTGGTTAATAGATCACAACATACCATTTATAAGAGTTGTGATATTTTCAGCTTGTTTTAGATGTAAAGCATTTCTCTCCTTATAATTATCATAGTTTTTTTTAATTTCTCATGTTTGCTTAGTTAGTTTTAAATTGAAAGAGTATTTTAATCATTTTAATATATTTAACACTACAATTTTTGATATATTTAATCTCTTATTGGGATGTATAAAAATTAATCATAGATTTCATTAATTTTTTAAACTTATCAAAGTTGGATCTATAACATGCATGCAACGAAAGGCTCCCCTTATAAAGTGTAGGCTAGACTTTCCCTTTATCTAAATAGTCACTCTCTTGTACACTGCTACTAGAATATCCTCTCTCTCTTGTTGATTGAAGCTCCACATTGTCATTGAAAAAACCTATCTCGACCATCTACCTCTAGATCCCTTCTTTCTTCTTCTTGTCACCTCCAATCCGTCTTTGTTTGTTAATTTTTTCTTTTGAAACCACCCTCACTCCTCTGTACTATAGTTGTATCATCTCTTTATCTTCCTTCTTATCATTAAATCCTCCTTCTCCTTCTATTATCAACAAGAATTTCTACTTTACTCCATCGTATAGCAAATTCATCTCCCTTTCCTCTATCATTGTCTATCCATCATAAGTAAAATAAAAATATAATTATTACAAAAGAAATGCAAACTTTAAATAAAAATTTGAGACAAGGTCTACCACATGAAATAAGAATATTATTTCTTTACCAAATCAATCCTACTAGATAGTTGTAGTTGAATCACTATCGATTGTCTCTATAGGATTAGTAGTAGTATTGTCACAAGATTGCCCCCTAATAAACTATTGTTCATTATCAATTTGTTACACATTCATCATCACTTGTCACCAAGAATAATAAGAAGAGAATTAGTCCTATGGTTTATCTATGTTCATGTTCATGTTCATATTCATTTGGCTTTATTAAAAATTACACAACAAGTGAGTGAATTTCTAAGACTAATTAAGTGCTCAACTAATTTAGCACCACTAAGTTTAAACTCAGGAATTAGGACAACTAGCTCAAAGTGATTAGAAAATTTAAACATTTAAAATTAATAAATCGTCTTATATATGTTACCTTAAAATATTAAAATTATTAATAAAAATATCTAAAAAGATTAGATTATATATGTAAATTTATTTAATAAAATTTGTACAAAAGTTCAAATTATTATTTTAATAAAAAAAAGTGCATGTAATAATGATGATTATGAAAACAAAATTATTTTTTTTGTTCTTCTTTTTATTTTTTTAAATCTTCAATTTGGTCTAACCAGCCTCTTCCTAAGATTGATCTGACGGTTCTTTTTAAGTAGTCATATAATGAAGTTGGTTCATAACAAATTTATTGAAATTGAAATATGTGATTATAATAATATTTGTTTAAAAAAAGTACATTTAAAATTCATCATTGAATTTAAATTCACAAGAAGCATCGAGAAAGATTTTAAAAAAAGACCAAAGTTTGAATGACACATCATGCCATAAATATACTTCAGCCGTATAACTAAGTAAATGCAAAATATTAAATAAACAATTGGCACATATTTAATTAATGTGCTCCATCTAACCTGTCAGCTCTTTATTAAAGAATCTTAAAGAAATCATAGCAAATATCTAATTATATTTGTTTTTTCGCATTTTATTTGAATTTTTCTATATTTATATATGGTGACCTTGTGACCCACCATTTGGCATGAATTATGTTATTTATGTGCTGGGTAGGTCTACCGGCTAAGTCTATTTTAATGTAATGTGTGATGTGGTTTCTCAAATGACTAAACCAAGGTGATTAAAAACTTGACCAAATTTGGCTAGGCAAGTGCAAGCTGGCTTATGTGTGATTGATTGTATCCTTTGGCCAAATGGGTCTTCAATCCTTGCTGGTAACTATTAAATCCACCTTTTTTTGTCAGACCAATTCTAATATTTTGTTTGAGCCTAAGCACAGGTGAGTGGAATGTTGCTACAATCAGTGATACATAGTGTGGACACAATGATAAGGTTAAATATATTGATTGATAATATAGCAATTTGTAGAGATTGAAGCCATAAAAAGGATACAAATATTTTGTGATTTGATCGTAAATCAAGACTATGGCCATGAGAGAGAATGATAGTGTTTTATTAACTAAGACGTCATTATAGTTGTGTAAAAAAATATTGCATAAAAAGTTTTTTTATTTAATTTTAAAATAAGACTAAATCTTTGCTTTTAAAAAGTATAATTTCAAAGCTGTCAAATAATACAAAGACTGAAATGTGATTCATATACATCATTTATCAAAAAGTATAATAAAAATATCTAATAAAAACATCTCTCATAAAGCTTGCAAATAATCTTATACTTATGAAATTATGCAATCTAGGGATTCTATCTTTGTGAAGAAAAACATCTCTCATAAAGTATGATATATTAAGTAAATAAACTACTAACTACAAGAAATAAAACAATATGAAAATGTGATAATATAACTAATGAATAACACAAAATAATAACTGAATCAATACATGATAAACAATAAAAGGTATGAAAGAATTCATTAACTATATGAGTACTTATATACATCATTATCATTTTTGCGCATAGTTATCACATTATACTAATATCATACAATACTCATATCATATTATATTTTTATTTTTTTTCATCTTTCTTTATATTTCAATCATTTTTATCTTTCTTTGTTTATTTCTTATTTTATTTTCAAGGTCATATATTTTTATATGACAATTATCTTTATTCATAGAGATCATATATTATATCATCATTTATTAAGGAATCATCACTCACATTGTCTAATATCTTGTGCTTATAATAATGGGGCATTTGCTATATCATGGCCCCAATTTAAGTACTAACAATAATAAAGATGGTTTTGTTATATATCACTAAACTATTGACCTCATCGCCAACATCTTGTGCTTACAACAATGGGTTTCTGCTATGTCATGACCTTAATCTAAGTACTAATGACAATATGGATGATTTTCTTATATTGGATAATAGTAATATAGGATTATAAAAAAATAATTTCACATTGCTATTTATTCTTTTTTATGATCTTTTAAGACATTAGACTAAATAGTTTTTTTTAGTACATTTATTTCTTTTATATCTTATGTTTTATTTGTTTAACACATTTACATATATTCATATATATATATATATATATATATATCATAATAATAATATCTAATCTCTTAAGTCAGAATATAGCAAATGATTTTATATTATATAAGATGCTCACATTATATTGTTTTTCATAATAATATTATAAAATATTTTAATAAATTAATTTGCTTATTTCATGACTTTAGGGTGCTTTTTTAATTACTTTGTCTTTTTCTTTATCTATTATATTCATTTCTTTTATAATTCTTATTACATTCTATTAATAACTATTTAATTTCTATCCTTAAGTCTTAAAAATTCATATATCACATTTAATAATGCTCTACAATATGTGCATTGATCGTGTCAATTCCTCCTCTTGCATAAGCATTTATGCCTTCACAAGTAGTGTGTGACCTACGAACCTACAACGAGCCTTTGCATGTAGTCATGCGTGGTTTTTGTTGCGTGGTACTACTACGATGATTTTGTCATTTTATTGTCTCTCTTGATTTTTTTTCGCAGTTTTTTAATTAGATGAACTTAGAATTGATCTATTGATAAAAACCTATATTAAATACAAATACAAATGGTTAAAAGAATGCCTATAAAATTATTATTGATGATAATGATTATCCAAGCAAAATCTCTTTTAAATTAGATCACAACAATATTATCACTCTTTTGATCATCATCTGCATGACAATCCAAGTAGCTAGAAACTCAACCATTTGCACAACTTGAGAATAGGCCTATCTCCAAGCCACAAAAGTAAGCAAGCACAATGGTCATATTTATCCAATTTCAATAATGTTATTGAAATTGATCTTAATCCATTTGGAAGGGAGAACCCAAACATAAGAAGGTGATTTTATGCCAATAAAAAAACACTTGTTAGGTTCCAAGTTTTTAGGATATAATGCAAGTTTCAAAGGTGACAGTCAGCCAAAACATCTCAAAAATAATAGGAGGAGAGGTGATTGGCTTCTTGTGGACCCAAAAATTACATCATCACAAGATGTGGCTAAGAGTATCAATAACCATTGCTAAGAAGGGAGCCTACTTATCCTTGATAAAGGCATCCTCTAAGGAATGATGAAGATTCAATAAATCCATGAGTGTTGATTGAACCTTTAGATTTGAAGAATAGAAATAAGAACTCTAGCAATCAAGAGGCAAGAGGACAATGTATGATCAACAATCTCTCAAGATTGATACAATGGTGTCAAAAGTTAAATGCAACAAATTTCCTAAATAATGAGTTAATGTGGGTTGGCACAACCCAAAGACGAACTCTTCAAACAAACCTAATTAAGCTATGTTGAGTCCTTGTTCTTTAATATAAAGCATGTTTTCTTGAAACATTGAACTTCTCCTTGTAACAAGTATTCATCAATGCTAAAAAATCCTCTATATAGTTTTAAGCAAACACATATCTATTATCAAACTCTTTCCTCAAAAACGTTTAAGTCGTCTCTATTTTTTACAAACACATATTTGAATTAGACATCTTTGTAATATTGTATTACCAAAGATGAAAGAGAGTGAGTATTGGGTGATGACCTCACAAGGAGTAGCTCTTGTAGAAGACTTTGAAGGTCACAAAGATAAGTTCTTCCATATCCATTACCAATGGAAAGATCACTATTTATACATGAGGTGCAATTATCTTAAATTATGGAGATGCCTTTTAGGAGCAAACCCGTATTGAATCCCATGAGAACTCCATAATTAAGTATACTTATTTTGGCTTAACATAAGGATGGGTGCCATCGTTTTATAAAATTTAATATGTGAAAAATAATAAATATTTTGATGTAATAAAATCAAATTTTAAGAATATAACATATATAAATAAAATATTAAAATAATAAAAAATTATTATAATTTTAAAATTATTTAAAAATATTATTTAAATATATCAATAAAAATGACTTTTCAAGACAAGTCTAATAACATTAAATTAATAATTTTTTAGAAAAATAAAAAAATAATTAAAATTTTTTAAATAATTATATATAATTATAATTTTTTTGATTGTTCTAAGGATCGAGTATTTTGAAATTTTTACTTATGTCAAATCTATTTTAGCAGAGAATAGATTTACAAAGATTAAAATATCACTTGCATCATGATAGATTTGTAAGTATAGAAATTTCAATTTATATCAAACTTGATTAACGATTGATGCGTTTGTAAGAACAAGAATATCAAATTTTAGCAATATATATGTAATTTCTAAATGTTGATGCAAAATAAAATCAAACAAATGTAGCATAAATTTATAAATAATGGAGTATCAGAGTGTTTTATGAAAATGTTGTGTCGATACCAATGAAAATGAGACTTTCAAATGTCTGATGGTGGTGATGAAAATTATATAAAATAACATCCTTTTCACGATAATATAATATAAGGTTGCTTAGTGCTTCTTCTAGAGGGATTAGTTGGAAATTTTTAAGTAAGCTTGTAAGAGAGATTACTCTGATGAGTTTGTTTTGTGTAAGGAAATTGAGGGGAGATGGAGTTGTGTCATCCAAGGAGAGCTATGAAGATCTACATCACTCATAAGGTAAGTTATATAATTAATTTTTGATTATATTATTGTTCAGTATCAAGTTTATCATAGGAAGTAGAGAAAATATTAGTTCGCCAATAGAACATGTTGTATGTGTATGTTGTCACAGTCATAATGTATGATGATCTTTGTTTATAAGCTAAGATGGAGCTATGTGATAGTTTGCTAAAGTACCATACAAGATAATTTGGTGAATCATACTAGTATGAAGAGCATTAAGTTAATATTAAATAATTAAATACTATATATTGATTTTAAGTAAGAAAATTCAGTTAAGTCTGAAGGATAAAACTAATTTGTTATTAGAATCATTGTACGATGGAAATTAAGAGATTATAGATCAACTAAGACAAAGTGGGACCATAAGGATACAATTGTAGTAATCAATTATATGAACAAGCTGAGTCGCATAAAATATAGGGGGATTTTATGATATAGTCGAGTGTCATACATGTATGATGTGTGTTAGAAAATTATTTATACAATTGGATGTATTGTATGATGACGAGATTATACAACCATAATATAATGCTTAATAGTTATTTTTAGAGAATCATAATATACAATTGGGTAATTATATAAGTATGATCTATGCAACAACTTAACAATCTAAAATAGAATTTACATGATTTTAATTACTTATTAAATATGATATATATGTTGACCCTTAAATATACAAAATATTATTAGAAACCAAATGACAATAAAGGTTAAGAAAGAAAATATTATCTTATATTCAGATAGATAAATCTGATGACTATGATATAATATACTGGTATTATTTTATACATTTATTCATCATTTTCATTCTTATTGTTATAGCATGACATGTCATTGACTTTATTTATATTAATAATATTCTAAGTTACTATATCTTTATTTTATTATGACATGAAAATAATATGAAATGGATCATAAAATATGAAAATATAAAAATGTAGGCTATGACATAAATTAGCATAATTTGGATAGATAAATTAACATAAATGGGGTAAAAAAGAATGATATAATTTATTTTTCTATGACAAGATTGCTTTATTATAAATGATACTACATCATATGAGTTAAGAGAGGTTGCCCCATGTACATATTTTTACTATTAGAACTCTGTGAAGGGTGTTAAGCGATGTTGCACTATATATTGGTTGGATATTGATTGATGTCATTATATTTATGATTAAATCCAGAAGATAGTTGTCAAAAGAAAAGCAAGCTGGTGGTTAATTAAAACTTGAAAAAATTAGAATTTAATTAAATACATGTTCATGATTTTTAGTTATTACCTTTATCGATTTCCTTTGGCATTTTATATGATCATGGGTTTTTGTAATACTTTCATTTATCTGGTATATTATTTTTATTGGTTTATATTATTGAGGTATATTTTTTTATGTTGAATTAATATTGATTATATTTATTATCATAATAAATTTATCTACTAATATTATGCTCTCACTAATATTTCATGATACGCCATTCACTCTAAGATAAAGAAGTAGACATTATGAAGAAGGATTATTCTCCAATTGAGTAAGAATAGATAAATTATTATGTGGTATGTTTTAATTATATATTTATTTTTCTACTAGTGTTTAGCTCATGCTTATCATGTGATATGATATAATATTATTTAGTTAAACTAGAAATTGCTTAATTTAATAATTTTTTATTATTATGATATTGTTCTAGTTTTGGATTGAGAGATGTAGTTGTTAATCTCATCATCAGGTCATCGCTTAAGATATAGTATTCTTATATTCTATTTTAATTGTACTTAAACTCTGCTTATCTATATTATCAGAAATATGGTTATGTGGGTTCCTAAAATTAAGCATGAAGGTCCTATGCATGAAAGATAAAACCTCCATGAGTAAGAATAAGTGACTTAATGAGAAAAATTCTTGAGATAGATAAAATGTCATAATTTGATATTATAGTAAATTTTTCTAATAATTTGTATAGTTTAAGAAATAACAAAAAGGAAGTTAATGAGCCTACAACATATAAAGAGAGAGGAGTGAATATCAAATGATATCCCAATAGAGAAATCTCTAAATAAAGAACGTCTCCTATGCAAGACTTCTAAAGGTGCAATGATAAGTTTTTTCATTTCAACTATTGAGAGAGAGATCTTAGTTTGTATATAATATATAGGTCTTAAAATATCGATGTTTTTTTTGGGGGGATTCTCACAATCTCATGAGAATTCAGTGATAAACATGCTTAGATTATAGTAGTGCTAAGATGAATGAACAAGTAGGGCCTATGTGTGAAAAACAAAACCTTCTTATGTTTGAAACAGATAGCAGATAACTTAAACTAATAATATATTGACATAATAAGATCAAAATGTAGCAACTCTCCTACAAAATATCCTATAAAATGATTCTCATCCAAGCCAGTGAACATCACTTATTGACAAAGATGTTGCATCTAAACCTAATTATTTTGACATGTGGCAAGAGCAAATTGCCTCTAATCCTCTAAGGTGTTACACTTGACCACACTATTATAAAAACAAAAGAATTTGTATTCCCAAAAGTGCCCTTAGTTGATAATAAAGATATTATTTTGGCCCTTATTACTCATCATAATGCTTTCATAGATAGAGAGTTAATAAAACCAAGAGACTTAGTGACCACTTGGGTCCTTTGAAACTCCCTCCATGGCCACAAATAATAGATGTCAAGAACCCCTATGCCTTAGGATTGCAAATCTCATAAGCAACAAATTAGTCCACCATTGCTTCAAGCCACCAGTCTGAAAAAATCTTATAATTGACCACAATGTTGATAAGCATTATTTGATTTGCTAAAAAAAGTGTCATAAAATCCTGCACTATACCAACAATCCTAGCAAAAACCTATTCAACCTCTTTTTAACCATAACATCATTAATCAACAAAATCAAATATTATTATTATTTTTAAATTGGATTATTAAAATCTAAAATTCATTAAAAAGAATGAAATATAATCTCGTTTAGATAACTTTATCTTAACACATAATATAGAAGCTTATTATTTATTATCATGTATAATTAGTATATGTTTATATATTTGTTAAAATTATATATATATATATATATATATATATATATATATATATATATATATATATATATATATATATATATATATATATATATATATATATATATATATATATATATATAAAACATATTTACTTATTTTTTATCAAGTATTTTATATTTTCATAATATATTCTATTTTCATATAAGTACAATAACTAAATTACAAATAAACAACACTGCAAATCTAAAGAAATTGACATATAATGATATTTTTTTGAAGTAATATTATAATTGAAGTATATTCTTATATCACTATATTCATACATAAATATAGAAAATTATATAGGCAAGTTATAGCAAAATATGTTTCTTCATATGGTTTCCAACATAAAAATTATGCTAACAAGTAAATTACGTTTGCCTCGATTACTATACCTTTAGATCTACCGTTCAGGAAAAAAAAAACCCTAAAAAAGTTTTTCATATTATTCAGAAATTTATTATAAAAATATTTTTTTAAGTAACAAAACATACATTAAAAAAACTCGCGCAGCGGCCTTCAGTTGGAAACGGCAGAAGCATCCTCTTGACTGAATCAAAACACTCTGCTTCAACAATGCAGAACAGCTGGACTTGTCTTCCCACATTTTTCTAATCCCAATACGAAAGCTGCAGCAGAGAAAGCACATCTTTCCTATTCCCACATCCAAACCATGTCGTCCTCAATCGCCAGCTATCGTCGCCGACGGCTCTCCATCTGTCCAAAAACCCTAATCCAGCGAATAGAGAGAGAGAGTGATGGCGGGTCGCGTCTCAGGCCGGCCGCAGTCGGGCCGCATACGCATATATATGCGAGCGCATCAAGTCTCCTTCAAAATTTCAAATCCGCGTCGAAGCAAATCCTAGTCCACGGCAATGGAAGGGGAGGAAGAGAAGGAGCAGGGAAGCGATGAAGTGGAATCGGCCGATCAGGGCGCCGACGATGCTGGGGGATCGTCCAGCGGAGGCAGATTCTACGATTGCATCTTCTGCAAGCGGGGATTCTCCACTGCACAGGCGCTGGGAGGGCACATGAACATCCACCGGCGTGACCGGGCCAGGATCCGGCCGGCCGGGTCGTCGCCGTCGGGGGCGAGGAGAGGCGAGGATGCGGCACGCCGTGCAAGTTTTCACAGCGAGATCGCACCGGCTTTGGCGGTGGAGTCCTCGGCGAACTACGTCGTGTACTTTCCGGGATCATCGTCGGCGACGTCGGGCAGCCGGGAGAAGAGGCTACGGGAGGGCGGGTCGCAGGAAGTGCAGTCGAAGCGGTCGAAGGAGATGGTGGAGGCCGGGGAGGAGCTGCGGCTGGGTTTGGGTCGGTCGGGGCTACGTGGACCGGTGGAGGAGGGGGACGACGACTCGAAGGGAAAGGGGAAGGAGGAGGCGGAGCTGGAAGAGGGTGATTTGAATTTTGGTTTGGATTTGGATTTGGAACTCCGGCTTGGTCGAAGCAAAAAAAATGGAGCAGGTTCATCCCGACGGCCATGAAGTAAAGAGAGATTAAACTGACCTTATTTTTACTTGTATTTTTTTAAAAAAAAAATTTCTTCATTTTTTCTTGTCAGGTATACTCTCGTTAACCGTTTTGATCATTAAAATAATATAAAAAATGGAGATAGAGTGACAATTTATTGCTAATTCTCTCTTGATATCTCCAAACTTTGCAAAATAATGAGCTAATTACCAAACCATGGATTTTGTTAACTGCTAATGACAGGATCAAGCAGATGTGCATTGGTGATTACTGTTGTCATGATCGATTATTTGAATAATAAAATTATTAAACTTTAATACCTTTATTTAAATTATCGTTAAATAAAACTCTCAAAGATATGCTTGTCCAATAACATTGTTCCACGTGGTGTCAAAACATTCAACTATGTAGTCAACCAGTCACATAAATTGACAAATTTAAATGCTCCGATTTTGATTCGGACCCACATTAGTTTTATTTATTTGTCTGCTCGATATTCATTTATTTCCCCAATAAGGTTGGAATCCATAACTTAGATAATTATCCAAAAAATATATTATTATTAAATCGTTGTCACGGAAATTATTAAACGAAAAAATGGTTCAACGGCACCGAAAAAAAAAACCTTTTATGAAAAAGGCTAACGAGCGGACTGTTTTACTACCTTTTATCCGCTTTCTTAAATTCAAAAAGTAATTTAAACTTAAATAATTATCATTATATTAATGAGAAAAATAAGTAATAAATATTTATCTTGAATGTTTAGTAATTCAGCATTGATAAATGAAAAAAAAAAAACAACACAAAGTTGAGGCCAATGATTCTAAATATAGTTTAATATATTACATGTATGATATTTTATTTAGACATGATATATGTATTAAATTATTTATATGTGCTTTGATTGAATTATTATTTATATTTATACATGTTTATTTTATCGAGTTGTATTGTTATGTCAACAAGTTTAACGTTTTTATAATATTTCATATCACTTTGAAATTATCACTTGTAAATGACAAAATATGAAAAATAAGAAATGGTATTAAACAAATTAAAAATATCAAGTAAATTATGAAATTAGACTATAAGATAAGAAGGAATAAAAATATATAGATTTAGAGAATAAATGAATATTTTAGAAAATAAAATTAAAGAAACATTTATTATGCATCATATCTTTTAAATTGAAATTGACTCACACTCATCTAATAATATTATATAGATATATCACATGCAAGAGATGATCTTCATAGTTGAAGATAGCGGGATTGAAATAAATATAAATTTTGCTACATTTCTATATATCATATGAAAAAGAAATATGATATAAATAATTTCTTTATAGTGTGATAACTTATGTTAAATATAATGTTTGTGATAAATTAATAATTACACTCTACAATATCTATAATAGATAAAGAATTTATGATAAATAATAAGATATACACTTGATTTTTCTTATACGACACATTGATTTTTTATTTTATTAAAAAATACAATGTGTATGAGTTAATAAATAAAATAAAGAATTCAAAAATAAATTTGAACTTCATTTGAGTTTCATTTTGTTACAGAATAAAATAATTTTTTACTACAAATGCTCCTCATTGTAATATTTTTTTAAAACAAAGGTTTTTAACCTATGATATGATATTGATCATTCAATTTAATGTATATATTAAATTTATTTATGCAAATATATAATCATTATTATGAAATAAAATCCTTAGTTTGGGTGTTTATCGATAAAAAAACGATTCTCTTTTTTGTTAGTTTAAATTTTTTATAAATTTCATATAATGATTATGTAGATTAACAAAGTTATATTAGAAAACTAATAATTTCTTTTATTTAAATTCGAAGTCATAATTTGAATTAGATAAATTGAATGTTATTTAAAACATACCATTTGCACACTCTTGCATCAAACACACTATACTAATGAATGCTATTTTAAAACTCATTTTTCAATAGAAAATTATAGTTAAAAAATCAATTAAAGTATATTGAGAGAAACATTTTTCTCCCAAAAAAAATTTTTTATGATAAAATGTATATAAGAGCATTGATGATATAAGGACATTTAAACAATAAATACAATATATTATTATTATCCATCAAAAAACTTACAATTGTTGAAAGATTATTGTTATAATTGATAGAGATTATAAGCAAATTAATCGAATATGGAGATTGGCCCTTCATCTCCATACCTAATATATATACAATAAGATTCAATATTATAATAAGAGCAATCTTTTCTTCTACAACGGCAGCATCTGTCATATTTCAAATTTAATAAATAAAAAAGTGTTCTCCAAATGTTAATCTTTTCATTAATTATATTTATAATATAAATACTTATTAACTTATATCTAAATAGTCTTCATTCTAAAATCTTTGACTCTAAGAGACATATAATTATGTACTTTAATATATAATTTTTTTAATATAAAATTTCAAAAGACAATTCATTATGTTCCTGCTAACTAGTAGGATATATAATTATTTAATAAAATTAAAAATAACACCTTGAAAAACCTTTATCCAATTGTAAGCTTTACCCAGAAGGTTCCTGTCCGTACTACTGCCGGTCTAAAGTTGTTCCGAAAAAATATTTTAAGAAAATAGTTTTAAAAGACGCTTTAATAAAAAGAAAAAAAAATGGAACATACTTAATGTATTATTAATGCATAAATCGGGGAAAAATATTAAATTTTCCAAAGAAAAACTAAAGTAGAATGATAAAACTAATATTTATTTTATTATTTATTCATCGACGGAATATATTTATAACCGAAAGCCGGTGGTTTACCAAATGAGCTCACCTTTCGCTGACCTCCATTTGTATGCGTTTTAGCAGAACACCGCTGGCATAAAATGTAGTTCTCCAAATGGTGTTATAAATTTATTGAGGCAAAAATAAAAAATTAAAAAAAAAAAGCATCCGCATCTCCTCAACCAATGGCCTAATTGTAAAACAAACAAAAATAATGGGATTAATGGTCTATTTTTTATTTTATGATAAAAAAAAATAATTATAATTATGCATAAAAAAATAAGTTATGCTCACCTAATTTTTTAAATATATATATCTATCATATTATTATTATTATTATAAATTTATCAGTTTTTTTAGTTTTATAATAATTATGTAATTATCATAGTAATATCATAACTTAGTTTTATTATATCAATATATTCTCTTA
The DNA here is from genome assembly GCA_023846275.1 of Vanilla planifolia. NCBI lineage: Eukaryota > Viridiplantae > Streptophyta > Magnoliopsida > Asparagales > Orchidaceae > Vanilla > Vanilla planifolia. The sequence goes on along the minus strand of CM043871.1, from coordinate 12,486,387 downwards.
TTTGTTAATCCTTCAAATCAAAATAGGATTTAATGTATGCTTGGAGTTATATCGTACTTGATGATTTTATACTTAAACATTATTTGACTTAGGTATTATATCTAAGGACTTTGAAATATTTAGTTATTTTTTATGGTATTTATTGGTGATAACTTCACTAAATGAGACAAGGAAAACAAAGTTGTTAAACTTAAAAAAAAAATCAAGTCATTTTTTTGTAAATATAATTTTGTATTAATAACATCAATATTAGCATTAAAAATGTTTAAATTGTTATTGGTAAATATCAAATTATTTTTTTCACAACAAATGTTTAAAAAAATGATAATAATGAAAAAGCATACAAAATGGTTCTTATTTTTGTTGATAAAATTGTCTTTTGTAATTTTCATATTATTTTATATTTGTATATTTTAAAATGTATTTTAACATTTAATTAAATAAACACTCAACCTACTAGAAAAACATCTTAATAAAAGATAAATTTGAAAATAGTATATCAAACAAAGCTTTGATTCAATATAGTATTACTAAATATTATTATCGAAAAATAAATTTGATTGTTTTTAAGTATAACTAAAAATATTATGTATTGAATTTTATAATAATAAACTCTTATTATTCTTGTACTAATTTATATATTTTAGATTAAAAATATTTTTTCAATATTTAATCAAACAAATATCTATTTTTTTAAAAACATTTTTATAAAAATTGAATTTAAAATTTATGTACTAAATGGTTTGGTATTGTTTTTTTATCGAATTCTTATTATTGAAAATTAGTTTTGTTTTTTGAAGTTTTATTTGAAAAGGTTTGTGTAATTTTTTTGGTTGACAAAATAGGATTAGAAATAATAATAATTTATTATGAAAATAAAGATAATAAAATAAAAGAATTATAAAAAAATCCCCCATTAATTAAATAAAAAGTTGAACTCAATAAATTATTTTGCAAAGGTTAAAAAAAGTATATGAAAAATAAAATATTTGTTTTATACCGAGTCAAAACATTCCTAGGACTTGCCTACGGTTTAGATGGGAAGCAAGGGACTTTTACTGCTTAACTGACGGTCTAGTCAAAGGTCGTTGAAATGTGAGCCGTCCCTATTAAAATATTAAACACCGTAAATATAATATATATAAATGGACGGTATAGATTGATTTTACAGTTTTAATTTTTTTCATTTTTAATATCCGATGAACACTTTGGTTTGTCCACTAGAAAGTCCACGTTTCATGGGCTAAATTGGGCCGTCATAAATACATTGGGCTACAGTCGATAGTGTGGGCTGGACCAGTGGGCTTTTAATACCCGTCACAGCGAGTTGAATGTGACGCCTCGTATGTTTACATTTTTTATGTATAGACCAAATTGTTTTTATTTTTTTAAAGATAACAAGAAAATTATTTTTAAAAAAATAATAATAATAAATAAATTCTTAATCATGCACATATAAGTTTTAGATATAATAAGATTAATAAGGTGAGAAGGACAATCTATATATAATGATATTTAGTAAAATTACGAGGAGAATATTATTTCAAAAATAGAATAAATATATGATAATAAAATTATTTTTTTAGATTTCTAAGAGAAATAAAATTTATATAATAATAATTATAATTATCAATAATAATTTGAGTTTTTAAATTTAATTATCAAGCTTATGATATATTTACAACTAGTGATCACAATGAAAATTTTCAGACCAAATTAAGTCCAAACATAAGTTTTAGTGAACTTCAACCATTGAAATTAAAAAATAAAATGGATGAAATTGGAATACTTCTTTATTTTCTCTCAATTTGTATATAAAAAATTTTAAAAATTAAAAGAATAATGATAAAAGTTATGACCAAACATAATCTAAGATATGAAATTGTCTTAAAATAAAATTATTAAAAGCTTTTAAAAAAAATTTTCTTCAAGCTATTTTGAGCTATAAAAGAAAAATCTATTAATAATAATTTTGAAAGTTGTTATTAAGATTTTAGGAAAAAAATATTTTTATTCTATTAAAGTTTTATCTTCAAATAATTTTAAAGAATAATGAAAAATCCTTTTAAGAGCTTAGTTTCAAACCAATTACATTAATAAATAAGACTAATCAACATAAAAGGGAATAGACATATTATATGAGAGTAAATAATTATAAAACCTCTCAATAGTTAATCTTTCTTTTGAAATTATAAGATTTAGAAATGATACTCTTTTTGACCAAAATCCATACTTATTAAAGCTAACAAACAAATGTTGTCCTCATAATGTAGTGCACACTTATTTCTGGTGTCTTAAATATTAAGATAAAGTACGACTATAAATTAATATCATTAAAATAGACAACTATAAAATGATTTAGATAAAGCCTTAAAACCTGAGATACAAGTTGCATAAATGTACTTGGTGCATTCGACAACCCAAATAGAATAACTAACTATTCATATAACCAATTTTTTGTTTTAAAAGCAGTCTTTCATTCATCACCTAGGTAGATTCTAATATAATGGTATCCACTTTTTAGATCAATTTTAGAAAATATGATAGCTCCAACTATTTGATATAATAAATCATGAAGCTTAGGAATTGAAAACCTATATTTAATAGTTTTTTTATTAATGACATGATTATCTATGCACATGTACCAAGTTTCATCTTTTTTTAGATCTAACATAATGAGTATAACACATTGGTTAGTACTTTAACTAATAAATAATTTTTGAACATTCTCATTTACTTGTCAAATAAGTTCTACATGTGCCAATGTATTTAACCGATAATGTGGTAGTGAAGTAACAGAAACAAGATCTATAACATACTGAATATCTCTTAATATGTAGCAAGTCATTAGGAAATGTGTTTTTAAATTATTTTAATAATGGTTATATTATAGATTATGAAATGGGTATACTATTAATGACTTTCCTAATTATCACAAACTAGATAATCTCATCACTAGTTATATCTCTCTCAATCTCAGTTAGTGAGATGATAATAAATATTTTTTTCTTTATTTTTTTCTTTTAGAGTATTTGGATTAGAAATTTTCTTCGATAGAGGTGAAGTGTATAACATGATCTTCTTTTCTTCGTATATAAAAGTATATATATTAGTTCTTTCATTTAAGGTAGCATCTGGATTATATAACTAAGGTCTTGATAAAATAAAGCTATCTACTTGCTTAGAATAATATCACACAATAACTTTTTAAAATATCAACCAAACTTTAAAGGGACACAATATCTTTATTGTATGAAAATTAAGGTATTGTCAATCCAATATACAATGTATCGATCATGATGGTCTGTAAGTGTTGAACATATTCTTTTGACTACATTTTTGTGTTATGAAGTTGATATAGTTATTAGTGTCTGTAACAATCTTGTATAGTTGATCTTTAATCTTAATAAAGATACTAATGATGTTAGTTTGATACTAATCATCAAATGGTCATGGTGTAATCAAAGTGCATCTCATAACATTTTTGGGTGGTCTAATATAACGAAGACTTTCACTTAGTACTTGCAATTCTTCTTCAACCTCTAAATCTGGTTGTATAACCTATTCTTACTCAACTTTAATGCTTTCTTCTACCTCTTTTTTATGTTTATGTGTAGAGCTCTCTTAGGATATTCGGTTTTGACATGCTCTCTTTTATAACAATGATAACACTCAACTCTAAAACTAGTAGATGATTTGTCTAAATGTTGGATTTAACGGATTTGTGGTGTGGGTGGATGGGTATGGATTGCTTGTGGAGTAAAAGTAATATGAATAGTGAATGTGGTGGTATTATTTAAAGAACAAAAAGTAGACAAAGAAATCTCACTCTTATAAACAATCGATTCTCTGAATTTTTCTTCATCATAAGCCATTTTTATATGCCTTTAAAACTAGTAATATTTCTTAAGTATAACTCAACTTGAATAAACTCTCTAAACCCATCTCAAAATCTAGATAATATTACTTGATCCTACTTTTATACACCACATCTAAGCATATAATCATAAAATTGAGTAATTTACTTATCAATAATCTTTGAATCTTAGGATTTGTCATTTATACAATAATTCTCCTAAATAAGAGGTGAGTACATATTTGGCTTACAGGAGAATCATGAGTTCTTCCTATGATCGAGGTAATGCTTAATCTTCCTAGCACATGATGTGAGCTTAGTTTTTATAAATTGGTCCTTTCAACGTTTACTGAGATCATACTAATCAAAATAATGTTTTATTCCTATTTTCTAATTTTGATATGCTCTAAATTATCATAAAAAATAAGGTTTCTATTTTAACCATGTTAACATTGTGATCATCAATCCTAAAGTATCTTTTATCATGGGTTTATGGAGTAGCTTGACACCTAGGTCGACGTTCTGGTTTGTTAGGTTCATTTTCAAAAGATATTTCCTTAACTTTGGAGTTACTTGTCATAGTTCTATTTAATCTATAAATTCTACTTGATCCATTGTCTCTATGTTATTCAATCGATTTATGTATGTTTCTAAGGTTGTTCTTAGATCTTTCATCAAATGAGTTAGTTTTAAACTTGTATATTACATTATTAGATACATAGTTGGTTATGATGGTTGAGGATCAGACATTTTATATTATTTTTTAATCATAGTGGTCATAAATTATTAAGTTAAAAATAAAGTTCTTAATTTGGGATTATATAAAAAAATCAAATAAATCATAAAATATAATAAGAAAAGATCATATGACTAAAGAGATGTTATAATATCAAACATAAAATGAGATTTTTTTAATATATATTATTTTGAAAACTACTAGTAATTAGAAATGAACACACAAAATTAAAAGATGACTACTTAGCAATAATTTAAAAAGCATTAAAGTTTTTAAAGCTAATCATTCTCTGATACCAAACTTGATGTATAATGAAAAGCTAAAACATATTTTAACTTACAAATAATGGAGAAAGACTTAGGTTCAAGCAATATATTTATGTAAGAGTTTATCCAAAGGTGTTATAAGTTTAGAATTAAAAATCTTAGGATCATTAGATAAGAACTTTCTCATAAGTTAATGACTTGTACTAATTTTTAACATAAGAGATCTCAACCTAAAAATGATTTTAAATAACACACCCAAGTACTTATGTTGGTGGTAAAATAGCATGATACAAACACTAGTGATTTGTAGAATGTCGAACAAGGAATCACACAATCATATCCATTAATAAGAAAGTTTGACTCAAAATTTATGAAATATGAAATAAAGTGACTAAGAACTTTTGTGGTAATTTGATACTTTTATAAATGTTGGATAATAGATCGAGATATTCCATTTTGAGCCACTCGCTCATCTTCTCAAGGTACCTTTGAAAGGATAGTTGGATTTTTGCACACAATACCTTTGTGTCACACAAGCTTAATAACAACACTTTATTATTTCATTCAAAAATTTATCACTTACAATATAATGAACATCTCTATTTATAGGGATCTCAAAGATATAATAATAAATTATTAACTTAAGAATATAAAAGAATATTTCAAAATACTAAACGACACATATTAGAATTCTAAATGATATTTCAGAATTATAGAAATTAACACAAATTATAAGATATTACTTTAAATTTCTATTACAAAATTAAAAAAACTAATTTAAAAAACTACAAAATTGATTGTTGTAAAGCAGTTTCCAAATTAGCATATACATTTTAGCTATGATAATGGTGAATGATGAGTGACACGAATGATGTAGGTGGAGAAGCGAGTGATGCCTCTGGTCTAATTGTTGGGTCAGCATGTGTTGGAGAAAATCAGCATTGGTAGATGGGTCAATGTGTGTTTTGGGTCAGGCTCGTGTCAAGTAGGCAGAGCGAGTTGGTAGATCTGCGAGATCGTGTGAGTTGGAGCAGTAAAGTGGGTTGTCATGTGTGATGAGTTAGTGCTAGTCACGTGGGCATGCAGGTCAATGCAGGCTGCAACTAACAACGATAGTATAATGGCAGATAGCAGTGGAGGTGACTGGAATAACCTGAACTCAATTTTTTAGCTTATTTTGAAGTAAATTTTTACCAAATTTTATATTAATATAATTGTGGGTTGACTAAAGGTATGAACTATATTGAATATAAAATTTAAAATATAAAAAAAAAATCAAATATTTTTTAAACAAATTGAAATAAAACTATAGAAGAAAATAACTTGATGAAAAATTAAAAGTAAATGAAAATATGCAATAAATAAAGGTTAGTTGTATTGATCCTTACAATGATAATAATAATAGATATAATAAAAATTAAAGAAGCCAATCTTGACATTGCTTTAAGTCCCAATAAGACTAGTATGTCTCCAAGTGAAACTTTTGTATAATGCACTGGATGTTACTACGTCAACTATTTTATAGATTTAGGTAGATAAACCTGATAACTGCAATGTGAATATGCTAGTAAACTATATTTTATATTATTTATCAAATGATATTCTTTTTTTGTTAAACAAATAACATATTTTTTTTATCAAATATTTAATAAATATATTATTCCTTTATGACATTATATAACAAGATAATTAACATTTAACATAATGAAAAAAAATCTATAATAAGAAAAAAAATTAGAATGTGAACATCTTATACGTCAAATTATCAAACAAGAAATTGAAATAATTGAGATACCCTTAAATATATTATTCTTATATGTTCTTGGATTATATTATGACCTCACATATTACTATTATAAATCATACGTGACAAGGATAACTCAGGGCTAAGATATCAACTCAAGGCTAAGATAGTTAATTTAGATCTACATGATTTTATTATATAAGGTAATGACAACTTAAACTAAAGTAACCAATTTATATTTACATAGTTTTATTATATAAGGCATGGATAACCTAGCGCTATAATAATATAATTCTATTATATAGAGCAAAGATAAATTAGGATTAAAATAATCTATTTATATCTACATAGTTCTATTATACATCATACAAGGATAACTTAGAGTTAAGATAAACCATTTATATTTACACATTCTACTCATGTACATGATATAAGTCGATAAAGACCTTATGAGTGAGAATACTCTTACGAGGTCTTATAATATTAGTTTTAGAGGATAGTGAATTGTAAGAAAAAATATAAAATATATTATAAAATGAGATAAAAATAGAAAAATAATAATTTATTTTACAACATATAATAAATAAAAATAGTAAGATTAAAGAACATATTTGTGTCTATTTATATCTTGTTTATTGGATTTATTATTTTACTTGTATCATGTTTTTACTTAATTATGAATATTATTGTATATTTTTTATTATGATATTATTTTTATATATTATTATTTTATTGATAAGTTCTCTAGAGTCTTATTAGTATTTATATCACAAGTAATGTCAATATTGTAGTGAGGGTCGAGGACTTTGATGCTATAAATGAGGATTAAAATTATTAGCTGATATATGATTGGTCTGTCATGGTTTCTATAATATGTACATCTATATAAACTTGGCATAATATTATGATTTTGGATGGTTTATGTTAGTTTTTGTATCTAGATTATTTATTTTTATTGATATTTTTTTTAGTCTATATTGTAAAAATAGCTTGTGAATGAATATTGTTTCATAGTGAGGTGTTTATCTAAACTTTGATTTTTATGTTTAAGTAAATGACAATGTGGGGCCCTCACAGCCTTGGTCCTCTATCTTGCTCATTCGAAAAAAAAAAAAAGCTATTTATAAAACTTTGAATTTTTTGCCATAACAGATTTGTTAAACTTATCACCTTATAAACTGTCACATTAAGTAAAAAAATATTAATATTTAATTTATCGTTCCTAACGTGGTTTACACGCAAGCGTCCCAAATTACGACGCACGAAAGGCATGTCCTAAGCCGCCGACCTCCGCATGAAAATGCTCTATGCGAACTCAAAGATCAACCGTTCACGTGTGCCAGAGAACAAATCGACCTCCCTCGTCTTCCCAAGTAAGATTCGCATAACACTCGGAAGTCGATCGCTTTTGGTTGCAGTTTTCTTCTAATCAGTGGGAAAGAGAGAAGAGCCTCCGATACAAATCATCTCCGCAAAACATCGGCTTATTTCCTAGGGGTAGTGATCCAATCCAAGGATCCTTTGCTGCACTTGATATGCTTACTTGTAATAGCTATTAGATATGGATTCTGCAGCTTTTCGAACGCATTTGATCTCCGTTAGGGATTTGATTTACGGGGTTCATGTAGTAGATGTTTGTGTTATGGAATTGATGATTATATTGTTCCTGCATAGTTGTTCTTTGATCGTTGCGGATTTTTCCTATTGAGAAGGGGTGGGGTTTATTTGCTGATACTATGCCTGCTTGATCAAATCTTCTGTGGTGAACTTAGGGAGGAATGGAAGAATTAGCGCATCTGATAATGCTTTTGCATACATGAAAAATGGAAAAAGGACAGGTTTTTGTATGATTTATGACATATCAGGTTGTGCTAAAGGACAAACATCAAGAGTTGAGTCGTTTAAGATTCATGCATTCAAGTATCTTCGGCCATCCCTAGATAAAGGACAGCAAGAAATTATCTTTTGCAGAGCTAGCAACATTAGGACCAGCACTTCCTTTGTTTCTAATTATATATTTATTGATTTGGCATATCTATTGGAGCCATTTGCAAATGTTATTGAATTAATGTGGATATTTAATACTTTCTTTGTTTTTAAGTGGTACTAAGAAAAAGAGCTTATATTGAAGAAGAGGCTCACATATCAAAATAATTCATAGAGGGTTTGAACTATAGGCTAATCTATGGTGAATGAGGAAATTGATTTACCGGAGTAATTAAATCTTTTAATGCTACCTTTACTTGCAGATGCTGTGTATATGGTAATAATTAGAAAAGGAGTTGACCTTCATAAAGAAAATTTTTTTGATGGTCATAAATGTCCTTACACATGGAACTAAAAAACTGTTGTGTTTGGTAACGTAATTCACAGAGATAACTTGGGACAATGATTCTTGCTGTTGAGCTTAATCTCATACTCAGTATGAACTAGTTTACTAATTATATGGAGTTAACTCATTTGTAAGTTGGTTCTTGTTTCTTACCTCATCCCTCTTTGATGAACCGGGATTTACGATAGGAGAATACATGCAAGATGTGATACCAATTAGTTTCTATGCACAATTTATTGTAGCTCATATTTTAGTTGTCCTTTTTTAGGGATGGATTTTTTTAGTCTTGCATGATGATAGGCTTGGCATATTAAAACGAGTGCCATAGGATTACCTTGAAAGTATCTTGGATCAGGACCAAACAACTTTGGTGAGCAAATATTCAGTTTGGTTGGTTTGCCAATAATAGGACTTTGTTTGGATTTACGCAGTCTAATTACATTCACAGTCTTTTACTATGAACAAAGACACATAATACATAGTGAATATTTTTGTTTTTTAAACCTTCTTTTTTGTTCACTCCATACAACAATCCTTTTGGCTTGGCGCTTGCTAGAACCCATGTATTAAGAGCTTTGGGCACTGGATTGCCATTTGCAAAAACTAAAATTGCTTTATTCTTCCCTTGGGAGTAGCAAATTTTTTCTTTTTTGTTTAATTCATATTTTGATCTTTTTGAGCAAGAAATTAAGTTGATTGGTATGTGTATGTTATTATTATTATTATTATTATTTTTTTTGTTTGATCATATCAGTAGATGGTCTTATCGTAACACTAAATTGATGAATGCAAATCTTTAACAATGTTTGTGTAGAAATTGGATTTGATATAATTTAATAGAAGCTTATTTTAGTTTGGGAATCTTAAAAGGTGAATTTGTAAAGAGTGGGAGAGAGCTGAATCCTCATAGGTTGAGGACAATTAAATAAGGAAAAGAAAATAGAGGGAGAGTAAAAGGGGTTCTCGCTAATGGTTGACCTCATTGAATTGATTGTCTAATGGTATACTTATGGCTGATGGAATAGATAATCTTTTATCATTTTTCTTTGGAACACTGGAGAGCTAAGGTAATTTCTTTGGATGTGTTTTAATCGCTTATAACGTGCTTGTGTGTGGAGGAAGTTATTGCCATTTAATTGATTGTGGCTTAACTGTTTGAGATGTTTGTGCATGAGGAGGGAATTATGGCCATTACTTGTGCACCACAAATATCACCTCAATAGCAGTTCATATGCTTGGTATAAAGTTTTAAGGGCCTCAAAGGGAATCTTGACGGAGCTGACTTGAAATAAATTTGCTTCAAGTGCTTTGAATCCATGGCTCGAGGGTCCATCTATGATTGCTTGGCCTCAAGAGTTGGGCTTTGAGTGCTTGGGTCTCTAGGCCATAGCCTTGAGCACCTAGGTGTATATATTTGGTGTGTGATTGTTTTTTTTGGTATTGATGAATGAAATTAAATTAGTAAATTTTTGTATTTTTATTTGGTTGTCAAATTTTTCATATAATTATTTATGTTATAATAAAGAGTTACTACAAAGTTTTATATGAAAGTTAATTTGTATGAGGTAACATGCAATCTTAAATTTGTAAAGAGGTGAAAACTTATGTGATATTCTGTTTGTTTTATTTTTGCTCTCCTTAAATTAGCCCAACTAGGTTTTGTATTCATTTCGACTTGTTATTTGTCTGGAGCAAAGTGATTTTGGCTGCTTGACACCATGCTAAGCTTTTTGGGCAGGCTTCTAATAAGGGGAAGCAAATTTCTTCAGGAAGTGAGATGACGAGAGATTTGAGAATGCTTTTTAGAGGAAACTAGTGTTGGTGAATGTTTTGAGCTCTTTGATAGCTCCCTTGGTTTGGATTGAAATCATTGTGAATGTTGGGGTAACAATAACAAGCCGGTTGTTGCAGAGCATGTGGGCATTGTGTTATTAAACCTCCTTAGTTCTTATATATTCAGTTTTCAATTAGTACATCTTTTGTTGGAGATGTTCAATTTTTTTGTTGTTATCCATTGGTTGTTCCTTTAGGTTGGTTTGTAGATCTAATGCGAGTTTGGAAAGTGCCACACTTAGATATGGAATGCTTGCTTCATGTTGGGGTCTAGAACGGGGTCTTTTTCTATTTCTCCTATTATCATAAACAGAGGTAATTTCTTTGAGGTTGCCACCATAGAATTCTTGACAATGTCACAAGAGATGGAAGAAAAAGAGAAAAGGGGAAGAATTTTGGATGTTTTCTTGGAGGTTGGATTAGTGGCTGATTTGCATCAGAATGAAAAGGACTAAGGGATTAAATCGTTGGATAGCTGGTCTTTGGTGGAAGACATTCAAGGTCCTCTCAAGGCCCTTACCTTATCATCTAATGATAGCAATTTCAGTCCAATCATGTTGATTCTTTTGGTGGTTGATTTGCTTGAATGTCCTATTGTCATCTCATTAGATTTGAGAGGCACACTAAAACAGAACTTAAAAGAGATTCATGGGTTGTCTTTGGACCTGAAAATTGTTAGTGCAGAATGGTTGTTCTCCCAAAAGCTACTTGATGGAACATTGTCAATAATTAACGAGGTTAACTATGATGAGAATTCATCTTTAAGGTCATCGAAGGAAAGTTTAGAGGAACAAATTATTTCATGTTAAGAGAGGATTGCTCATCTTGAGGTTGAGGTAAAGTTGTTGAGTAATCTGGCACTCATGCCAATTGGAGGAAATCATAAAACTAACATTCTATACTTCAAGTTGATCATAGAGGGTGTGAGTAGATCCATCGTTTTGATATCATGTAATGATCAGTTGCATGCCTCTTAGATCTTGAATATGGAATTTGTTTATTGTTGGAAATGATATGTTATCTCGAGCTTGTTTGGAATTGCTAGGAGTGGTAGTGCTTTTGTGGGAATCAAGCTTGAAGAGTATAAAGAATAGAGTTCTATCTTTTAGAAATTCTTGAGTTAGTCATCAAGGGGTTTTTTGTAATTTCAGCATTTGAATTTTGCTTTTGATAACCTACATCCGTTAATTGAAATTGTGATATATTTGTTTCAGAATGTTGCATACATTTTTTTGACAATGCAATTTTTTTGTTCTTTTTTCCAAGGCTTGCATTTTTGGATTTGTGTGACTATCTTATCATGGGTGGAGTAGTCTTCAACTGCTACAAGTCCATACTAGTAAATAAGAATGCCTCTTTAGGTAAACTTGATGAAGAAAAGTCTTTGAGATCAGCTACTTAAACTCCTAAGCCCTCTATGCAGGCTTTTACTATTTATTTCTTGATTGGTTGGTGTCAATGATACAATATAAGAGGAGAGAAATTGGCTAAGAAACTTGTCTCACCTTATTCCCCGAGTGAAAGTGATAATGTCAAGAGAGGAAGAAAACTTGATTAAGCTTTAAAAGGAATTGATCTCTCCTCAGTCCTTGCATGTGGGTGATGGAGACAAAGAACTATGTTTTGCTACCAAAATGATGTGGGAGTGGAATGAAGAGGATTTAAGATGAAATGTTGAAATAACTAGTTTGGGTACTTCTCATTTTACGCATTGCGTGGAGACTAGTGATGGTGCGGGCATTGGTCCAATGGTTTTGCGAGCTTAGTGAAGCGTTGTGCATTGGCAAATGTGCACTTTTGGATGCATGCACTATGTAGCACTGTGCATAGGCTGGTTTGACATGTGGGTGTGTTTGGTGTAGTGTGTGAGTGAGAGGGTAAGGCACGTGCGTGGGCAGTACGGTGCTGCCCGTGGGTTGGTCGGGTGTGTTTTTGTGCATGGACAATGCGCAAATATGGCCAAGCAGTTGGACTTGTGCCATTGTTACAGGACCCAAAAGGTAGGGGGAGAGAAAATTTTCAAATTTCTTTTTGATGAAATGTCGTTCTTTCCTAAACTCAGGTTTCTACCATCATTTAGTAATTTTGTACTTTTATTTCTTTCTTTTTGAGAAAGAATATGATGCTCTTCACAAATTATATGTAGGAGGACATCCATAATTATAATTTTTATCTTCAGAGAATTTTGAGCAACAATTGTAGCCCATTCTTGATTCTTTGAGATTTTTACTCATTTCTTTGTTAGCGGATGTGTTTTCATAGATTTGTTCTATTGTTTCTTGTGCATGCTCTTCTAAGCATACCATTATTATGTTTATATAACAATCCAATATTGGTGGACAGAAGATTGTTATATTTTTGTGATATAATATTATTCTAAAGAAAAGGAATTTTTGAAAAAAATCTTTAAGTAGAGATGAGTAATGCAAGTGACTTTTAAACGATTTGGATGGAGAATGGATTGAGGCTATAAAGATAATAGGAGCAATGCTCATCGAGGTGTCACTTGCAGCACTCACCAAAATGTCACAAATGAAGGGGAGGATATTAGGTCTTACCCAAACTTAAGTCAAAAAACAATAATACAATGAGAATACCTCAAAGCCAACAAATTGATTCTTCTTTATTATAGATTTTTTAGTTCATTCTGGCAACTTTCTTTGTTACATCTAATAGAAGCTATTATTATAAAGTAACCAACTATCAATACTAAATAATTGATCATAAATACCACTTTACCTTCAAATGGAGTCCTTAGAAGCTTCATTTGTATATGTAAAATGTTGTTTTATAATTGCCCTTGGTTAAAATTATCTTATTGAATTGGCCCAAAAGCTGTTGGTGTCATGCATGAAAATTCCCCGATAACTCTCTCGAAGTCTAACTTGAAATTGAAAGAGGGTGATTAAAAGGTTCCCATTGACATCTCAAAGCATATGATACTCATCAAAATGAGCAATATACTCGTTTACCTAATTTTCTTCTTGGGTTAAGTGTTGCAATTAGTCTAAGTGGTTTTTGTAAAAAAGAGGTATGTATTTGTCTCTATGGGTTTCCTTGAGTTCATTCCAAGTTCCTATGGTTGGTGAGTTTCTCTGGTGATAATTGATATCTATAGTTTCTACAAATAATCAGGCTTTCTTAGCTAGCTTCATGTGGGCAAATAGTACTTTTTGCTCTTCACCAAGTTTAAACCATTAAAAATAATGATCCATTGTTGTTGCTCTTTCTAGGTAGTCCTTTGGATTTAAGGTGCCATAAAAGATAAGTGTCACATTTGATGGACTCCATAAGTTTGTTATTGTCGTTTAAGGTGGTTTTCTCAACAATGGGTCATTGATTTTACGGGGTGTATGATTGTGTGGATATATAATGTTAGGTTCAGATAGGTTAGGCTCACTAGAGAGTTGTTTTAGTTGGATGATTCTATTTTCAAATTCTTTCAATTTGTTTTCCATGTTTTCCATCCTTGTTAAAAGGTTTGAAGAGCCAATTGTATTTGGTCACGTTGTGGATTCTCCATATAATTTTTAATAGATCTTGTGTGCATGAAAACCTTTTCTTTAATAAAACGTTAAACAATTGCCAACTAAATAATAAAGAAAAAGATTAATTTAACTTTAGGCCATTGGTGATTCTTGCATTGGCTTAAAAATAGTTATAACCAAGTTAGGATTCGATCAGGGAATGAGTGAAAAACTATTTTTAAAACTAGGGATGAGTTATACAAATGGTTGGTAATGCTTTTTGGTTTATCTAACACTCTATGTACGATCAGGAGGATGATGATTCAATACCTCAGTCTATCCATGATGTGTTCTACATTTAAGGAAAATCATTTCTATGTCAACCTCAAAAAATGTGCCTTTGTTATACATCGCATAAATTTTCTAAGCTTTATAGTCTTAAAGGATGGAGTGTTAGTTGATCCTGACAAAATTAAGGCAATGGTTGAATAACTAATTCCTTAATCCATCCATGATGTTAGAAGTTTTCATAGTTTAGCAAGCCTTTATAGAAGATTTTTTAAGATTTTTAGTATCATCTTTATCCCCATAACCAATTGTATTATAAATGGAAATTTTGAGTGGACCCTTGCAATTTAGAAGGCATTTGATAAAGTTAAGGAGAGTATGACCAAAATTCTATACTTTGACTTTGACTTTTTCATTTTTTTGTGGTCTCAGGTGTAGTAATAAGAGTCTTTAGTCAAGAAGGACGACCAATTGCTTATTTTAGTGAAAAATTAAATGTCTTGTAGGAAATACTTGGTTTATGACTAAGAATTTTATACGATACTCGAAATTCTTAATTATCGAGCGCATTACTTCTTACCCCAAGAGTTTTTACTATATTATGACCATGAGGTTTTAAAATATTTACACTTATAAAAAAAGTTTAAACAACAACAGACTAAGTGGACAAAGTGTCTTTAGAGCTACACCTTTGCCTTAAAACATAAGTCTAGTATAGAGAACAGGGTTGTTGATGCCCTTAGTAAATGAGTGAACCTGTTCACTATATTGTCTATCTTAATCAGTAGCTTTGAAGCTTTATGTGACCTGTACCCTAATTGTATTGATTTTGGACTCATAAGGAATTAATTGTTGATCAAACTAAAGCAATATATAATTATATGATCAAAGAGGATTACCTTTTTCTTAGCAAGCAATTATACATACCTGAAACTTCACTTAGAGCATTTTTAGTATAGGAAATATATGCTGGAGGTATAGCAGGCCATTTTGGACTAGTCAAAATGATTATGGTCATTTTAGATAGATTTTATTGGCTAAGGCTAAAATGACATGTTCGAATAGTTCCCGAGTGTAGGACTTATGTTGTTGCCAAGCAATGTACCAAAAACACCAGACTTTATATCTCATTACCAACACCATCACTACTATGGGAGACCTTAGTATGGATTTTCTACTTGGACGGCATAAAACTCTTTGATGATATGTCTCCATTTTTGTGATGGTAGATCGAATTATAAAATGGCGAGATTTATCTAGTATTTTAAAACTTTTGATGCTTCACACATAGCTCAACTATTATTTGATGAAATTGTTAAGATTCATGAATTATCCAAAACTATCTTCATAGATGGAGACGTTCGTTTCACTTTGTATTTTTGAAAAACTCTTTAGAATCTTATAGGGACGAAGTTAAAACTCTCATCTGCTTGCCACCCCAAAATTGATAGTCAAACTGAGGTGAATCGAAGCTTATGAAATTTATTTCATTGTTTGGTTGGAGAAAACGTGAAAGAGATTTATTGTTACTATGTGCAGAATATGCATATAATAGTTTAGTTAATATATCTAATTTGAATTAGTCCCTTAAAAGCTTATAACATGTACAAACCTCATAGCCCAGTTGACCTCATTCCATTACTCGTTCAAGCACTCACGTTCAAGTCTACACAAGTGTTTGCACATTATAAAAGAGAAGTTCATAAGTATATTAAAGATAAAATAAACTCAAGTAATGAGCAATATAAGTGATTAGCTGATGCACACCAAAGACATAAAAAAATTATTAGAAGAAAACTACGTGATGATTTGAAGCAGGTTCGAAAGGTTCCCACCAATAGCCTTGAGGAAGTTACATGTAAGAGGTGTCTGTCCATTCCTAATTTTAAAATAGATCAAGTTGAGTGTATATACTATGGAGCTATCGGATGACTACAACATCAACAATACCTTGAATGTCTCAGTTCTAATGGCTTACAATGAGTTGATATTTCCAATGTGCCACTTTAGTTGACGTTAACATCTTTTGAGAATGAACCACATATTGAGTATCCACTTATCATGGTGAGAAGAGTGAGTAAATTGAAAGATTATTAGATGATCGAACTACATTAACTAGAAATTAGAGTTATTAGTGTTATCTTGTTCGTTGGAAGGATAGACCAGACACTGAGGACACTTGGATCACAAGGAGTTACAAAGATTGAACCTGGATGTGCTAGAGATTTACAAGGGTTGATTTGGAATGTTGACTTATTGGAGCTAAGTTTTTCCTACCTTGGGGAATTGGTAACGACACATTTTACTTGTGAGATTTTTTGACGCACACGATTTAGTCAAACGTGCTCCAGCACTTCTAGATTGTTGATGGCTTTCTTTTTCATGTGTAGTTTTAATTTTGAGCTCAAATTTCTCTTGCATACTGTTGTTTGGGGTTGGGATCCTACTTGTGGTTCATTGGGCCCATTTCCCATCGGTCCACCTTACCCCTTGCTTGGCTATCATCTCTTAGCTCGCATTCGCTTCTAGGTTTTGAAAACTCGTTTTGCGTGTGGGTCATGCACTTGATTCCGTGTGCACGCATCGGGTCTCATGACTGATTGCCTACCCACGTACCTGCCTGCACGTGTAACGACCCAATTTTGTCCATACTAATGCCATGATGCTTGTGACATGATCCTAACTTGCGAATTACCTGCTACTCAAGCTAGTGCCGACTTGCCACTCGACCGACGAACACGAGCACACGTTGCGGGCACACATGTCATCATGCTACTCCATTTGTTGGTCATTCGTTGACCCATTCGCCTATATAGAGGCAATTCTCAACAAACTCTGTTTAGGAACAGCACATGACAGTTGGTTATCAAGCTTTTCGAAGTTAATTTGAAATTTTAAGATTTCTTTTTGTTGAAACTCTAAGAGATTTAATATTGTAGTAGTTTTATTTACTTATTTTTTGATTTTCTATCTAAGTTAATGTGTTTTTTTTTGTCTTACATATGTGTATCTCTTGGCATTCCAATATGTTTTTACCCATGTGCCTTTGAGATTCTCTATAAAATGGGAGGCTTACTCTTGTGTATGATGGTTTTTTTTGATGAATGAAAAATCCACTATTTCCCTTTGCATTTTGTTAAATTCCTTACTTTAATTGTAACGAGAACTATGACATGCCGACTCGTCATGGTTCCTTTACTAGGAGGAGGGTGTGAGGCCCAAGCAATGAGACGCGTGCTAATCTATCATTGACTCAACTGCAATATTTTTATGCCACTGCAAGCATAACTCAACGTTCTTTGTTCTGACACCGACGGTAATGATTGCGCACAAAATCTTTCGTCGCTGTCATCTTTACTAAATAATTCTTGCTCGTGAACCTCTGTTTTTTTATCGTTATTTTCTCTTTCTATTGATTTAGTTCCTTTAGTAGGTTTGGAATGTCTCTTTTGCGTGCAATGATCTCATTACTTTGTATTTTAGTTGTTGATTTGGCAAGAGTATTTTGTATCTTTGAATCTACACTCGTGTGACCTCTACACTACTATTTACTTTATTAGATATCGATAATATTAAACTTTTTTCGAGTAGCCCACTTCCGCGCTAACGAGAGGCTGTGGTTGTAATCTATGGAGTGACCTCTGTGTTTCTCACACTCTCTTGGCTAAGGTTGCCTTTGATAGGTATGTCTTGCGTGTTGTCTTTTTTTGATTTCATGTTTTATCTTTTATATTTTTTTTCTTTTCCTAATGAGTGCAGGTTAATCCCTTTTATTGTTCATTTTTAGCGGTTTAGCCCCATCCAACATTAATATTTATAGCTATTTGAGATGTTTACATATCAAGAGGGGCTTAATGCTGCTAACCCCAAAGGTCATATTGATGACAAATCTTGTGTTCAAGATAATGTGTGCTGGGGCTTGAAGGGGAATCTTTATGAAGTTAACCTGGAATAACTTGGATTATAGTGTTTTAACTCTAATGGCTAGGCCTCAAGGATCCTTCTATAGGAACCTTGATCTTAATTGTTCATCTGTTGGCGCCTTGGCTTCAGTGGTCCATCTAAGGTGCCTTGTTTCAAGGGTTTAGCCTTGAGTACCTGGGTCTCTTAGGTTTAGCCTTGATTACCTGGGTCTCTTAGGTTTAGCCTCCAGTATCTAATTGCAGATGCTTGCCACGCAGCTCTTCTCTGGACCAATGCTTGGGATTAAAATGACAAATTCTTGAATCCTAAAGTAGATTAAAAACTTGTGAGTTTTTCTTTATGTTTTTGTGTTCTCATTTTGAGTAATACAAATGGTATGACTTGTTTTTACACTGTTTGAGTATTGTACATTGAATATCTCATATATTTTTTTACACTGTTCAAGTATCGTGTATTGAATATCTCAAATATGTATCTTTTTTGTCAGTGAAGTCCCATTGGTGTAAAAATTTTAGGGTTTTTTATTAGTTTCATATGTAAAACGGAAAAAGGCTTATTTTGTGCATTTTGCCTACTGGAGGTTTTTTTTTATAGATATGGCAGTTTTGACTTACGGATGATTTCATACAGAATTTCAGATCTTAAAAAGGAACTTATTTTCTTTGCTTTTTCAGTAGATGTGGTAAGAGATGCTTATGGATTTTATCCATAAAATATTCAAAAAAGTCTTCTAGAATAAATGTTCTTTTTTTTTTTTTCTTTTTCCAGTTTCAATTTGGCCCTGGAGTTGTGACTGATATATTGGAATTTACATTTCCACTTATATGTAATTCTGCCGTTCTTTTCTGGTTATTTTGGAGGCTAGACCTCAAGAAATGGCAGATGAAACAAAGGATGTGACTGAAACAAACAGCAAGGGAGCTGATTGGGAGGTTGTCTCTCTCACTGCATCTACCTATGCTGCTGCACCAGGTCCAAAAGAATTTGATGCACCTGTGCTGTGCGCAGATGAAAAACAAAAGACAGCCGAACAGGAGTCCTCTGATGCAATGCTTATGTCGAAGCATTTCATAGTACCACCTCATGACCAGGAGATCCTTCCTTCAGAATATGGCCCTGAAAACTATAAACAGCAAAGCATTTATGTGGAAGAATTTATTGAACCTTTTAAGCTTGATAAAGAAAAGTATAAAATAGACTCAAAGAATGACCTACACGAAAGTCAATTATTTGAAGATGTGAAGAGTCTCTCTAGTAGTACGGATCTTGGAGATGCTAAAATTGAAGAGGGTCCAACGGTGTTAGAAATACAGAAGGCCTTAATAGGTACTGCTGATTCTGGGTCATTGCATGCAGAAGCTGGTATGAGCCAGTCTGTGACCCATTATGAGGCCTTTGATCTTACTGAGCTAAGACCCATTTCTGAGGACAAACTAGATGATCCTATTGGGGCTGAAGGTAGTTGCAAGCCAACAAAAGAAAGTAATTATGAAAAATCGGAGAAGTCCCCTGAAGCTTGGTGGAAGAAGCGGGCAATGTCTGTGTACAACAATGCTAAGGGGACAAATACTTTCTGGTCCATCTTTATCGCTGTGGCACTTGCAGGGTTTGTAATTATTGGACAACGGTGGCGGAAAGAAAAATCACAACTGCAATTTAAATGGAAGTTTGGTGGGAGGAATGAGGTTGGTAGCACTTTATTTTGATGATTTCTTTGACTATTCTGGGTTTTGTTTTGTTTTATATAATGGATATTTTGATTGTTGATTGTCTGTGTGATTATCTGATGCATAGTTTTGTTCATCACCATGTAAATTTAACTTGAGCTGCTCTTTTCTTAAACTATGAAAGTGATAATTTGTTTGTTTGTAAATTTTTGTATGCTATGGTTCTTTTTTCTGCCCATTGTATAGTAAGAATACTTGTTCTTGTACTTGAATTTTTTATTGTTTTGTTTCTTAATTCAACTAAAAAATTGGTTTCAATATGTTTGATTTTATTCTACAGAAGTGTTGATGTTATCATCATTCATATGTGTGTATCTTATATTTGCATTTACTAATTATACAACAAATAAATGGAAAATCATAAGCGATCATATTCTCTTAAAAGAATAACATTAGGAAGTCAATTTTTGTACAAATTTTCACGTTTTATGCCTTCATATAGCATGTCAATGCAGTGCACTTATGGATGTAGAAGACAACTAAAGCAATATTAACTAATATCTTTTGTTTAGGATGCTTAATACAAGTTATGAGCGTGTGTGATGTTCTAACTAAAACAACATTAATGGCTTCGATTTTTTAGTAGCATGTAGAAGTAATACTTCTTATTGATTAAGAAGCATTATTTCCTTGTTGAGCAGTAGCATTTATAAAGTTAAGAAATTAAACAAACTGCTGTCTTTCTGGGTTGTGGGTTAAAATCAATTGCTTTGATACTTCAAAAGTGACAGCTTTAAGAAACTATATTCTTTCAATGAAACGAAACTCAACTAGTGAGGTATTTCCCTTGGCATTTATGTTGAAAAGGCCTGCCCAATGACAATTAGTTTTGATGGTGCCTACGTGAATATATTTCTGTTAAATTATTAGTTTAACGTGCAAGCTTAAAGTTTGAAATTAACTGACTTAAAAAGTCATTGATTTGAGTTGTACAAAATGTAAGGTAAGTTTATGTTCAAAATACAACCTTTCTCAGAACTGTGCATGAGGAAAGCTGCCTTTTGTGACAGCTTACTTGCCACTCGATCAACATTTCTATTAGTTCTATCAGTGTCAGCTCTACTTGTGGCTTCACTATTATTGATGGCTAGTTGTTCATTCGTTCATGCTTCCTTCCTCTCAGTCACATTTTAGCATATTTGTTTTGGCTGTTAATGTTTGTTATGCGTTTTAGCGTATGTCGTCTTAAATTTTGTAGCCTTCAAATTCAAGTTATTTTGTAATTTTAGTCTAGAATATTGAACAATAAGATTTTGTTGTTTTGGTTAATAGAATTCACACTGATTGGATGAATTAGAGTAATTTTTGTATGCGACTGAAATATTGCTTTTTAGATTAAACGTGTTTTAAAATTGTGCAAGAATACTATATGACATTAAATGTTGACACATGAAATCAAATCGGATCTTTTGAACAATGTGAAGCTAGGTGAGTCACTGCTTCATTCATATGAGTTAATTTGAATTTTTATCATGAATACATGAAGTAGATAAAAAAAACATGGCAATGGATATTAAAAAGGATTTGATGTACTTGTTTATTAAGAAACGTTATTAATAGATAAAATGAAAATGGTATTTAGATGATTTACATTGCCAATGGCTTATTATTGTATAGTTTCTTTAGATTTGAGCTTTGATAAATTCTTTCTAATAACTTAAATAGTAGCCATTGTATTTTACTTTTTATTTTTTTGCATTTCAAAATAACTTAAATGCATAAATGTTAATTTCCATGACCATGGAGCCAGGATTGGTGGTATTGTGTTATGTTCTATATGAATTCTTACTCAAATTTCTCTGAAAGACGTATCTGACTTAACTTTCTGGCAGAAGGTAAGTGAGATGGCCGGAAAAATCAGCCAGTTTAAAAATGTTATCGCAAGTGGTCACCGCTATGGTTCTTCGATGCGTGATGGGCTTCACCAACCCTTTTAATACCACAAGGACATAGCTGAGTACAAAACAACAGTTTCTTTGAATCAGTGAAACGAGGGATCAACTCCTAAATCTGAGCTGACACTTGTTCATTGTTGGATGTCAATGACTTTGTGAAACATGATAGCTGTGTTTTATGTATAGTTTTTCTTATGGATAATTGTGGAATGGTTTACCTTTTGTTAATGCTTGAAATTGCCACTGCCTTTGAATACATAAGATTGCATGTTCAATGATTAGAGATGTATTCACTGATTTGAACTGTTGAGTTTGCTCTGACTTTTATTCAGTGTCTGGTGTTTATTATGTCTAATGTAGTAGCTTGGGTTTGATATTGGTTCTTTCAGTGTGATAAAAAAAAAATGGGTATGAACAAAGGGATTCACTCAAACTAGAGATATATATATATTTATCGCATCTTCTTTTCAGATAGAATTCTCGTTCTTGAAGTTCGTTTTTGGAAGATTCATCAATTTTCTTGATTTCTTTTCACCATATAAATAGACACCAAGACTTGTGCCTTCAATGGGCAAAAATAAAAGGTTCTTGGCTTTATAAAGAAATGGAGTGTAGCATTGTAAGTCATCCCATTTAACTTGTAAAGTGCCTAACAAGAGGAATAAAGAAAAGGATGCACTCACACTAGAGATTATATAACATCTTTATCTTTTTGGGTTGAATCTTCATTCTTGATGTTTCTTTGGAGAAGATTGGTCAATTTTCTTGTTTTTTCACTATGCAACCAGCTACCATGACTTCTTTTTTATGTAGGCATGCATAGAAAGCTTGGTATTACTAAGAAATGTAATGTGTTATTGTTAAGCATCTCATTTCAGGAGTAAATCTATAGTTCTTCCCTTCTGTTAAAAGAAGATGGTGAAATACACATTCCCTTATGGACATCCATAAGGAAGTTGATTGTAATGCATTTATGCCAGCATATTGCCTTAGATTTATTATAAAGAGCTTGAAATCTTCTCACTTAAATGCCAATAAAAAAGAGAAGTTTCCAAGAAAGCAGTTCCCAGAAGCTTTCTGCATGTTTAATTCATCTTTATTTGTTTATCCTGCTTAGTATTTGTCCCTATTCAATGGTTTTAAGATCCACATTTATGCACTGAATGATTCGAATAATTAGATATTTTGTTTCTTAATGATATCACAAAGGAATGAATGATTTAGAAAAGGCATTATTAGGGTTAGATAACCCGTTTTCTATCCTTGTTTTTGTTTTATTTTCCCACAGTATCATATTATACAATAGTTGTGGAATCATTGAAAAAATAAATAAAAAAAAGCTAAAATCCTATGAAACCCTTGTTCGTATAATGCAAAACCAACAATTTTTAACACTTGTTATTTTAGGGTAACAAATAATTCCCTTTTGCAATAAAATCATTTCATTGTTTTTTGGTCAAAAAAAGATTTTTTTTTTTAAAAAGAGATCATAACAGTCATATGACATCTTCATACTTCATATTTTTCAACAAAATTATGAGTATTTTCATTTTTCAACTTCGATGAATCTATCTATTTCTTTATAAAACGATTTATTTGAGTGTGATATTAATGTAATATTGATGATCAATTTGATCATAACTCGTTGTGAATACCTTTCAAATGTGAGTGTCTCTGATTTAGAAGAGAATTAAATCCAATATTTCAATATCAATTCAAGCATGAACACTTAATGCTATAATGAGTTTGTGGTGCTTGGAGCTTGCAAACTGAGAAACTTGATTATTCTTTGCAATTCTATCTTATTAGCTTTGTTGAAGTAGATAAAATGGATATAAGATGGTTTGATATGAAAGATTAGAGTTCTTTTCTACTTTTTCTAAAGCCAAGAACAAAGCCAAGAACGCGCAATAAGTAGAGCAAAATAGTTTAGTTTGACAAGTATTTTAACTTTAGCATTTTTTGTTGAAAAATTGAGCTTTGAAACATGATAAAAACATGTAAAAAACCATAGATAATATTTTAGAAAAATATTAAAAAATATTATTTTATTAAAACATTTAGTTATTTCATAAAACATTTATTGACAATATCTTATAATATATAATTTTTTTAATAATATTAGACAATGCTTTTCAAATCAACTCACAACACCAAATTTTCTCAGGACTTAAAACCAAACTCAAACACTCAAAAAGAGTCTCTTCTCCTTTATCATTTCACCACAATAATGGAAGCAGTTGAATATTGCTTAGCCAAAAAGCCAAAAACAAAAACAACAAGAGAAGCATATCAATGAAGTCATTTTCATATATAATGCAAAATACAGCATAGCTTGAAATCTCCAATTCCTAAATAATCATGCATCTTAATAAACTTTAACATGGCTTCAGCATTTCAAAGAGGAAGGTGACCAACTCACAGGTTGTAAACAAATAACCCTACTTTGTAGCTTAAAGCAAGTAATAGAGCAGAAATGAGAAACATATGAAAACCAACCCTTGAAACAGCAGCCATAAATCCAATATGAGTCTTCTCCCTTGGCTCATGGACAGCTGATTTGCAGACTAAACTGTCACCAACGCCATAAGAAAGGAAGAAACCCATTTCTGCATGCTTCCCCATCATCCAGCTTTCAGTATAGCCCATGGCTGTGAAGTTTTGTATTTGGATCACCCCTGCAGTGAGCTGCGGTGCATTCGCCGAGGCTGAAGAACTCAGAACATCAGTTTTAACAAGAGCCGAAGATTCATCAGCAAATGCAGGGGGAGCTGCAATTGAGCCTAACATGCTTGCAAGATGCTTCGTAAGAGTTCGTTTCGGGTAATACTTGGATTCGTCGTCTGTTGCACGAATATTAGGAGTGTCAAGAATGGAAGAAACTTGTTATAGAAATGCAAAATTAATATATCATAAGTACAAAAATCTCAGGTAGTTTTGGTTGGGCCAATGAAAAAGTGCATACAATAAACTTCACGGCTCTAATCCTTGCTGAATCTTATAACATGATGGAGCTTTCTTTCGATGCATATGGTTTTGCTTGGAAGGTGAGAATTGGCAATACTACAGTAGTAATCATTTATAACATCTAAAATAAGAGTGCATGTTGTTGATCTATGGGCTCATCTTTCCTTGCTTCTCCTTTTTAACACCCATTCCACAGAAAACCTTGAATTACTACCAGTACAGCCCCACAGATTAGAAACTTTTAGTCAGAAATACGATGCTACCGCTTGTGGGTCATAAAATATTTGCCTTTGGACCATTAGCAGCATGCTATGTTAGCAATGGTAAAGAAAATTTACTATTAATTATTAAAACATCTAATTGTCAAAATTTACATGCAACACAAATTATTAGCTGAATTAATCAATAAAATACCTATCTATCAGTCTGCAAACCCATCCCTTTCACTGGTGATGCAAAGAGTTACTATAGTTGACTACCCTCAATATATATGATAGGTAAATGTTCAAGGAATAGAATGAGGTGAAGTACCAAGAAAGAAACAAAATGATGGGAGACCTTGTGTTGCAATTGATTGGATGTGAAAGAAGGGTTTTCAGTTCCATTCCAGGCATTGGGAGACTCCGGCAACTACAAATCAAGCGGAGATGTTTATCGAGCAATAAGAGGTGGATCAGGAATCGGGGAAACTTGATGGTGTTGATGCGGCCTTTGGTGCTGGTTTCTTTGTTTATCAACCGAGCCATTGCAGGTCAGTTAGGATTAGGACTTGGGCTGATGGGCAAGGAGAAAGAGTAATATTAATCATTTTAAGGAATGAAATTTTATTCTATTAATTTAGATATTAGTATATTTAAGCTAAATCAATTACAGCTAAGAATATACTTGGAATTAGATAACATTTGTACTACATTAATGAATTTAGGTGTATTAGATATATTTTAAGAATTAGTAATCTTTTATTTAATTGACAAAGCTTTTTTGTATTGGATTAGTAAAGATCCCCAATAATTAATGTGTGAAATCAGACAAGTTGTACTAAGCCAAAAAAATAGAGAATGTAAAGTAGGTAGCCATAGAAACTGGCGATGGAAGCACAAAAGGAAATAAATTCATAATAAACATTGTAATAGAATACAAGGCAAATAAGCCAAGAAATGCATTATAATAAGGCAAAGTCAACCAATAACAAACTAAGAAACTTATAACCAAAAACATATTTGGTACGGATATCGTTGTCCATCAACCAAGCCATTGCAGATTGGTTAGGGTTGGGGATAGTGGCTGATAGGGTAGGAGAAATGGTTATAGTAGTAATTTTAAGGAGTTTTATTCTATTAATTTAGATGTTTGTTTTAAACCAAATCAACTAACAACTAAAAAAAAATAAAATTAGATAAAATTTGTGTTATATTAATGAATTTAGGTGTATCAGGTGTTAGATGTAATTTTTAAGAATTTTGAGTTTTGTATTTAATTAGACAAATTTTTTGGATTATATTAGTAAAAATCCCCAATGATTTATGTCTGAAATTAGATAGCAAGTTTAAAATGGTACATCAAAAAATAACCCAAAACGAATTGGTGATGGGAGCACAAAAAATAACAAATACAAGAATAAACATTTTAAGGAAAAATAAGAAAAATAGGCCAAGGAATGTTAATGGGGACAAGTAAACAAAAAACAAATTGATAAACTAATAACCAAAAAAATTGTTGGTGCTGATGCCAATGCTGATCAACTCAGCCATTGCAGGTAAAATAGAGTTAGGGCTTGCAGTTTATGGGGTAAGAGAAAATAAGTTTTTTCTATTAGTAATTTTAAGAAAATAAGTTTTATTCTATTAATTTAGATAGTTTATTTCAGCTAAATCAATTATAGTTAAAAAATTAATGAAAATTAGGTGCCATTTGTGATGTATTAAAGAATTTAGGTATATTAGATGTGTTATATATAATTTTTAAGAATTGGGAACATTTTATGTAATTCAACAATTTTTTTGTATTATATTAGTAAACATTTGTAACGATTCAAGTGCAAAATCAGATAAAAAGTTTTAAGTGATTTGTTATAATATAACCCTTTGTATCTTGATCACAATGGCAGATGTCAAGCAAGTAGTCATATAAATTGTTGGTGAAAACACAAAAAGCAATAAATCCAATAATAATCATTTTAAAGGAACATAAGACAAATGAGCCAAAGAAAGCCTTCTGAAAGGGGTAAACAAAAAACAAACTAAGAAACTAAGCAACTGAGCCATTTCAGGTTGATTAGGAATAGGGATTGTGTTTGATACGGTAGGAGAAAGGGCTGTATTAATAATTTTAAGGAAAGGGGTTTTATTCTAGTAATTTAGATGTTAGTTTATTTAAACTAAATCAATTAATAGTTAAAAAATACTTAAAAATAGGTAACACTTGCATTATATTAATGAATTTACGTGTAATAGGCATGTTTTATGTAACTTTTAAGAATTAAGAATCTTGTATATACTTGGATAAGTTTCTTGTGTTATATTTGTAACAATCCTTAATGATACAGGAGTGAAATCAGACAAGTTTTAAGTGGTGCACTAGAAAATAACCTTTTTTTACTCTAGGTCAAAATAGTAGATGTCAAAGGAGGTAGCCATACAAATTGGTGGTAGAAACATAATAAATAGCAAATTCAATAATAAGCATTTTAATGAAACATAAGGAAAATGGGCAAGGAATGTTTTCTAATGGGCACAAGTAAACAAACAAACTAAAAAATAACCAAAAAAATAGTTGTGTTGATTTAACTGCTGATCAACTGATGAGCCATTATAGGTCAATTAAAGTTAGGGCTTGGGCTTGATGGGGCAGGAAAATGGGTTAATTAGTAATTTTAAGAAAAGAGATTTTATTCTATTAATTTAGATGTTAGTTTATTTAAACCAAATCAATTATAGTTAAAAAAATAATCAAAATAAGGTAACATTTGTGTTATATTAACCAATTTAAGTTTATTAGCTGCGTTATATGTAATATTTAGGAATTAAGATCTTGAATGTAATTGGACAAATTTCTTGTATTATATTAATGAAAATCCCTACTGATTAAGGTGGAAAATCAGATAACAAGTTTTAAGTGTTATACCAAAAAAGAATCTTTTATATTCCAGGTCACACTAGCAGATGTCAAGTAGACAGTCATAAAAATTGGTGGTGGAAACACAAATGCAGCAAATTGAAACAATTTAATGGAAAAAATGGTAGACAGGACAAGGAATGCTTTCTGATGAGGACAAGTAAATAAACAACAAAATAAAAAGCCTATAACCAAAAAAATCATTGAAAAACTATGTGGGGTCAAAATAAAAACTTTTAAAGACTCGAAAAAAATATTAGACACATTGTAGTGTATAACTACTTCAAAAATCATGAACAGGAAAACGCATAGATTTTATAAGAATTAACCACACATGTAAAACTAGGAGGTCCTACTTTCGAACATTAATTGCATTTAACTAAAAGGTTTGAAGACCCCTAGAGGTGATCATGGAACAAATTATCAATTGAATAAATAAAATAATATACCTGAAGTTTCAGTGTTATTCCAATGGTGCCCACTTGATGTAGCATCACCAGGTGGCGGTTCTAATATTGCATGTTTTGTCAAGCTTTCTACATGAACCTCCTTACTGGCCGAAGAACTGCTCCCAAGTACCTGCAGTACACGAAAGCCACTGATTTGAGTATCAATCCTAACTGCATATCTCAAGTTTAGTTTTTGTCAAGCTACTGTAAGAAGAATTTTTGTGGAGATACTTGAATGAATTCAGAAGAACTAACCAAATCAAACTGTTGAGGAAGAAAATCTGGAGGAACATAGTCTGAGTTTTCTATGGCATCATAATAGGCAATTATGTCGTTGAGGAAGTCAGACTCAGCCAGATGTGAAACATATATTTCATCAGTGACACCTTCTAATTTTGGAAGTTCAAGACTTAGTGCATCATGAAAAGCCAAGTTATCCATAATTGTTTGACCAGAAAAATTTTCTAATGGCACTGTAGCAAGGTCATCTGGTTGCCGGCACAAACGGTTGTTTGCAGAAGGAAACCCATGCAGCTGATCTGGTGGGACGGTTGCCACATTACAAGTGCTTTCCGTATCAAAAATATCATTTAACTGCACATATCCATTACTTTGAAAGGAAGCACAACTCAATCGATCCATCAAACCATTATTTTCCAAAAATTCAGTTGATGAAGCTTTGTTGTCCCACAGATCTGAAAATTCTGCTTTAGATGGCATATAATCCGATGATTCCTCTTCATTGAATATTTCCTCAATAAAAGTAGATGAATTTTCAGTCTGGTTACTGAGGCCTTGCTCAGAACTTGCATCTAAAGTGACAGCATCATTGGGTTGAATACCCGAATCTTGATCCTGAAATGGAAAAAAGCAAATAAGCTTGTAAAATACCAAGCAACAGAAATAGCTAAACACCATTAAAGAATTATCATTAACTGCAAAAATTAGTGGCAATCATCAATTTCCATTCACAAGCAGCATATCTCCAAATCGCTTAAAAAAGAATGCTTAGCAATGGGAAAAAAACCATGCAAGGAAGCACAAAAACAAAAGTGGTATCACAGAAGGAACAAGGTTTCATATTTAGCTTAGATAACTGATGAAAACAAAAGAATGAATGTTTCAACAGAAGGCAAATTAACAAATTAGCCTATGAAAAAAGCATTATGTAAATTCCCCCCTTTTCTTAGTCTATCAACACGCTTCTGACCAAAACAGATATGGAATTCAGAAAACATGAAACAGATTAAATGAACAAGAAAACCAAGCAAAGAACACTGCATTTAACAAATAAGCCAGAAAACAATGTATGCTAACACCAGAGCAACACAGAAGTTTTTAAATACTAAAAGAGCAGAAATATAAATTAAATGAAAATAATAAATAAAAAATGATTCCATAGGATAATTGGTTAACATGCTACTAAAGAGTGTACACATCATAGTTTTCCATAGTAAAAAAAAAATTCAAACAGCTTGCCAATTATGTAAATATTAGGAGTAAACTTCAGAAAACAATGTATACTATATTCAAGATCTACCCATTCAAATTTGAAGCACGATGTAATGTGAGTAGAAATTAGTCCAATGACCTAAGTGTAGAAAGAATAAAACTAATCGAGACAAACGATCTAAAAGTACTTCAGTTTTATTTCTTTTTTTGGGTGGTAGCTCTATTTCAAAAGCAAAATATTTAATATAATATAGATCTTTAGGAATAGAAAGTCTTTTAGAAGGGGAAATTGGCATAGGTTTACATAAAAATTTGCTGGGAGAAAAGGGATCCTCATTAAAATGCATGCAAGTCATCTGACGAAAACAAAAAATCACTAAGAGAAAAAACATCACAAAGAAGACATGATTTATGTGGTTGACCCCTCCTGGTATCTTCATCCTCCCAACTCTCACAACAAATCTTCTATTCTTTTCACAAAAAAAAAACAAGATTCAATCTCTTTTCTCTCTTCATCCTTTAAGAATTTATTGTGAGACAATATAAATAGGGATCTCAACAAACCATAACCAAACAGTTAAAACTAACTGAATCCTACATGATAAAATTGTTTGTTCATCAAAATACTACTATGGCTCCAGTTATAATTATGTGTAGTACAAAATACAAGATAAAACCTTGACATAATACATACCAATTATATCCATGCAAAGGAGAGAACCATGATTGACAACAAAAAACAGGTTAGAAATTAAAAGGACAAAAAACCTGAATTAATCAAATACAAAAACAAAATATTTCAAAAATGATATCAGTGGCATATTTGCCCATCTTTATACAAGATGGTAAAAGGCCATATTTAATCAATAACAAGAAAAATTTCCAACTTAAGAAAAAAAAAAAAGAACATTTTGAGATATAACAGCAACGAGCTATGTTTGCAATGAATAAAGGGCTACATGGTTGTTCAATTACGAATCTATGGCTTAGTTGATAAAATTGTTTGGATAATTATGAACTTATGCCTTAAATTACAATGAAATTAAGCATAAAACTAAACTCTGGTTCTGAACTTCAAATAAGAAAATAGATTGATTGATGCAATAATTTGGATGGTGAAATGGATGAGTGTTCGATGCACACAGAAACAGCAATTGAAGATTAACTAAAAATGAGTTGACTTGAATGTGCAAGGCATGTCAAACATAGACCACTTAGTAAGGAGATGTGAATTACCAAAATTTTATCCTATACACATAAATGAAGAGGATAGAAAATGAAGTGGCTAGAAAAGAATTGATGTACTCTGATAATAACAAATGGTTCAGTGTAGAGTTCAAAGGCATCTAAAAATTCATGGAACTACATTTATTAAGATTAAGGCTCTATATTTTTTCCCCACATGTCATAGGCACAAATACATAGATGGCTTCATTACACAAACAAATATGATACGTTAACTCAATCATATGAAAGCATCACATGATTGCCAAAAACTCTGAATTCGTCAACCAATTTTTGAATGCCTCCAAATACTAAGCTTAGAACTCCTAAGATATGCCAATTTATACAATCAGACCTTTTTTTACCAAAATGGACAATGCACTCGTGATACAACTGTGCAGTTTCTTGTGATTGAGGCACACATGTAGAGCACCTTTAAGTACAAAGAAAACTACCGCCTCAAAATCTAACAAATCTAACAAATCAAACATACAGAGGTACTCAAGATCAATAACATTAGGCATAAAAGCAGCATATAACCTGGAGGAAATCTCCCAACTGCACATAATTCTGGCAGGTAGGTCCCATCAGTGCATCATCGCCTTCAGTATTCACTGGGATAAGTTTGGCATCCTCTTCTTCCTCCCTTTCCCACTCTTCCTCCACAAATGGCGCACCATACTGTGCCCCATTTTGCGGCCCAGGTCCACTCTTCTGAAAAATCCTGCACACAACGAAGCCATCCTTCCAAAGACAAAGACAAAAACAAAAACAAATTCAGTGGCGCTTAAATCGAAACAGGAACAAATTCAGAGACTCTTCAAACAAATAGTCTATTTTCTTTTCATAGAAAGTAAAATTCCTGGAAAGAGCTTCGCTAAAGAATGTAATCCAAGGACCTTTTATCAACAAAGATTAACACAGGAACAAAGGCAGTAACGCTTCAATCAAATACCCTACTATCTTTGTTAACAAAAAAAAAAAAAAAAAAAAAAAAAAAAGAAGAAGACTTCATGGAAAGAAAAAAGAACGGATTCAACGATTCCCCTATAAAAAAGAAGATGCTGTTGATTTAAAGAATAGAATAACATGCAACAAAGTTATAAACAACTAAATCAACTCCATCTAAGTTTTCCCCACACCTGCCGAATGCCATCCCGAGCAAGATCTTCGTCTTCCAAGCGGTATTCATGCATGACCCAATTAGTCCGCTTACCACGAGGAGCCCGACCAGCATGATAAACAAGAGTTTTCTTCATGCCAATGATCCTTGAACGTCGACGGATGGGCCTATCCTTGCCGGTAGTCTTCCAGTACCCATCCTTAGTCGCACGGTTGTTGCGGCACCGATTAGAATACTTGCGATCAAGGGAGGTAAAGAAATACCACTCCATGTCGCGGCTCCGAAGCCTCGACAGGGGAGGCAGGTCCCATGGCTCGGCCCGGTAGAGATCGACCTCGGCGATAGCGTCCACGCGTAACGGCCGGCCGGTAATTTTCCGCTTCAAATAGTAGCTGACAAGTTCTTCATCCGTCGGATGGAAACGAAATCCAGGCGCGAGCTGGGTCGAATCAGCCGGCGGCGGCAAGGGAAGCCGCTTCGGTGCTATGGAGGAGGATGCTTCGCTGTTCATCGAGTTGAATAGAGAATCGAAGAAGAACGGTTAAAAGATCACGAAAGCAGAAATCGAGAGCGAAAACCCTCACGAGTTGAACAAGAAACCAGGAC
This sequence comes from Vanilla planifolia, assembly GCA_023846275.1. NCBI lineage: Eukaryota > Viridiplantae > Streptophyta > Magnoliopsida > Asparagales > Orchidaceae > Vanilla > Vanilla planifolia. Next base: position 12,453,384 of record CM043871.1, on the reverse strand, counting down.
GAAACCACGCGTTTTGCCGAGCTACAGAGACTGGACGACAGGGAAAAGTGCGGGTTTTTATATTTAATAAATTAAGTTTTATAATGCATAAAGATATTTCGAAAATCATAAAAGTTAATTTCACTTAATGTTAGAATAACGGTAAATTGTTTATTTTTTAAATAATAAATATCCTTAAATAACTACGGTAAATAGTTTATTTTTCAGCTCATATTTTCTTATTAATTATTATTAATGAAAATAACTACGAAATTATAATAATGTCTTAATGGAGTTCTATTAGCTGCTTTGAAGTCAACCGACAAGCTTGGGGAAGAAGAAAGCCCGCCGTGGGCCTCAGCGCGAAGCTCAGCAGCAAAATCGGACATTCGATTTACTATTTGAGAACCAGATTGTGCCACGTCATTACGGACATATTTGACCGCATATGAAGTGACTGGCGAAGTAAACTTTTTAATAAATAATTTTATATTAGACTGTTTAAAAGAGCACTTTACGGTAAAAATTTTAAAATATATAAAATATTTGGTTTAATTACGCAATTAGATAATATTATTAAAATTATGATTTTATTATTTTAAAATCAATTTATAGGTTAATAAAATTTGGAAGATATAGAGAATTTGATCATTGTAACATTAAAAATAAAAATAAAAGATTATTCAAACAATATTAATATAAATAATAAAAATATAAACAAATTTATAATACTATTAATATTGTTTAAATAATGTCAAAAAAATGCCCCTTCAATGATCATGTCAATACTCATCTTAAATCGAGAGAATCTTGGTAGATTGAAAATTTTGATACAAAAAATAGTTTAATTTCAAGAGGAATATGTTATGTGGGTTATAATGAAGAACAAATAGATTAATTAAGCAATAGATTTATTTAAATTAGTAGATTATGATATATAATTTATGAGATCTAAAAATATATTGTTTATATTATTTAAGTTATTATTGTCTATGTTTTTAGTTTTATTATTTTAACAATTTTAAGTTTAATATTATTTTTGTTTTTCACTTACTATTAGTGTAATATTTGTAAACTATTATATGCATATAAATCTTTTAAGAATGTTTAGTTTAATGTAATATCTCTATCATTATACACACACATATAAATATAAGTGTATATATATATACATATATATATTTATTTAAAATCATATTTTTAAAAATATCATTTTTTTTAAAAAATAATAATTAAGAAATTATTAAAAAATTAAACTTTTTCATTTAAAATTTAAAGAAATATAACAAAACCAAATATTTACATCACATAAGTAAATCTCAATGTTTACATCTTTTGCACTCAAAGTTGTTGAAACAACATCTACTACAATTAAAGTTTGGGTTATATAATTTAAATCTCATAAACATAGTTTGTACCTTGATGTTATCATAGTTAGTATTGTTCCAATGATTTATAGATATTCTCTTGATAAAATGCCTTTTTTAATGGTTTTTTTTTCTTATAATATTTTTCTAGGGATTTTTGGTACATGTTTTGTAATTTTAAATTTCTTTTGTTTCAACTTTTGTAGCTATAGACTTTGATCTAATTCCATGGTAGACATAACACTTTTAATTAAGTCTTGTAATGTTTATTTTCAATTTTTCTTTTATTTTTTTTGTCACAACTCTTAACATATATTTACACAATTTGAAAGAAGTGCAATCATATTTACAATAAATGGTCCCATTTAATACAATATTATTAAGTCATCCTTCATCTTCTCTCTAGATGACATTTTAACATATAACCCAAAAAAATATTTCATTACCCTTTCCACAATATCACTGAGTTGTCTTTATTATTGAAATGAAGTCTTCGTTATCCTCATCACTAATGTCCCATAAGGCCATTAAGTGTTAACACTGCTAAAGAGATTTTCTCATTCTTTGAGGATGAAATATAATCTAAAAGTTTTTTTATTCTTTAAAAAAATTTTCCTCTTAACAAAGATTAATAATTTTGAGACTTGCGAAAGATGTAATCTCACGATTTTTTTATAAATTAATCATTTTAATGTATACCTATATGTCTCTCCTTTTCATTAGGTGCAATCTCTTTCTAAGCTTATCCTGGTGCTGTCTTTTCCATTCTCACATGTTCTATTTCTTCTCTAAACATCATTTTTCACAATTCCAGAAAAATATTGAACCAAAACAAGACGAAACAAATAATTAAAAAACTTAAAGACAGCCATAAAAAACAGTTAAATATTGATTTAAAAAAAAATACTGCATTACGACTATGAAATAAAACCACATAACTAAAAAATCATCACTTTATGTTAAACCTTGCATGGGAATGTTACGTTTACCTTACTTGCACGTTAAGATCACTAATAGTTCTGTGATTTTGCATGCATATCAAGAAAAAAGTTGCCGCGTCTTCTATGTATACAAAAATTATCATTGATAAATCAAAGAAACACACCACATTTAAGTAATTTTACAAGAAAAAAACACAAATAATCTTAAACAAAAACAAAACTAAATTATGACGACCAAATCAATAAGTAAATAACTACAAAAAACCGGTCTTGGCAACACTTATCCGCATAAGGTGCAGATTAAATACAGTTTCTTCAACAAGATTTAATTTAAAGACGTCATTAAACTAATGATACATTACCAAAATGCTGATATAAAAGAATACCGATAGGCCAGGGTTTAGTGAGAATTGAAGTAATAAAACATGAGAATCACCTGTCAGCATTGGCAGAAACCCTCTGCAATATCAAGGCCTCGGCTGTACGAACAGCTTCAGGGGATCCCGTAATAGTTACTTTTCTGAGAAAACAATGGAAATAATATTTAATTAAATAATAATGTACAAGTGGAATTTAGCCTAAAATATTTGTGATACCTGTCACAAGTACCGGACATGAAATCCCCTCTATCTGAAATCTTGACTTTGGCACCACTAATCTGCATCAATCAAAACGCTATGTTATTCTTGCTTGCTCGAAGGACACGTCTACGATTGCATGTTCTAAAGTTCTGATAGGTGGATTCCAGTTATAGATTAGGGCTAACGAACCTGAGTTATCTCCATAATGTTCCTGCCTCCCCGGCCGACAACAGCGCCGATATGTTCGTCCGCAACGCCAAAGGTCACAGAAGTGCCTTGACTGTCATTAACCGAAGCAGGTGATCTTCCAGTAGCACCCTGTAGAGAAAAATATATAAACAAATGTAACAAAGGGTCAATCTAATTAATACACTCTTGAGACACGTATTATAAAAGAAAAAATGAAAAGAGCAGCTTTAATGGAAGGTACATTTTTTAAAGAGGTTATTTTCACAGTACTGCTCGACCACTAAAATTTTGATAACATCCTTTCGAGTATACTCATTAGTACATCTTGCAATCTTTTATCTCTGCAACACATCCTTCTGTATGTTTAGAGCATGACAAGCCCATAACATTAAACGTTTCACTCCAATTCCCCATATAACTAATCTTTGATTTTGGATACCAATATATCAACATATTAATTGTAAGCTCAATGTTAGTTATACTCCCACCACTCTGAAAACAAATCTCTTAAATGTTGAAGGTTGATCATTATAACTCTAGCTTAACTTTAGCCAATTTAGTCTTCCTTAGATTCTTTAGTTCTGAAAATAAATAATCTTTGTTGATCGCTAAAGCTTCGCAACATTATAATAGTCTGTAGAAGAACAGGACTACGGGCAAGTCACAAGGATGACCAGAAGCTGCCTAGGCGTGCTGCAAAACTTTAAGCGACAGCAATAAGTGAAAGGAGTTCAGGAATGAGTTTGGTCTATGAATACAGTAATGTTCACATTCTCAGCCAAGAAGATTTTTAAAATAGGGCTTAAGAAGCTAATTTGAGCTTCGAATTCATATATAAAACAAATCCTAAACTTGCTCTCAAGTGAATCTAGCCTTATCCTGATTCAGACAAAGCTTTATCCCAGCTAAGAAAACATGTAAATCTGAATCCTCCCTTATCTTAGGGTTAACCAGCCAGATAACAGATTCCAAGCATCACAACCCCACTATCCTATGCATTAGTTTTAGAAGTTATCCATCACACTTCAGCACTTTCTTCAAATTGTTGAAGTGCTAACAATTAACACGAAGTACAATTTAACTCATTGGTCATAATGGAATTTCAAGAAGAAAATTGGTTATATAGATGTAATAAACTGTGGCTGGAAGATGACTTTCTTTAACTCAGGCATGAAGATCTCCAGCAGCACTAGCTAATGAATCAAGGATGGCCCTTCCTCAAGGTAAAGGGTACGCAATCTATAACAGCCATTAGCCTGGTACTGATAGAATGCGTCGAATAGCAACTTGTTGTTTTATCTGAAAATTTTGATATACACCAGTTTTTGGGATTCTTTTAAATTTTTTTGAGTTAACAAATCATAAAATTAAGGGCAAACTGTAGGCAAGTCCCTGCTAAGCCTAGTTCTCACTGAAGTCATTCAAATTACAAAAGTAGATAGATAGTTTCACAAATTTTGTAACAGAGGTGGAAGACAGCAAAAGTGTAGTGGCAATGGCGGTGGCAATAGGCAGTAGCAGAGTAGCAACTACGAGGGGCACCTAACAACTGTGATAGAAAGACAACAAACATCGCCAAAGGCAGTGGAGATAGTGAGATTAATGAAGGATTTAAAGGAACTGATTGCAACCCGTTCAAATTTAAGGACCTAAGTGTAACTTTAATGCATAAGCATTGTCAATAAATTACTGATTTGAGAATTAGGGAGAGATTTATTTATAATTTGCCAAGACATGGCTTTCAAGCACTAAAACTCTACAATAAACAATTAAAAAGACAGGAATTTAGAATGTCAGGTATGAATGCACCAAATACCACTTCTTGTCATTTTACCTAACACTATCAATTTGTCCTTTTGGGTGTCATATTGGTAACAGAAACCTTACCAAATATTTTCTGGAACAACTATTAACGTTTTTCTTTTTCTCCAGAGATTTGAACACCCTGGTATCCCCAACATACGACAGGATAACGACAAATTGGGCTCGATATTAGTCCTAGCTTGAAAGGTCCTGCTTACAGTACCACTTATGCAGGTTCTATAGTTGTTCCAAGGAAAACATCAAAAATCAACTTCCTTCAATAACAGTGAATTTGTTTTATAGCATTGTTAAACTACATTCCACAGAACTGATCCAACATGAGTTTGCTTACGTATTTTAGTTAAAAAAAATTAACTAAGCATCTATTACCTTTGATTACTAGCCACAACATAATGGCATGGGACACAATTCCCAGAGAAAGAAGTTGATTTCAGCTGGACCTCAAGTTGCCAGACACTGAAGCTGATATTGAAAATAACTACTAGTTGGCTAAAGTTCACTATAATAAAAGCCAGGATCACATAGATCCTCCTTTTTCTACCAGAAATTTGAGATGAGGACAAAGGAAAAGTCAACTACCACGCATCAATGATCGAATATCTTCATTATTTTGTTCCCTCAAAATGTAACTAATATCTAGGATTATATGCCATCTGGCCATCAAAAAGGTAGCTATTAATATATCTATCCCAAATGACAAGAGATTGTTCTTTTAAAATGTTGGAATATGCCTTTCATCTGAAGAGCAAACTCATTCAAAACTTTCATGAAGTAGAAGCTAAAATAAATCTAATATTGGCTAACATTTTGAGATACCTATAGTGGACTTTAAAAGACGTTCTTAAAAAATATAATATCTCTTATTAGTCAATCAACTCCTTTGGTTTTCAACTTGAATTGGGAACCTCTCTTATAAGTAGAATTATGCCAACTGCACTAGCCACTGATACTCTAAAATATTAAAAGACGTTCTAACAAATGTAATATCTCATTAGTCAATTAACTCTTTCTTTGGTTTTCAACTTGAATTGAGAACCTCCCTCATAAGTAGAATTATGCCACCTGCACTAATCACTGGTACTTAATCATATTATCGTGCATTATTAAAAAAGCCATTTCAGTCCTTTATCCATTATCATATATCTCCAAAGAATTCGAGTATGTGCTGCACCAATCCATTGTAGGAGTGACTGACTGAAGCTCAAGAGAGCAACTAACATAGAGGCCTTCTTTAGGTGACTGGTTAGCCTTAACAAATCAGCTTTCTGATGAATACCTTCTAGAGCAACCGTAGGACTAAATGTCTTTTGAGCTTCATGAATACACCGCAACTACTTGACTCCAATACAAATGAATGCCAACAAGCAGAGCAGCCCAGCTCTGAGGAACTTCCAAGAAAAAAATAACTACAATATCAACAATGACGTTCTGAAGTGGCATGTAGCATTTATATCTAAAACAAAAAAAGGTATTTAACTGATCTAAAGAGTTTCATCAAAAAAGATACGCATAACAAACATCCTAATCCATTTGTTAGAAAGCAGATGTCAAAAAAAATCTGACCTTGTTACTTGAATTCTTTCCTCCACCATTAGTGGCATAATTTCCTGAGTTATATGGGACAGAAGGTACCACGTACCCAACGGAAGCAGCAGGGAAACCGGAAAGGTTTGCTCCTGAAATTTTAATTTTTTGTAAAGAAAAAGAACAAGGAGAACATAACAAAAAAAAAAAATTGGGTTAAAAAGGGGGTAACATGTTATCTGAAAAAATAACATGGTTTATTTTAAAGCATTTTGAAACTAATACATGACTGAGAAACTTCATCCATTAACCCCAATATCTATCTACTAACCCTTAAATGACTTAATCCAATTACAAATACAAGTTAAATTAGTAAAGGACATGAAAAGCATGTGTTAATCATTTAATGGAATCACACTATTCAATGACACAAGCCTACCGAGTCATATGATCCATGGTTCAATCTATGGATCAACAAAATTGATACTGGACAAATACACAGGTCTAACAAGCCTACAACAAAATTAACACAACACAATCTCTAGCTACGAATTTCTTCTACAACTACACAAATAGGCACTCTCAGTTTTCAATGAACAGGCCAATCCACAGAATCATTAAGATGAAAAAAATGTTGCCTGAATAGAATGTCACAGATTAGTTAAAATCTCTATGAAACATTTGGATAATCCCAAAAAAAATACTTCTCCAACAATATAAACGCCTAAATAGAATATGTAAATATTTATTAGCAAAAAGGTAAGGATTATAGGTTTGTAGGTGCGCTTCTTGCTAGCATTAAACACCTCCAGCCAGTCCCACAAAAAAATAAATCAAATTTTGCCAACAATTTCAAATGTGCCACACTGATATTCATTTTTACATCAATTAATGTGCATTTTCTTGACTGATGCACAGACAACACAATTAGAAATCTAAAATAACCTAAGATTAATCTCACCGCAGAAGAAGTTAGATTGTTCATCCAATCCGAGTTTAGTGAATGTGATATAAGAAAATATAAGTAAATAATACGCAAACTTCTTCGTGCACAACAAGGTTGGTTGCTGAAATGTCTGAATAAGAATAAAAACTATTAAAACTTGAATCATCTGTCCAATCCAACTTTGCTAATTATAATATAAAATAAAGTGAAAAGGTTAAATAATGCTTTCTGGACATCAAGGATGGTTGCAGTCATGTCTGAAGAGCAAAACTATTAATACTTGAAAGAATACTAGCTTGCTTTGTCTTGAAAATTGAGCCAAAATGATTATTTAACAAAAGAACAACTTGTCAATCATAAACTATTATTAGATTCCATGACACAACTTTGCTTCAAATTGTTTTGTAAAAACACATCTAGGAAGAGTTGATTCTATTTCGAACACATTTTAAGATGATAAAAATTTCCATGAAGCAACTGACATCTATAAAAAACATTCAGAATTACATAATCATAGAAGAATTGAATTGATGAGCCATATCTTGAAACAATGAAAGAGACTACAAGCATAAAATATTGATTATGTTTTGGTACCAATATATCTTAAAATCAATTTTATTTTAGTTAATAAAGGACAGCAATCTATCTTACAATAAGTAGACTACAATATATAATATATGTTTGTTTGTGCTAAATTATAATCTATTCTTAAGAAGCCCAACTTATAAGTAATGAAGCATATATTTAGATATCTTATTGGGATAATTACTTTAAATCATTGCACACATTTTCGTGATTATTTCAATTACTTGATATATTTTGAGCATATACTTATAATGATGTTTTGTCAACATCAAAAGACAGATTATTAGCCCCACAATCCTTTATGAGAGTTTAATGATACAAAAATTATGAATTTAGTTTACTAGTGTATTATTTCAGTTGTTGTCTCAAGATAAATATAACTTTATGATCATTTAAGAGGTGTCAACATTGTGTATTACTATGGAATCTCATCAAGGATGTGCTTCATACAATGACTCAACCCATTGAACAATTGCTCTTGATGGCATGGCAACCATCATAAGTATTCTTTATTATTTTTTGGTATGCATAGATTGTTAAAACCTTTGCAATATTTTGTTGTTGCATCTAGGATTTCATTCGTCTTCATATCTCATTCATTTTTTTGTCCAAATATCTCTTTCATATCAACTTGCATTCCCACATCAAGTAGATTATAGTATCATTCTTAATTTTGCATATAGATTTTCATCAATTAAGATTTATTAACTTGGCAAGTCAGAAAGAGAATCTAAATTTTTATATAAATTAAAGTTACACTAATCATATAGTACAATATACTTAATATACAATATGATCAATATTAAAATTAGTGTACAAAGAAGAATAAGATAGTTTTTTGTATGCATGAGTTCCATCATATCATATAGTATAATTTCTCCTATCTACAATATGATCAGCTGCGGTTGTAATACACATCTAAGAGGAAAATGAGAAAGTTTTCTAAGTCATGTGTGAAATATAATCATACAATATGGTTATCTAAAGACTTGAGATCTTAATAGAAAATATGAGAGCTGAAATGTTCATACAGTACAATTGCACGTCCTTGTACAAAACACCTATCTTGACAAGTACAGCAGATCGAGAATGAGAAAAAATCAAATCGTTGTGTGCAATACAATAGTACTTATCAAACTGAGAAAAGTAATAAGTCTTTAATATTTGTATGGTATGATATCTCCCAAAGTAAATGTACAATCATATCAAACAGAGAGTTACTATTAAAGTAAGTTGAACCAAAGCACTTCATATAGTACGGTATTTATTTATCGTATAGTATGATCGGCTTCTAAACTATAGTCAAAGGAAGTCGTCCAATCTGATTTACTCTTCACATGGTTTATTTAGAACTATCATACGGTACGATTAGTATCAAAATTGATGAAAGCTAGCTAACCTTTTTGGGAAATGTATTACAATCATTGCTTAGTCATTGGTAATACTATATATTCGATCCTTTAAGAGTTCTTTGAATATAAATAGATGATTTAATATTGCAAGTAGAAACTAATGCAAAATCAATCAAGAAAAGAATTTGTTTTCACCATTCTTGTTGGGTTGAAAGAGTTTGCTGATTTAAGATTTTTTGGATCCTTCTCAAAACTGTTGTACTCATAATCTTTGCATCTTTCCTTTGCCTTTTACTGGTAAAAACATTGCATAATCTTACTTAGTGTGCCATTGAAAATTTTGCATCAGTTATAAGTTTTATTATACAAGTATTGTTGTCATAAGCTATAATTTTCTGGCCTTAGATTTCTGTATTTATCATTGTATTGTGACTTATGTACATATCTTTGTATAACTCTTTTGGGGTGGTTTTGATCTTTGTGGATTTTATTAAGGATATTTCTACCGTTTTTGAATAAAAGGTGGCTATGGATTTAGTAAGCTTGATCTTTTATAGCCGGTGTTGGATGTAAGGTTTGTGTGTCAACCAAACCACCTAAACGTCTTGTACCTTTAGTATTTCAATCTCATACAATCTCTTTCAAACTTAATGTTTTTTTTAAAAAAATTCTTTCATTAAATAACATTAATTATAATATTAAAAATTTTACTCAAATGTTGCTTAAATGTTATTATCAAGTACAATTCACCCCCCTTGTATGGGAGGACTACACTTGCAATTAGCTAGAGCATCTTGGGTTATGAGGATTGTGCCCATAGTTTTTGATAGCTGAATAATCGATCAAGAGTACCGCACTAACATATTTTGGTATTAAAACTACTTCGTTAGGGACAAAGAAAAAAGGAGTTGAAGAATAGATCGAGAAAAGAAAGGAGATTGGAGAGACTTCAACCAAAATCATTGTGTCAAAACATTAACCAACAGATCTAGAGAATCAGGTAGTTTTATTAACTCAACAAATACATAAGCTAGTTGACATGATGCTAAATCCTAATCTCATCCAACAATAAACTTGAAAGGTACCCTACAAAACAAAGTGCTCTCAATCAAAAGAATTCTGTTTGGAATATTAAATCTAAGACAAGCTAAAGATGATGATGAGGATGACAAAGCCATCATCGGTCTAACTCCTTTGACACTTGGGAATCGACAACGTCCATTCGAGGTTCAAGCAAAACTCTAATCACCCATCTACGATGGTACAACCTCAAGAAGGCTTCACATTAATTCGTCCAATTTAGTTTCTAACAAATTTGAAAACCTTGGTGTCAAGGAAAAACCAATACAACTAGGAAATCTAATCGTATTTAAAAATGATTCAATAGGACACAAATCTCCAAGATTAAGAGGTTTGTTTTAGGTTGACAAAACAACTTGGGAATTGTGCTGTATTGAAAAAAAGAAAATTTCAAAAGGACTTGAATCACCATAAAAAGAGATGCATAATCAAGGGATCTATTCATGATCTCGTAAATAATTAAACCATTAAACATCAAAAAGAAAACATAATGAAAGAATTTGATAAAAAAACTATCATACATTGAGAAGTAACCTAAGGGGCAAGTGGAACACTCACAACATGTGCGACAAACCGTGCATGCAATGCGAGTGACTAGCTATACTAGCACAATAGACAGCGTGCATAGCTGACCAACAAGCAGTATATAGTGCACGATAGATTGCAAGCAATAGATGGACGTTAGATAGCACGTTAAATGCGTGACAGATAGCACGTTAGATGGACGAGCAATAGACAACATGCAACAGATCAATGGGCCACATACCCAATCACACCTATGAAACAATGCATGCAGTTAAAAGTGTAGGTAGATCGCCTGTGCGCGTACACTTACTTACCTGTCTACCTAGTGCACATGCACTCACTTACCCGCATGATAAGCACAACACATGCCACCCGCTACCAACATGTACTTCACAAATGTGATAAGTGTAACAATAGTAACACGTGCAAAATTCATGCACACAGAAAGATTAAGAGTGGATCTTGATAATTTTTATATCATTTGAGTAAAACATGAGAGAAATTAAATAAATACATATGTATGGACTTAAATATTGTTTTTATATTATTATAAATATATAATTGAGCCTCTTATAAAGAAGACAACTTTTTTAATTTCTAATTTTCAACTTTTTAACGTCTTTACCTTTTTAACTTTTTTTGTCATTACCTGTTTCTTTTTGCAACTGTAACTTAAAAAAAAAAGTATGCTATCAAGGGTTTGGAAAAAGACCTTAATAGAAATATTAGATAGCATACCAAAAGAAATGTTTTGAAACTTCTTCATAAAGGATAGAGATAATATTGTATATATTAAAGACATTAAAAATGATTGACTCAAGAAGGAAGTTCTCTTCTTGCATTGGTTATTAATACTCTTATTAATCAAATTCAATATGAGCTTGACACAACCATCGACTAAAATTTTGATCTCTATCCTAAAATCCATACTAAGCTAATACAAATAATTAAATCACAACAATTCTAATTTTATTGCAAAAAAAGATACACACAATTTGAAGATTTTTAAAAATATTTGGTTAGTAAATTATGCATAGACGGGTTTGATCAAGCCATGGCTTGGCAGGCCAAGCAGGCTACGCTCTCGAATTCAAACCCAAGTAAATGGTTCTACACTGTCTAAGCCTCTCAAATTGGCCTTGTTGAAATGTAGTATCATATACAATGACTTCGAGATACATAAGTTATCATATAACCTAATGATGAGCATCCCCACTCATAACAAATACAAGACATACAATGAGCATCCCATGCAAATAAAAAATCCAACAAAAGAAATAATACAAAAACAAAATTCCAATAACTAAAAAACTATGTGCAAAAATATATTATGCCCAATTTAAGCTCGTGATCATAGATTGTAATGTCACCTCTTCGACAATGGATCGGGATTCTCTACATCATTTTTGTTATTGTTATTGATACGATGCTATGGCATAAATTTTAGACAAAAAAAATCCCAAAAAGATGATAGAAAAGGCATATCAAACTTCTTAAAACCTTTCAAAGCACAAAGATAAAGACACCATAATTTATCTTCAATTGAACTTAACATTTATGTTTGTAAATTTAGAACACAACAACTTTTAGGGGCTACAATAAAAATAGTAAAACTATCTTAAGCTAAAACATCAGCTTGTAGCATATAGAAAACAAAGTCCTAATTAATCAAACAAAAAGATACAAAACCTAGCTACAATTCTAAAATTATTGTACCAATGAAACATCAATAAGAAGTCAGGCCAAATGATATAGGTATACATCTAAATTTCTTGTGATTTCATTATACTTTCCTTCTAACAAAAGATGCATCACTTACCTAAACTTTTGTATAAATTCCGTTTTGACAAAGTAAATAAAGGCATTCCTCCAAATAAAAAAACAATCCAATTTTGGAAACTGTAGAAGATTAACACTAATAAAGTAGTCCTCAAATCAAAACCTTCAAGGTTTTAACTAAACATATAAAATGCCTTTGACTTTGGGAAAAACAGAACTAATACAAAAAGCAAATATTAAAGGAAACGGTAAAAAAAGGAATAAGATGGCAGGCCAACACAGTCCACGGTATAAAATTTCATATCAAACATGAGGAACTCACACACATCTGCAAGAATGAGATAGAGACCAAGCAAATGAATGCTAGACCAAGTCATTCTTCAATAATAAGGAAACAAGTAGAATTTCATCCAATGATCAAAAGTAGGACCAAAACCTGCAACCTGATACCAGCTATTTACAGGCCAGAAATCAGATAAAGGCATGAGGAAAAAATATATTGCTAGAATGGGCTGCTGGAAAACTCTATCTGTTCTAGTGTGGATAGTAGGCAGGCCACTGTTTCTTGGTTTCCAAGAGGAGACCTTATGGGAAAGGTTGGGCCAAAAGAGTCTATTGTACAAAACCTTACCCAACAACCTTGTATGAGGTTGTAATATAAAGTATCATGAACAATAAACATATAACCCTAGCTTTTAAATGTTGGCCTAAACTATGATTTTGAGTACAACGTATAGAGTACTCCTAAATCAAAACAAAAAGTGTGCATATGCACACATATGGTATGAGAATTGACGATACAAAATATGACTCAATAAAAAACCCAAATACGACACCATGGGCTCATGGAGATCAATTAAGGCCTGTCAAGGTTAGGTTACCACTAAATCAATATAGACAATTCATCAATTGTCAATCAAACATCACTCAACTAGCTCACCTGGCTCCTCATCCCAATATTGTTGCTTATGAGGGCTTAGGAATGGTTCAACATTATAGAGACATAACTCTTCAATCAAGTGTAAGAAAGAATTATCTCTATTCGATCACTATCGTGAAGCCTCAACTAGTATCGTGAAAAACCGAGATATCTATCATATGTGATCACCTCTCATGCCAAATCTCAAAAATATCATCAAGCAACAATGTAGCTAATGAGGAAGAAAGCAGTATAAGTGAAAGTTTTCCCTACAAATTTAGTTATGCAATCAAATTGCATCCTTCGTGCCTTAGAGGCTATAACACTCTCTAACTCTTCTTCTTACCACTCAAAAAGAAAAGCTCTCAAATCCTCCATTGTTGTAAAGAATAAACCTTTATTATTTGTCATTGTACTTGTCTTTGATAAGGAACCAAGTCCAAAGATGCCTATTCAACATTTTGGTATCATGGGATTGCAAAATTCTCCATAAAACATTCTCCATCACTTTGTTATCTACTATCTCCCTTTTCTTTAGCCCTGGTAGTCTTACAAACACAACCACCATATGATGCAATAAATACCACTTATTTCAAAACCAATGATTTCCTTAAGTCTTTCACAAATATCACTTACTTTCTATAGCTGGTTTAACATATAATAAACTCCACACATGAGAACCATACTTGATAAGCAGTTTTCCCTTGACAGATGAAAACAAAAATGTAGCACAACAAAATCAAACCTAAAACTTAGAAAGACAAAGAAACATTGTAGCTCCAGCAGTAAAAAACAAAATCCAGTTCCATACTCAAACTCTAGATCACAAAGGTAATAATCATCATTTACTGATGGACAAGGGATCTCTAACAGGTACAGAGGATTGGCTTGTTCAATAGGAAAAGGTAGTTATCAAAGTATTTTTGCACTGTCCTGGAATTTGGATAACATGACTGCTCTAGATATACCAGGATTGCATTTCATGTATTAGATGCTTTTCCAAATACTTTGCATGGATTATACCAATAATTTTGCAATTAGAGGTTCCCAAGTTGACAGCCTTTTATGCAATAAAGCCTTGCTTGGAAACCATAAGATTCCAGCCAACTACCAAGATTCTTAAAGAAAAGCATAAAAACTTTTTACCACAAAAAGCTATCCGGCACCAAACAAAAAAGATTGGTGCACGCATTGGGCTAGGTGGGGGGACCAATTGTGTTAGTTAATTACCCAAAAACTGAAGATTGTTAGTAATGTACCCCCAACTAGCCCACAAAATTCTTAGGTGCATTGCTGGAATGGTTAGTACCCAATGCAATGATCATCAAAAGTAAATTCTTATAGATGTCATTGAATGGAAAATCAGTCTGATATCCCATTATAAATTGCAAGTCATAGACAAATTCCACAAAATTATGTTGCCCAGTGAAATATTGTGAATGCTGGCTGAATATAAAAAAGTTCATAATCTAGAAAAAAAAAAGATAAAGAGCCCAGCTGAGCACATTTAAAGGCATATATCAATAAGCTGAAACAACTTATAACAAAAAGATAAGAACTTCCATTTAAAACATGTAGACATCTTTGGACTAGCAAACAGGTTCCCTAAACTGTATTCAATTAAACAAGATGCCAAAGTATTAAGCAATGTCAAACACAAAACACAAGCCTTAATTTACATTAATTCAAAAGAAATCCATGAATAGAAAATATGGAATCAGACATATGAAGGTCAAAGACAATTATTTGGGAATAAAATAGAACTAGTTTTTTACGGCTTTTAGAAAAAATATAAGAAACTCTCAACTCAAACATCTTAATACATTGACTAATGTTAAACCCTTACTTTATGTATAACTTGTTTAATAACAACAAAATCATTCTTTAGTATTATTAATGTTTTTTTAAGAGTTTTTAAATTATGCATCTCAAGATTAAATAAGTGAAGAACTTGGACAATTTGGTCTTGACTTAAAAGACTAATTGACAATCTTTGGTAACAATATGATTGACACAAAATATGAAGCTTGAAAACACTTGAAAAAGTTATTGTTGAGTCTCTTTATTTTTAAAATATTAAGACCTATAAACATATTCTTGAATCACAAAAGAAAACAATGAGGATTTAAGTGTATATGATAAAAGTTTTACAAATATATCTCCCACATCACACTTAACTTAAAGCAAGCATTCACATATGTACCTTTTCTTATAAATATATCTTATTAAAGATTAAACAAGTTAATTTACATTCACAAAACATGTTAATCATATTTAGAATGCAAAACTTTAAAATATCAAATAAACAATATGTTGTTCTTATCAAATTTAATTTTGTATGCACATAAGTTGAGAAAACAATACGTTAAACAAAAATTAGTATACTGAGTTTTGCAAACAATATGATACATTAATGTATGACACATTCAGTTCAATTGCCCTAATATGCAACAGAACAAACGGTTAACTGAGTAAATATCTTGGAACTCAAGAATTGTGTACAATATGCAAAAGTTTAACATACAGTGCAGTTAGTTCTTTTGAGCTTAGGTATTGTAGCAAAGAGACCAACCCGAGGAATAAATACGACACGTTAATGTTTAACCTACAATACAAATCATACAAATTAAAAACAGATGTACAATACAATTTTTGGAATATACGGTACATCTATTTTATTTTCTATAACGATTAGTTTGACGAAATTTCGAAATATTCTAAATTAGCCATTAGAGATTTAATGAGGGGATTCCAGTTTTAGATTGAACCACCTAAAAATGCCGTCTAGTTTCTTTATGGAGTTCTAAAATAAAAATCTAAAAGGAATAAAAAATTTCAAAAAAAAAAATTCACTATTTTATTTTGTTACTCTAGAGATTAAAATTTTACAATTCACCTCTTTTGTGTAGATATCTAATTCTCATGTTCCAACAAATAGTCCCATCAAATTCCAAGTTTGTCACATTTATTTTATTATACTTTAAGAAAAGCATTTTGCAAGTCACCCCAAAGATAATATATATTGTCATTCAAAAAGGAGGTCTATATGGAGCTGAACGATTTGTTGAAAAATCATTGCGAAGACTATCTTCAAGTAATGCAAACAAAAAAAATCAAAATTAGGGCATATATTTAATTACAGATGAAACAAATCATAGAGATTAAGTAGCACGTCACATCTACAACATTGGAAAATTGTAGTACCTCCATAAGGAAATGGTGAATTCATTGATTGTGGGTAATGAGAATCTTCTAATAACTTAGTCATGATTAAAAATATTGCTCGCATTTGTTCTTCCAAAGATCCAGTTATTGTAACTAGCCTGTCACTAAACCCAGGATAAGTATTATCTTGAGGTGATATCTTGATATCAGCTTGGGATTCCTCAATGAATGCCCTGGAGAGTTATTAGCTATTTGTAAGAATAACAGGAAAGAATTGCAAAAATGCTGCATGAAAAGTAAAATTCAAACAACATACAAGGGAAATTTAAAAAAATAATTGGCTGAGCCTCATAATCTGAAAAGGTGAACGAGTGGTAGACATTGGCAAAAAAAAAAAACTATCATTTGTCATAAGTAGTTTTCATAAGCAATGTATGCAACTCTTAGATTTGATCCCAAGGTATTTTCATTAACTATTTCAACTAACTTTGCCACACCAACTAAAACTGCTAGAATAAGATTTAACATTTTAAAGAAAGAAGCAAGCTTCTTGTGGCATTCATTTTAATTAAACTATGGATCAATATTAACATAGACTTAAAATTAGCTATAACAATATTATACTTTATAGTAGATCCGCCTTTTCCAATAATGGCACCACAAGAGGTATTTGGAACAATGATTCTCACTTTTGTCCTAGTATCAACATCATGATGGTCTTCATCCTGAAGAGTAGCAAAAAATAAATGTAAAATATAAGTTTCAATTAAAACACAACAAAGACATCATAGCAAAGTTGCCTAAGCCAAAAAAAAAAAAAAACAAACCTCATTCAATAATTTCTCAAGAATCAGTTCCATTGCTTTAATTATTTCATTAAACCCTCCTGAAATCATAATTATCCTATCAGATGTTCCTGGAAAGAATTCATGGTTTCGTGACAGCTGTATGCGAGCCCCAGATCGTGACTGAAATTCAGAAATGGTTGCTCCACCCTTTCCAATGATTGAACCAGCTGCAGTATTTGACACAAGGAACCTTATGTGTATATGCCTCTCCTTATCATCTGATGAGAACATTAAGTGATTGCATCAAAATTAGTATAGCTTTATTAACATACAATTTTATAACAATTACATTTATACATGAGAACTAAATTAACAACTCAGTGTGAGAAAAGGTAAAGGAAAACTGCATTTCATGCACATAATTAATGCAGCATGATAAAAATAATTTATAAATTCTTTAATATAAAAACATTTTATGTTTTCAAGGTCATGAATTCTAAATTCAACCATTAACAAGTTGTATATACAGTTATTAAAAATAATGAATGTAACAATCCATTTAGATTGCTAGAAGACTAAGATTAAAATTGAAAAAGCAACCATAAAACTCAATTAGGAACTTTGGAAATATATGAAGCACAAAGATGAAAACTTAATTTAAGTTTTCACCAATTTTTATATTATAACTTCCAATCCAAACAGTAGAAGATCAACATAGCATTTGAAAACACTTAGACAATACTTAAAATGTGCATTTTGAAGAAATTAAGAGCTTTAAGTTATCAACAAAGTGAAAACAAATAAATAATACAACGTAAAGTATTTCACTTTAAAATGCTGAATACATTGTGATAACATCAAAACTTCCTACCATTGAACACATACAAAATATGCTCCAAATGTTTAGGGAGGTTAAAGTGATAAAAGGAACTGATACACTACATAACTCCATGTCCAAAATTTGATGAAACATTCGAGCATGTGCATTGGTCTAATTCAATTTATTTAGAGGTATTAAAAACTTTAAAAAAATATTAATATTTAGACTCCAGGTGCTCCAATTCTGGCACTCAAGAAATTCACAACCATGAACACGATCAACTCAATTGCAGGTTAATATCCACCTTTGTGAGGGTACAAGAATCGATACTTAGTATACTTCCCAATTTTGTACTTGGGTGGCTTAAAATTTAACTTTGATCACAGTTCAACTACAATGTCTTTTTCCTGCCCCCATAAACCATCTTCAAATTCCTTCAAATCTGCCTTCAAATTAGTTCTCATGTATGTCATATTTTTCTTATTATTCATCCCAGTTTTATAATTCATTCCATCTCTATGAACATATCAACAAACACAATATTGGGTTTAACTTAGGGGAAATGGGAAGACACCTCATCAATTTCAAATACAAACTTTGTCACACCACTTAGCACTAAATTTTCTTTAACCCGTTGAGATTTTTCCATCAATCATTAATGCCTAAAATAAAAATTCCAAGCCTCCTATAGCATGTTCTTTAAAATTTGAGGTCACCATTAACTTCCTTTTTTAAACATATATTGCACCAGTTTTCTTGGTTAAGCATCCAACTTTGAGAGGGTACAAGATTCGATACTGTACAAAATAGCATGGGAGGGAAGCATGTAGGATTACTCTAAGAAACTAAATTCTCTTATGCACTCTATCTTTTACCTATTCTAGAAATTTAAAAAGTATACTAAGTATTTAGGATCATTGAATGGGTCATGGATAAGTAATTGTTAGCCACTCATCAAGGAAACCTTATTATTACTGTATCTGAAAACCTAATAAATACTCCTTTCAACTCTGTGTCAAGCTCAGCTTTGGCCATTCCACTTGCCAATTTTACAATTATGGTCAACATCTCCAGCTAGCTTTTGCAGATTTCAAAAGCTCAGAAGTTTACTAACTTACTTGATGTTGTTATGCTCAATACTACCAAGGAAGCCTCCAAAAATCAAACAACACACTACCAATTCTTCCCAAATTTGTGCTTGGGTGACTTAAGATTAAACTTTGAACACAGTTCAACTACAATGCCTTTTTCCTGCTTCCATAAACCATCCACAATTTCCTTCAAATCTGCTTTCTATATGTGATCTTTTTATTATTATTCATCCCAAATTTTATAATTTAACGCAGTACAGGGATTAACTCAGCCCAAATGGGAGGACACCGCATCGATTTCAAATACAACTGTTGTCACACCTCTTAGCATTAAATTTTGTTGAACCCATTGGGATTTTTCCATCTATCATTAATCCCTAAAATAAAAATTCCAAACCTCCTATAGCATGTTCTTTGAAAACTGAGGTCACCATTAAGTTCGTTTTTTAAACATAAATTACGCCTGTTTTCTTGATCTTTTGAAACTTCCAAATTATATTGCAACTTTCATTCCTATGACTTAGCCTTCATTAAAAAAACTATGGACAGCATTGATCTTTCCACCATATTTTGTTTATAATGAGAAGACTGTATTAAATTCCTTGGCCACATGCCACAAGCTAATAGCACTGCAACCAGATGTGTGAAACATTCCAATATGTTCCAATTCTCCAGTATAATAAACTTCAACAAAACATAGATAGATACGAGCAGAATAATCTTGGAAAAGAACAATAACGTAATTGCATTAAAAACAACAGAAGGCATAATTAGTTATCAATGGAATATATTAGACCTTTCCATTGCAACCATATTGAATTTTTTAATAACAATTGGTTCGCTAATAGCAAATAATGGCTAGCAATTTTTTTGAGTATTACTATCAGTCATTAATGAATTCCCAGGCAATTTGTTTGAACTTTTATTTCTCTTCTACCACAGTACATGATGCATCATCAATTCTCAACCTTAACAAAACTAATATGAAATTTTTAAATTTCCTAATATATCCTAAACACTAATGATTTAAAGCAGATAAAAGAAGGTAAAAGTTCACTTTCGATCATAACAGTAATTGCAACCACGCAGCTTTCTTGCCAAAAATAAAAATATCAAGCTAGATGAACTGACACATCTTGAAAAAATACATCTCCATTTTTTTAAAAATATTCAAGTTCAGAGACAACAAAATCTAGATTAGACTAAAAAAATTACGGTTAAGAAGGCAATTCACCATAAAAACTCAAGTAGACTCTCAGAGGTGACTGACTTTTTCAATTTAATGCATTTAAGCGCTAAAATTGGGCTTTCTTACTACAAAAAGAATCTACAAGGAAAATTCATGATAAAAGGTATCACAAAGTTCTAAAAAAAAATGCACTCTCTCACATGTAGAACAGCTGCCTCCAATATTGTACAATCAAGATTTCAACGAACTAACATTCATCAGAAGACAATCAAGAGAAAAAAATTCTAGATATCAATCACTTCATCCATCTATAGCAACTACAAAAATGAAGACGAGAATAAGCCATACAGTGGACCGCTAGCAAAGAAGTAACATAACGCCGACGTCACCATTAGGTTTCGATTTTTAACTAATAAAAAATAGCGGAAGTTTCAACTTCAAAAACTCACCTCGAAATCTAACCAGCTCATCTATGCGCATGCTATACATAAATCCAACCAATCGTTGCTTCGATCTCCCCATAATGAGTCACAGAAACGAGTAGGAAGAAGAAGACTACGAGAATGAGAAGAAACCTCACCTGCAGCAGGGGATCTAGGGCGCAGCGATGACTTTGAGCTGGCCTCGGCAGAAGGAGAATACCCCAAGTCGGCGGATTCCATGAAGACGGAGCTATGAAGAATACAAAAGTCACAGCATTAGAATTCCAAGAGAAAGAGGAGAGATTCTCATCTGGTATGGCTGCCGATTAGGCTTTTAGGTTTAAGCCATTAGACACCAGGACGACCCCCACCCGAGCCGCGGACCAAAACTCTTCCGCTTGGCTGCAAATTAGCTTAATATTACTTTTTATTTATAAAATCAACAAATTAGATAAAAACTATATTAATTTAAACTTAAATTAATCAAGACACGACTAAACCACGATTTTCACAGCTTACTGCCTCTCGAAAATAAAACTTTATTTATATTAATTTCTTAATTTTATAACAATCTCTCCTAACTATTACAATTATTTCAAAAAAATAATTATGACATTTACAAAAAAATAAATAATAAAAGATCACAGAAACCACCAACAGTTCAAACAACAAAAGTAAACTTTTTTTTACAGACATTGATGCCGTCGTATAACTTCAGTAAACTGAACAAAATTCACTACTTGGCATACGGCAAGTTGGTCAACAAATACATTAGCTTAATTAAAAAAATGAATAAACAATAATTATCTCAAAATAACAACACGGTGTTCCAAAATTTCGAAGGATCCCTTCCGAATCTCAACATTCCTGTAGTAAAAAATTAGTATTTTTTTTTTTTTTTTTTTTTTTCTTGCTAAGCTGTTCCTTCTTCCCACTTTTAAAGCCCAGTTTCTGTATGCATATAAATTTCAACTGTACAGATAAAGTCTCTTTATGTACATCCCAGGTGGTAATCTGCGTCCTCCATTGTTGAAGGAGGGAAACATGATGGCTTCACCAGGTTATGATTTCAGCTGGAAACCAAAGCAGGATTTTGTTCATGGCCGGAAACAGGCCTGTGGAGCATTGACGTCCCCTGAAAGATCATCGGCCGGACACCTTTTGCATAGTCCCGCAGCTGCATGAACACAACATGTAGGTTAAAAGCAGGAATGGCCATGATACAAAGATCCAGTATCTTCTAAAAATGTGAAGCTAGGTAACCTGGGAGGATGTCAATTCAGCAAAGCCAAACTTCTTTGTCCAGATCGATAGGGCTTCTTTGGCTGCGGGGAGGACGAAGTGCTTCACATTCAATGATTTGAAAAGCTTCTCAATGCACGAGAACAGAGATTGGAAGTAGCCCTGAGAAAAAAAAAAACATAAAAGAAAATTAAAAAAGAATGAAATATCACATTCAATAATTACTTTCTTTTAACTTACCCTAATATAAAAGAAAGTTGTATTTAAGAAAAAACTGATTGAAGCTTCAAACCCTTTTCTAAATTTTTTTGAAGTGTAGAGGCACAGTACATCAACTTACCAGACCTTGACTTTCTCTCTTTGTAGCAACTAAGGGAAGTTCGGCTACTTCGCAACCTAAAACACGAAGAAGCCCAGCTGATATAACCGATGAGCTGCAACAAAGAATTCAGAATCAAAACATGATTATAACAAGAGAAAAAAAAAAATAGAAAAAAGCATTTGAAGTTCAAACAAGCTTACTTCACAGTTAAAACCATGCAATATACTCCACCAAAATCTTGATCCCTCATGTTCCTCCTGTTGAATATAATGCAACTATAAAATTAGAACCAGATCAAAGATGGTTTGGCGAAAAATTTGGGATGAAGTGGATAAACTTCAATACCCATAAACCATGAATGGTATAAGATCCCGACCAGAGATTGGATCAACAATGGGATCAAATGATTCCTGCAGAAGAAGAATGTTGAAGTTGCTAAAGAGACCGAAAAAAGGTTGAAATTTCAAAAGGTTATTAAGAAGAAAAAAGTAATAAATACATGTCTATTAGGAACATAAAATTAGTTTTGGATTCAGTTTTAGTTTTGCGCTAGTTCATCAAATTTCAATTTTAGTAGTTCTGCTAGTTGCGTTAGTTTTGAAGTTCAATTTCAATGAATTGAATTAACTTATTTTTAGCTTTCTAAAAATTAAAATCTATCAAATAATTTTGTTTTAAAAAAAGTGAATTTTAATTATTTGATTTACTAAATTATGTATAATTAGTTTGGGATGTCTAAGTCAATGGATAAAGTAATCGAAAGGAAAAACAAATCAAAAAAGGAGGCTTTCTTGGTTCATTTGTGAAGAGGAAACAATGCAATAGGAAGCAAAAGTCTCTAAGTACTTTTTGTGGACTGTTTGGAGAAGCTTCTTCATTGGAAAAAATTAAGCCTTTCAACTTCTGATCTCTAACTTGTTTGTTATTCTTGATAAATAAAAAGGCAAAATAAGAGGATTGGCGTTTGATGACCTGGGTTGGGCTAGGATATGCAATGTTTAGTGAACTCTCTTGTTTATTTCATTTGATATTCTTCTAAGGGGCATTTGATTCTTGATTATTTCTCTTCTTTGTGTTAGATATTAATGATGGATTTTGAGCCCTTTCTCATCTTGTGAATATAAGCTATTTATTGGCCAAACCAAGTAAAAATATTTAACTCATTTTAATTTTGGTTATTAAAATTAGGTGACATGTCTAGTTAATAGGATCTAAACAAGTTCTCCTTTTGACATACAAGAAGATTCCTTATCACAACAAACTAATATTACAACTACTCCTTATTGAAATGTAAAGATGAGAGAAACTAGTAATATAATGGTTACATTGAAGTCATTCATAAAGCAATAAAAAATAGGAGCTTGAGAAATTTAATAAAAAAATAACAACGACGTCAAATGAATATAAGATGCGAACACGTTTAACCAAGGTAGGATTTCTCAAGGCAGTAAAAGGACAAAAGCAACTTGGTTGAACAAATGAGAAATAAGAGATTGATATCTAAAAGATCAATATAAGGTACTCATTTCAATTCAGTAGTCTAAAAGATTAAGCTCTTAAAAATATTGCTGACCAAGGGAACACAATGGACTTAAAGTAAAGATTTGAAACCTTGTACATGATGAAGCCCTTCAAAAATTGCTCATACTAAAGAAGCAATTATTTTCTTTTTACACGAAAATCAATACAGCACATCAAGAGCATTTGGATGCTGAAAACAAGATATTGTTGGAACTTTCAAATATTAATGTGAAGACTAAAGAAGAAGATAAGGCTTTAATTTTGTTATGCTCTCAATCTTAATCTTTTCACATTTAACAACTTTATTTTTAACAAAAAACTATTAATCTAAGTGATTTGAAAGCTTCATTGTTAACAAATGATTAGAGAAAATTCTGAAAGAATATTTTGGCGAGGGTATATTTGTCAGGAACAAGTAGACGATAAAAACAACAAAGGCAGATCAAAGTCAAAACCCAAGAAAAGTGAATGTCATTACTACAAAAAAGCCCAGACATCGGAATTGAGAAGGATAAATCCAACTCTACAGGCAATTTCAATTGTGGAAGATCGTGCATATAAGTTTGACACAATTTTGATAACTATAAATTTTAGTCTCTTCAACAGAGTATTGGATTTTTGAAAATGGTTATTTCAATAAAATGACATCTCAAAGGAACTAGTTTGCTACTTGATAATGGAAATGTCCTCATGGATAATTGTTTTAGTTCGGATCAAGTCACATAATGAAGATGGCAAGGTTCTGGAAAAGGTCAAACATCTTCCAACTCTATAAAGAAAAGTCTCTTCAGGCTGTTTGAACTCAAGTTGTCATAGATTCTCTGCTAATTAGGACTTGTAGAAAACCAAAAATTTTCATAATCTCTTCAAGCTAGAGACATTGTTAATTGTACAATTTCAATTTCTTTTTCAGATAGAGTGACTATGTTATGCATATGAAAATTGGGCACATGCCAGTGCAAGGTTTGCCAAAAACAAGCACAAAAGGTTTGCATTGTGAACCAAAAAACCCTAATATTAGACTTTTGTTAACATTGTGTTCTTAGCAAACATCATAAAATCAAGTTCTCTAATGCAATTTATAGGACTAAAGGAACTATAGAATGTATTTACCCTAAGTTGGGAGGACTTACTAGCGTCAATTCTCAGGAACAATTTAGACAAGAATTGACCTTTATTGATGACTATTTTAAACTTGGTCAAATGTATATGCTCGAACAAAAAGGTAATGTCTTTTGAAGCTTTCAAGTTAAAAGTACTGATTGAAAAACAGCTTGGGATGAAGTTAATAGGATTGATGTCAAATAAAGTATAAAATTTTGCTCATAATTTAAGTAGTTTTGCAAAAATGAAGGTACCGTCAGGAACAAGATGGCTATGCAAACTCCTCAATCAAATGGTGTGATACAAAAAAAGAAAATGACAATCCTTGAGAAAGCAAGGTTTATGTTGTTCAAATGCTGGTTTGTCTAAGGTTTTTTGGACAAGAAATGTATCTATTGCATCCTCTTTGGTAAATAGATCTCCAACCAACATTGAGCATAAGACTCTAGACGAGATTTGTTTAGGGCTACAACTCAAGATATCTGGTGGCTCAAATTATCTTTATACCAAATAGGACAAGCAAGATCCAAGCGCCTAAAGGTGCATCTTTTTGGGATATGTTATTGACAGTATGTGTATAGACGTAGGTTTGTTAATTCTAGAATTCCTAGATTTGGCGTTAGCAGAGATATATAGTGTGGTGAATCAACCATTTTTTAAGATATCCAAAGCAGTTTGATAATTTAGGAAAACAACAGACTATTAGACTTTAGATTGATCAGAATCAGATGGTGAGGTTGTTGCAGCAAAACCTATAATAGTTGATAATTAGGAAGAGATCCAATAACAATATGGTGAAAGTCTTTTGCATTTAAAAAATAAAAAACATGGATTCATGGATTTCAAAAGCATGATTTTGACAAATTATCTTGTTCCAATATGGTTCCTTTTTCTTGAATGTGACAAATTATTTTGACAGATGATGATGATGATGAAGGAGAACATGTTGAAGAAAAAGATGAAGAAGAAGAGGAAGATGAACAAGAAGAAGAAGAAGTCGAGGAAGATGAAGGAGAAGAAGTAGAAGAAGAAGAAGAAGAAGAAGAACAAGAAGATGAAGATGAAGAAAAATGAGAATGAGAATAAGAATAAGAATAAGAAAAAATTTAACTCAAAGTGGATGAAGAAGAAGAAGAAGAAAATAAAGAGAAAGAACAAGAAAAAGAAGATCGAGCAGAAGGAGAAAAATAAGAAGTAGAAGAGGAAAAACTAAATGGAAAAAGTCGTGGAAGAAGAAGAGGAAGAAGATTATTAAGCATATCTCAATCTGTACACCACTTGCTATGGTAACATCTCAGAAAAAAAAAACGATCCGATTTTAATAAGATACTCTCTCTTATTATTAAGCATATCTCAATCTGTACACCACTTGCTATGGTAACATCTCAGAACTTTGAATTAGAATAACTTGACAAGAAGATTATCTTTCTTCATGATGACCTTGAATAAGAGAATCATATGCAACAATCCACAAGATTTGAAGTTTCTAGAAATGAAGATTGTACCTAGAAAAGAGAATTTTATGTAAATTGAAGCAATAACCAAGACAATAGTAAAAGAAATTTGATAGTTTCCTATTGATTAATGGGTTTCCTTAGGGATGATAGTTGTGTGTGCCACCTATGAGTTTCAAATGAATTTTTGATTTATTTTCTATTTTATGTTAATGATATAATTATGATAGCAAGACATATTTCCGATTTGCTGGAAAAAAAAAAATATTCAAGTATTACATTTGACACAAATTGTTTCTCTTACAAAAAGTACATTAAGAAGGTTCTTGTGAAGTTTGTTGCACAAAATACCAAGCATGTAGTTCTCCATTAACTAATTATTTTCTTTTATTAGTAGCTTCGTCACAACCAAATGAAAATAAGAAATATTTAACTACTGTGGCCTATGTAGTGCAAAGAAAAGTGATACTTATGCCATGGTGTGCACTTGTAATAACATTTTACGTGTTATTAAATATGTAAGACTCATTGGAAACAACCAATGAAATGGGTTTCCAGATGCCTAAGTAGTCTTGTCAATCTAGGTTTGTTTCTTAGCTAAAACGACTCAAATGGTAATCTTATTGGTTTCATTGATTCAAATTATGCTAGTAATCATGATAGCTAGTCTTACCAAAGTTATATCAATTCACAATTCCAAGAAATGTTTAGAGTGTTAAAGAGTTCATAATTATTGATGCCCTTCGTGAATGGATTGAGAGAATGTTCGATATCTAGTGATTAATATTCACTCAATTTTACAATATAAAAATTCAAAATATAAAAGAGAACTTCATAAATACCATCTTTAAACTTTAAACATTAAACAAAGAATATTAATTATTTTAGTTTGTTAAATCAAATATAATTAACTTGGTTGAATAAGACAAAGGAAATATCTTCGGAGATATTTTAAGAGATTTATGGGTAATAAATCCATAAATTTTTTAATTACAAGAAAGAAAGCTTCACGAGACAAAATAAGAATCTAAAAAATGGCTTTTTAAGTTCATGAGATGAAGAAAGAAAGATATTATGCCAAATGAAAGTTTAAATGTGAGAGAAAGACAAAGTGGCACTACTCATTCTACACAGGGTCTGGTCTAATGCACAGATTGGTGCGGTGACACAAGTAGGTAGTGCAGGTGAGCTCTTGTGAGCGTGGGACTGGCAGGCAAGTAGTGTAGGTGTAGAAACTTTGGCAACTGTTATAGTAATTAAGAGCACAAAGTAAAAACAATTGCAATGCAAATGGAGTGCAATTTGATAAGGTGATTGCTCGAGGTAAAAAGGATGTAAAGTATGGTATAAATACTCTTTCATTAGTCACAGCCAATTCACATTGCATTCATTCAAAAGGGATTCTTCAAATAGAAGATTACAATCAATTATTTCATAAAAAACTAAGTTTCATACGTACTTCTTAAAGACTTTCATGTACATAATTCTTTGATACAAAAGCATACTTTTTATCTACTTCTTGAAGATTTTTATACACACATATTTAAATAATTTTTTCTTTGAAGATTTTTATCTATATTTTTTAAAATTTTAAACAACTTCATTAAAGTACTTACAATGATATAAAGATAAACCATCATTTCTCAAGGTTAAAATTAGAAAGTTTTCTAAACTTTAAAAGTGTATGCATGCATTAAATTTTGGGGAACTTTGATTGGATTAATCCAAATTTGGGACCTTCTTATAAATCTATTGTACAAAAAATTCTTTTGTGCTACATTATCAAGAAAGTTATGATAAGAAAAATTCTCAAAAAAATATTTTTTTTGACCTTTTAAAGAAAGGTTTTTAATTTGCATTGATTTGCCTTTTTGACTTCAACTTGTGTAATATTCTAACCTTAATAATAAGGTATTGTCCCGAACCAATGGGTTTTGTTCTTACTCAGGAAGGTTTTCTCGTTTGGTCATCCATCCCAAGACTATTCCAACCTAAGCATGCTTGAGCATAGAATACTCATTGGATGCCCACTTTGTCACCCATTCTAACACTACTCCAACCCAAGCATGCTTGACTATGGAATACCCATAGGATGTAATGCAAGCTTGCCTCAAAAAGTGTCTCATCATTTCAAGACTTATGACATTATTTATAAAGCTCGAAATCTACTCTCCTGTAGTTGTTGTGGGACTTATTCATCCTCGAACTGTACTTTCATAGCACATTTCATCGTACTTTTAACCATACATGTTCACTCTCTGCACTTATTGAATTTTATAGATTTAAGAACGAAGAAAAACTAAAGCTAATATACATTGGACTTTTTAGATACTAAAAAGAATTAGCAAAGTTAAATATAAAATAACATTACCTCTACAATTGATTGGCATGCACAACATGTTCTATATTTTTACTATAAGAAAGTATGTTCAAATCCTTCTCATGTTGTATATTATTCAAGCATTATGGAGATACAACCAAATATAAGTGATGAAGAACAAGCGACAGTTAATGGACTTATTACACAACGATGGTAAGTAGTGAACACACAGGTAAAAGTGTAACAAAATGTACTGATAAAAATGTGGCTTCTGTACAAAGTTTCTAAGGTATAGAGATGAATATGTCACACATCGACTACAAGGGGACAAATCCTCATAAGCCTTGAAAATGGTGAGGCACCTTTTGGAGGTAACAATGGCATGAATTCCATGAGAACTTCATGATTAAACATACTGAAATTAGAATATTTTAGAATAAATGACCAAACTAAAAGAAACTTCCAGATAAGGATAAAACCATATGAGATCTGGACAATAGTACATTAGGAATGCTAGAATGTTACGATATGGTATCACAACAGTACCTCTTTTATCCTGATGTAATTCAAATATCAATCAAGTGGAAGCTAATGGGTCTATAACACTCAATGAGAGCAAGGAGAGGATATACACAAGTGAAAATGCAACGAAATACATTAGTTGAAGCGTGGGTCTTATACAAGGCTTTTAAGATACAAAGATGAATAAGTCTGACATTGGCTACACAATGACAGATCATGAGTTTCACCAAGAAAGTTATAAACCTTGAAATGGTGAAACATCTTTTAGGGAAAACCTATATTCCATCTCATGAGAACTCCATGCTTAAGCTTACTTGAGTTAGAATAATATTGGGATGAATGACCAAGCGGGGAAAAATCACTAGATAAGAATAAAACCAAAATCGAGTTAATACCTCACTAAAAAGGTTGGAATATTACAACTAAATTGTGATTCTTGAGTGACAAAAAAAGAAGAGGCCTGTTGCTTACTTGGATTGACTTAGATGTAAGATCAATCTTCATCTTTAGTAAGATCTCTCTTATTTTCTTTGTTTTATATTCTTTTAAAAGACCTCTAATTTTAATTTTTTATTATTACCTTTTCTTAAATGTCATAGTAAATTCTAAGCTTCTCTTTGGCACATGATGTAACCTGTCTTAATTACACCATTTAAAAATCTTAATATCATCTTATAAGGAAATAACAACAAACAAGAGACTTTGTGATGTTGTTTTAAACCATACAATGATGGTTAAATTGGAAATGCTAACAAGTTCCATGAAGGTTGGGTGAAAAGGAAAACTATTTCATGTTAATCAAAATCATCTTACTTATAAGATTGTAATGAGACTAGCAATATTATAGTATTCAAAATATTGGCTTATGAAATTCAAGAAAAGATAAAGATAAATTGAGCACTAAAAAGATAAATAATTAAAATAGATGTATGATTATACTCAAAAAGATATAATTAGAAATAAGGTATTCAAGAAACAATTTTTATAAAAAATGTCAATGCCTCTTTAAGAGATGATTCAGGCATGGTAATTGGAAGCCACTTAATGCCCTTTCAAGAGATCTTTATTATTGGAATTTTTTCTTTGAAATACATAAATCTCAAAATATGTGACAACATATTATTAGAAAAAAATTTGTACGTTTGGACATAAATGAAGAATTAATAATAGCTACATGTTCAAATGGAGCAAAGATTACATAACACACTTTATAACTGTTAGCTCTAAAAATTAAATGCCTTCTAACCTCTAGCACTGTATATAATCACAAACATAACTTTCCATTGGTCACAAACAATTGTAGCAACAATGTTCTTTTAGAAATGGACAAGAAATCAAAACAAACATAACCAGAACAATACGGAGTGAGACATCCAAAACTTACTCGAAATAAAGAGACAGCTTGAGATAGTAACAGCTTATCTTCAGCTGAATCATTTTTACCACATAGAAGTCTCCATCTTACGTCAACCATAGCATCTCTGCTTAAACCTTTTTCATCATGTTTTTTTCTTATGATGTTTGCATCCAATACTTCTAGTGCCTCTGGGCCTTGACGAAGCAACTCATGCAGAGCAGAATGAATCCTACTACAATCTGGACGGCAAAACCACTCCCCCTCGGGTAATTCCTGTTATCAAAGAAGTAGATTTTGCAGTCATTCTCACTAGCATATCAGAAGCAAATGAAGGCTACTCAATTTATTTTATAGTTTTATAGTTTAATCGTATTGCTCACACACTGCATGGTAATGCAATAATTCAAGCGATCTAACCATTGAAAGAAAAGAGGTTTTCACCTTGAGGTCGGCCATGTCATGATCCTTCAAACAACCAACATGATATTCTGTCTCACACTGCAGAAAAGGCAAATGTTTACATTTAGCAAACAAAATAATATCAACACCAATCACGGAAGGTAGAATACACAACCAAAGAAGCTATTTAAAGAGAGCAAATATGAAAAACAGCATACCTGATCGCATATGATAACAGTACGCCTATCAAACCCAGATCTGCTGAAATCATGCTGCCTGGAGATTTGAAAGCATCAGAAAGATATTCATTACAGCTTCTAGCAGAATAGAAACGTGTATAGATCAGGTTAAGAAATGCAAGGAATATTCATTATTTTCCAACAGACATGATGAATTACTTGCAAAACCAGGATATATTTCACATAATACAAACATAATGGACAAAGACAACTAAAGTACAAAAGAAATGAGACATTGAACATTATTTTTTTAATCAACGAGGTTTGGACTCCACCACATGTTCATCCTCACTCACTCAATAGTTTCTATTGCTATAACTATGTAAAGGATGCTCAACTCTATAAATCCATAGCTAGACCTCTTGTCCATGGTGGTTCATTGTTTAAAGAAGCTCCTCAAAACTATAACTTACAATATTTTCTTTTTAACTTCTGATTAAGCTAGCTTTATAATATGGTGTTGAGACCAATAATATTAAATATTACCGAATGTTGGATTGTGTAGCCAAACATATAAGTAGAAATAGCATTGAAAATTGAGATTGATGAGTTGCTATGTTAAAGATAAGACTAAAAGTAGATTCAACATAAGTCTTGTAAAAGGCACAACAATAAGAGCAATTGGTTTTTCCATTGTGAATAATAAAGATGTATACAAAATAAAAGCATTACAAAAGCCTATCAAAAACAAAACGAAATGGTTAGTGAGCCATCTGCGAGACGCCTTAATCCAAGCTTTGACAGCAAATCTTACATCAGAGTTATAGCAACAGAATAAAAACAAATAAATAACACATGATTAAAAAAGTAAGAGAGAGAGAGAGAGAGAAAGAATGTGTATGCTTATCTAAGATTAGAAATTTGAACTCAAGAAAAATACTCCCTCCATATAAGATTCAATTACATATTTATAACAATATAACAAGAATAATTTGGTCAATACACATGATTTATTTAATACCCCTCATGTTTTATTCAAATAATATAAAAATATTAAATTTCACACATACTCCCTCAATTTGCAAAATTTTTGCACATGAGCTGCTACTGCCACGCCTAAAACACGCATAAATCATGTGTTAGTGGTAGGTGGTTCACGCCACACCTAACACATAGGCAGGTGTGCCCATTGAGATGTCTCCACAAACGAGACTATTGCAAACCTTCTGTCGCGCACTCATACAATGAGCGCCAATCTGTAGCTTGCCGATGTGCCGCGCACCAATTTGCAACACCCCAATCTACCGTGCGTCATCATCCATGCGCACCATTTTATTGTGTCAGTCTACACCATGCGCCTACCTGCCTCATACGTTGGCTTCCTGCAAACCACTATCTAATGCCTGCACCGGTCTACCATGCGCATCGGCCCTCTGCACACAGGCTCTATCACATACATACGGTTAGCTACACATGATTTGTTGCATATGCTGTGGGTTTCTCATGTGCCCCTTCTAGATCTTCTTGACATGCACAATGATTCTTTTGTCAATTTCTTTTATAGAAACATTGTTTTTCTACCACAAAATATCCTCAATATCGAATTATTCAATTTCTTACTAGACCATAAACTAATCCCCTAATCACTTATCAAGGATGAGTTATTGATAGACAATACACAATAACATCAAAAAATTCATGTAGTGAATCCCATTTAAACATAAATAAGATGTACTTGATATTATTGTTAATGATTCTATCAAGAAAGTCATGTGGCAAACATCATTGATTGCTTTCCAAACGTCTCTTGCTAAGTTTCCATTTTTGCACCTTTCATCTTTACATAGTACTCCATGAAGCCAAGATCAGATTGCAAAAACATCAAGAGATCAAAAGTAGTAGCAGCTTCAAAATAAACAATCCTCTTCCCATTCATAGGATGCTTTTAGCATACTCAAAGGAGGGATAAAGTTGCTTTTGTGAATTATTTTTAGCTTTTGAGAGAG
Source organism: Vanilla planifolia (assembly GCA_023846275.1). Taxonomy (NCBI): domain Eukaryota; kingdom Viridiplantae; phylum Streptophyta; class Magnoliopsida; order Asparagales; family Orchidaceae; genus Vanilla; species Vanilla planifolia. The sequence continues at coordinate 12,419,892 of CM043871.1, read as the reverse complement.
AAAAAGTGGCTTATTATGTAGACATCAGAAGAATAAATCCATTGCTCAGGGAATCAAGAGTACTGAAGGAAAATGAAATCATCTATAACACCCCCTTTTTCCTCAACAAATAATCTCCTCTTTCACCACAATAGCATTAAAAGCCTATCCAGCTGCTGCAAATTTCAGTAGAAGCCACCCATACCACACCAAGGAAACCGAAAGGCTGCAAAGTCAACTTTAAAAAAAGCCACTAAGGAGAATACCACGATAGCAGTAGGGCTCTTGAGGATCATCTGAGAATAAAAAGAAAGGGAAGTCCTATGGAGAAAAGAGAACAAAATTGAAGTACAGATGCAAAATTTCCATCCGTGTCCTCTGTAACTTTATACCCCTCATTACTTGCCTAAATTCCTTCCTTTATTAGATCCACCTAAATTGGCCTATCTTAAGGATTGACAAGTCCAGAGTGAGTTGATTACACCATAATGTCAGCACATTTATCTATCAAGATGCATGCCAAAAATATGAAACACAAAAACCAAACATGCAACACAAAAGTAAAATTACCAACCTGCACAATGCACATACACCAGCATCATTATCACTTGCAGTGACAATGCGGATACAACGGCTAATTATCTGCTCTATGGGATCAACTCCAGCAACCCTTCCAGCAGCAATGGCATTGTCATTATGCGCCAAATGCTTTTCCTTTAGACGTAAATTTTGGCAATACTGACAGAACCAATCCCCATTTGGTACACTAGACAAACCCACACATTCTGCACTTGAAGAACATAAATAGATGTAAAAACCAAGTCTTCCGAAGCATTAGGTAGGAAAGCGTTTGTATAACCATTATAGACACTATACAAAGATGATCTAAGCAGTGATTACAATGTCATAAAGTGCAATTTAACTTTGATCATAAACATTATAAGAAATTCTGCACAAAATGTAGAAAGATAATCTTCCACCAAATAGCAACAAAACTTGATGATTTTTTTAATCTGGTGATAAGAACAATAAACTAGCTTAATTGACAGTATTTTGTGTTAGATCTTGAAACAAAATTCATAGTTTTAATGTCCTACCATACATTTGTAGTTGTTTTGAATAACAATATGGACTAAATACTAAGATTAAAATATGCAATTGGGAAGTCCAACAGGATACAAAGTTCAATAAGCATTTAATACTTAAATATATGTATCGTTATGAATACTCCATTGGATACAAAATAAAATTTAGTTTTTTAAAAAAAAAATATGTACCTTTATGAAAAGCTCTAGGGCAAAGATCACAAAGTAGAAGATCTCCACCATCTGCACATATACCGCAAAGATCATCGTTTTCAGTGGGAGATAGTTTACGGCCTTTAGATAGCGACACTGATAGCTCATGGAGCGATACTCCATTGGAAGTGTATATATAATTGTAACTGTAAAAGCAAAAGAAACAAAAAAACAAACAAAATAATTAATTTAGCATATTAAGAAATTAATAAAAAATTAAAAATCAAGTCATTCAACATCTCCATACGGTTTGCGTCGTGATGCTTGCCCAGCATGAGCTTCAAACTGAGAAGGACTAATCTGTTCATAAGGTTAAAAAAAGTAATTATTCTATCTAACAACAAGACTATCAAGCCTAAAGCAACACAAAAAAAAGGATCAATAGTTCTAATAGACCTCAGTTACAAAATTAAAGCATCACAAACATTAAGTGTTAAGTCGAATGCTATCAAGACTATTAAGTAAACGTTTTAACATGTGCTCCAAGACAAGCTAAAACATGCATTGGAAGTGTTGCCCATCTTAGGTTCTAGGAAGTTATGCTGCTTGCACTTAATGGCTTATGGCAATGGCACTGATACAATATGCTGCTTACCACGCTATTGCAACAACGACAAAATATTCCTGAATCCTTTATATAACCCTCGAGCAACCTCTGGGAATGCAAATAAAATCATTTTCAATAACACATTAAGCAAATATAAAATATTAAAATGTTACAAAGACATCATCTAAACAAGACCACCTTTCCACGAACATAATACCCAACTTCAGTTCCTTGGGGTAAGATGTCATCCATAAAGACCAACTTGTGTAGTCCCAAATCCCTATTAAAAGAAACTAGGAGCAATTAGTAAATAGTGTCTTGCATGGCCTGAACAATCCCAAATTCAATAAAAGGATGACGATACCAACTTTCGAGTTAACCTTCCATAGCTAGGTTTCTTCTGAGAAGAAACACACTTAGGAGTGCCTTCAGATGATAAAGCTGACAATGGTTTCCTCGGTAACCTTCAGCAATGCATCAACATGATCCTGTTAGTAACATTTCATAGAAAGCTAACGAATAATAAATGCTGAATATGAAAGCTAAAACTTGACCTCTGACAGCAAAACTAACAATAACTATTCATTAAAAAAAAAAAAAAAAAAAAAGAACACATGCTGAAAGCTGAAATCATTTATAAAAGCTATAGTTTGCAACTACAGGAAAAAAAAAACATACTTCACTAAGCTTGCCGATAAATGAGAAGACGCTGGAGTTGCTTGCGGATGACTTGGTTCAAGACAAGAATCACATAGCAATGCAAAATTCCCAGTGCGTGCAGAATCAAAAAACTCTGCAAAACAACTTTAAATCCATAAATATATGAAGAAAATAATAGCTACAAATACCATATGCTGTAATTATGCACACCTTTGCACTTCTGACAGAAACAAAGTTTCTTTGGAGGTGTTGGGCCAATAGCATTCTGAATTGCAGCTTCCAACATATCCAGAGAAGCACCATTACATGACCTCAGTACATCACGAAGGCTCTTACCATTTTGCAAGAAGATGAAATCTGAAGGATGCTTTTTAGTACTGCCAGCATGAATCTCAAACTGATAGGCTGAAACAACCTAAAACACCAGTCAAATTGTCAGATGACAATTTGGTTATTCGTGAAAATATGAGTCAAACTAAGAACATTAAAATTCACCCACTTTTGTTCCTTGGCAGGCAGCACATGAGCATAATACACCATTCCCTCTTATTACTCCCTGAAGCCCAACACTCTGCTACATCTCAACAAAAAAAAAACTCCAATAAAGTAACAACATTAGCCGACACCTAAACAACAGAGCTTTCTATCTCTGTAATATAGATGAAGAGATAAGCAATGTTCTAAATCTAACTCAATGATAATAGCATACCTTACCAGGGCATGAAATGTACTTCACTGGCAATCCCTCGAGCAGTCCTGTACCTAACAAGTCTCTAACATTAGCCGGAAGCTTAGTCAATGATATCTTCTTCGACATTTTTAATTCCAGCTTCTTCTTGGAGGTCACGCTCACATTCCCATTGAAAGCATCAGTATCCCCTTTTCGCTCATCCGATAAAATGGAATCACAACTAGTAGTTGTAGAAGCATCGGCTCTGGTAGATTCTTCGGATGCAGACTTGAGCAAAGACCTCCAGATCCTCTTGGTAGGTTTCTCCAATGAGGAAATATCATCACTTGTATCCATACCATAGTCATCATAGCACTCTGTAATTACTTCTACCTTAACTGAACCTTTAAATTCAGCTTTCATAGACTCACTAAGTTCACCATTATCAAGACCTAATCCACAATCATCAGAAACAACAGGGATTTCAACAAAATTCTCTTCATGCTGAATTGTAAAAGAAGCTCCACAAACAGGAGTGGTTTCCACAAAATGCATTCCGAGTTCAACAGTTTGAGTCGTAGCATCTTCTGTTAGCTTAAATGCTGACTGAGTGGACACCCTAATTGTATTCTCTGACACAAATTTATCAATCTTTAAACCAATGCAATCCTCTAGAAGTGTTGGTTTTGACTGCATCATTGGTTCTTCGTCAACTATCGAGCAATTGTAGCCTTCTAGTACCATTGGTCTCGACTGCAAAACATGCAAATTCTCAACCTCAGAACCACTGCAACTTTCCAGCATGCTTGGGTGCTCAGCCACTGGTCCATGCTCCAACATGTTATTGCTTACCATTCCTTCTCCATTGTCAAGGAGTGTCTCTGCTACCACTGTATGAATATCTATTGGAGGACCAACAGCAGGCATGCTTTCTACAGATTGTTTATCATGTTCAACAGTACGAGTTGCAGCAACTTCCAGTAGCTTCAAAGCTGATCTAGTGAACCTCCTTATTGTCTTCTCTGTGTCAAGTTTATCAGCCTTGGATACACTGCATCCCTCTAATGGTTTTGACTGTTCTGTCATTTCTTCAACCTTGGAGCCATTACAGCCCTGTAACACTATTAAGTTTGACTGCTTAGCCTGCACTTCCTCTACCTTGGAATTATTCCGGCATTCCAACACATTTGTCACTGCTGCATGTCCCAATTTATAGTCGTTCATTATGATCTCTTCATCTGGTGCCACTGCAGGAGACTCTGTCGGAGGAGAAACAACAGGTGCGGTTTCAGCGAATTGCTCTCCCTTATCAAAGGTATGAGTTGCAGCAACTTCCAATCGCTTCAAAGCTGATCGAGTGAGTCTCCTCGTCATGTTCACTGCCACAAGTTTATCGCCCTTGGATACATGGCTTCCCCGTAAGGGTTTTGACTGTTCTGTCAGTTCTTCATCAACAATGGAGCCATTGCAGCCCTCCAAAATTATTAGGCTTGGGTGCTCAACTTTTACCTTCCCAGCCTTGGAATAATTGCAGGATTCCAACACATTCCGGTGCTCGGGCACTGATTCATGTCCTAACTGACCGAAGTCCACCATACATTCTCCATTATAAAGGAGCGTTTTCGTTTTCACTTCAGGAGAATCTAAAGGAATAGGTAATGGTGATGGAGGATTTGTAGAATCAACCTTCGATGCTAACCTTTTATACATTTTCATAGGTTTGCAATCTGGCACCTTCTCAATCGATTCCCAATTGCTCACGGCCAATATCCGAGCATTCACACTGCTGCCATCGAGTGCTGTAATTGAATCATCCCCGCCAGTCCTTGGAGATCCTCCATATATATCAGCAGCGGTGGAGACAGAGACTAACTCAGATGGGGCGCCGCACTGGACTTCCATGGGGGTCTCTGCAGAGCGGTAAGACCGCACTTCTGAATCCCGAAGAGATCCTCTCTGCCGCTCATCCCCAACAGAGAACTTCTTGGCCTTCTTACCTCCGCGTGAGAGGCAGACGTCTGGGGCCGCCGCGGCGGCCCTGCCGGAGCGCGTGCGGCCCAGGGAGATAGGAAGATCGGCCTGTGACTTGAGAGCGAAGGAAAACTCTCGCTTAAGCCCGGAGCGCACGCCGGAACGGAGCACGAACGCCTCCGAATCTGATGGCTTGCCTTCCGCCATGAAGGGTTATATGCCTGGGTGGCAGCCCACTGCCAAGTACAGTTTACGTCGCCGGCGGCAAAGAGAAGGATTGGATCCGATTTCGAGACCAGTAAAGCGATTAGGGCTTCCTAAGAAAGCGGCGGTAAGAGAGGTCCCCGCGCGTTTGGCTTTTCGAAGGAGCGTTGGAGACGGGAGATGACGCAGGGAAGATGAAACGATTAATACGTTGATTTAAAATACAGAAAAATTATGGATATCACAGGGAAGCGATGCACACGCCGATGACGACGAAATAAGAAGCGAATTTAATTCGTATGGGTAGAATTTCTGATAAAAAAAAATGGAAAGAAATTCTTTATTCCTGCGTTCCATGGCACATCGGTTCGTTAATCGGTTTCGCTTCCGGTGGCCGTGGTGGCTAAAGTTGGGTTTCCGGTAGGCCGGAAGAGGGCCAACAAATCAGAAAAGCAACTCATATAGTGAACCGAAAAGTTGAAAAACCTACAAAATTTGAAGATATAACAAAGTTTATCATAGTAACAATTTAAAATATTTAAAATTATATAAATGAGCTACCCGAATTATTTTAATCAGGTGTTTGTCATACCACACCAAATCACCTTTATAATGCTATTAAAAGTCAAAAGTATTATAGAAAATCTTGACCGCAGATTTTTATTTTAAATTACGTGGAGTCTAATGAAACAAATATGTAATAATATTTCTTGAGATAAACAGATTTATTTGTATATCATGCGAACCAAAATTAAAGATGTTGAAATATTAATAATATAAAAATTTTAAATTCTAGATTTGAGATAATTTTATTAGATATAACAAATAAAATTTTCAAATATTATAATATTAATTTTATTATAATAAGTTAAATATTTAAAAAGATATATTTGTTTGATAAAAATTTGTAATATTTTGAAGTAAATAAATTTATTGATTTTTATTATATATTTTTTCTTCTTTTGATAAATATTTTGAATTTGAATTTTTCTTTTTTGTTTATTTAATCGTAAATGATGCCCCCTTGCAACAAAAATTAATTATTGCCTCGTGTAAGTCGTATGGTTTGATTTCATGGCTTGACTAAATATATGTGAAACTTTATTGAGATTTTGTGAGAACCTAAATGGCTTTTATGGTATATGGGGGCTCTTTATTTTTTAGAATGAAAGTGTAAGAGTCTTGAATCTAAACCTTTGAAGAAAGCTAAGGATTGATGAAAGTTTCAAATAAGCCTAATAAGAAAATTATGAGTTCAATTATGTGCAATTGTTAGGAGTTGAGATTATAGTAGGCATAGTAAGATGTAATATAATCTTGGTCATGCATGACAATTCATATGAACGATTTGGGTTTAACTGAAAATAAAATTAAGTTCAAATTGAGGGGTTCGACTATCATTAATTTAGGATTAGAACGAAGTTGTGGCTTTTAAAGAACTTTTAAATTTTAATTTCAAAGTGAATGAAACCATGGGTAACCATAAGAATAAAAATCTAGAATTATGTACCTTTTGGTAACCTTAATAAGACGGGTAATCTCATGTTTAGTTTATAATAATATTGGAGATTCAATTTTAACATATGAAAACCATAAGAAAAGCTCGAGAGTTGAATCGAGAACCTTTAATACTTAATGAGCCCTTGAGGATGCTTTAAATGAGGCTTTGGTTTGGAGAAGCTCTCGATTTAAACTTTAGATGGAGATTGAGTTGAGAGAGGACTTAATTATGGCATTAGGAGTAATGTTATGGGTCAACAAAGATACGAAATGATTTTATTAAGCCTTAGCTAAACCATAAGAAAGACTTGGATCATAAGATTGGCCATTTAAGGCTCTTAGGCCACTAGTTTGACATCTTAGATGAAAATATGCATGAGTAATTCAAAATAGGGCTTGGTAAGAGTGTAATAGCTTATAATGTGCATGAAGAATCACTAATAAAACTTATGTAAACCTAGGTGTTAAACTAAATGGCTTAAATTAGAGCTTAAGATTTAAGACTACGATTATAACTTTGCATGGAAACTCAAACGATAACTTAGATGAGGATAAATAAAACTGCTAAAGAGTTGTGTTACTAGTTTGGGTTAAGAGTTAGCCTTAGATGAAAAATCTAAGAAGCTATAGTAACCTTATATAAGATATTTAGGGTTTAAAATCCTAAGGTATCCTATATAGTTGGTTAAGATTTAGAAGAAATTATAAAGTTCCTCAGATAAGATGATTAAGGTTTTAAGAAAATCATATGAAACTTAGATATGCTAATCAAAGTTTTAAAGAAAATCTTAGAATGCCCATATAAGATAATTAATATTTTGAGACAAACCTTAAATCATAGAATACTCAAAATAAGTTAGTTAAGGTTTTGAAAGAAAACTTAAGATGTTTATATAAGTTGGTTAACGCTTTGATAAACCTTATGATATCCTAAATAAGGTAATTTAAACACATGTTCAATTATGTTTATGTTGCACATATCATAGTTGATTTTATTTAAGGCATAAGATGTTTTTTTAGGCTTGGTGGAAAAAAAGAGGTTCTTAACATGGTGCCTAAAATATTTAGATAAGTGAGCACACTTAGCAATAATCTTATAATACTAATATAGAGTATTTGAATAAGAAAATCTTAACGTGCTTTATTCGTGACTCACATATGATTGTCGATGAACATTTTTCATGTGGTTGGATATTTAGATTATGGAGTGTTAGATTACATAATTAGAATCCTAGGTTTAGTTAAGTGTCATGTGCTTACGGAAAACTCTTATAAGATCAAATATGCAAGATTATGTGGTTGGCCTCCCTAGTTAAGGAGTGCTATCTTGCATGATTAACTTCTTGGATATTGAAGAGTACTAGTTTTCAGTTCAAGGCTGTCATTGGCATAAGGAAATGTTAGATCAGTAGTTGGAGTTTGCTCGACTATATTATTTCATAATAAGATCATCTAAGAAACTAGATGAATACAGATAAATATTAAATGAGTTAAGATTCTCAATGTTATATCATGAAGATAATGACCAGTGCACTTCTACAATGATAATATCCTAAGATTTAGCTTAGCTTCGTAGGCTAAGGGCTCTTGTGAATTTTCAATTTATTTATTCATACTAATAATTATATTTTGCTTATATAAATTAGTTTTTTTTTTTTTTTTTTATATAAATTAGTTATATATTTATGTTGCCATTGATTACTTCTATAATATAACTTGAAAATTTTCTTTTGAGCTCTCATTCCATTATATGTAGGTTCGAGGAGTTAAAAACATAGCTGATACTCAAGACAACAATTGATAAACATAGCTGTCAAATTAGATGATTGAAACTCAATATATATAAGAGAGTAGAAGTGGCTTACTAAATATATTGATTAATACATTAGTTTTTTGCACCTAATGATTTTGCAAAATAAAAAAAATTGCAAAAAGTAAAGTGATAATAAGAGGCACTAATAACTAGATTATTGGATCCTTTATAAATAATTGATTAATTTTAACTAATGCATCCACCTTATTTTGCAAGAAAGGAGAATCCTATATTGATAGAGAATTGGCTTAGTTAAATGACAAAAGATATTTGACGATGTCATATCCTTCTAAAAAATGGTTAGAACAAATGACATAGGATCTTTGATGACACGTCGTATCCTTAAAATAAAAAATGACTTTGACAATTATGATATTAAATGATACAACTAATCTCTAATTAAGTTCCAAACAAATGATTCAAAATTTTGGTAGATTTGTTAAAGAAATATATTGAAAAAATCTACAAAATAATTTAAAAAATAATTTATTTCAATATTGGTTAGAGTTAAGATAAAAATAAACTAAAATACTTAATTATTAGATAAACCCCTTAATTAAATATAAGTAAAAGAATTATGATAATAATATAAAAGTAAAACAACATAATCAAATAGAACAAATAGAGTAAAAACTATATGAACATATTCACACGATAAATAATATATATCCAAATTATAATAATACCCATAGCAATAGTTAAAAAATAAAGATAAACTATTATATATCATAACATTATCTATTAATATAAATGAGACATTATACCAAAAAATAAAATAAACATATAACTGAAAACATAATATGCAACAAATAATAACTTACTATGATAATGATGTAATAAAATGAATAGAATAATACTAATTTGCATGGTACTTCTAACGATTAGCATTCGTTCAACCAAAGAACAAAATTTACCCATAGAATAAACGGTTTTGCTATTTAATTTTATGTTTTATGGAAATAAAAAATAAACTTTTATATTTCAAACGGATAACAATCTGGCATTGTGCTGGGGAAAATCATCGACTTAGAAACCAACATAGCTTTTGATTAATTTTATATCTTAATACCTAAAATAGAGAAATTAAAAAAATAAACTGAAATGGAAACATATAATTCTAATTTTCATCGATAAAACAAAAAACGAGACATCGGGAGGCCATTCCCATGTCTGCCAACCTATCGCCGGCCGCTAGGCCTCCTCGCCGCCGTCCATGTAAGTGGTGACGGCCTTGACGCCCTCGGCGATGGCATGCTTGGCGAGTTCCCCGGGCAACACGAGGCGAACAGCGTCCTGTATCTCCCTAGAAGTCAGGGTGACCTTCCTGGCGACCCTGCTCAACCTCGCCGCCTCCTCCGCCACCCTCTCGAACATGTCCACCATCATCCCTTCCATCACCGACATTGCCGTCGCCGTGGCCCCCATTTCCGGATGCACCTGCTTCAATACTCTCATCAGGTATCTCTTGTATCCACCGTTCGTCCTCCCTCGCCTCTTCTTCTTCCTCCTCCTCCTCTGTTCGACCCTTTCCTCCTCTGCTTCATGCGGAGCCACGTTTTTGCTTCCGTCTTCAATCTCTGTTTTCCCATCGGCTGCAGACTTTCCTTGGATGCCCAGCAGATCGCCTCCGCGGTCGACGGTTCGCACCATCTTCTTTCTCGTATTCGAAGTGCCAAGTATTGAACTCCTTAGAAAGACAGCCAGCCAGCACGCGTGGGAACTACACGTGCCGGAAGATAAGGAACGTGGGCAAGCATAACAGTTCAATCCGTCGTGGCACGATCACGCATTTGTTTTTTACAAAAGAAATACATTCCTCTACCTTAAGCTACAACTTAAAGGTAGAACAAAAGATAGATAAGCTTACAATAGCAGATATTTAATTTAAATAATAATAAGATAAAAACTAGTTCACATTTCTCTCCTCTTTAAAAAATGGCTAATTATGATCAAACAATTGCCATCGTTATACTAAAGCGTTAGGCTAACATGACATGATCAGATCTTCTTTGGTCCCTACCTCTTTTCTAATCAAGAACTTTCTCACCAGTTGAAAAAAAGTTCCACACCAATGTTCCCACGATGTATAAACCAACGGCTACTTTAAAGACATCATCCCATGAGCCTGCTTGTTCAAATACAAATCAAAAGGATACATTTAGATTGGGATGCAATAACAAGAGTAGCTCAAAAATTGTATATATGTGGAAGAAGCAAACTTGCCATGCTGAAGAATAAAACCAGTTGCAACCGTGCCAAAGACACCGGCAAGCACACCTGCTGTGTTTGATAAACCAAGTAGGACACCCTGCGGTTTTCATATGAGATCATATGTTAATAAGTAAATAACAGTGGTTGTTAAATGTTTGTATTATTTAAATTTTTTTTATTTTTTAATTCAATATCATCTAGGTAGTTCCAATTAAGGTTTTGGAACCATTCTGAGTCCATGTTACGGAGCTTACGGAATAGCGAGGTCCAATGTCTTGATGATTAGAGTATAAACCTGACTGAGAGAATGCATCACTACCCTGAAAGTGAAGGCAAAAGGTATGGTTATTTCTGTTAAAAAAAATGGGGAAATTTGAAAGACAAATGCTTTTTCTATGAGTTCTAGTTCAATAATTCTGATAGGGAATAGGAAAACAAAGCTTTTTCTGAAGAGGATAGCTTCATTTTCACGGTTCTGGAGTATGATTTACGAAGAAAAAAGACCATCTAGAAAAGAAAATCTTTTGGAATGATAACATCAGAAAGTGCACAAAATATGCTAAGAAACATTAGTAGGGTAAAACAAAATTGCTTTAATGGAACAAGTAACAACGTCGCAAATTAAAACCCATGTAGTTTAAGAACTTTATAACAAGTCAAACATACCTGACTGCAGGCCATGCACAAAACAGCTAACGCTGGAGAATTAATATGGCTTAGCTGTGTAAGAAAGAATGCTGGTCCTAGGAAGCCAATTGATTGCATTATCTGCATTTGAGCTAAAAATTCTGAGGCATGCTTCACTGTATACATTCTATGTAGATTAAGATATCAAAAATAAGTTCAGCACAACAGAAGCACATCTCTGAAACAATTTCAAATTAAAATTACCTATATGTCATAAATGAAAATGGTTGAATAAGGTCATTTACGTGATTTTAAAGACAAAAATATACAACTTAGAAGAATCAGCCAAACCTTTCTTACTATTGTTACAGACAACCCTTTTGACACTAGAGTATCAGCAATCCAACCTCCTACATTTGCAAAAACAGCCATGGTTAACCATGGTAGCACACAGAATAGACCGGATTGAGTGAGATTAAACTTCAGCACCTGCAGGAAGCGAATAACTAACAACACTTCATTTTCCTGAGACTCTAAACAGAACGTTACAACCAATGTATATATGAAAAGAAATAATTACTTTTAAAGCTCCATATACTATGAACATGTTGAACATGAATAATAAGGGAATTATAATATACCATAAGCAAGTGATTTTAACAGAGATCTTGAATTAACCCGTGTATACGAACAAAAATTATAAAAAATTGACCTATTTAGCCAAATAATGATATTCCAGTTTAGGCTGTTTTCTGTTTCACAGAAAACTTAATAATGGAAATGGAAATATAATGAACATCATACATCTTCAAAACAGAGGTTTGAAACTTCAATGTAATTGCTTTTGGGCCCAAAATATTATTTTTTTCTTAAATTTATTAAATTTCCCAAATATTATTTTTCAATCACTATTTCTTTTATAGTCATCCATCACCAAAATGATGAATTCTTCAACCTAGTTTTATTTTCTTATAGATAAATTCATATACCTAAAGGATTTACATAGTGAAAATATGCCAAAAGAAAATAAATTTAAAAACAAGGTCATCCTAAAATGGCTTCCGCATAACCTAAGTTAATTTTAATAACAAATATTGAGAGTTGGATTAGTCCTATGGTAAAAGTTGGGTAAATTATTAGAACAGTACATTCAATTCCATCGTTCATACTCATAGAATTAGTATTTTGGGTTCGTAGGTGTCCATTTCAAGGTTTTTAGCCCCAGTCGCACAATAATTTCCACCAGATCTTTCACAAATAATCTATCTTTCTCCAATTTATTTGTTTTATAATAAAATGAGGTTTTGTCACCTCTCCAATTATATCTTTATTAGGTAGAATTTTATTTGCTCGTGCCCATATTTGTTGAGGGAAAACTAGTTTAATTCAAAGTTCTTTATATTAATATTAGTTGATCATAAAATAAAAAATAGAAATGATGATTCATTTAGATCAAACTTCCTTCTTATTCATTTAGAAATTCATTTCTTATAGAAGAAAATGATTCCTAGCACCCAAGTTTATATTTAAATTTCCTTCTTATTCATTCAGCTCTAGAACCAAAGATAATAGTTCTCAAATGACAAATCAAGAAGATTCTAAGGCACCCTATGGTTTAGATATTATTCCTCCAATAAACATGACACTAAGCACTTCATGATGAGCTCTAACACGATCAAGTATACAAGTAAGCATCTCTCGTAAAATATGAGTAACACCATATCTCTCTAGGGCCTAATTGTATTGAACACAAATTTGGGCTTCCCAATGATCCCCTTCCCTTAACAAGGGGTGCCAAAGCCAAATTTAGTTGGACTAAAATTGTTTATGCAATTTGTAGCTTACATAGCTTTTTAATCTACTATTGCTCCACATAACAAAGTTTTGGTAAACTTACATTGTGGCATTGACAATTGAGTAATAATTGATATGCATAATGTTTGATGGTTTGACCATTGACAATTGAAGAGTTTAGGTTTTGTTCAAATAACAATGCATAATACTCGTGGTTTGACCATTCATGATTGAGTAATTAGAGTATTGTTTACATACAATACCAAAGACAAAAAGCATGTTAGCATTCTCAAAATATAAGATGACACTCAATTTTATTAGAATATTTTAGAGTTGAGAAAATGATGAAAAATATAAATGAGATTTTCATTTAAAAGAGAGATTATTGAGTACAAATGAGAGTTAAATAAGTCTCACATGAAAAATTAAACAATACTAAAATTATAATATACTATTATGTAGTTTTACACAGGCTTAATTTTTTCAATTGATAGGTATCTATTTAATAGTGTATTAGATCCCTAATTAATCCCCTTCTTGTAATAAATATAATTAGTTTTCTAAAAGTTTGTTCTATCATTAAAATACAAACATATCAATCACACTTATCAAGAATATCTTTGACATTACTAAACAGTAAAAAACGAAACATTTAGGCAAAAATAATTTATGCAACTAATTGTATCAAACACTACAAATTTTGAAACCTAATGTTGTAGGACTTCATCCACAAACAATACAAAAGGAAACTTTTGATGAATTAAATAAAAAGAAAAAAAGAGCAAATAAAATGTTATTTATAGTACTTATCTTTGACAACTTTAAATAAAACAAAAATTAACTAGAGTTAATAATTATATGCAAACTTGTTCTGAATAAAACTCTTGATGATAATTCCACATTTTTAAGCCTCAACATAAGCATATTTTTTCAACATATTCTGATTCACAAAAAATCTCTTAGTTACATAATTGCATATATTCTCTTTCATGAGAATTTTATCATCACCTCATAATTAGAAAGCATGGGGTAATGCAACATGAATGATTACTCAATAGGAATTGACTTTCCAAAATGAAACCAAAATGATTAATTAGCATTACCAATATATCCATTACAATTGGGATAGACATTCCAAATCTCATTCTCATAAGCATTCTAAACCCTAGTTTGGGTAAAATTAATGGGTGTTAACATCAACCCCACTCACATTATTGAGATCAAAGGGAAAATTTTATTTGATTGCTAACCCAAGTTTATGTAGTTTAACTTTGGTTTCTATTTGATTTCTGATCCATGATAAGAATAGGTTTTGTTCTTACCCATGGATAAGGATACAAAGGTGGTCCAGCCAAGTGGCAAGGGTAGTAACAACTGTCTACGAGTCAAAGAGCTAGGGGTAATGATGGGCTAATCTAAATGAGATGAAATGTTGTGTTTTTTACCTTAAAGGTGATGTTGGGCTAATGAATTTAGAGTAGCATAATAGGTTTAAGTTAAATTGATTATGTTTTTTGATTGTTTAACTAAACTTATCGGGTTAATTTAACTTAATCTAGTTAACCCAATCTTTTTAAGAAAACCACATCCATAAAAAGTTTAGTAAGAAGCTTAATAGCTATAAGTTGTACATAGAAAATGACAATAAAATGTTTGTGTTAACCTAGATGGTCAATTATATTTATTGTGGAATTAGAAAGGATTTATTAGAATTAGAACATCTGAGAAGGAGTTGTTTTAAAGAAGGTTATAAGTTAAAACAAAAATTATAAGTAGAAGAAAAACGATAATAACTTCACGTGAAAAACTCCTTTCTATGAGAAAAAAGTACACTACTAGTTGTCGAATGATCCACTATGTAGTGTGAGTACACTGTTGACCTTGTGTGAAGGAAAACCCAAGTTCTTCACAAGAGAAGAAAATATATAACTCTAGGAAAAGCAAAGATAACTCTAAAAATGGCTCTCAAAACCTCACCAATATTCTCATAGGAAGTTATTTGATCTCTGATGGCAAACATCGGATGCCAGATGTTGGATGCTGGATGTCGGATGCCCGATTGTAGATTCCATTCTTCATTTGTCGAGGGTCATTTTATATCACCCTTTTGGCATGAGCATGCCATGAAGTTTGGAAAGATGTGCGGAAATTTGCACAATAGATAAGGATTATGTAGTGAAGCCTACAACTAACCTAATGTTGTGAGCAACCATGGCATTAGCAGGGTGAATCTTCCAAAACTTGGAAATTCCAATGACATCACAATTAGTGGTGGACTGATGGTGTGGCTTTCCAGATGTTGTTTGATTGCCTTTCCATGATGCTGCTCTTTAATGGACAAATGAGATATCCTTGCAGTCATCCCAACTGTCCTGCCATTGTAGCCTTGAACCATTATTGCCACTTTAGAATGGGTCACCCAATGGTTCAATTATCAAGTAAATTTGTTTCCCATTTTAAGCCATCTACTGGGCCAAATTTGAGATCTCCAAAGCAGCCGTTCATATCTAATTTCAACGAATAAAACTTAGATTCAACAAGAACGAGAATTCTGCAGCAAGCAGGGGTTTAAGAAGTTGCAACTAATTATTCATCTAATGCCAGCTAATCCAACAGGACACAACTTCTAATAATTGCAATATAAGAAGCTTGTTCACAGATAACCAGCATGGAGAAGTTAAAACTTCCGATTCAAAAGAGTCACGCTGCCATCATTATATTATTCTTAATATGAATGACTTCAGCCATTTTGGACAATTTCTCATGAAGAACTACCATGCAATACATCGTGCATATAAGTTAGCAGACATTTTTTTTATTTAAAAGAGACCGAAAAAACAACCCAATAGTTTAGTTTAACAATACCTGGTTGTAGTAAGTTGGCATCCATGTTAGGAGAATAAAAGTGCCCCAATTGTGGCAGAAATGAGAGATAATGAGAGCCCACACCGGAGGCTTCGATAAGATTAGTTTCCAAGGAATAGATACAACAGGTTCCTTTGACACATTTCCATCTAAGATGAGCCTTTTCTCATCCATAGAAAGTTCAGGATCTTCTTTTGGAGAACTGTGTGCCTAACGAAACATTCATTCATATGAAAATTAAATGTATTTTTTTATGATGACAATGATTGACTATAAATCATTTTAAAAAGGATAAATTCTATTTCACATACTTCCATAAATAAAAGAAACACATACATAAAAATGAAAAGACACACTTTTAGTTGAAGAAACTTCGTTATCAACTAGAATTTTATGATTGAGCATTCAAAAGTAAAATCGAAGCCATTGAACTTAATCTACATTGTACAACTAATATAGCAAAATAAGTTAATCAAATTGATTGCCAATTTGATCATTGAATGAACATGTCAAAAAAAAATAATGAATATTGCCACTTTTAGAAAATGCTCATTTAGAACATTTTATATGAAATCAAAAGAACTAAAAGCTATTCAATATAATATTGCGTTTATCCCTTAAAAATTACATTTCTTTTGAGCAATCATTCACAACAGGGTGTATGAATACATTATTTCTGTCTATACCATGGATTAGGATGCTATCATCATTGTCTTGATACAAGAACATGTCTCAATGAAAGTTCAATAGAAGTAGAGTTCACATGCTAGGATATAATGATTGATATTGAATTGCATATATAACATTTACATCAAGTATTATACAGATAAATCATGCTCACATTTATGCTTTAGTACTTATGATGGCATGCACAAACTAGCTATTTTGGTTTTATAAGTCATTCAATTACATATTAAGATGATTGTAATAAGTTTTAGTATGAAAATAGGTTTTCAATCAATTTCGAACTGATTTATGATCATACTGGTCAAAAAACCAGGACAAAAACACTGCTCTGGTCATTTCCATTTTTTGTAAGTACTGTAACTGATTTTAAGATAACATACAGAAAAAAACAATTGATGTTCAGAAGAAGATAAAAAAGAGCTGATCTAACTTATGGAAAAATCCATGTTTCCAAATTCAATAAAACATTAAAAAAAGATGGTCGGTTCTAAAACTGAGTGATGGTTATAAAAAAAATTAAGGTAACAGGTAAGAATCCTAACTATCCCAACCTAAACTAAAACAAATGCATTATAGGTGTTCCAAGTCTGAACTCAACTGAAAGTTTTTCAAGTTATCTTGGAGAATTTTGATGGAAAAATACTTACTTTACTTCGCCACAATGTAAACCAAACACCTCCCAGGGAACCAAATGCATAGAAGACAGAAGGCCAGCCAAATCTGTGGATCAACATCGGAGAAAAGGCCAGACCCGTAACAGAACCGAGGTACATTCCACTGTACACTACTGCAAGTGATCTACTTCTCTCAGATACAGGGATCCATTTTGAGAGTATATTATTCATAGCAGGCATGGCAACACCCTGAAATGGAAAAGAAAAAGGCATGATGCAGTAGTTCATCTGCTATAAAAAATGGCTAGAAATTCCTACCTTATGACAAGCATATTACAACGGGAAAGCTGTAGAATACGCTCAAATTTGCTTCAAGGCAAACAAAAATATTTTGTAGTGTTTAATTTAATCAGGCAATGCAAAAAAAGGTTCAAAACAATCATTATCCCATAAGCTAAGATACAACGAACAAATAGAACTGGTAAAAAAAAGTTTTAACTTATCATATTTAATAGATATTAAAATTATCACTGTAGCATATACATGTGTGTGCGTATTAAGATAAAATTTCAATGAATTTGAGGATACAAACAAAATATATATAACTTCTACACCCTTTCAAAGTCAAGACATTAATCCAAGAAACAATCTAGTGAATTTTTAGAGATAACAACTAAACTGATTAGGATTTCAAAAGCAACTTCTAGGATTAAGTGTGTAATCAATCATATTCATCTGAAAAACATATGGTGCATTTCTGTAACAGGTACCACAAATTGATCACAAACAAAAAACAATGAATCACTCTTTGTATGTAAAAATAGAAATTTCATGGGCTTTGCAAAATGGAACAAAAGATTCTAAAAGATAGGTGATTTGAATAAAATGCTATGTCAGCAATCACAACGTCTTTGTTAAAATATCAATCCAAGAAAAGATACAAGTTAAAAAGAACACAACCTCACCAATCCCCATAAAAGCACGCATTATCAACAAGGATGGGAGTCCAACCCTAGCAGCAATAGGGGTGAGAATCGTTGCAACTGACCACCAAACCACACCAAAACCCAATACCACCTTGCCACCCACCTTATCTGCCCAAATGCCTCCAGCTATCTGTAATAGGAAGCAATAAGTGAACAGTAGTTGTGACAATTATAGAAAAAAAATTGTTAAGATTTTTCTCTAGATTGAATGAGAACATTGGGATAAAAAAAAATATTTCAAATATTAGATTTGAATTTGTTACAACAAATTAAGCATGCATAGATATAATCTATTTAAAATAATAAAACTAATTAGAACTGATTAATTTAGATTAGTACATAAAGATGTATGCAAAATCGATCTTATTAGACATTGAAGCTAGATGTGAAGCCTCATCAAAGGTCAATGCATTCAAAGGCTTTATATGCTTTCATAGTCACCATAAATTTTTATTAAATAATAGAAAAACTAAAGGAAAGGCATATAACACAGCATATATAATATGGTTGTGAAAAAGAAAATCTCTAATTTGGAAATCTAGCTTGCGACAAAGAGCTACTTTCTTATTTTGTTTTAGCTGTTCATGTCACGTATTTATTTTAGTATTTGATTTTGAGTCACTTTAGCATGTTTGAGTGAACACATAATAAGATATGATAGTATGCATGACTTTTAATTATTTAGGTCATGTGAGTTGGTGAATAAAAAATGAGTACTTTAACCTTTGTGAAGCTTCTAATTATAGATTCTTATAGAAGTGCTTATTAAGACAAATTCCAAGAGAACTACCTACATAGAAGACTTCAAATGAGTTCAAATTCTATTCTCCTCTAGCTTCTTCACTGCTACATTCATTTTATTCCAAAATGGCATGTGCTTATTATCATTCTATATTCATCCTTTCATTGAAATTCACTTCCACTCTTATTTATGTTTCATATATTAACTTTATATGGATTTTTAAAAGACCCAATATTTCAATATCGTCATAGGATCTCTTAATTTTGTTATGCAACAAAGTGATAACAAAGTATGTTTTTTTTGTATGTTAGCAAAGAACAATCTATTTGAATTCCTTTCATTCATCTCCACTTTTTATCGATTTCAAAATGTTTCTCCATATCAAAACAATTTCATGTTTTCATCATAGTAAAATTTCATGACTTATTTTTTCCTCTTATTTTTCATAATTTCTTAAAAAAATTGTGAACAAAATAGGAGAAAAAAATTAAAAAAAAAGTAAAGAAATGTTCCCAAAAACAAGGAAAAAAATGTGACAAAAAAGTACATTAAGAAGAAAAGAAAATATGAGTGAAAAAATTATAAAATTATAGTTCAAAAGAGTAAAACAACATCACTAAAATAATCACTTTCCTAAAATACCTTATAGTACCTCACTCATTCCTCTCCACAATCTTAATTTACTATCATCCCACTAACTTAGCTTATATTTCAAAACCACACACCCATTTATTTATCTAGTATCCTAAAAACACTCACCAAACCACTGACCTAACTTTCATCTTAAATGGCTAACACCCATCGAAGGTACTAGTCACATCAATTTCCAACTCCACCTCTATCACATCTTCCCTTATTTCCCTAGCAACTTTAACCATAATTGTCCAACATCCTAGCCTAACCCTATAATGTCAAACTTGTAGACCTCCCATCAAACACTTTTTGAACATCAATCAACCTCACCAAGCTTGTAGCCTCTCTTCCTTCCCTTTCCCCAAACCATCTCAACACCCCCTTTAACTGATTTTTCATGCACCACATTATAGCCACCATTTCATTCTATAATTAAGCCTTTGTGTTGAATTACGAGTCTGATGGTTATATTTGATATCGATGATAACAAATTTTTTAATTGTTTTTTTCCAATGATCTAATATGTCTACCTAGTGTATTTTTCAGGTAACTATTTAGACATTAAATTTGATAATCACCATACCATTTAGTAGATTAACACTTAAGCAAAGTATATGGAATCATCAAATAGCTCAAGGATATGACAAATGAATAAAGCATTCCTAAAGTGCACATGAGTCTAACATCTAGAGATTATCACTTTCTTCATAAGGCAATGTACATATTATGTTGATGATTACCTTTATACTAATTAAGAACTTAAACATGCACTTCACTATAATTCATACACTTGCATTTATATGAGAAGGAGTCTCATTTAGGCATGTCTTAGGTTGAACATAATATTTAAAAT
This sequence comes from Vanilla planifolia, assembly GCA_023846275.1. Classification (NCBI taxonomy): domain Eukaryota; kingdom Viridiplantae; phylum Streptophyta; class Magnoliopsida; order Asparagales; family Orchidaceae; genus Vanilla; species Vanilla planifolia. The sequence continues at coordinate 12,399,238 of CM043871.1, read as the reverse complement.
GCATATATTAAGACCAAATAAATTTATCTTTTAACTAAAGCTAATAAAATTCATAGATTAGATTGTCAATTCATAAAGCAAAGCCATGTCTTGCATATGAAACACATTATATACATTATCACTATACACTAGTTTAAATGTAACGTTTTCTAGATAACAATTAAATCATTTAAACACTCACACTAAACTAAATAAAGGTTTAATGTGAAGACTTTGATTTTGCTTACAACACTTCCACATGAATTAACCTATGTAATATGTTTAACATAATTCAAACAACATTTGCAGCTCAAGTCTAAAATAAATTGGACATTGCTTGTTGATTTGAACATTTAGGTTGAGTTGATTAAAAGCTAATTAAATTGAATAACAGACTCATCTGATAAATACAAAAATTCCCTTTTATAATATTTTAGAAAAATTAAGTTTCAAAATGCTTCATATCAAATTTATCATTTCAAATTTACAAATGAACTTGATGTATATAACATGTGTACTTCACATACAACATATGAGTATCACATAAGGTATGTAGATGCCCATGTATGGCATGTAGGCCCACATATCATGAACATCATTGAAACAAAAACTTGGATATAATATTCCTATAATCACTTATCGTACATTCAAGTGATGTAAGATACATATAGTTGGTATCTACAATACACTGCATACACAAAACATTGTAACAACTAGTTTGGCTAATTTTGGGCAAAAATGGGGTTTTTGCCTAATGGTCATATAACAATTTGGTGGTAATTAGGAGGATTTAAATACTTAAAAGAAAAAACCTCTTGTTGGTACACAAGCATCACATACAAATCTTGAGAAAACAAGCAAGACAATTTGCATAAAATGTAACCATAAATATGAGCAAACTATTTGAAGAACAAAACACTTAGACAGTACCTGGGTAAGTAAGTAACCCCAGAAGAAAGATGACTGTATTAAACCCACAGTTGCAGGAGTCCAATTAAATTCTGCAGACATTGGCAGTATAGCAATGCTCATATTCACCTAGAAAATTCATCAAAACAACCATGCCACAAATCATAGGATCCAAGTGAAAGCTTTGGTAGGGCACAACACAAAAAAAAGCCAGGAAATAGGAACCATTAAAACATGCTTACACGGTCCATATTGCATAGAAGAAATGCACTGAAACAAAGCAAAACAATAATCCATCGTTTGGGTAATTGTTGCACCAACAAATCAGATAACTCTTGCTGGTCTTCCTTCTCTAAAACCACTTCATTTGAACCTTCAGATGAGCCTAGTGTATCGAATTGTGATCCAGTTACTTCATATTGCTCAGGCCTAAGGTTAGCATGTGTCGTAGCAACCCACCTCTCTTCTAGTTGTTTACGCAAGCTATCTGATATGGCAGCATAATCTACCTTCCTTAGCTGTAACCGGCTGTTGTTAAATGGATCTGATAGCAAAAAACAACTAGTGTTTGCCGAAAGCCCCCGCTTAAGATTGATGACACTGAAATTTCGTTTATGAAAGTTCCCCAAACAATTTGAAATAGGCATTTTCAGCTCTCCAAAGAAAACTTCTCCCTTTCTCCTTATACGATAATCATTTGCATGATGATAATGAAATTGCAACGAGTTTCTTGAAAAACAGTAGCACCCGTTCGAAATAGTTGATCTACATTTTCCTACCCTTTTCCCTTTAGCAAATGCAAAATTCAGTTCTCGTTCATGGGAACTAGAAAGTTCAACCTGATACGTCTTCCCTTCAAAGATTAAAAAGGGTCAGTTTGAATATTTCAACAAGCTGCAAAAGGCGTCAACAAACTGAAAATCCTTTGACTAAGGGCATTAAAATACAATGGCACAGTCCTTCGTTCTTAGTTTTTATAAAATTGGCACAGAAATAACACAAAAAAAGATAACCATGACATATGGTACTTCAAATAAACAGAGCCAAAAAGTTGAGAATGTAAAATATAGACAGAAATTCAACAAGTAAAGACGTGAATAGCAAGAATGGGCACAATCCATGTTATCCATTTAACATTTAATGATTTTCCTTGCTAAGAATTAAGTACATAGAATGCGTGCAAGAAAAAGCAATTTGCATATTATTCGTCCACAAATGTCTCTTAAGAATAGTGTGAAAATGGCAAAAGAAGATTTCACGTATCCCATTACCATTGAAAAACTTACAAGTGGATCAAAGCACAAAAGGTTTTGTCTGGTGCAAAATTTTTAAACTCAATTTGTTAAAAAAATATTTTAGAAATGCAATAAGATGTTTTATTGACCACATTGCACTATTTTAATCCCAAAAACAAAAAATAATATGAGTAAAAAAGCATTTTTATCTTTCAAAATAATATTAAAAATTATCTGTCTCTTTTATTAAAAAGTTGAAGACTACTTTAGTCATTTCATAATACAAACTATTTCATTAACAACTTATCGATAACACATTCAGCAAACAAACAACTTTTCAATAATATTTAACAATAATCAAGCTTATTTTTTATTAGTCAATTTAATATTCATTATCAATTATCACAAACACAACCTAAAGCTAAAATTTTCATGCTATAGAAACAGTAATCCCTTTAAACCATCAATACAAGTAAAGAAAATGAACTATTCAAGTAAATGGAGACTAGATTACTGCTTTACGTAAGATCTTGAAATTTTTTACAAACAACAAAAATATTCGCATAAAGTAGTATTAACCCCATGAGTTTTAAAAACTAACTCATTTAAAAATGAGGAAATTTAGAACATAATAGAAGCACAAAAGCAACACAAACACAAATGGAAACTAAGTAACCAAATGATGAAACTGAAGATATTGGATTTAAATTAAAAATCTAAACTCTGAAAAAACCATGATCGAACGTTCACAAAAACATAAAAGATATTACAAGCACCACTCTCAGCTTTCTACTACATTAAACACAAACCAAAGGTATGTCAAGAGGTTATCCATTTTATAGTCATTCTTCCAGTCTGCAACCCACATTCAAACAAATCCTGCTAACAAGTCGAACTTTACAATTACGCATGTTTGTGTCATAACTATTTGTAAACCCGCTTTTCAAAAACCATTCCAATGTTACTGATTAATATTTATATCACAACTATCAGTAAAATTTACATGCTTTCAAATATGACCATATTGTTACACTTTTTGTCCATAAATACTTATTACCTCAGTACCTATGATTTGAAACAATAACTATCATATGACAATGTGCCACCCATATTGTATGAACTTTCACATTCACATCATTGCATTTCATTGTAATCTTATATCATAATCAATATCATAACCTACGAAAATAATATTCATGTTTGACTAACAAACTCAAGAACCATGTAATCAAGTGTTAGAAATTTTTTTTGTATTTTGATATTAATTTAATTTATATCTCCAAATAATTAATTTTAAAAATATAATAAAGGCATATCTATTAAAACTAAAAATAAGACACTTATCACTATATATAATATTTGAAATATTATCTAATTATTTATTAAAAAAGATTTAAGCATGTTGTTTCAACTGTCATGATCAACATAAGAAGGCAACTAAAGCATTATACAAGACATAGTTAAAGATATTCTTGTAGATATATGATAAACTGAAGGACCAACACATCATAAAAATTTCAAACTCATAATACTTAGGTTTGTAATACAACAAAGACAATAATTACATACTCATGATTATATTCATGATATAACTAATCAATAAGGACATAAAGGTAACCATAAAAGTATTGCTTTATCTTACAAATAAAGAATATTTCATAACTATTGAAAATAAAAGTTCATAGAAAAGTTCAATCAAATTGTCATCAACTTTTTGACTAAAGGATAGTGTAGCATAAGAATGCAAGCTGAGATCATGACAACCATTTCCTATAGTTTGGTACAACAAGGCTTCTTACTAGAAAAATGGTTTTTGTTGGCTTGGTTAAAAGATTTTTTGCTTCTTAAATGTTTATACTTGTTTGTTATCAAACAATTTTTCTTCTATAAAAGGAGGCTCAAGTCATGCAAAGGGGTTCAAAATTATAGGATTCCTAGTATTTGCTGTAAGAGAAACCTACAACTATCAAATTCATTAGTCTTGTGCTTAAAACTAGAACTAAAAGCAAACCTTTGAGGTGCATTATTAACGTATTTCTCCCCATTTGATAGCTTTTTCATGATAAGTTTAGGTATTCTTATTTTCACTTAATTTTGAACCATTTTATGGTGATTTTGAATGATCTATACTTATAATGTTTTTTGTGCCAACAATATCTAAGACCATTGATCAATTATAATCTGCATGCTCAATATAGTACAATAATAAAAACATATCAATAATGTGACAAAGCCTTAACAAAGTTATTTAACGCTGTTCAATCATGATAGAGTCCCACAAAAACTGTGATGGGCATGAATTAATTGATTCCTATCAAGCCAACTTTTAAAATCAATTGTTAAGGAAACTAGATGAATTGGGACAAAAGATTAGTCTAATATGCTTTGATGGACACCCACTAATCTGATTGTATATTAAAGCATTAATGCATTGTTCAATGTCCAACATGCTAATCCTACTCGATTATAAACAACACCATAAATCATGACCAAAGAACAAAATGCCAATTTGTTAAGCAAATAATTTTAGAATCCACAATGCTTAGCTTCGTTGAGATTAACTATGACACAAAGGATGCAAATTCGTATTATTATTCTTGTAGAACTATTTGGCCCTCATAGTATCTATATGCTATCGATCATTATGGAAGATTGAGGTCGAGAGGAGCACTCTAGGCTCAGTCGCTTGGGGCCAGGTATCTTGTCTTAGTGATCTTAACAAGAGGATAAGAAAGTTTTAACTTCAATTCATCAAAAATAGGATGCTCCAAAACTGAGTCAAAGTCAATGATTTTAGAGGCTACATGCTTAGCTTTGTTGATATTAACTATGAAATAAATGAAGTTAAGAAATTTAAAACCAAACCAATCGACAAAAAGAAGGTGCTAAGTATGATAATTTGTTGCATAAATATTAAGCAATTTGGATTTTTGAAAACTAACATAGAAAACTACCTTTGTCCAACAAACAGTTTTGCATCAGTGCCTCTCAAGTTCTTGCTCTAAATAAAAAGGAAGATCTAGCTTGATCCATTCACGTAAGTAGCCCAGAGACTTGATCCATTCACGTAAGTAGCCTAGAGACTCGATGCTACTTTCGAGTGTTGTCCTATGCACTTACGTTAGATTTCTCAAAGCGATTAAAAAAAAAAACAAAAGCATAAACCAAGAGTCTAGCCATCCTCTAAAACCCTCTTGAAGAACCAATGAGCTTCTCAAAAACCCACAAAGACCACGCAATAGAAAAATCACTCTCAAAAATACAATCCCAAGGATATTAGCCTCATCCGAAAAATCCAATCAAGAACAAATAGATCCTTAGAAAAACCAAAATTAACACGTTCTTGCCCTTTTTCTAGATGCCAAACAAGTAACACGACTCTCACACCCTATGAACTTGATACCATACCAAGGAAGACAAGCATGCTTCTCTCACCCTAAAGAGATAATCTGCTCTACCATCAAAGCTACAAACAAAACTTGAAAAAAAAAAGAAGCAATAAAGGGAAGGAGGCACAACCATGAGGCCAACTGACCCTCTCAAAGTTGTTCAGCATAATCTAATCCTTTCCTCTCCCTTCTATACACAAATATGCTAGCATGAGACTTTAATTAATCCAACAAGATTACATAGCCTCCCAACTCATAACCATCCTTGCAATCCCATCCTGGTCCCTTTTATAAACCAAGGGCCCAAGCACAATAGAGATATAAGGGGTAATTATCAACAACTTGATCCTAACAAATTATTTCAACTCCCAAACTAAAGCATAATGTCCTCCACAAAATTTAGAAGTCCACATTGCCCGCAATGCTCAGCATAATCTAATCCCAAGAACTGATATGTGCTTGTTTTGATCACCATTATGAAGCCACTTTCACGAGGCCTCAAGACTTTCCATGAGCTATCCAAGGGATCTTATATGAGCCATCACCTTGACCATCTTAAGACTTGCATTCAAGAGCATCTCGAGGCCTCAAAGACCTAAAGACATTCTCAACAATAGCTACCCTCAAGCCATGCTTGTTCCTCCATATCATTTAACCCCATAAAACTATAAGCCATTCAACATGGAGTCACACATCATTCAACATAAGCCTAACTGTTATCCAACAAAAAGCCACAAAAGAAATTCAACATAAAACGTAAAACAATTTGGCATCAAACCCATTTAGTATTATTTTATGTATTGAATAATCATAATTTAGGCAATAAATTGTACAAAAATTAATAGTAAAAGGTGAACCAAAGATGTCAATGGGAAAATATTCCTTACACATTGGTTGGTTTATTAGTTCATCTGTTTGACTCTTTTTTTCCAGGCTTCTCCTTTAATTGGAGCTTGGATCGAGTTGAGTTCAAATCAACTCATATCAAGTCGTAATGAATGAGCATGGTTGGATTGACTTGATCAAATTTAATTAATGCTTGATTAAAATGATCAAACTAGAAAGGCTAGGATTTAGGCATTGATGTTTGGAGGAAGAAGATGAAGTTGCAAGTGGTTATGAAGGGGTCAAATGAGGTCAGGAAGGATATAGGGAAGTTTGGGACCATGGAGGAGTTGGTGATCAGTAAGGGTTATGATAACGATGGTAACTTGGGGTGGAAAGACCAATAGGAGAAAGAATAAAGCAAAGACAGTTTGCTCAAGTTTTGGCGAAGGGAAGCCTAGATACGCCAAGGGAAGTCTTACCTTTAACAAGAGCTCTTTGAGAGCTCTTTATAGCTATTTGGAGGATTTTGGTGACTTCTAAGTTTCAATATTCTCAATTAGAGAAGGGCCACAATGGCACTAGCTACATTGCGGTCATGGATTAGATCGCACAGTCGTGCCATAAGAAAATGATGTGTAGGGAGCAACAAGATAAGGTGTTGCTGTTGGATTGGATATGGTTTGGGTTTTAGTAAGGGTATGAGGAGAAAGTTGGAAAGCAAGAGATATTTTTATCATTCATTTATGTATTACCAAATATATTAGTGCATTTGATCTCCTCCACAACCATGCCAAAGATCAAATTATGCATGCTCATTGGGACAGAGTCAAACGTATTTTTCAATATTAGCTATTTATTATTATTTTATTATGTTGTCTAAAATATGTAATTACATTCTCTCCCACTTTAGAAATTTGGCTACCCAAATTACCTGAACAAATGCAAAAATTTGCTTTGCTTAGCTTCCTCAATTTCTCAAGTAGCTTCCTTTATTTGATGGTTTTTCCACGAAACATTAACTATTGGAATAGTTTGCTTTGCAATATTTGTTTCTCATAATCAAGAATCTTAATGGGCTTCTCTACATATGATACATCAAACGGAATGCTTAATAGCTTATATTTCAATATGTGATGTAAATCTACCATGTGAAAAACATTATGGACTCCATTAATTATGGGAATATGACAAGCTCATATGTAGATGCTTCCACCTGCTTCATAATCTCAAAATGTCCAATGTACTCATGCATAGTGTTTTTCCCTTTATGCAAAATCGATGTACTCCCTTCTTGGGTGATACTTTGAGAAATGCATCTTTCTTGTTTTGAAACAACTATTACGTTTTTTTCTTATCTACATAGGCTTTTTGTTGCCAATTATTTCTAAGCAATACATTCGATGATCTTTGTTCCTAACATATTACTTTATCTATCACTATCTTAGTACAAGGGTGGTCAACACTTCCTTCTATCTAAGAGCATATAAAAGGCTATCATAAATGTTAGAGTGATGGTTATTATTGTAGGAGAACACTATTAAGGGTAGATGCTTTTATAAGTTATCTCCAAAATCCATAACGCAAGCTCTAAACATATCTTTCAAAGTTTAGATTGTTCTTTCTAATTATCCATCAGTCTTTAAATGATAAGTCATGCTAAACTAAGCTTAGTCCCTATGGCTTTCTATAAACCAATCCACAATATTAAAATAAAACAAAGGTCTTTATCTCATAAGATAAACTTAGGTGCTCCATGGAGTCACACTTACCTAGTTTTTACATAGTCGAGCCAAAACCTCGAATGACCAGACCATTGGTAGGAAACCAATAGACTTGGTTAGTCCATCAACGATTACCCATATGGCATGATATCTTGTTAATTTTGGTATTCATAGACAACATCCATAAGAATGTGCTCCCATTTTCTTGTGAGAATTTCAAAGGGGTGTAGTACTCTTTCAGGTCTCTTATGTTTAATTTTGACTTTCTAACATACTAGATAACAACTATCATAATCAACCATATCAACTTCAACTTGAGCCGCTAGAATTGCTCTCATAAGTTATAAGATGGATTAAATAACCAGCAACGAAAACCTCACTTCAATCTCTTTCTTGATCCTATTAGAGTTTGGGACAAATAATTTAAATATTGAATTAGAAAAAACCATATGTCTATATGGTCAATACAAGTTTGCTTCTTTTATAACTAAAGCCATTTTTAATGTAACATTAGATACATCATTGTTATACATTAGTTTAACTGTACTGTTATTTAAGTAAAATTAAATCATTCAAACACTTACACTAAGTTAAATAAAGATTTCATATGAAGACTTAGACCTTGCTTACAACACTTTCACATGAATTAACTTAGGTGTGATATGTTTAACAAAATTCAAACACCATTCGAAGCTCAAATCTAAAATAAATTGGACATTATTTGTTGATTTGAACATTTAGGTTAAGTTGATTAAAAGTGGATTAAATTAAATAATATACTAATCTGATAAATAAACAAATTCTCTTTTTGGCTAAGCAAGATGAGCCATTATTTCTCCATCTCCTCATGTTCTGGTTCCAACTAAAGTTCCTCCAATTCTTTAATAAAATTCTCTAGATGATGAGATTATGTGTTCATTCTCAACTAAGCACATTTGAAACTAAATTAACCTTTTCTAAATAATATTCGATATCCATGTCATTGTCTTCTAATAATTCTAATTACCTTTGTTGCTTTGATTAAATTCTTTTTAGACAAAAATATATCTTAAGGCCTTAAGATCTATAAACATTTTATAACTTACGTCATAAAAGTAGTGCTTCCAAATATTACTAGTGAAAATTATGGCAACCAATTCCAATCTATGTGTAGGATAGTTAAGCTCATGACTCTTTTGACTACAAAGATTCATAACCAATGATGTTTTCTTCTTGCATTAATAAACATCCCAACCCTTTTAGATAAGCATCATTATATATGACAAAATCTTCAATACCAAAGAGAATGGTTAAGAATAAGGCTATTACCAATCATCTTTTAAGTTCATGAAAACTCTCATAAGATTCCATCCACTTAAAGCAAATGGAAATCTTAGTTAATTGAATTAATGACCCTGTATAATTTAAAATAGTCGAAACACAATCACAATGAGCTATCCTTCTTTTTAACGGATAGTATTCGGACTTTCCACAGAAATACACTATGACAAATGAGACCAATATGAAGAAATTCTTGCAATTGTAGGATCCCCTAATCATTTGGAGCCAACATAAGAGCATTTTCAAGAATAGTGTTTATCATAAATTCCTTTTCTTAGACTATTCTAAGGATGGTCTAAGTTCTTCTAAGACTCCTTTGCTACATCTTCCATCTGAGAATTCTTTTTAATTATCTTCAATGTATGTCAAAAAGGCATCAGATCCTTTTTGTTATCAGCTTTTGGCATCTAATAATGGATGTGATAAGTAAGGTGTCTCTATTATTTTCAAAAAAATATAACTCAACTTTAGGTATTATAAAGTTTAACTTTTCAGTGACAATCAATTTTAGTTTGTCAATTTGATAATCAATCTATTGACAAAGTGATTTCAAAGTTTTTCATAAAAAAAGGCTATCAAGATTGCAAGAATGGTGGCTATCAATTTTATTTGACAATTTGGATATATAATATTACCTTTTAAACATTCTCATAAAACAATGTTTATGCAATAAGAGGTTTTATGATTTTAGGGGTTAGTTTTGTAAATACTGGAAATTAAGATAAGATAAACAAACATATCAATCCAAAATCAAATAGAAATTTTGTTTGTATTTCATACAGATAAACTTTTCCTGTGATAACTGAATAAAAAAAAGCAAGAACTTGAGTTTGCGGTTTCCAATTTACATCTGACCTTTGCTCAAGACTATTTGTAAGAAAATGATTCTTGCTAATACACCCATAGCAAGCTCTATCATTCTTCCAAAATTTAAAATTGGGTGTTACCCTCCACAGTTTCAACACTTTATAGCATGTCAATACTTATTCTATTCTTTTTTCTCAAAAATCCTATTATATCCCATGCTTTTCTCATTGTAAGGCCTTTTTTCACACCTTTTCTTTTCATGTCATTCGTGATCCTCAATGATATTTTGTTTAATAATGAGTGCCCTTTAGTAGAGCTTGAAGTAATCATAGATCCTCATAAAATTGACTTGTTTTGAATGTCTTTCCATAAATGATCTTCAAACCTCATTGTTTTCTCTCTAGGGTTCATGACCAGATGAGTAACTTAATAAGAAAGTGTAGTCAATGCAACTTGTATTCCATGTCAAACATAGACCCTTGCTTTACATGAATGAGTTCTTATAGCTTTCTTTCCCTAACAATATTGCTAAAAGAAATTTTTTCAAAACCTTTCCTCAGGAACAAGTTTAATTCCTCATTTTGAGCTCATTTTTTGATTGAGATTTCCACCGTTTCTAACCTTCATTAGTAAGCATATAAGAAACAACACCAACCTTCTTGTCTTTAGGGCAACCGAAAAAAATTGTTTCTAATCTAACCACCCACCCTACTACCATCAAAGGGTCCAAATTCCCAACAAATTGAGACAACTTTTTCTTTCAAAAAGTAGCATAAAATGTCCTTTGGTGAAATCATTTGATATTCCCAATTTTCATTAATGCTGTTTAGATGGGAATTAGCATGGGATTCCATGATGTTTACTTAGTAATATATTTATAAATGTACACAAAATAACTAACAACGAAATTTTGTATTAAATAAACCATTATATGACAAGGAGAAAGTTTGCATAATCCCGCAACTAAGGCAGACATAATTATTATGGTTTTACAATGGGAGTAAGGTTAGATTCAGAGGGTTCCATAAAAAGAGAGGAAGATAATTTAACTAAGATAAAAACTTCTTTAGGTTAGTCATGTTCTTTCTGTTAGAAGGGAATGGAGAAAACAAGTAACAAGCAGTTTTGATCCAGCTAAGACATAGTTAACTTTAATTCTACGAATCTTCCAAGGATTAATAATGGTTGAAGGAAAACTAAATGTGTCGATAGAAGGATTCCATGGTTACCAATGCAATGAGTAGATGGTCCATAAAAGGAACTTTAACCATTGACACTTTGACTTTATCCAAAATAAGAGGCAATGCTGACAAAATTCATTGTCTTGCTCATCATTAGTGATTTGATTAAATCAATAATACTTGACGTTCAAAAAGAAATCAAAGCCCAAAAAATTCCCACCATTCAACAATCAAGAGGTCTAAATTCCCAACAAATTGAGACAATGTTTTCTTTTGAAAGCAACATAAAATGTCCTTAGATGCAATCATTTGAAATTCTCAATTTTCATTAGTATTGCTTATGTGTGAATTAGCATGGGATTCCATAATATTTACCAAGATTTTCATAAATGCACACAAAATAACAAACAATAAGAATTTTATACCTTAGGTTGGTCAAGTTCTTTTTACAATGACAACATTGCAAGGGCCAGCTTTTGGTTCAATGACCCTTGATTGATGCCTAAGAGTATGGAGAAAAAAAGTAACAAATAGATAGATCCAATTAAGACAGTTAACTTTGGCTCTACAAATCTTTCAAAGATTCATTGTCTTGCTTCATCACGAGTGATTTAATTGTCAGTAGAACCTAAATCATTCAACAAGAAACCAAAGCCTGTCGAAGTTGGTAGGCAGATAATTGGATTCATACTAAAATCAAAAGAACATGGAACAAAAATGTTAGAAGGTTGTGTATAATATCAAGCTCAAGCTAAAGCTACTTATAACTTATGCTCTAATATTAAACGTCACCCTAACATTTTGTTAATAGACCTTAAAATGCCTGCAAATAAGAAGTGATGATATAGTCCAAAATACAAAGATAATTTATAAGTAAAAAGATAAATATTATTATTATTATCACAAAACAATAAGATTCCAACTTTAGAATAGTTTGTCTATTGTAATCTTGGGTCCTCACAACATTACACAAGAAAAAAAAACATACAAAAACCCTTATCTCCAATGGGGATGATATCATATAGGAAGTGATGTAAGCTATCCCAAACAAGTGATGCAAACCCTTATGACAATAATTTATCAATCATGGATAAAATAATAATAAGACAATTATAAAATAAAGGTAAATGATTACCATTACAAATTTAAGCCTAGTGGAGCTCAAGAATAGACAACGGCTAAAGTTAGCCTCCTTTGAGGCCATATATGGAAAGGAGTAGCATCATTGTCAAAGATTTGTAACAAATGGAGCGTAAAAAACTATAAAACTACTCTCAAGAAAGGAGGTTGTTGAGAAAATATATTGACTGGTGCACTTTATCTCATTTCCAAGACATGTTTCGATTATCTATGTAATGTGAGATTCTCCCGTTCAATGCCCTTTCGAGGGGGTTTGAAGATACCAATTCTTCTCTTATAGTTTATAAGTTCAATTCAATTAGTCTAATTAATCATTTATCTATTTCTATTTGAGAGATTATACTTTAATATTTTGGAATGCTTATGATTTATATTTATACTAATTATTCTGAATATTCATTATTCATATCTAAAATCATTATTCATATATAAAATATACATATATTACATATATAAAAATACTGATGATAACAGGAGATTAACTTTGACGACTCTATTCCTAACAGAATTTTAGGAAAACCAAAGTTGATTTCTCCATGTGGGACTACCACAAACACACATGTTTGTCATCATCTTGGGCTTAAACGCTATTCCTATCAGAATTTTAGGAAAAGCAAATGGCATGAACAACGTTAAAAATTTCAAAAAAAAAAAAACAAAAAAAAAGTATGATATGACATAACCAATCCTAACCTCCCATTATCATCTTCCTTTTTCCATATATAACAGAAAAACAGATCTCCATCCTCACATTATTAAAATAACAATGCAATTCCGCAAGAGAACAAGTTAATAAAAGCAACTACATCCCACAGGACAAAGATATTAGAAAGACTGAGGATTATGCCCAGAATTCTTTTTTAAAAAAAGATAATGACTATCACATGAACTCAATTGCAGAAATCGGCATATTAATAACAGGAAACAGAACTCGTCAAATAGAAAATATGAGGAACGAAGCGAACCGAAGATTCTGCTCGAAATTATCACTCTAGCAATCATTGCCAACAAAATGGAGCCCTCATGCTCCAAGTGCAATAGCAGAGAAGGAATTAGCACCAATAGTTGAGAAATATAAACCATAAATTCTCAATTTTCATTAGTATTGCTTAGGTGTGAATTAGCATGGGATTCCATAACATTTACCTAGTAAGATTTTCATAAATGCACACAAAATAACTAAAAATGAGAATTTTATATCTTAGGTTTGTCAAGTTCTTTTTATGATGATGAGGTTGCAAAGGCAAGCTTCTGGTTCAATGACCCTTGATTGATGCTTAAGGGCATGGAGAACATAAGTAACAAATAGTTTAGGTCCAATTAAGACATAGTTAACTTTGGCTCTAGAAATCTTTCAAGGATTCATTGTCTTGTTTCATCTCGAGTGATTTAACTGCTGGTAATACCTAAATCATTCAACAAGAGACCAAAGCCTGTCGAAGTTGGCAGTCATGGTGATCTTGGGTTCATTTTAAATTCAATGAGACAGATAATTGGATTCATAATAAAATTAAAAGAACTTAGAGCAAAAAGGTTAGAAGGTTATGTATAATATCAAGCTCAAGCTAAAGCTACTTATAACTTATGCTCTAATATTAAACATCTCCCTAATAATCTGTTAATAGACCTTAAAATACTTGCAAATAAGGAGTGACAATATAGTCCAAAATACAAGATAATTTATAAGTAAAAAGATAAATACTATTATTATTATCACAAAACCATAGGATCCAACATTAGAATAGGTCGTCCATTGTAACCTTCGGTCCTTGCAACATTACACAAGAAAAAAAAAACACACACAAGTACCATTATCTCCTACGGGGATGATATAATATAGGAAAGTAGAGTAAGCTATCCTGAATGAGTGATGCAAACCCTTATGACAGTTATTTATCAATCACGAATAAAATAATGATAAAACAATCATAAAATAAGAGTAAATGACTACCATTACAAATTTAAGCCAAGTGGAGCTCAAGAATAGACAATGGCTAAAGTTAGCCTCCTTTGTAGCTACGTGTGAAAAAAAGTAGCTTCATTGTCAAAGATTTGTAGCAAATGGGGTGTAAGAAACTATAAAACTACTCTCAAGATAAGAGGTTGTTGAGAAAACATATTGTCTTGTACCTATTTTCTATGGGAAATACTAGTGATGGTTGGAGATTAACTTTGACGACTCTATTCCTAACAGAATTTTAGGAAAAACAAAATTGATTTCTCCATGTGGGACTAATACAAACACACATGTTTGTCATCATCTTGGGCTTAAATGCTATTCCTATCAGAATTTTAGGAAAAGCAAATGGCATGCACAATATTCAAAATTAAAAAAAAAAAAAAGCCTGATATGACATAACCAATCCTAACCTTCCACTATCATCTTCCTTTTTCCATATATAAAATAAAAACGGATCTCCATCCTCACCTTATTAAAATACCAATGCAACTACGCAAGAGAACAAGTTCATAAAAATCATCAGCATCCCACAGGACGAAGATATTAGCAAGACTGAGGACTATGCCCAGACTTTTTTTTTTTTTTTAAGAAGACAGTGACTGTCACATGATCTCAATGGCAGACATCCGCATTATTAATAACAGGAAACAGAACTCGTCAAATAGAAAATCTTAGGAACGAAGCGAACCGAAGATTCCGCTCGAAATTATTGCTCCACTAGTCATAGCCAACAAAATGAAGCCCTCGTGTTCCAGGTGCAATAGCAGAGAAGGAATTAGCAGCAAGAGTTGACAAATATAAACCCTAAATTAACGAGCTACTAGAGTTCTCGAGGTATCCCTCCACAAGGGCTCTTCGCCGCTTGGAAAGAGCGACGAGGAGAAGGGGAATAGGAAGAAGATAAGCAGAGCAAGTGCATGTGGATGCCTGGCTTCTAACGAAAGCGGGAAAAAATCACCGCTCTCTCGGTTCTATTAAAAAACAAAAAAAAGTTCCCCAGGAGAGGCTGTTTGTGCTACACGTGGTGAAATCTCTGCGTTCTCCAAGCTAGAAAAATCCATCGCTAAGTGATCGTAGTGCTTACAAACCGTCGTACGGCTGTGTGGGCCACTTCATTCCTGGGCCACAGCCCACTAGCAATAAGGATTTCATATATGCCCAGTAGAATTGAGTCAAGACGACCCGTCCGAGACATTCCTTTTACATCTTAATAACTTATTTTAATAAAAAAAAAACAAAAAGAAAAAAAAAACCCTTAATGCAAGAAAATGACAAAAATAAGAGATAGCTTTATGCTATTAAAATAATTTATTTATTTTCTATTATATATATATATATATTTAAAACAATTAACAATAATATTTTCAAATCAAAGTACATATTAATTAACTTAATATTAGAAAAACAAAGCAAAATGACCAAAATAACAAGTAGCTTTATACTATTAAGATAATTCGTTTATTTTTAATTCTAAAAACATTTTGATAAATTTATAATAATATCGTTTTTATTCTTTTGAACATATTTTTAATATATATATATATATATATACACATATAACATTTCATAATAATATTTTCAAATCAAAGTACATTTTAATTAACTCAATATTAGAAAAATAAAGCAAAGCAACTTTAAAAATATGTATATGACAATCTGTTATAAAAATAGTTAATTATAAATAAATCAAAATCTTTTTTTATGAATTGTTTATCTTTTACTTAGCAACCATCGTTAATCAAAATGTTCTTCTTCCTTGTTGTCTCAAATCGATTGACTTTTGCCACAAAATTTATTATAACGCCTTGTAATACATATTTGATCTAAGAGTCACATTTATTGTTATTTTTTTCTCTGAAATATCGACCAATGGTCGTGAGTTGGTTCTAATATAATTGGAATAAATGATCAAATAAACTTTTGAAATAGAAGTGATATTTAGAAAAATATAAAATTCAATATTTAAAATAACAAATAACATTAAAAAAGTTTGCGTTTTCAATTTTTTAAAATAAATTAAAATAGAACCATTAAAAATGAACAGACCAAGGTAAAACATAACATTTGCCCTAAAAACACCACACGAAACAACCGGAGCAAGCCAGATACAAAGGAAAAAAAGGGCCCCAAAAACAAAGGCCACGCATGGGAGAATGAAATATTTCCAAAGGAGTCGCGGTTGCGGCTAGAAAACCTCAAGCCCTGCTTTTGAATGGGAGCGCTCTGATCACCATCTGGTGGTAAAAAGCAGCAAGTGCAGCTCCGGTGAACGGTCCAACCCAGAAAATCCACTGAAACACCAACAAAAAGTATGAGACAGAATTATGCAATAGAACCGAGCTTAATGTCTGCAGTTAGGAAGACGACTTACTTGGTCATCCCAAGCATGAGCTCTGTTATACACAATGGCAGCTCCAAGGCTCCTTGCAGGGTTTATACCAGTGCCGGTTATGGGGATAGTCGCCAGGTGAACGAGGAAGACAGCAAACCCAATTGGAAGGGGAGCAAGGATCTGCAAGAAAAACCATCGTCAACTGGACGTCCGCATGGTAGAATTGGAGAAATGAGAAGAAGAAGAAAGACGAGAGGCGTAGTTCTTACAGGGACATGCGAGTCCCTCGCGTTCCTCTTGGCATCGGTTGCAGAGAAGACGGTGTAAACGAGCACGAATGTTCCAATTATCTCGGCGCCGAGGCCGTCTCCCTTTGTATAACCCGGGCTCACAAAGTTTGCTCCACCATTGTTGGCCATGTAAAGGCTCTTCTTGAAGGTCTTCACCATCCCTGCGCCGCAGATGGCCCCCAAACACTGCATTACCATGTAGAACAGGGCTCGGGTAAGGGAAAGCTTTCTGGCGATGAAAAGCCCAAACGTAACAGCGGGATTGATGTGTCCACCTGGCCAAATAAAAATAATAATAAAAAAAAAAACCATCACGGACATGGACCAAAAGCTGCGAAATCAAGCCAAGGAAAAAGGAAGAAGGAAAGACCCCACACCCGAAATCCCTGCCGTGCAATAAACAAGAACAAAGATCATCCCTCCGAAAGCCCAGGCGATGCCCTCAATCCCCACCGTGCTGCATTTGCTCTTGGAACCCAAGGCTCCCATTACGGTCAGAAGGGATATGTAGAGGAAGAGGAAAGTGGCCACGAACTCGGCGATTCCGGCTCTGTAAAAGGACCAAGTTCCCAGCTCACCCGGCTCGAAGAGAGGAGCAGGAGGCGGCTCCCAGTAGTCCTTTTCTTCTGACTGAGCTGCTATTCCTATAGGCTGCCTCCCCGAGTACTTGTTAGCTCCCAAGCAAACGTCTTCCTCCTTGGCCTGCATCTTCTCTTCTTCGTCTCTTCCCTTTCGGCTCCTAACAAATGAACGAAGAAGAATACAGAGCACGCGAAGCAAACGGGGGAGAGCAGCATGCTTTTATAGAGGAACTACGTAGGCTGAAGGTTCTAGAAACATTGATCAAATAAACATTAAAAAAATATAATTCATCAAAAGTATTTTAAACATTTACGCTTTTATCATCTGTGAAAAACATTAGTGACAACAGTTTTTAGGAAAAAAATATATTAAATACTAATAACTGAATATCTTTTAAAATATATTGATTAACATTATTTTCATGGAAATTTAATTTTTCTAATTTAAAAAAATAAAAAACTTTTGGACAAGTGTAAACGTGGTCGTGATGCTCCAATTATATTCTTTATGGGACAAGCCGACCGACCTTCTAAGCCACGTATTGGTTAAAAGCATCATAATTAAGCTTGAAATGATTAACAAATAATTAAATTAGGTTTCGCGATACCTCAGATTCGTTGGGTCGAGCGCCCAGGGTACGATGGACGCCGACCAAGCTAACATCTCTCCAGGCCGCTCGTTTCACCTATCAACACGTGTTAGGTATTCGTACGGACACGTGGGATATTATTGGGCACGTATATTCTTGAACAAACTACTAGGCTTGGATATAAACGGGTGCATTTTTTGAAAATCTGTAATTATAATGCGGTTTTATTTTTAATTTATTACGCTTCAAAATGAAAAAAATATTGATTAAATAATGCCTTTCAGTTTCAAATTAAACTTAATTTAATGAGTTTTTATGATAAATTTTTCAGCTATAATATAAAATATGTTATAGCTTAGCTGTGTCTCATCAGTTCGAAAATTTTTTAAAAATAAAAAAATTTTAATTATTTTTAAAGAATTTAATTTTAACTTCAAAATTTCTGAACTCATGAAAAGACTTTTATTTTTTAAGATAAGTATTGGATCCATTCTAAGTTATATTAATTTTATTATTTTAAATTAAGTATTTATTTTATTTCTTGGTGCATTAATGCAACACATTTTGAATCAAATTTTATGCAAAATAAATTTAAATAATTTAGTAAATCATGTTTTTTGATGAATTATGATGTGATGCATGACCTGGTCTCATAGTAAGACTCGTACGAGATTAAGTTGGAGATATACTCAATAAAGTTGATGACCAAGTCTAAGTTATCGATTAGTTAGTTAGGTTTACCTGAAATTGAAAAAAGACAAAGAAGTCGTTGATAATGAGGACGTCAATGCAAGGTGGAAAAAAGATGAGGACTTAATGGACAAATTGGTGTTGAACAAAATCAAAGAAAGAACAACCATTTGTGGGAGAAAAAGAAGAGAGATTATTTAAAAATTCTGAAAATATTTTAATTCATAAACAAACTTCATTAAATATACATCACATTCAATACATTTAAATAAAAAAAATGAGATTTTTAAATATTTTCACAATATATTACTCATAATTATATAAATTTTAATTTTTTTCTTAAAAAATCCCGTATGATATTGACTCATTCAATCTTATGAAACAAATTTTATGAAATATTTATTAATTTAATTTCTTATCTAATATTGACCTATTAAAAAAAATTGCTAACTTAAATTTGGATTTTGGATCAATACATAATAATCAAGAACGAAATTTTTCGAGCATTTAAGAGTTGATTGCCTTTCTAAAGTTACACTTACCTTGAAGTTCTATAAGATAATATTTAATTACAATCATTTTCCTAACAACAACTCCATGTACAAAATTACAAAAAAATTCTATATGCTTTTTTCTTTAACAAAATAAGAAATATTTTGTCAATAATATTATATATTTATCTTTATAAAATATTGCTATTAGAATTTTTTACGATTTATTAGAAAACATTCATGTCAAAATTCAACCTGAATAATTTACAATAACCAAATAATAAATATAAATGAATGATATATATGAAGATGCACAATACTTAGACAATAACTTAATAGTAAAATAATTCAAATATATCCAAATAATAATATCATTTATTAAAAAATAAGCAAAAGATTTTTACCATAGAAATGTATATGAAAATACATAAATAAAAAGATATGATAGACTACCAACACATATAATACATTAGAGCACATATAATAAATTATCTTTTTTACTTAGAATAAATATTTCCATTCTCTTTAACAACAAAAGTTAAGAGAGTTGATAATAAGCATCAGATTGTACATTAATTTCCTGCTTTCATGTTATAGCTTTTGTGAAATTCGTTTGCATTTTGTTCTTTGTCCAGTTTTATACAACAAATCTAGTTTCCTCCAGTGTTTAAACATTGTTTGGTGTTTCTGCTTCATTGTTCATTTGATATTCAACTTTGCATTCAATTCTATAATATTTCCTTTTTTTTTTTTTTTTTTTTTTGAGTGAGCTTCAGATCTGGAGCTGTGATGAACTTGAAGATATCGAATTTGGATTTTCACCAAGTGAGATCCCTTGCAGATGCATTTGTAACAGCAAATAAACCGGGTTATCTTTCACATTTCATTCAGGAAATTTTCAGATCAGTATGTTCTTCAAAACATAGATGGGTTATGTTTCAAGTTAACATAACGCAATAAGATGTAAGCTGGTTGATGCATATAAGAGAATACAAATCTTTCCAGTTAAGGGCAAATAGATGTAAGCTGTTTATCATCCAAGCCATGTAAACAAGAAAGCTTTATGAACCCAATAACACATCTCTATTTTTGTTCCATATTTATCTTTACCAACCGTTTGAAAATAATATGAAACCCAAATCGTGAATGAGTGTACTATCTTTTCCTTTATGTTGTCAACCTTTAATCATTTAGTAATTGTGATCACTATTTTTATTTCGTCCCTCCCATGTTCCAAGCTTGCAAAACTTTACCATTGTATTGTTGTAGTTAAACTTTAATCATAAATGGTGGGTAATTTGTCACAAAGATTCTTCTAAGACTATTAGAAGACCACTTGTATTGTTGTAGTAACATAGTTTGTTATTAAAAACATCAAGTAAACGAAGTTGTGAAGTACACTCTAGTTATCATATATAACTAAAATGAGTTAATGTGAATGATACAAATTTATGTTTGTTTTTGTACTTAATTCCAAATTATCATTGGACCAAGTGAATTTGGCACTAAAATGAACTCATAAAGAAAAAAAAAATGTTTCAATTTGAATATTATTTCATTCCTTTCCATACTCTATATCTTTCTTTCCATTGAAATGATTGCAAACTATAAACCACCAAAAATAGCATATCAAATAAAAAAAGGCTAATCTATAGACATTGGGCAATCGAAAATTGAATGTGTAATTTTCAACTACAATGAACATAGTCATACATCTCCTTTGTTATTGGAAGAATGACACGCATTAGAGAATGTTTAGTTTCGCAAGTCTTACTATATTGTTCTTTAAGAAGTTGCTTTTCTTGACCAATTTCCAATCTTTTTTTACTATCCTTTGTTTTCTTTTGGGATTGGTTTAACCACTTACAAAAATATTTCCTACTTGTGCTATTCTTTTGGAGGAATAAGATTGTTCTCACATTTGTTAGCTTTTAAAGAAAAAAAGAAAAAACAACACAAATGTTACCCTTATAACCTTTGTATATGGGTGAGATTTTCTCGAATTCATTCCTTTATGTCCCACTTGTTTTCTTGTACTGCATATATATTTGCTCATTTATTGATTTCTACTTCAACAAACAAAAGGAAGGATCTTCAAGCATTTCACTACAAAATATAATATATTCAATATATTTTTAAAAAATTTAAGACAAATTCATTCTTCCACTTTAATGCAATCAATCTTTTAATTTTGTGAATAGAAGACAATGAATTTCATACAAGTGTTCTTAACATTGTTGATAAAGACAATGGTTATACAAAATGCATTTCATTTAGAATTCTTGTGACTCATTTTCTTAAGATGTTTGAGAATATTTAGTTAGAGAATTGGAAAGTTAAAAAAATAGATAGTGGTTTAAAATGGGAAAATGCCCGCTCAAAAACTCCAATTAATGAGAAAACCAAAATTGATATATTTGTGCACATAAGAGATAGTAAAAACAAAATAAAGTAGACATAGTTTTAGAATAGTAGCACAACTATAACCAAACTCTATCTTCTCCCTTCAAACTAGTAAAAGGAGATATTATATATGTTAACTATTATATCTATCAAAATAATAGAATTATTTTTTGAAAAAATCTTATAAATTATGCATAATAAAAACAAGGTAAATTGTGTTCTACATTTGTTGAATTATAAGATACTAAAATTGTCAAGTATTGTTTATCATTTTTGTACGATAATACAATAATAACATAAAAATCTAAATTAATCAAATTATGTATGCAAATAGAGAACATAAATCATCTACACAAATGAGGGTGACAGTAGAAATTTGTTTTCAAAACCATTTATTAAAATTACATAATTACCATATCAAAACTTAGAACAATAATAATAACTAACATATAATATAAGTAAAAAAAAATCTCTAGTATAATATCAAAATATGCAAGAAAAATAAGTGTTCTTAAAATATGTCTTTTAAAATTTAAAACTCAGCTCATATGTCATTCTGATATCTCTCTCTTTAAATATATGTGGCACAATCTAAAGCATAAATAAAAAAATAAGCTTTATAAGACTCAGAAAGTAAATTTATATATCAAAATCATATATCAATTTAAAATAATAAAAATATATAATAATAAAAATATGACATTTATGAAAAACTCATATATAACAATATCTCAAACAAATTATGCAAGCCACATAAAATTTCTTATTTCTCTCAAATGGTTCCCAATCTTCAATCTAAGATGCATAATTGATCTACCAATGGACTTTAGTTCTTACAAGGAAGCAACACATTGTGGTCTTCAAACAAGAATGTTTGACCCAAAATTGAGGTGTTACCAAAGCGAAACAAAAATAAGTTAATCATGAAAAAGAAAGGAAGTCAAATAAGTCCATTCCTCATAACACTTCATGAACCTATAATGGCTATAATTGGCAACACAATCATTTTATTCAATGCTAAACATCCAAGCAATCCTAAAGCTATTATAAGGCTATGGTAAAACCCAGTTAATTAAGTACCATTGTTTTTGTGAAGCATGTATTGCATGTGTCGTAAATCTAGAATTCAAAAGAAATTGTTTAGCGAGTGTCTAAAAAAACATGCCAAAATGTAGTAGTCGAATTTCATATTTGAGCACACCATTGCAAAGATCTCGTCACAAGGGTTTCATGGATATGTAATTTACATTTTAAGGATATTTTTTGAATAATTAAGTGAATTTTTAAAGTTTGATATTAATAAAAAAAGAATTTAATATATTCAAGCATATGATCTTCTAAATAAATGAAAAGATAACTCTTTAGTACTGAGAAATGAATTACTGCTTTTGAAAACTTTAGAAAAAAAGCTAAATGAGAGAGACTTGAGAAAGAAAGGAAACTCAAGCTGCCCTTTGAGGAAACTCAAAGAAAGCAAGAGACAAGAAAACAAGTTCGCAAAAAATTAAGGTCTTTCATCTTCGTATCATGGAAATCGTAAAATAGGGGAAGAACTTCACTGAAGCTTTGAGTATAAATCAATTTTGGGTTGTTCAGAATTTAAAAAATGGAAAATACGAAAATAGAATTGGATTCTATGAGGGTTGGAGGTGTTATAATTTCTAACTGCAATAATCATAAAGATCATTTAGTGTGAAAAGGGGATCTACTAAACATTGTAAGAGTATGATCAGTTGATTGTACTTGTATAATGGAGTATGTAATATATGATTAAGAAATTATTTGGTTCTATCACTTGTCTGATTTAATATTTGATCTACCACATTGGATCAAACAAGTACGATGAGTATATGTGCGATATTCCTTATTTTTATCATAATTAATATAAGAGAAACTCTAAAATCAAGCTAATATTATGATCAACATAGTTAATTTTGACATATTGTTTATATATAAAAAATATTAAAATAATAAGACAACCTTAAGATGTATGTCATAAACTTCAATAAAGTTAAAAATATTATTTAAATATTTTAATAGAATGAACTCTTTGAGACAAATTCAACAACGTTGAGTTTATAATTTTTGGAGAAAAAGAATTTATTATGAATTTTTGAATATTAAGATAAATTTGTAATTTTCAAATATATTGCTCATGATAGATTTATAATTTTAGAAATTTTGACTTAGGTTAAAATTGATTGATGGAGAGTAGATACGAAAATAAAAGAATGTTGACTATACTAGAATGGATTTGTAAATTTCTCTTTTTGATGCATAACAAATTTAATTGGAGAAAGATAAATCTATAATAATGGAAATTACAAGGTGTTTTATGAAAATATCTCACTAAAATCATTTTGTGTGAATAAACAATGGATAGTCTAGTTATGACAATAGGGAAAACCTTAAAGTAGTGTTTTCATTTTCAACATCCTTGACAATTACACGCACTCAATGAATCTTGCATGGGGGTATTAATTAGTAATCCTTTGACCTTGAGCACGTTTGTCACAGCTAAGGTTACTCTGTAATAAACAAGTGAGCTAAGGTTACTCTATAAGCCATCATTTGTTCAGGAGTTGAGTACGATGAACAAACCAATGTGTTGTCTATATCAGAGTTATTGTGAACTTGGAGAAGTCTTGTCACCAGACTCCAATCAAGTGGGAAGTGTTTTGGCAAGCATCTCTAATGAGGTAAGTTTTAAAATTATTTTTGGTTTTACCCTACTATGTCATGTGAGTCTTGAGATTAAGGTGAGAAGAGGAGAGGAAGAGAAAGAGAATGTTGAGATTGCTGGAGAGAGGGGTACATGATGTTGGGTTCGCCGAAGCAAGATGTGAAGAGTATTGGATATGTCATAAGAAAATGTCATACCATTATGTTGGTATACATCATTTGGTACAAAGAACTTGGGTCGTAAGGCTACGATGAAGCTGTATAAGGATTTTATGGAAAGCATTGTACTTAGCGAATTTCTTGATCATACTAGTATGTTGTGCACTATGTTAATATTGCATACAAAGTTGTTGTGGGTATCATATTGCATGATCAACTTAAGTTGAAGTAAAAAACTCGATTAAGTTTGAGAGGTCAGATTGGTACAATGTAGGTTATATAAGACAATATTTCAATCTACTAAGATATCATATGATAGAAAATCATATGAAGAGATGGGTGCATCGTTTTTGTGAGTCACATGGGAACATACGACATGATGTAGTAGAACATATTGTATACAGAATTACAAAACTTGCAAATCAAATTAAACGAATAGTTGAGTAACATAAAATAAAGAGATCATATGGTATATTAGTTTGGATATACATGTACAATATAATGCAAATTTCTTATTTCTAAAATATTTTGCGAAGAGATTGAGGAATTGTACCAATATGGTTTCGGGTAGAAACTTAAAAGTATAAAAAGAATTAATATAATTTTAATTATTTACTAAACATGTTATATACAAAATATATATTAACCTTTGTATATATATAACATTATATGAAATCAAGGCAAATAAATGTTAGGAGAGGAAAATAACTTTTAGATTTAAGTAGATTAATCTGATAACTTGTGATGTAGCATAATAATATTATTTTGATAGTATTTTTTAAATATATTTTATTATAACGGTTTTTCTTACATCGATTACTTGAGACATATTACATGTTGCTTTTATCTAATACATGATTTTCTCTATTATATGACAACATAAAGGATAATTAAAATGAAATGAATATTGGCTTTTAAAATGACTTTTGGATTGGCATGAATGGAACATGTAAAAATTCGAATTAGAACAAGGATTCCTAAAGACATTATTTTCAACATAGATCTAGCAATATAACATAAGGTATTGATCTTCAGATCATATAGTTACTTAGTATATATGTGTACCATGATCTTATGATATATATGGTGATACTAAGTCTAACAATGGATCATAGGTATCAGTCTTTGGATTATATTTGCTTGGGTGTCAGACCCAATGATAAATCATAAGGTATAGGTCTTTGAACCATACATGTCTAACATTTTATATAACTTTATTATAGATGATGCTAACATGATGTCATTAATAGATATGATTATAATATAGATCTAGAAAGAATAATAATTTAAAGAGATTTTGGCCTAATAATAGCATAAAACATGAGAAACCAAAAAGAAAATTAGTTATTTCACATTACATATGATTTTCTTATATTAGATACATAGCTTATAATAAGCTTTTGATATGATTTATTGTTAGCCTTACATTGTCATATTTTTCTATAATATGTCTCTATATTTAAATATCATATTTGATTTATCTACTAAAATTGTTGTCTCATATAGTGTTACATCATATGTTATGTATCTATTATACCAAGTGCTATAGAATTTAATACCATAAGAGAGGACTTAACTTCTGAGTTGTGAGAGTGGGAAACATTTTAGTTTGGTGTTTTTGATATTACAATTTTAGTGTTAAAGTTATTTATGTATCAAAATTTTTATTTGTGGATACTTATTTTTATTTTTATGGTTTTACTTAGCTATAATTTGAAAAAATATTTATCTCACCATTAGGTCTTTACCTATGTTTTGTATTCTTACTTTATTTTTACTTGTATTTAACCATTGATTATATTAATGATTAAGTATATGGTTATGTGCGAATGTAACTATATGATTAATAAAAAAATACCTATATTGGAACATAATATACAACAATGTGATCAAACTAATATAATGAATTAAGAGATATTTAAAAGAGATTGTTTGTCTGATATATTAGTTGATCAAGTCACTGCTATGGATTTTTTTAATACAAAATTGAGATTGGATATATAAGATTTGTTTATTGATAGTTTAATAAAGATCGGTGATACAATTCTAAAAAATCATAAATAAAAAATAAAAATAAAAAAGGAAACCTATTGCACTTTGTTGGGTTCCTTGGAGAACATCCTCACATAAAAAAAGGAGAAGCAGGATCACACATGGTTTTGATACAATTTATTGAGTACCATTATAAGAAGCCATTTTCCCATTGATTAATGAGTAAGAAAGAAATATCTAAATGATTAACAAGATCCCCTTTAAAAGATCCTCCAAAGATTTTATCGTATGGGCTCAAACTTCTTCACCATCAATGTCGAAGATCGTTCCAAAGTTGAATCACCTCATATCGAGGTTTGAAAACCTCACATCCACACTCCCGAGTTCTCCTCCATTTTCATGAAGGCCATTGCAATTTTCTCTCCTACGTTGCCAAAAGCGATCTCCGCCTTACTTCACCTTTTTTTCTCTATCTGTGGGTGAAGCTGCTCGAGTCTCCCAAAGCCTATTAGGTCTTTTGAAATAATGCATTTATCCACAACTTTTTAAAAGCTGCCAAAGATGAACTTGAAGGTTGACTGCAACTCTGACTCATTTTGACTCACTCCAAGCCTCTACAGCTGAGTACCAACAAATGTGTTTATGCATGCCACTTAAGTCCAACCGCTCTATCTCCCTGTTCTACTCACATTCCTAATTGTGCTACCTCCCCATTGATCTTGTGATATTCTCTTTCGACGTCGGTGGGATATCCTACATGTTGATGGGCTACCTCTAATAGTGTCGTATACCTAAAATAGCTTAAATTTAATCATAACTGAAATCTTACTGCATTGTGCTAATCAACCCAGAGTGTGCTCCAATTCTCCACTCAGACGTATTTGGAAACTATACCCATTCAAACTTTCTTGTTATTGTCATAAGTTTTTGTTTAATTTTCTTGAATCCTATTTTTGTATCAACAAATTCAATATTCAACTAGCATAAAGCATGAATCATATAGTATGACATGGGTGATCATACTATACAATGTGAAGGCAAAATGTTGAATATGGTTAGGATCATATAAGTGCAAAATAAGAATCGAACTAATATGATTAGTTAATGGATAAACTTATTATAGATTATTTGTCTGATATCTATTATAACCCAATGATTATCAAAGAGCATACTTATACGACAGTGAGATCAAACATGTACAATGAATATAACATAGTGGTCCAATCTTGGTAAAGCCCTAACTATACAGTATGATAGGGTTGATCATATTGTTCGATGTGAAGGTAAAAATATAAAAGTAAGATATTTATAAAAGATGGTTTGGAAAGAGATTTCTTATAATTTAATAATCAAATTGTTATTAATAAGAGGTATTGTGATATATGTAGAAAATAAGAAGAGTTGATAAAGTAAAAAAGAACAACTATAGAAGAAGTTTCATTGAGTTTTCAAACATAAAAACTAAGTAACTATAATGTAAATGTGTTGCTAAATTTTCTTAACTATTATTTTAGTATGCATGAAAATATGAGTATTTGTATAGCATAACATGAATTGCATATGTTTGATTTTATTGTAATACTTTATTATTCTTATTGTAATTATATATATATATATATATAATATGTATAAATGTTATAATTAGAACATATGATACAAAAAAGAAAAAAAATTAAAAGAAAAGAAAAAATATAATAGCTAGTCAATTGATCTGATAGATCACAAGAAAGGAAGTGGAGTTTATGACTTTATCCTATAACAATATTATAGTTGAGATATATAATGATATATACTTTGCCTCCTGTGCCATGTTAGTCAGAGCTGGAGCTGGGTATGTCAGGGGTATCGATTCATTAACGATAGGATACTTCACTCTCTAGTATTGTGGGCACTCAAAGATGAGCTTCAACATGTTACTGGCCTTATTCCCTATGATGATTACGTGATGATTGTTTCACCCCTTGATGTCGTAAGTACTCAGAGATGGGGCATTAACATGTCAAAAGCCTTGTTCCTTATTAGTACTAGATGTTAGCAATGGTGATAGCTATGTAATAATGTCTTTGCCAAATGGTGTCATGGTACTCAAAAACAGGGCCACAACATGTTAAAGGTCAAGGTTTGATGATAATAAGATATGATATGGGATATTTGGGAGCAATGATAAATGTCATAAAATGAAACCTGGGCCTATAAGAGGATGAAAATGGAAAAGAGCAAAAGAAATAATAAAATTCAAAATATATTATGTGACAATTGTATTATGTGTATTGTTACTTCTCTTAGTTGTATTGATGCTAATATTAGAATATTATAGTTGTCACTCTCAATCATTTGATTTTAGTATCCTCAGTTTTTATGTTGGTTACTCTAATTCTACCTGGTAGATTGATATTATTGTTATTATTAAATTTTGTTGCATTTTGAGATTATGCCAAATAGGGTGTGAAAGCTATAATATTTCCAATGCTTTATAAAGAAGCAAAAGTGAAAAATTAAATTGAGATATATATATATATATATATATAATGAATTCAATATATTACTATAACAAATATCTATGTAATCCAAGAGCCTTTATAAGCTACAATTTTTCTAATTCTTTATAAAAAGAAATAAGTGAAAAATTAAACTAATAATTAAAGTGAACTTAATAGATTACTATAACAAATATCCATACAATCCTAGAGCCTTTGCAAGGCTACAATCTTTCTTATGCTCTACTAAGAGAAATGTGTTGAAATTTGAGTTGATATATAGTGAATTCAATAGATTTCTAAAACAACAAAAAATAAAGAACTCATTTATTATTATGTCTTCACTATATTAAGTGAAAAAGATTTAATAATTCATTAGTGAATGACAAGTAAATAAAGTAGACATTTTTCACAAGTAGTTAATAATATGTAAAATCTATTTTAGGACGATCAAGAAACAAATTAATGAATTATAGTGGAAGAAATTTTGGAAATGATATATATATATATATATATATATATATATATATATATATATATATATATATATAGTGAATTGAGTAAAATGAATGCTCAACTTTGTCTTATGTAAGTTTTTTTCATGATAATGTACATAAACTAAGTAATATAAGATTAAACTTATCTAAATGCCAAAACAATTCTAAAAAAAAATAGTTCATTTCTATAGCATCATGGGCTTGCCTATTTAATATACCAAACTAAATAACCTAAAATAATTAAGGCAAATAAATTATAAGAATAGCAAATATTTGTTTAACCTAAATTCAAGAGTTTTTTCTCTCATATTTTCCCATTTAGGTTGAGATTTCAACTAAATATTTATAATATATCTCTTAATTTTCAATAGATAAAAAATCATGCAAATTAATTCACTAGTTTGAAAGATATGCTCAATATATTATAGTTATGCAAAAAAAATTTCATGCCAACCCTTCCATCGTCTAATCAAACCCAAATAAAATTACATGGCCATCATTATGGCCATTGAGGTCATCCATGACATGAAATGAAAAGTGAACATGAGCATCAACAAGCAAGACATGAACATCTATAAAAAAGGTGAATAAGTGAAATCATTATGCATTGCTCGAAAAAATCAGCATATGTCATGAATGGAATTGTTTCAAGAATGCCACCATGAATGAAGGGATATTTATCGCCTTCAACATGCAAAACAAGATTATAAAAAGATCCTATATAATGGTGAATTCAAACTAATACAAAATATAACTTTTATGTCTTCTCTCTCTTCATCTTTCTCTCTCTCTCTCTCTCTCTCTCTCTCTCTCTCTCTCTCTCTCTCTTCTTCAAAGAATAATTTCTACTTAAATTGTTAAAAACCAAAAATCTCATCATTGATTCATGGGTGAGAACTTTATTAATGTTCTAATCTAGTAAGAATAGCTAATAATCAGTATAATCGTCAAATCTTCTAAAAGATTAAATGGATAATGAGCTAATGCCTTCAAGGGATAGGCAAATTGTAAAATAGCCTTTCTAAACAATATGAGTACAAGTCTTAGGAGTCTTTTTTTTGAAAGGCTACTAAAATTAGATGAGAAAAACTAGAAATATATCAATCTAAAATAAAGCTTCTCTAAAGATGTGAAATAAATATTATAGCATTCCAAACTTTGCCTTCATGAAGCATATTTACCATGACAAATATTAAGATCTTCGTGAAGAAAACTTAGAAGAAACTCTTGAGAAGAAACCAAAACGTCATAGGAATCTATCTTTCCATGCTATGTTTTGCACAAAAAACTTTTTTTCAAAAATTATTTTTCCAACCATCATTCAAAAAAACTCATTTTCAAATGTAACAACAAGTTCAAAGCAAGGCCATGAGCAATGGGATGAGTTACTGTTCATTTGCAACATATTGGTTGATTCTACAGGACAAGAAACACGCATCAATGATCCATTTCATAGTCTGAATGATACAAGTCCCTTGATCTTGTGTCAAGGAAACCTAAACTTTAAACAAATCCACCATTCAAGAAGAACAAATGACAAGTAGCAATTGGTTCTCATAAATAAATATAGAATTCAGCACCAAGCCTTCTGTTTGGTTGGCCTAAGCCAAATTTTATTGGTTTAAGCCTTCAACCAAACAAAGGCAAACCATTAGAAACTCATTCCTCTTAAGTCGAACAAAGAGCCGATGCCTCGGGCAATCAATCGTAACCTCAAGCCTTGGGCAATCGTAAAGAACTCTTCATCATATAACAAATCTAAGCATACAACAGTTTGTTTCTTGATGTTTAATAAGATTACAGACAAAGCTCAAACTTCCATCGACCACGGCTTGTCGTTTGGAATCAATTTCGACCCGTCCCATAGCTCCCTCAATTCCTTTCTGATCCATGAGAGTAAAATAACAGGCCCAAGAGTTGAAGGCACCTGCCCATAAAATCTCCAATTTAGAAACCACAGAGTTGAACTATCTGAAAAAGACTAAGAAGATAAGCTTATTGAAGGGGAATGGACTCGAACCAGATAAAGAAGGGCAGGCTGAGGTGATTGGCTCAGGATCCCAGCAGCTAAAGCAGCCACAAGACCAACTGCATAACCAACAACAGCATACCATACGTACTTATGCCTCTTGGAGCTCAAGTCCAGTGAGTTTTCTTTGCTCTTTTGATGATCGAAAGATAGCACCAAAGCAAGTAGCATACCAGGAATTGCCTGAAAAAAGTAAAAGAATCATATCAGGAACATAAGCTGAAAGTCATTAAGAGTTTGATTTCTCTCCAGCTATGAATCATAGCAATTGTGACACATCAAAAAGAAGCTGGGAAGCTCACATAATTCAGAAGCAAGGAGCAAATTGTTGCAGGTATTTTCTCAATAGAAACTTCATTGATTTCTATGATTCTTGAGCAAAAGGTACACGAGAAAGGTGTATTGTATTGATGCATTACTTTTGAGAAAGAGATTGATTTAAAGAGTACCTAGAGATAGACTTTAGAACAGAGAAGAAAAGAAACATCCAAAACTTCTAGTGGCAGAAACTTCAAAAGCAAATGATGTTGCTTAACAAGAAATGAAGAGAAAGATCACGACTTATCAATCAAATTGCTCGAGTTTGAAAGGAAAGATTGCAAAACTGAAACGTACTTTACGAAGTTTTTCTTTCAACTCATGCTGCTGCTGTATGATGAGAAACAGAATGGATCAACTCACGCCAAGAGCCTTGACCACACTATCAAGTTCCAGAAACAGAGGCATTCAAAGCATTGGCAATTTCTTTAGTCTATCTCAATGGATACAGACACCAATGGCATCAACATTAGGCTTTTTTTCTATGAATAACCTCAGGGGAACAGTAATCGTTATACAAAAAAATTATTGCATATTATTGCAAAAAGAAAATCCATCACAGTGGAAGCAGCTTTCTTTAATAATTGGCATGGAAAAGTTGTCGTGCAAAAGAAGGTATAAACCATGTACTTCTATGTAGACTAGCAAATGAAAACTAAACTTGAAATGTACTCCATTTTTTTTTAGCAAATGTAACGTTTTCAAATATTTCATTAGGCGCATTATTCAAGCATTTTGCCCCAACTTATATCTGTATAAAAGGAATATCTGAAACAATATAATTTGTCTGTTACAAACTATTCTCATCATCCTGAACAATAAAGTGTTGGTATCCTACACAAGAGGAGTGAATTGTGAATCTTTTATAATTTTGAACAATCTGAAGTCGAATCTTTCAGAAATCCACCGATTAAGTTTAAACATTATTTATATGAAATACATTAAAGTAAAAGACAAAAATGTTTGAATGGTTTGGCTCCAACAATGAGCTTATGTTCACCCCTAACTACGAAAGGCATAGCTTAACTAACTCAAGATGTTTTTCGTAAAAGTGGGTAGACAAAAACTTTTGCACACATACCCAAAAGAGCCAACATATTGTAAAGTAAAGAAGAAAAGAAAAATAATAAAATTCACAATAAATCTTTATAACCAAAAAAATAATCCACTAGACATAACTAAAATCATTGTAAATAATTAGAGAAATATCACCAAACAACAAAAATGAGAAAGCTTCACTTTAATGGACTTAAATAACAAATCATGAAGCACTTTCTAGAAGAAATTTTTTCATCACTTTGAAAATCTTTAATTCTTGTAAAAGAGCTAAAAATTTTGTGTTGCAAAAGCTTTGCAAAAAGAAGTTAAGTTCTAAATTCACTCATATTTATAGCTTTAGATTATTTTAGAAATATAACATAAAAAAGATGACCATTTGTAGTATTGAAATTACAAATATTTTCTAATTTTGTCAAAGATTTAATGACTATTGCATGTTTTCTATAAACTCATTTGATCAAGTCAAACCTAATCATTGTAACTTATCAAACTGTTTGTTAGGTTAAACCACAAACTTTTTGATAACCATCAGAAGACCCAATAGTCTTAGAATAGAAACTCTTTTAAATCCATATTTTAATCGATGGTTTAAACAACATTAGACTAGTCATTTTATGCAACTTTTAATGCATAACAGATAATTTGATAGTCATCTAACAAAGATCTAATTTTGGTTATCCAACCAATCTTAATTTTAGACCATGGCATCAGATAATCCAAGCATCAAATGACCAAATGGTCTGATACCCATTAACAAAACATGTTATTTTGCATATATTCATCAAACTAAATCTTAAATGGTCCAATATACATTCTGACAAATATTATTGATGATATGGATTATCTGATGGTCAAGCCATGCCAAGTGGACGATCCAATAGATTCGTCAAGCAATTTAATTTGTATAAAACATTTAGTTTAGAAATTTATTTTGACTTAAAAAAATTTTTTTGAAAAACTTGTCTTATATAGATGTTTGGTTACATGATTTAATGATCTAATACCTAAAAAAATTAAACCATAGCTTGTATATACCATTACTATAAAAAAAAATATAACTCAAAATCTTCACATCTGATAAACCATCACATCACCCAAACATCTTTCCAATTTAGCTTGACTCAAAATCTATATATTCACTTAGAAAAAAAATATTAGATCACATGAGTTATAATTTTTTCTTCAACTAATCCACCACATAAAGTCCATAGGATCAATAATCTCTCACTTTTTAATAAAAAAAAAAAAAAAACTATGTTTACATTTAAAATGAAAAATAAAATATTGAAAAACAAAAAGAAATACATGCACCCCCTAAATATTATACAAAACATAATAAGAAAACATGCGCATAATTAAAAACACTAATTTCATTTCAATGAGAAATGGCATTACAATTCATTACATTTGCATGTCATTTTGTTTCTCCCTCTCTTTTTGGCATCCATCATACTAAATAACCTAGTCTACTCATCATCGTCATCACTTGTTCAAAACGTTTGAATCATCACACTCTTTGTGGCTTCAAACTTGTCCAAGACTGATTTGATATTTGTGTCAAATTCACCAAATTTCTTGTCTATGCAATTACAAAAGTTTGGAGGCACATAATCATAAAGAATTAAGGAATATTGATAAGCATTTGTAGGATAAGGTGGTATCCTAGAATTTTAGAAGTAGATGGTTCAGCTCCATGTGAAAAGTAGGTGGAAGAGCACGGTGATAAAATTGTTGCAGTGATGGCCTCTAGCATGGAGGTGAAGTCTCCATGGGTTCCTAGTTCACTAATGCAATAGGAGAGGTTCTTGACAAGCTTCTACCAAGCTTCCAAGATTTGAGAAGTTAAAAATACTAATAGTGTCATTATATGGTTAGGATCTTGCTCTATTGTTATGGGTATGAGTTTGTGGACTAGAAAACAAATGATATGTGGAAACCACAAGTTGAAATGCTTTTCAAAATTGTGATTCCTATTAGAGCCATACTCTAAGCAATGCATTAGCCAACATGAATAATTGTTTAGTAAGGAGAAGGAATATGACCAAGGCCAATAAAATAGTAATATGTTTCTTATCTCCAAATTTAAAAATATGAGAATAGATTGAATAACATATGCATCCCTATTTAGGTGTCTCATATCCTACACAAGAAAATTGGATGTGGAGGATCCAATGGTGAAGTATATATGAGATTAATTATAATCAAAATAATTGGAGATTGACAAAAGAGTTTCACTCCTAAATGGATTTCAAAGTCATTCAATGTCATGTCATATTACTCATAATCAGTATAGGACTTTGTTCGAGTGTTAAGGAAGATGGATTTCTAGGTTGAAATATCAAAAAAAAACCTACATCATAGACATTATGAGAAAAATATAGTAAAAATTGAATACAAGTATTATCGAAAAGGTACATTGTAGAGATATGGTTTGGTAGAACCTAAAAAACTAGAACAATGAATTTTTTTATTCTTTAAAAATGCATAAGCTTGTTGGTTCTAAATATTTAGAAAATTGCATCAATCAAGTGTAGATTTGGAGTTAGAGCTCAACCTCATCAAAAGGTAATGATGTGGGTAGTTCAATAGTCAATTTTTTTTTTTGCTAAGCTCTAGTTGGAAGAGGTAGAAATAGTTCAACTTGAGATTGCCTTTGATTTACAAGATTTTTTTCTCAAAAGCATTCTTTAAGTACGAAAAGATTTTTGAAGAAATGGATTAATTTTGGCAAAGTTAAAACACACAAAATTAGCTTAAATTCGAGAATAAGTATAAGAACAAAGATTCAAGCCTAAAGTTGCGAGTTTAGAACTCGAATGGATAAAGGAAACTCAAAATGGCCATCGCCTAAGGTTTAGAGGGAACATCTTCGTCAAAGCCCATGGACTGATATAATCTTAGAGGACTTATCAGACGGTTTGATAGATTGGTTGAGTTGTCTAATCAATTCAACCCACGTTGGATAAAATATGATGTACAATTTGATCCAAATTACTTTGGGTTGGAAGGTCAAATAACTCGATGGAACAGTTCGATGACTTTTATTTTAGCAAGTTAGACGACCTAGTTAAGAAAGATATGTTTGAACGATCCAATAAATGGAGCAGAAGCTTTAACCATAAACCAATTTCATTATGCTTAAGTTCCTCCTATTTTTTGTAAATTATTAAATCCAAGGGTTTAATGAAAATGTCAACCACTAGCAAATTAAATCTTAGGTTATCTATTAAAAAGACCTTATTTATATATGTGAAGGGATTATCGACAAACCCAATGTTGACAACTCGCTTCTTAGAGTAATATCCAAAGGTGACCACTCACTTAGCTAAATGCATGCGATAGCAGAGTGAGACACGAAAATATCTATTTTATGAAATGTAATCATTCCTTTAAAAAATTATAGGAGAGGAATCAATGTTCATTCAAAGCATCCCAAGTATATTTGGATAAAAAATATTGCTTTACCTAGTATTAAGACAATTGGTTTTAACTTATTAGGATCAAAACTTGTGGGCATGCTTTCTTAATAAGAACAAAGGAAGTATGTGGCATCTAGATAACAATTGTTTAAAATATATGCGAAGGTTTAAGAGTCCATTAGTTATGTTAGTTAAGAGAGTAAACATTGCCATTATAGACTACAAAATTCATGTGAAACAATTCTTAATCCTGCATCAAAAGATTAATTTTACTCTCCTTTGCCTGATTGGATCCCTCAAATGAGATTTCTAATTTTGTCCAAATCTCATGGACAGTCCTAAGATTTATGATTCAATTATATTTAGTGACTGATAAACTATACTAAAATATTAAGTGCACAAGAATTTAGTTGTGCATGATTTCATTCTTTGGTCAATTTTCTTAGAGGTTTTCTAACTATTTTATTTCCCATCTTTTTTGTGGGACTCTTGAATGGATACCTGACTATATCCCATGGCTCTAGATCTAAAGAGTCAATAAAAATGCATATTCTATTTTTCCAAAACAAGTAAAAACCTTTCCTTAACCAAAGGAAGGATGATGAAAAGATGAACAATCTCACAACATTGCACACTCATTGATTATTGTGTGAGACACGAAGAAGGAGCTTTCTAAGGATTTTACTCTCTCAAAATAATCATGCTTTGATACTAATTGAAGAATTGGTGTCCCACACAAGAGAAAGGTGAATTGTTAACCTTTTATAATTTTGAATAGTCATAAAACAAATAATCTCTTGACTAAGTTTGAGAAGTATTGATTGACATGCAATACATTGAAAGATATAAAGAAGTTTAGGTGATTTGGCTCCAAACAATGAGCTTAAATCTATAGCAGACCATGCAAGATCAGACTTAATAGAGTAAGATGAGGTGATATAGAATACAAAATTTGCTGGCTACTAGCTCGACATGAGATTTGATTCAAAATCCAACTAGAATCTCCTGTAAGTAGTTTGAAAAACTTATGAATAGGCATAGATTTAGTTCGATAAAGGCCAAGCTAGTTCAGCTTAAATTGACTGATTCAACGCTATACCAAACATTGCTCCAACTGAATAAGGTTAGTTGGTTTGGTAGGTTTGGCACAGGGGAGTGGGATGATTTGCTTTCAAGGTTGGCAATAGGACATTAGGAGTGCAAGTGGAAGTCATGCGCTTGCTTGCGACAAATGCGGCTAGGATCTCCATTATTGTTATGATTTTCTTTTGCACGCATGCACCACGAGAAACATCAATTTTTGTAAATGACAAAGCAAGTAAAAAAAACTCTTCTTTTTTGTTTATTCCAATGTAATATATATATATATATATATATACAAAAAATAATCTTGAACTAGAAACAAAATAATAAAAATATTCCTACTAAACAAAAAAATGTAAAAATACAAAAATATTTATAAATAAATAAGAGCTTTACATGGACCTCATGCATATTCTATCTCATCAGATTGAGGCTATGGTAGTTCAATCCTCATCCAACAGAAAGAACCATTTTTCATAGATTTATCAAACTATACACTGGATAGTCTAGTATACATTTCAATAGATATTACTTCAGTTCATTCAGAGCAATCAATTATCTAACAATCAAGTTATGCTCTGTAGAAGATTCGACAGGTTCATCGGAGATATGACACAGATAAAGATCTTAGTTTAGAAATTCATTTTGAATGAAGCAAAATATTTTTGGAATACTTGTCCTGTGTATATATTTGCTTTTATTTTTTCTTGATCTCACCCATTACGATCTTAATACTTCAAAATATTAAGTTATAAGTTGTACATATTATTACCATAAAAAAAAATGATCCAAACTCTCTATGTTTGATTAATGATTATGTCACTCAAATGCCCTTCCAATTCCACTAAGTCAGGATTTGTACATGCACTTAGAAAAGCATTACATCACATTGGTCATAATTCTATTATTAGCAATTAGTCATATCATATCCATAAGGTCAACAAATAGTTCTAATAAGCTTCATCATCTACCATGTGTTATAATCGCTTTAATTAGTTGATGTCTATAACAAAATTTAATGATATTTAAGTAGATTAAACATTTTGAACATTTATAACCAATAGTTTGACAAAAATGCAATATAGTTGAAACTTCAGGTTCATCCATGGACAAAAATTGGAATAAACATGTGAATATGTAGTTCAAGGCATGCCACCAATGGAAGAAGTAAATTATCCTTATAAAAAAGAAAAGGTCGAAACAAGACAAATTTGTTAGCTCTCCATCATGCAACAACTTTATGTAACACCTACGATAATATGAAACGTTGCGTTAGACAACAATCAAGCATAACAAAAACAATAGAACTACAAAGAACAAGCTTCCCATTAAATGAGGTCGATTACATGATACCTAGGGAACTATGCATTATCAAGCCTCAACTCAGCTTTAGTACAAGAAAGCTACTTCTAAAAGTCAAATACCAAAAAAATATTCTCTTCCCTAAATTTATTTTGCTAGGTTGCATCATTGACCTATTCCTCATTGAAGACTATTCTCTATCTTTCCTCAAGTCCATCTTGTACTCTAGTATTCTTTTGGATCACTTATTTCATGAGCTGTCCCATACATTTTAGCATCCTCGTCTTCTACAAGTAATAATATGGTAATAATGTTACTCAATATAGCCCCTTTGTCATTAACTAAATATGATAATAATTACAAAATATTCTATCAAACTTAAGGATACATGCAAAACTAGGGAGAAGGTTCATATCCCCATCCTATTACAAATCATAAAAAATAATAACATGATGTAGTTTGTCATGCAAATGAACTTCATGGAAATGTGAGATACTTTAATTTGTTGAACTACCTAAAAATGCAAGAAACTTTTAACTTGTTAAAATCCTTAGAAATATGGTACAATTTAACTTGTTAAAGAACAACAAAACTTACACTCTCATTCAACTTACCATCCACCCAATGGGGTAGTGACTCAACAAAACGAGCAACAATGGAAGTCGAATCTCCTTCCAATCAAACATCTACAATATACGAGACCCTTGGCTTTGCCACCATAGCTTCCAGCCCAATCCCACTGAGCTCAACCATTTTGATAGGATAGGAGAACAACCACATGCCAACTTCTGTCCAACAGCACTTTCAGGTTGACCATTCACCCCAAGAGATGTCAAAGTTCAAACTAATACAACACTGGGTAGGGAAACCCACAGAGAGTTGAGGGGTGGGAGTTACATAAGCCCATCCAGCACACAGATCCAAAAGCAAGTTGAGCTCACACCAACAATGTCAACCACATTCAAAATAATAAGATGAGGAGAGAGATAAGCTTTAGATTACACCACAGAAGACACAAAGTTGGAGCCAATAAGCCCATCCAGTAAATGTCATACTGGGAGCCCAATCAACAACATAAACCTTGTACACAAAGTTGCGCACATAGAAGACACAGTCCCAGTCCTCTGCACTACATATGTACAGGCCTGCACAGTTGTGTGACATGCCATGCTCAGAAAGCCACTGCATCGCCAACAATGCATGCCAATAGACCCTTTAGAGCAACAACATGAACCGTGGTTGCAAGCAAAATCATCAGGACCATGCAGCATGGATTCCCTATTGTAGTAGCTGCTACAGGTCAACACCATGCTGCAAGCCAAAAAAGCGATGTGGTCCACACATGCAACAACTCATATTTCAGCTACATAAACCAATCAAACTCCTACCTCTGAGCAATTCATAGACAAAATCAACTGCATCAAATAGCCTTCAAAAAAGATCTGTGATAGCTACACTTTCAATGAAGCAAGACCATCAAGCACAATGCACACCAAGGCTGACAAGACTGAAGCTCCATGTTGACATATGATGACCATCTCGAAAGAGCATAGGGGAAATTCCATGGGTCTAAAGCACTAAAATCACCTCACCAACCCATTAGACATCTGAATCTTACAAAAACAACATCCTTTTCGATGCATACAAGCCACTATGCCTAGGAATCACCTCTCTAACTTCAAAATGATTGTCTCTTGGAGACAATCCACTATAAGGATCGATAAACTCGAATGATAAATTTGCCACCAAAGCAAATAACCAAACCCTTTAGAGAAACAACATGAGCTGTGGTTGCGTGGATTCCCCATTGTTGTGGCTACAGCAGGTCCAAACCATGCTACAAGTCAAAATAACGCGATGTGGTTCACACCCGTGGTGACTTATAGTTCAGCTACACAAACTATTCAAACTCCACACATCAATTTGTAAAGCTAAGTAGGGGACTATGTGATATTATTAATGCTAAAGACATCAATCAATACTTATGATTGCATTGAAGCAAATTAGAACTAACCCTAAACCACGACAACTAATGATCTATGACAAAATAATCACAGCATTCAATTGAAATTGCAAAACATGGAAATGTAACAAAAAAAAAAAAAAACAGCAACAAAAGCCTCACTTCCATCAATTGTGATTGGCTAAATAGATCATTAAAGTGCGCTTCATCTTCTTAACATCTTAGTACGCAAGATCCAACCTAAATGCCCCTTGTCTTGTCTACTTGGTTTTCCTCTTTGCCAATGTCAAGTTGGTTTTGCACATTGTCAATCTATGTCCATACATTCAATTGCCTCCTTCCCTCCCTCACTAAACTAGATAAAGCATCCACTCACCACACTACACAAAGTATTGAATAATCCATTATTAACATGCTAAAACATTACTCCTGCATTCCTACATATGCATCTAAAGTTTCATTGAGCATGTGATTACTCTACTCTATCTTAGGATGACCATCTTGACAACACTTTTTATAGTGCATTATTGTAACTTAAATGAATACACTTTGTGTGCATTATCTTGCAGTAAATCCAAAACATAAGTAATATATATTAGTCATGGTTCATTTAATCCAACCCTCTTGTAATCACATCATTGTGGGAGTATTAGCTGTCAATCTGAAAATTCCAGCTGAGAAATGATTTCCTTAGAAATTTGTTGTTTTGAATTTTTAGATTCAAATGTTTAGTAAGTGTATTATGTGCTATTTGTTTGATTTAGAAATGATTAAATGATGTAAAATCCCACCTTATAATTCAGGAAATGTGCAAGGTCTTGCCTGACATATGATGATATTATTCTTTACAATAATCATATGAAGCTTTGCATAAAGATTGAGCATAGCTGATGCCATATCTTCACCAAGGTTTTGGCATCAGCTTGATTACATGAAATTTTACAACCACTGCAGAAATAATCAAAGCTCGGTAACTATGCTGCAAAATCTAGGAATAACAACAAAAATTAAAACATCATTCTGTTAAAAAGAAAATGTTTTGAGAGAAAATTTGAGGAAGAGCAAGCAAGTAATGAAATAAAACAGAAAATTGTGGAAAATAAGCACAAATCAAATAATAATGATTTTGTGGCATGGTTTTATTTGCAAGAAATAATGCTTTTTAATTAGTACACTGCAGACGATTTTCACCAATATAGAGGCCACTTTTAACAGCATGCTAAAACTCACCACCTTACAAAGTCACACATTCAACTTATAGCTGTGCTGTATCAACTTATCGATTAACCTCAACACAATATCAAGTTATGTCCAAAACCTGAGAATCAAAATGGATCAACTTAGGTCCATAACCTCAACATAATATCAAGTGCAAGCAACCAAGACAAACCAAAGCATTATCCATTTCATTGGTTTATCTCACAGTATCTTGACACCAACAGCATCATTAATAGGCTTTGCTCAATAAAACATTTTGCAGTAGTTGTGCTGCACGACAAAGTTTTTCCCATAGCCTGTTTTTTAAAGCAATTGGACTTCATAAACCATGTAAAGTTGTAAATACAATTTTCTAGCAAATTAGTGGAAACCAACTGTCTTGCATAAAAAGGATATCAAACTCAGTCTATTTATATGGGATTTTAACCAAAATTAATAAAATAACATTTGTTTTAATTTTGTACATGAAACATTACTCTCAAGCATCTCATACATATGTAGTTCAAACATTTTGCAAGAACTTATAATTGTATCGTTCAAAAAGAAAAACCGTATATTGGTATACAAGGAAACTTCTAAAGAGACAATTTCCTTGTTAAAATAACTACTCTCAACGTGGCCTCACTATCAACATTTTGTTATTAGTGTGATGCAAGAGCATCCATAAATGCCAAAGATCGTCATACCAGATGCAGCCCAATTTAGGCTCAGAGTTATTCTCGAGTAGATTTTATTTTGATGGAGTAGTTGGCATTGCATTTAGACTGCTAGGGCTAACGTTATTATTGTCTAGATATTATCACGAGATTTTCCCCATTTATGATCACCAGTTTGTTGGTCAATATTGTTCTTTTAGACTTCCTCATATAAGTGGGTTGGTTATTTGGTAGAATCTCCGTTTTGACCATCATCCTCATAGTTTATTCTTATAACCTTTTTATGGAAGATGTATTGGTTATTTTTGTATTTGGTATTTGAGTCCCAAATCATATAAGCTATTGACTTACAAGAGAACTCTACATAGAAAAGGGACTATTAGCTCAAGCTAGTACTTCAATCTCTTTTAATTCCACATCGCATGTAAGTCTTCTACTTATGAGGATGAACATTATATATATGGATTAGAAAAGCTATTATAATTGATATTAAGCATTTTACCAAACTCTTCCTAAGTGTATGCAAATTTTGTTTAGTAGAAGCAAAATCAGGTCGGTTTGATTCCGACGATGCCCCAAAAAAGGCAGGTGTGAAGCTTAAAAGGAGCGATCCCTATTCAAGCTATTTCAATACATCTAGTAATTTTTCAAAACTCATTTCTCATTCATTCCAATTTTTTTTTGTCTTTAATATTAACTTTAGATAATTTGAAATTTTTCTAGTTTCCTCTTTTTTTCTTTTTTCTTTCTTTTAAATTGTCTTGTCTTCACCCCACAACCCTTTCTCTCCCACCACCTAAACAATTTCCAATCTATTCCCATTTCCTTCTCGGTGTTTCTCTCCTAAGGAAAAGGTTTTTTTTCTTATATACTAGTCTAAAATTGTTAGTTTTTTGCATGAATGTGATTTGGATTTGATATTTACTCAATGTCGCTTGTGTAAATCATATATTTATGTATTCCATTTTATATATGTATATCATTTGCAGTTCATGTAAGCAGCTGTGCACATTGAGATGATCCATTCTTTTTAAGCAAGGGTGCAATTCCTAGACCTGTAAGTTTCTTAACCCACCGACGGATTGAAGCTTTCGTATCTTAAAAAAATTTAGTTTCTTTGTGTGCGGAGTTGATTTTTCAATTTGATATGAAGAAATGTCATCTCTTTAAACTTAGTCTTAAAACTTATTGTATATATGACATTCAATTAACTTGCATGACATTGTTTAGCATCATGGTTTCTCAAGACCTGATGTTCAGAACAGCATCTCTTAAAGATTAAGCAATTGAAAGAAGTATTAAGAATTATAACCAAATCTGGTTAATATAGAAGGTAGTAGCACATCCAACAACTAAGAAATGGAATAAATTAGATATTTCTACTTCTAGGAAATCAACAAAGAAGTAAGATGTCATTAATGTGAAGTCAAAAGAGAATCAAGAAAACTTTTCTTATTATTTCATAATGCAACATATTTCTGTAATATCTGAAGGTAAGGATAAAAACCCTGTGCTAAAAGAAGAACCAACACAATAATCAGCACAAAGAACAAGCCTTAATCCCATTAGATATAATGCAACTATGCTGTTAGAGAGCTTATCTACAAAAAAAAAACACCCTCTTTAAAAGTCCAAGTCCATGAACTGATATCCTAGAAATGGCCTTCACAAATATAAAACAAGAAAAGGAAATTACTCGCCATTGTCAAGAAACTAAATCAGATTATAGGATTTATTGTCCAAACGAAAAATTGATATTGGCATTTAAAACTTTAATCCAGTAAAATAATGTTCAATTTAGGCACAGCATTGTTGGGATATCTCATATTGAAAAGGCTAATGCAATGCCAAAGGCACTTTTGACAGATTATAGATTCATATTATTGGAAACTGTATATTAAGATGTATGCTTATCAGATAACAGAACAATGTGATAATAATTGTTGAATAATAACAAAAACA
The DNA here is from genome assembly GCA_023846275.1 of Vanilla planifolia. Classification (NCBI taxonomy): domain Eukaryota; kingdom Viridiplantae; phylum Streptophyta; class Magnoliopsida; order Asparagales; family Orchidaceae; genus Vanilla; species Vanilla planifolia. Next base: position 12,354,576 of record CM043871.1, on the reverse strand, counting down.
CATGTAGAAGCTGAATTAGAAAGTTACCATGTCTCCAAGACCCAGCATCATGTAATCCACTGAGCTGCTCCCAGGGACAACCCCACCTAGAAGATCCCTCGGAAACACAAGCTTCACAGGAAGCTCCAGCTTCTGTGCAATTAATTGCAACCCAGGGAGGCTTAAGCTATCTGCCACTGTATGAACAGGGTTAGAAGCCTTCTGTGTTGCAACGGATACCATAACGTTTGCTCCAAAGAATCTTTCTGAGAAGAATACCCAGAAGATGTCATAAACAAACAAGCAAACCAGAAGCAGAACACATATCTTAATGTTAGGCAAGCGCACATGGCTCACAAATGCTACACATATACAAATTCCCAACAGATTATTAAGCAACCAATGCCCTGAAACAAGCCAAGCACCCACTGTTCCTATACAAAATAGGAGAAGAATTCCTTGGCTGCGAGTGAATGACTTGGAGCAGCACCTGGAGACAAAAGGATCCATCAAACCCAACTGAGACTTCAGGCTGGCCACATAAGGTGAGAAACAGAAGAAAAGTGCAGATGCCGAGGCAACAGCAGTAAAAGCAGTCACCACGTGGGATACTGAAGAGAAGAGGTAGAACATAATCAAGAGACTGCAAGAGCTAGCCAGAGGTATCATTAGAGCCTGTGACCGGTCCAAGGTGATTGAAGCCTCGGAGAAATCCAAGTTTCTCTCCATTTCTTTACCATGATCCAGGGCTCGGGAAGCTGATGCAAAAGTTACAAGAACTGCTGTCACAATGAGTGTCAGAGATGCTGGTTCCAGTAAATAGGTCAGCTTCCATAATGATTCCATCGGAAGAAGTGCACTGAAAAGGAAAAACGTTCAACAGTATTCCTATGCAGCGAGTTACTCCAGCCAAACAAAGACTAATTAAATTGATACGAGCTTGCAAAAAGCCGCTCTGCAGAGAAACGGATAGTTGCTCCAAGTAAAACTTTTGTCATCAACAAATCCCCCAGATTCCCCTAAATTAAGAATGAAATGAAACTGAATAAATCAAACAGCACTATAACTCTTAAACAAAAGAAATGGTTCCATTCAAGCTTTGCATTTCACCAAATTCCACTAGATACAAAAACTTTTGGTAGATCAGCCCAAGTTTCTGATTTTCGTTCACAAAAGCCAGAACTTTAATGTAAATAAATTATTAAGAACTGCCATGAAGCTCAAATTGAGGGGAAAGTATACATTGGTAAGAATAAAAGAGAAAGCAAAATTTACTGAAGTTTGAATCTGAAGAACCACGAAGCAAAAGCTGTCAACAGCAACGAAGTCCAAACAAATGCAATCGAGCGCAGAACAGGAATCAAAGGACGGGTCGATTAGAGAGATTTATACGACGACCGAGAGCACGAATTCGATGAGTGGGGTTTGGACTAAGTCGACGAAATCTTCTTACAGAAAAGAGGCACAGGCGAAAGAGGAACAGAATATCTTGGGAAAATTATAAAAATAATTATTTTTGATTAAATTTAAAATAAGATGAATAAAGAAAAACAGTATACTGCCTTATTTGCTGGACAAAACGCGTTAGCTCGGTCTACAGTAAAAAATAATATGTGCACTTTGTGTGATAATCAACATTATGTATTAATATAATAATATGTATTATTATACTAATACATAATTTTATCTATACAAATATTATTAATATGCATATAAATTAATTTATAAAAGTATACTTATTATGTAAGTACATATGATTTTTTTTATATTATATACTCATAATTAATATGTGCATAAATTATGAGATATATTCATATTTAGATAATTTTCTATCAAATTAAAAATCATTGAATTCATTGCATATATATTAAATATTGAATAAAAACTATGTATGCATAATTTTGATACACAACACTCATAAATAATATAAATAATAACTAAATTATGTTTTTTATATTAATATGTCAGTTGTATAAATTAAAGTGTCACTCTATGACTCAACTAAGTAAGAATCAAATTAGTTCTTATATTGAATTAGGAGGATGCAATGATATTAACATTATTATGTTAAACATTAACTAAAATTTTTTAAAAAAAATTAAGATGATAAAATAAGAATCAGAGATTAAAAAAATTAACACGCACCAACTCCAACTGATATCATATTAAACATAACATATGTTTTTTTAATAAATAAGAAATATCACTAGTCTCTACATATAATACAATTATAAAAAATTTTGAACTAAGTTACTATCCTCATATTTTTATTCAATTTTTTTTATCCTTTTGTGTGTGAAGTGATTCATAAGATGATAAAATAAATAGATATAAGTCAAGATTGCTTTTGTAGGTGAATAAAAATTAATAATAATAACAAATATTATTTCAATAACAACAAAATACTAAAAACATGTAAAACATCAATTATGGTAATATGAAGTATGCTCTATACATAACATATTTACTTTTTTATTTTTTATTTATCATATATCATATTAATCATAAGGTGTTCACTTTCTTATCTATAACCATCCTATAAATAATCAAAATGAAGCATAAATTTAATCATCATGGTTCAATGGGAGATACAATTTTAATCTCATTAGATAAAATCACATCAAATATAATAAACATACTAGATAATCAAGTAGACATAAGATCCCACTCCAATGGATATATCACATCAATATCACATATCATATACCTTAAGTTTAGATGGCTGAGTAGATCAATGATTTTCTCATATTTTTATAAGATTTACTATATCTATAATTGTTATTTATATCCATCATCATATTTCATCATACTCTTTTAATAAAATCATATCAAAATAACATAATACCATCATGTTATCAACATAATTAAAATCACAATACAAAGTTATAATAGCATTTTTTTATCATATTTACAAACTAAAATTATAGTCATAATAGCAAGCTATTATCACTTCATAGTTTTCCACAAGAATTTTATATATTACACCATAATTTTATACAAACAAAACTATTTATGATATGCATAAAATTTAAATACACTTATCATGATTTGCATTTATACCTTAATTTCTCTTAAACTTTCTATAAATATAAAATTTATTAATATTTTTATTAATTTTAAAATAATTAAATAACATTATTTATTTTTTTATCTTTTAGTTTATTATTTTTCATAAGTGCAATATTGTGCATTACATTATATTCTTAAAATTGAGTATTATTTTTTTTTCTATTTTTCATTATGGGTGCATATTTATATATATATTATTATAATAACTATTATTATATTTTTATTTTAATTATTTTTTCATTCAAATTTCTCCTAATAGCTTAATTATAGATATTTAGTCATCCAATAGCTTGTATCACATTTGGTCAAGGTTGATCAAATGGTTCATTCAACCAACAAACCATCTAATTAAATCATAGAAACCTTCAACTACATTTTGCACAAAGATATGATTCTCACATCAATTTAACTCATTGTTTAGAACAAATTCATGATATAAATTGGTTGTAAATTTCTAAAACACAATAATTTTTAGAATAATTTAAACTTTATTAAAAGAACCTTATTTAACTTAATTACTTTCTTCTTTTGTAAGATACTTATCATTCACTTATATTTATTTGGGGATAAATAGCAAAAATCACTAATTAATTTTTTTTTATTTATTTCAAAAATAATTTATTTCTTATTTTAACATAAAACCATGATATATACATAGATAATAAAACTCTCATTTTATTTATAAGTTTTTAAAATTTAAAAAGAAAATTAATTAAAAAACTTTATTTCTCAAATAATCTCTTAGAGGAATTCCTATCTTGCAACAAGAAAACACCATGTATGTAAAAAGTGTATTTTCACCACATTTGTAATAAAAGAAAAACTTAACTCTTTAACCAAATTATAACATATTTGTTGCATTAAAATTAAGAACATAATCGTATGTTTTTAACTAAATAGATTAGCTATTGCAACACTTAATCCCATAAAATTAGTCTACAACATGATCTTTAAAAAGGTAATAGAATAGAAGAACACTAACTCCTCTTTTCTTAACTCTTTCTTTTAAGTCTTATAAAGTACATCATGATCATCTATAATTATTAATATAATTGAAAGACTAAGCTATTATCATAAGGTCAATAAATAATTACTTATAATACAAATTATTACATATTTAGGTTGACCATATGCTTAGATCACACATATGTAATAAATTCAATAATAAATCATATCAAAATTATGCATGTCCCAAATAAGAAATATTATTTTTTTTATTATTTTTAATTTCATTATTTCTTCATAGTTGATTGTTTCACCTTTTTTCGTTAGTTTAATAAGATTTGAGATTTTTTATTAGATTAGGTTTGATAAGATAATTCTCTTATCATCAGTTCATACTTTTTTTGAACCTTTCCTCATCGAGCTATATTATTTGTAGGTTTTCTGTTTATCTTAAATCTAGTGGACCTAGTCCCTCTATGATAATGATAATCCCATCTAATTTCCAAATATTTTGTAATGACATTAATTTCATAATTTAATTATCAATTTTTGAAAAATTAATTTCTCAATCCTTGTGCAATGTGTTACAAAAATTGTCATGTTCTATACAATTCAAAATGAATAGATCAATAAGCATGTGATAAAAATAAGCATAATATTTGAACTATGGGATTCAGAATCATCTATCTTGAATTTGATATTCTAATCACGCATAGAATTAAATTATTAAGAGTAAACCATCCCACGATTTTCACAAATTTCAATACTTCCTTTACCCCTTTGTTCCAACTACTAAGTCTCCAAAATATAAACAAAAATATAATTTGGATTTTGTAAAATCCCAATTATGAGATTTATTTCAAGTCCTACATGAGAATTATGATTCCCTCTCAATTCTTTAATATATTGTCCATCCACAACCAAAAACACCCATTTTATAACTTTCAATTTGGACCGTTCAAGTTTCTTACTTGCTTTCATGCTTTGGTTTGTTATAAATCGGCTAAACTATAGATTTATTCCACCTTGACATAACAAACTTAAGTAGAATAGAGGTTACACCATAATCAACATTTCGTTCAATTCTTTCATTTTTCAACAACTTATGGTGAATATTTCACATGACTGTATTTCTTGATTATTATGAAGTTAGGTTAGAAAATTTAGAAATTAGAACATTATTAATTTTAAATTAAAGCTATATACTTCATTTAATTTGAACTAAAATATCTTAAAAAAATTTATCAGTGGATTTAAAAATAAATTTCTCATGCAATGCTATTGCTCATAAAATTTTCATAATTTTTTTTATTATTGTTTAATATTTTTTAATATTTTTTCTCTAAACATAATTTAAATAATAACTTTTTTCATAAGTATATCTCATATAAGTGTCAAATTTTCACACAACTTATGCAATTGAGCTCTAAATACAATTGAACTCCAAATAAAAAATAATATTTTTGTATTTTTTAAAAAAAAACTTTTTAATTATGTCAGATTTTGCAAAATTTATATTGTATATTTTTAATAATTTGAGATTATATATCTTTTAACATCTGGGGGCCCATATCTGATTTTTTTAAAAGGTATATAATTTTTCAACAAGATTAAATACTTTTCTAAAAATCTCTAAATTTCTCCAAATACACATAATATTAATGATTGTTCTCAAATTTGGAAATAAAGAAAATAATGATAAAAATGAGTCTAATAAAGATAATTCTATTGAAATTCAAGGATGTTTGATCTTTTTATGAATTTTTAAAAATAAATAAATAAATAAAATATTTATTAATAACCCACTACACTTATGTTGGGGCTATATATCTTTGTCAAAGGAAGAATAAGAGAGAGAGTTTGTTTCTCACATTGAGAAAGAAATAGATAGAGAGAGAAAAAGAGATAAAGATAGAAAATAGATACGTTAGAGGACATGCATAAGCAAAAAGAGAAAATGTTATTAAGTTTAAGGGAGAAGGAACTAGTTGGTTAGATTATAGAAGGGAGAAGAAAAAAAGAGCAAGAAGAGAAAGAAAAATCTAATGAAAAAAGGTTATGAATTTCTTGAAAGATTGATTAAATTTTTTTTATAATTTAAAATATATTCAATAACTTTTTTGACATGTTTAAATCTTAATTTTAGCATTTAAATATTACTAAGTTGATGAATAACATGATTAGAGATAGTAACTTTGCCATTGAAGATGATTTGAATCATTTTATGAGCTAATGGGATGGTCTATCCAATCAACCTAAACCAAAGGTTTTATTTTTAGTTTTAAGTAATTCGATATGAGATGGGCTATATCAAGAGGATAATCTTAATCCAATAAAATTTAGGATACCAAAAATATAGTTTTGTCATAAATCTAAACCACATTGTAAATACAAGGCCATAGTGAGTCCATATGTGTTTATAGGTTTACTAGTATTCCTATTTTTTTTATTAAGTTATAATACATCATATGAGAGACTCATATGAAATTTATATTTACTTTTTTACATATTTTTTTATTTGTTGTATGTATTATTAAAATATATATTTTCATTTTTTGTTGTATTTGGTTTAGAGCCACTCCTTATATACATCTATATTTCATAATAAAATAAAAAAAAAGAAAAGAGTATTTGAGCTAAGTACTTTGATTAATTTTTTTATTTTGATATTATCTTATAAGTAATTTTGTTTATCTTGTATTTTAAATGTATTTGAAGAATTGTCTCTCAGCTGATTTTTTCCTTACTAAGAAGGACTTTGAGAGACCAGGTTCATGTTTGATTAAAATTTATTTAGTATATAACTTTGTAAGATAGAATTTATCATGATAAGATAAACTAATACAAAAAAGGTTATATAAGAAGTATAATTGTGATATAAAGCATATTGTGTTTGATTCATAACTAACTTGGAGCTAAAACAAAACTAGTCATATGAAGTAAAATCTTCTAATCATGTTTGTAGTTCATGTCAGTTAATAAGTGATATTAAAGACATTTATGAGACCCAATGTAACAACCACCCACCTTCTTTGGTGATGTCATAATGATTTTTCTTCTTTTTGAAAATTATTTTTTTAATTAAATCACCTTATAAAAATTTAGAATCCAAATTAAATCACCAAAACATTATTATATTTTCTTTTAAAAATGTACCTTCGTACATGATTTATCTCAATAGATATAACAATTAATACATGCTCATAGTTGTACAAATTCCATTTAGCTTTCATAACAGGTTTTACAATATGATAAAAAATAAACTAGATCATATATGATAAAATAATAAAATATGTTTTCTCATCAAATATCTCTTAAAGTCATATGTTATATCTCATCAATTTTTTAAATTATTAAAATAAAAAACATGATGAGTCAATTATCATTGACCTATTAAAAAATAATATAACATGTATATTAAACAATATTTTTGGGGCCATGTCATATGCTTGATCAGTATCATAATAGAATATGTAAATTAACCAATAAAAAATATCAAAATTAAATACATCTTTTTTAAAAATAAATCATATTTTCTTTTTAAAGAAATCATATAAATCTTTTAAACCCTTTTTTCTTTTGTATTAGCATAAGTTTTTCTTTTTCATTTAGTTTGGTTTTAAGATAAGCACTTATTATATTAAGTATCTTTTGGGCTCCACCTCTGAAATGTGCTCTAGAACAAGATATGCCTAATTAAATAGTCCCTTAACTCCACCTTAAACCATATGATATAATGAGATTCAAAACTTTAAACAATTAGCATTTTTATACATTTGAAATCATAACCTTGTCCTTTACATAAAAACTCTTGTTCTTAACTCCATTGCATAGCCTTTCCCCTTCATTTTTTCATTAGATGCTTTAATCCTATAAAGTGTGGTATATATAAGAAAATAATAAAAGTTTTTAGCATATTCTTGTATCATGCTCATATAAAATATGATATAAGCATCAATTTGAGGTGCATGATCATGCTCATATGATCATAAAAATAAACATCCCATTACAATATAAACAAGTAATTCAATCAATTTTTGATTTCTCAATTATTTTCTAAATTCTTATTCGATGTCTTTAAAATTCAAAGCATATTACATTTAGAATATATATATATATATATATATATATATATATATATATATATATATATATATATATATATATATATATATATATATATATATATATATATATATATATATATATATATATATATATATATATATATATATATATATATATATATATATGCATGCTAGAATGTCTACCTACCTCAATTTTCATTTTATAGTAATCTCATCTTAGGATTGTGCTTTTTTTACGAATTTATTGTTCATGAGATTGAGTTTTATTCTATCTTCTTTTTTGTTGAAATGCTCATACATAAACTATCATGCACCACCTATATTAATTACCAAAATAATTAATCATTAATAATAAATGAAATAATTAATGTAAAAATTGATGACATTGTAATTACTCAAGTGAGGAATAATGTTACTATATCACATTCCTATTATAAGATGATATGCTAAAACTTATCTTCAACTTAATGATAATTAAAAAAATACTTAAGTTCAAAAAATATATCTATACAAGAGCCTACCTATGATGTTATAGGTTTATAATCATAATTTCTATATTAACTAGGCAAGTAAGTCACATAAATATACTTGGTATATTTCACAACTCTAATAACATAATTAACCATTCATATGTTTATCTTTTGTCATAAAAGTAGTATTTCATTCGTCATCTAGATAGATTCTAACCCGGTGGTATCAACGTTTGAGATTTATTATAGAATGTAGATGCAAATAACGTAATAAACTAATGAAAAAATAAATTAAAATGTGTAATAAATAAATGATCAATTATAATTATCATAACGATAATGATAATGGATATTAATGAAAATAAGGTGATTGTCTTTCTTCAAGGAAAAAACAAAACGTAATCAACTTGAATTTGGGATAGATATTTAAAATCTTAAGAAAAGACTTGATAATCTTGGCACGATTCTAATTCCAAATAAGACTACTATGCCTTCAACTAAAACATCTGCATAATATATGGGATGCTCATGGGTCAATTCCCATTCTTCTTTTCTCAAATTTTATTGTGTTCTTTTTCCTCACTATTTGGGCATCGTTCTCTCAATATCACTATCCTTGTCATACCCCACCCTCGTAAGAGGAGACTAAAAGAAGTGATTTTCTTCACACAACACATCCAATCACATCTATAATAAACGAATACAAATATTTTAAAGTCACAAATCTCAGTATCACCACCAAAATACCATCGATCGATACCTACCATATTGATTTAATAAATATATATTATCCAATATATATAAAATACAAAAATCACCATCTAAAACATCATTAACCCACTCTTAACACTATCTTAATACCTATTATATTTTCTTACTCTGTGTCTTAAACCATGTCCTACAATACAAATATTGATAGCTATACATAAATCAAATGTAGTATAAGACATATAACATGAGTATATACATATGAATGGTTGAATAAGCATATATATATATATATATATGCTTATTCAACCATTCATATGTATATACTCATGTTATATGTCTTATACTCATGTTATATATATGAAAGATCATTAAAATGCTCATACATAAACTATCATGCACCATCTGTATTAATTACCAAAATAATTAATCATTAATAATAAATCATTAATAATAAATCAAATACTTAATGTAAAAATTGATGTCAGGATAATTATTCAAGTGAGGAATAATGTTACTATATCACATTCTTATTATAATATGCTTATTCAACCATCTTTCATATATATATATATATATATATATATATATATATATATATATATATATATATATATATATATATATATATATATATATATATATATATATATATATATATATATATATATATATATATATACTTATCTATAATATTTGTTAGTTTGTCAAAGTAAGTAACTCATTTGATTATTCTTACAACATTTATTTTCTTATGTATATATTCCACATACACATACACAAATAAGCATTCCATTCCACATTTTAGAAAAATCATATACTAATTGCATATAAATATATCATTCATTCCAATTAGCATCTTTGATGTTATGCAATATATATATATATATATATATATATATATATATATATATATATATATATATATATATCATGACACAACTTTCCATCTAATTTATGATTAAGTAATCATCCCATAGATATAATAAAAAGGAAATAAAACCATGGTACAAGATGAAAGTTGATGAGATATTGGTTGCATATTGAGTTGTGGATTGGCATCAAAGATTCATTACTCTTATATGGCTAGCATATTATATAGGGTCTTGATGTCTGAAGATGATGAGATTATGATATACTAGAGTCACTCTATTTTATGCATGGTAGATGTGGTGATATCATCATCATTGGCACTTTTTGCAAGACCTTGATGTGGCATGATATGACATAGAATTGTTAGCTAGTTATAATATGTTTAGTGATAAAGGCCTACATGATGATGAGATGTTAATTGAAAAATAAAAAAATATAAAATATAAAATTAGAAATGAAATAAATAGGATAATGACATTGAGAAAAAAATGAGCCTAATCAATAATGAAATAAAAACATGTAAATAGAAGAAGAAATAATAAGAATTTGGCATAGGACTATCATTCATTACTAGTGTGATGGTTTGTATCCTCAATTTTTGCATTAATTATCTAATTTAATATTATGATTTATTATTTTGGTAATTAGTACAATTGGGGCATGACAAGTTAGAAGTAAAGTAGTTGGCTTCTTTGGGAAGGTAAGGCCTACAATTTTTCTCTTTATCTATTTATCATTTTGTTGTTCTTTTAATTGGGCTAAGGTAAGACTTTCTTTATAACATATTAGGCTTGTTTTCTCATAATATATAGTCATAATAAAATAACTCTGATGAATGACTCCTTGGACTCATATCTACCTCATATCTACAACACATCATTTTAAAATGGCAGTCAACAATTTAGATAATCATACATTTTGAATCATATATTTTCTTTTCTAATTTTTGTTTTTATCCTATTTTCTTTTAACTTTCATTTCTAATTAACATTATTAAGAACCAATCCTTAATCTTTTTGTTAAGTGACTACTATCACAAATTTTCATTTTTTTGTAATATATTGTAAGTTAATATTTATAATAAAGTTATAACAAAATTATGCTAAATTATGTAAGAAATCATTATGCTAAATCAATCATGATAATTATTTTAGTAGTATCATAGATAACAAACATCATCAAGTTCACTTATTTCAAATAATTTCTTATGGGTTCAATGTATATCATATACTATTATATCAAACAAATATATAAACATGTAAGCTTGTCAACCTTAACTTTTATTGTACAATGGTTTTTCCAAAATCTTTGAATTTCTCTCTTAATTATTGTTAGCTACTTATGGATTTTTTACCAACACATTAACAACACACACACACTCTCTCTCTCTCTCTCTCTCTCTCTCTCTCTCTCTCTCTAAGCTCTGTATCAAAACAAAATATTTTTAATATTTCAAAAAAACTCCTTATGGTTCTAGCTCCATCTTACAAGTCTCGTGCATTGGATCATCTTCCCATCTCTTCATATTCCGCAACTCATGCTTCTAATTAGTCAAACAACTGTTCTTCTAACTATCACTTGATTTATTTACTAGAAAATTTGGAGAAAAATTGCATTCTAATCTTTTCTTTTTTGAATTATATGTAAATTAATCAATAATAATTTATTCCACAACTTTTGTATTCTTAATTTTTTATAATACTTTATTATATATTTTCTTCTAAGGTACATTAAGTATAGCATACCATATGTCGTTGTTTCAATTTAGTATTTCAAATTATCTATGTTTTAGATATAAACCTTCTAAAAATTAGTTAACATATTGTACATCATTTATAAAATACTTTACGTTTGCTTCAATATTCTAATTTCAACTAACAAGATAATTATTTCCTCAAGCCACACTTTAGTATTTGTTGCACTGTCTTGCTTTAAAGCCCAAATCTATTGTTCATTTAGTTTACCATACTCTCAACCAACCATACTTTGTTGTATACACTAAACCTATCAGACATAAAATTTTAATGTATTATATGTTTTTCTTAATAAAATAGTTTTTTTGCTTCTAACTTAACACCAAATTATATGTTGGCTCAAAAAACTCTATTCTTCACACCAAACTTAATTTTTTCTTTCTAAAACTCATCTTGAACATATGGGAGTTAAAAACAAAGCATTTCTATGATCCTATAAGTTGAAATTCTCAACTTGAAAAATATTATGTGTAAATCCAATTCCAATTCTCAACTCTAGAACTTTCCCACTTCATTCATCTTCAAGCTCCCTACATTTCCTTATGCCACCCTCCCCTTCTTTCTTAGATTTTCCTTCTCTTGCTTATCCTTTTGTTGAAAAGGTCCCATTGCTATTGCAACAAAGTATTATTTTTCTTTTTAATTTTACCACTCCTTCTTTAAGTTCTTCCCTTCCTTCTACACTTTTTCTCTTGCTAGAATCTAGCATTGTGGTCTCTCTCTTTCTCCTCTAGTATTTTTATTTTGAAATCTCCCAACTCTTCCTCCAAAAGCCATTATAAAAATAATTTAGAAATAAGGATTCCCATAAGTAGTAATATTACTAAGTTATATTCAAAGACATATACATAAAATATTTATGCATATCAATATTTCTTTCAAATATAGCAACAATTATAAATATACTCCAAAATTCAAATTAAACATTAATAAGTCTCTTTTGAATTCTTTTCAATGATATCTTAACATTAAAATTCATAACATATTTACTAAATTTTATATTTTTTTAGATTAATCCTAAGATAATATTATTTTATTTTAACTTTTTACATAAATCTTATGATATAACTAATATTTAATTATGTGCTTAATTATATAATTACAACGTTACAAGCTCATTACAACACATGGATATTATATTAATAATTTTCTCAATTTTTTTTACTTCTTTCTTCCACCCCCTTTTAATCCCTCACACATGCCTTCTACATTTCCTGAGTTCTTCCTATTTTCCCAAAGGCTACAAGCCTTCAATTGACACTAGATGCCTCTTCTCTTCACTACTATTTGGATGTTTGTGATTTCTTGTCGATTGGAGTCGCCACCATTTGGTTTCCTTCTTTGGTTCTCTAAGTTTAGGAAAACTAAATTAAAAGCTTTAAGAATTCTGATATTTTTTTGTATTTTTTATCAATTTGATTTCAAAAATTCACTAGCTAATTTTTATGATTTTTCATGATGAGTTCTACATGTTAGTTAATTTTTTTAATTGTTATTTATTATTTTAAATATTTTTTAAATACATAAATCATTAAAATAATATTATTACTTCCTTTACAATTTCTAAGCCTTTGATTTTATCATCATGATGCTTCTTTTTTTTATACTAAGACAATTCATTTGATCCTTTCTATGAATTCCAAACTTTGATTTGGTTTTATAATTTTTGTTATTTCAACTAATATTTTTAATAATTTTCCAAACATAATAGTTTTATAATTTAATTTATTATCTAATTCTCAGAAAGTTTTAATCTTCTACTTTTATAGTTTAAAAAATTTTAATTTCTATCAAATTAATATCATTGAGTTCATGATAAATTTTACTCTCATATTTACATCTTATCTCCCTTCTTTTAAATGTCTTGTCCTACTTTTGATAATAAACAATATTTTTTAACAAAATCTATTAACGTTTTAAAAGTTTATAATCATCATTAGACTTTTTAATAGATATATTATTTATTTTTTTAATATGATTAAAATTTTAATCTCGCTTGATAATTTTTAAATCTTAAAATAATTACCTCACTTTTGAGATATTTACATTTAAAGATGTTTCTTGTTCAAAAACTAGATAATATTTTGACTTTTTTATTAATTTATTATATTTATCTAATTAGTTTTTCTGCTAAGAGTTATTTAGAAATCTTAGAACATTCCTATTTTCACCTGATGTCTCTGCTCGAGTCTTGAACATTGCCTAAACTTTAGATCATACATCGGCCACCTCATTAGAGTAAACTTACCCCAAGAAAATCTATCTTAAAAATTTCAAATACATCATCATTAAAGCAACTATTATCATCTCTCATCAAGTTGTTATCAAAACATCATTCGTCTATCACCATGTCAAATGAATCCTAAAGTATCATAGGGATGAATCTTTTTTGAATTAAATTTTGTTTGATGAATTATTAAACCCTTTTATCAAATAAAAGCTGAATGATTGCTTTATCATCAAAAATAAAAAGGTGTTTTTAATGTATTGCAATTTCAACAACAAATAATAGGCTCTAATTTTCTAAAATTATTTGTCGCATGCAACTTGCAGGCAAAAAGGTCGGCAGTTGCCTTTTTTTAAAATTATTTGTAGCTGAATATTGATTATTCCGTAGTATGTAGATTAATTATTGTACTTGCTTTTAGTAATTATTTCATTTGCTTTGTGACTAATCTTTCTGGGAAATTATTTATGGAAAATTTTTTAAGGAGCTTTCTCGATAATAATTATTGCTTCAATAACTAATCAATTATTTTGCTTTATATTTACTTGTTTTCCAAAAAAAAAACTTAAATATTGGCTATTCTAATACTTCTATCATAATTCTTATCCTAATCTTAGCAATGATACCAATAAAAAGTCTCTTTATTTTCTCTTTCTTCACATTTTTTTATTTTTATTTTATTTTCTTTTATCCTTTTCTTCCTTTTTGGTTGACGACAATTACCCTAATCATTGGCAAAGATGACCCTCATCTCATTATGGTTTTCCATAGTGGCTTCCCAAATTAATAAAAACGAGTTTTATAACTATTTTATATTATTTAGATTTTTTTAAAAAAATTTTAAGAGTTTATTAACTTTTTTAAAAAAATCATACATCACGAAAAAAGAGAATACAACTCATTAAAGGAAAGATGTAAACTTAAAAATTAAGTGCATAAATTATTACATGCTTAACGATACGTGTCTAAATTATAACAAACTTAACAACATCAAGTTGATGACAATTGAAGTTGTCTAAGCAATAAAACATAAGATCAAAACTTTATAACCTTGAATAATCAAATAAGTTACAAGTTATTAGATATTTAAAAAATTAATAAAAATATTAAATATGTTAAAAATATGAGCACTAGATGTCTACACAAAGGAGAGATGAGTGAATATACAAATTTCAAATAAGCACAAGTTAAAACATAAGAAAAGTTTTTTAAAGTTTGTTAGTTATTCTTATAAATTTGTTTTAAAAGCACTTAATATATTTTAAAACATTTTGTGTGTGGGTGTAATAAAGAAAGTACTATTGTTATATTTTGAGAGCAAATGGACAAAATTTGAGTGATTAGAATAATGCTTCTTTATGAAAGCAAGGGATGTTATATATAAAAAAGATAAATATAAAATTGTCTTAATATTAAACATAACTATGATAAATAATGGATATGAGGAACTTTTATAATTATATCTCAACTAAGCTTGATACCAAAATTGATCAAGAATGAGCAAAAGAAACTTTTACAACTAGATTTCAACATAACTTTGATAATAAAATTGATAGAAGATAGACAAAAATGAATCCTATTGTGGGTTATGAAGTGGAAGGAAAAAATGATTGTTAAAAATAGTGAAAAGTGGTGAAGGTAGAGAAGTTATAAAAAGAGGTATTTATAAAAAGGAGAGGAAACCATTCAATGTTAAAAATAATGAAAAGTGGTGAAGGTATTTATAAATTAATATGATATTATATGTATTGTTATGACATATATATGAGTTTGAACTTAATTTAATACTACGTAAACTATTGTGATGCTTAAAGTTTTAAGAACAAGATATTGAATCTATTTATAAGTGATATTATACAATGAGTTTTATATTTTTTTTTACCTAGATAGTGATGAAAATTTATATGTTGAAATATTATAACAAAGATATAAAACATCTGTATGTGATGGGTATGAAAAAATGTCATTGATTTAACGATTCTATTTTCTACTTGAAATGTAAGATATGAGATATGACTTAATAAATGCATTAAGATGTGTTGGTTCTCCTTTTGGAGCCATTGGGATGAATTGTTTCTCCATTTTGTTTTACATTAAGATAATTTAGTTCTCCTTTCATTTTGATCACTATGAGTTATGGATGAAGTCATTAGGATAAGTTTGTTCTTTTTTTGAATATTTGAAGTGATTAAGCTACTAAGATTGAGATGTGTCACTTAATGGACATTTGAAAAGGCCAATAATTGGTAAGTAAGACTCTGTCCTATGTTGATTATGATATATGACCCATAGAGGGAAGGGACAAAATATTCGTGATCTTCTTTATCTAATGATAGTGGGTGATGTTTTGATAAAAGAATCATTAAACAAGGACTAACTCTTATTCATGATTTTTAGAGGTGTAAGGATCAGTTACAAAAAAGATCTTAATATTCATATATAATATTATATTATTAAGATATTGAGACATCTTTTAAGATCAAATTTATTTGGATCTCATAATAATTTTATAATCAAATATACTATGATAGGAATACTATTAGGATAAGTGATCAAGAGAAAATACTTTTTAATAAGGACAAAACACTCTTGTATTAAGATGAAGAGATCTAAAATGATAACTTGACATAAATGCTAGGATGTTATAATATATATTAAATAAATGAAATTGAGAATTGTTGATCATGTGTTATTTATAAAATATCTTAAATTATCACACTTTCTATTATTTATGTTTTACTATTCTATTATAAATGAGATCATGTTTGTTTCAATATTATATTTGTTTTTATGTATTAGTTGGAATAATGCTAACTCACACTAGTTATTTATCATTTTTATAGAATCATATGTTATCTAGGGAATAAGGAGAAAATTGATTAGAGGTGTAAGAAATGAGATAATATATCATATATTTTTTTCTTATTGTATTATTAATAAATACACATATTATATTATGTATGATATAAGTTAGAGTTGATTTATCTTAGTTATATATACTATTGTTGTTTATATATTTTACAAATGAAAAGGATGAGTTTTAAATATTTGGTAACCCCAATTTAGCATAATATCATATAGCTTCCTATGTTAATAAGGTCAAAGTGTGACAACATTATATCTGTCACACATACCATGTCTTATAGTCATAAGATAAGAGTAGTACTAAGAAATTTTAAAGGGGATGATATGTGACATCTTGATCTTAATATATCGAGATATTATCATTTAGCTCACCTTATTTTAACCCAAGTAGATTTTTTTTCTTCTTAAAAGATATAAGACATTTTAAGAGTATGATATCTCATATACACACTAGAATCACTTAATTACTAATAAGAAATAATTTATTCTTATATCCCTCTAATTAAAAGTTTATCAAGAACTCTCTTTGTTTAGTGATTTGCTATGACTTCATAAGGCATTTGGTTTCCAACAACTTTGGTTTAGGTGTCACAGGCCTACTAGCTTTTACTTAGTTCATCTTTAAACCACAATGCACTAGTAGGGTTAGATTGATATCAAATGTGATATTCTCTTCATACGATGTTAAGGCATTGTATCATTAGTTTCTCTCATCCTAATCAAAATTGGTTTTATCATTCTCAAAAAAATTATCGATATGTTAAAATTATAACATCTCATATAAAATTAGAACCATTTTATTGGTAGTTAATGTAGAATAATTCATTTGTATAACTCTCAACTTAAATGTCTATTAAGTGCAAATTCTTATCGATTGATTTCTTTCTCTGAACATCACTCATCATTGACTTTCCACCTTCTTTAGTTTGGGTGTAATATAATAGATATGCATTATTTTGGTGAAGGTGTGGATCTAGTAAAAGAGGGCTAGATAACAAATGAGCATCAATAATTGCTTACTTGGTATCCTTAATCTCAGCTTTTCTAATTTTTTTATCATGTCATTTTTTTTTTCTTTTTTTATTTTGAAAATCATGTAATTTTTTCTATTTATTTTTGAAACCATATAGCATAAGTATTTTTAAATTTTTATAATAAAACAATATGAGTTTAGAGATGGAAAATTTTGAAATAATTATGATAAAATCAACTTTTCATACAACCTTTGAAAACTATAATATTTTACCTTTCTTTTGAAAACCAAATTCCATACAATCTAGCAAAATTAAATTCTAATGTTATCCATTTACTCTAATAAAATGAAATCTTGTCACACTACACAGCTGATAAGAACAATAAGTATTCTCTATGTCAAGTAAAGATATTATCTCTCATTATTTCTTGATAACTCTATAATGAGTCTTGCTTTAATTTGAAAGTATTAGACAAAAAATAACTTAAATCAATCATTGCTGGCTCAATGGCAAAACTATGTAATATGAATGTAAAACAAAAAAACTTAGGGTTATAATGTATGTTGGGTTTAAATTAAACAATAAATATGTAAATAATAAAAGACATGTTATATTTCTTTTATATTCATTAAAACACCACTTTTTACATTTATGGAATATTGTGAATTTCTTTTAACACCCTTTTTTACATGTCATTTCTCGTTTCACTTTTTTACTTTAGGTTAGTTCTAGGGTTAGTCCTTTTAAAATTTACCAAATTGAATTAGTATAAGTAGAACAAATTATTATGAATAATCATAATAGTATCCTTTTGGTATTACTCCCAAAGATATTTTATTTAAGGTAATGCCCTCATTTATGAAGGTATTCATAAGATGAAAAGTGAAACGAGAAAGAGGTGACTACCTTAAATAACAAGTTAACCTTTTGAAACAAATATTAATGGGTCAAAATTTTTCTTAACCTTAGGCACCAACTCTTATTATTATTTTATGATGTAGGATAATATATCAAAACCTATTTTAACTTATAAACAATTAAGAAAAACTATAATTTAAGCAATATATCTATACAATAGCCTACCAAGAGATATTATATGTTTAGAATTAAAAATTAAAAGATTTTTAAACAAGTAAAAACTTTCTCAAAAGTCAAAGACTTGTACTAACGTTTTTAATATAAGAGATCTTAACATAAGAAAAAATAGCTTGAACAACTCACACTCATGTACTCAAGATGATGATAAAGTGGCATGACACGTATATAAGTAAAGTTTATAGAATATCAAATAACGAATTACACTATTATATAGACTAACAAGAGAATTGGACGTGACGAATAAAATTTTTAAAATATGAAATAAAGAGGCTAAGGAAACTCCTTGTGATTTGGTTCTCTTTGTTGAGTCTCTTGTATTCTTAGGGAACCTCTAGAATCACATCATCAAATTATTTGTACATAATATACTTGTATTATGCAAGCTTGGTGACAGCACTTCGTTAATTCATTAAAAAATTTATCACTTACAACACAATGAGCATCCTTATTTATAGAAATCTCAAGAATACAATAATAATTTGTTAACTTAAGAATGCAAAAAATATTTTGAAATACTAAGTGACATAATTTTAGAATTCCACAAGACATTTTAAAATTTAAAAATCATCACAAATTACAAAATAAATATTTTAAATTTTGCCCAAAAAATTAAAAAAATTAGCTTAGACCTACAAAATTATGGAATTAAAAAGTTCCTAAACAACATAGGTGTTTCGGGCAATTATAACAGTGAATGATGAGGTTGTAGTTGATGCGAACGACGTAGACAGAGAGGCATGTAATACCTTGGATTCGGTTATCTAGTTGGTGTGTGTCAAAGAGAATTAATGCAGGTCAAGGGGTCGACACACGTCTTTTTGGCCTGGCACATTCATGGATTAGGCCTATATGTGTTGATGGGTCAGCATGGGTTTAGCGAGTCAACACGGGATAGTGGGTAGACACAATTGTCATGAGATGCATGTGGGTTAGTATGGACTACAACACCAGAGTTGACAGCAACGCTACAACGACTGACGGCGACGGAGGTAGCAAACGGTAGTAAGACCAACCCAAACTCAAATTTTAGCTCTTTTAAGTAATTTTTCACCCAAATTTTGTATCGACAAAATTACAACACTATTGAATGGATGACCCATACTGAATTTAATAATAAAAATATTTAAAAAAACCGTCAAATATTCTTCAAATGAAACTATGAAAGTAAATAACTTGACAAACAATTGAAAGCAAATAGAAATATGTAATAAATAAGGGTCAGTTATAATTGACTTCCATAACAACAATGATAGTAGAGACTAAAGAGAAGTAGAGAAACTAATCTTGATACTACTCAGAGTCTGAACATGACTAGTATGTCTCCAAGTGAACCTTTGTGTGATGTATTGGACACCACTAGTCATTTTGTCACTTCATAATTTTTTTATGATTCATTTTAATAAGCAATTTGTTAAGCAATCTTTCTTTTTCCTATTAAATCATATCTATTTTAAATTTAAGCATATTCTCACAATTTAACATAGAAATGTTTAACATCTACATAGCATGCTCTAACAATATTATATTTCATATGAATACAAATAAGCAAACATACACAAATCATCAAGTATCACAACCCTTCCTAACATTGTTCTAACTTATCATTCACGTCAAACCTATACACCTTAATACAAAACATGTTTATAATGTTTACATTTGTAGTTGTCAAGTCAAGAATCAAATTTTGCAATTTACACAATTTTTTACTTCTCTTCTTAAGTGTTACCATGTTGTTATAGTATCAGGGCTCAATTTTCTTCTCTTGGTTTTTCTTTGCTCATTACTTAAATCCTTACAAATTTTCTCAAAACTCTTAAAGGCATTGGCTCATTGTTTTTTCTTTTCTCCAATTCTTTTGGCCAAAACTTAACCTTTCAGATTTCTCTAAAAATTCTTCTTAAGTCATTGTTGAAGTGAAAACTATTGTGCAAATTCCATAAGAAGGTGGAGATGAATTGCTGGTTTTAAAATAATTTTTGCCAATAAGAAATATACTTATTTTTTAAATATTGTTTTATAAAATAATTTTATATTTTGAAAACTTTGATTTATAAACATGTTAATTTATAATTTTTATGATTAAGAAAAATAAAAATAAAAGTCGATATTGTATACCAAAATTTTTAAATAGTTTGGTTTAAACTAGAATCTATGTTTACCCCCAACAAAGTTCTGAAAAAACTCCACTAATAAAAGGGTTATAATTAGAGGTTTTTTCTTACAGTTCACCTCTAATCTACTTTAGGTTTTTTTCAATGGTTCACTTTTAACCTACTAGCATTTATGGGTTCAACTATAACCCAGGCTTTTATGAGCTCAACCCTAATACAATTTTTTATGAGATTAAATCAAACTCAAACTTTCACAAATATTGGGCCACCCAACCCAAAAGAAAAACAAATATATAACAAGAAATAAATTTTTGATAAAAACATACAATTTTTTCTATGTTTGTTAATAAATGTAAAAAGGGATGAAGAGATCGAAATTATGAAGAGAATTAAGAAAATGAAAACTTAGAAGAATTAGGCTTAGTTGAAAAAATTTAGAATTTTAAATAGTTATAAGCTGTAGCTTTCGCTAGGAAAAATTTACATTAGTAGAATATGATGCAGCCCTTTTTTGATATGTTAAAATTTTATTCACATTCATTAGTTATTTTATTCACAATGGTTACATATCTATAAAAAATTTTGGTTATAGCCATTAGAAAGATAAGTAAAAGTTATTTGAAAAGCTACTACTAAACAGCCCAAAACACTTTTCCAAATGGCTCAAAAATTATTCTAAAATGACTGCTATAATGGCATATATAACTGTTAGTTGTTTAGCCATTAGGAAAGATTACTGAATCTGTTGGATTGGCACAAAGGAGATCTCGATCGTATGAACGAACGTTATAAAAGTGGATGTGTTATGGACAATTGGATCAAGCTTGATTATATCTTAGTTACTTAATCAAGTAAGATGAGATCTGGATCATTCGATTAATCAATAATAAAATCTAGATTAGATACGAACCATAGCATTCAAATGGAAGAGATTTGGGCCATCAGATCAAAGATAGATTATTTCAAACAACGAGAATAAAAATAGCCATTCGATAAAGTCAGACGAGATCATGATCGTTGGATAGATCAATTGATTATAGCAGATAAAGTAGTAACCATCTGATTGGTTCAACAAATGGATGATGGATTTATTAAAATCATTGTTTAAATGCATTTGGCAATCTCCACCATGCGATCGCAAAAAAGTGTGATCAAACGGAGCTGGGTGCTACCGATTTTAGATATAAATAGGAACAAGGGATTTTAGTTCCATATTTTAGGGAACAATACTTTTTTGTAATTTATAAACATTTGCACTGAGGTTTCATGTTGAGCCTAAATGGGGTTGGCTCCCCCTTGTACTCGTAGCATACATGTTTATATGGGTATAACCCGATCTATATGTACTTAGTTTGAGTGTTACCCAACTCAATCCACTACCTTACCCCATCTGATTCAGGATTTCATCAATAGTCAGAATGGGCTCATCTTGATTTGGTTCTGTCCATTTCCTTAACCTAGGCTTGCGAATGCTTGCTCAGGCCTACCAAACTAGACATGTTTTGCATTTTGGCACAGCTTAAGATGTGGCATAAATTTTTTTATTTAATTATAAAAATTTTAATAGAATTATTTTTTGATGTAATCAAGATTTAACAATCAACCTAAAATTGAATTTAATTAAAAAAATAAAAGTATGATTTAACTAAGAAAAGATTGATTCAAAAATAAAATTATGTCACTTAAATCAATGAATGATTTAAGTAAGATTTGAACCAAGAAAAGAATTAAGAGACTGAACAATTGAATCTTATTCATTTTTTAAATTAAGAAAATTATTGAATAATTTAGATGACTAAATATGATTTGAAATTGATACAAAAGAAAAGTACCTAAAAATCAACAAGCTAATATTCTATTTTATAGTAAAATAAAATATTATCAAAGTCGATATGCATGTCTTCAATCTTTGAAGCTTGCTAAACACTTCAAGTTACTTTGAAGACCATTAATTTATTATCTTCAAAAGTACATAACTTATTTTTTACTTATAAACTTATTTCATATTAAACAAGCCTATTAGAATAAAATATTAAACATTTAATACTTGACTCATCAAACATTAGGGTGACTCAACAATGGTATCCCCTTCTTTTATATACATTCGATGTCTCATTATCTTGGCTCTTCAGCAGCGTTCAACGATCTTTTCATATGGATGCATCATCACCTTTTTGTCCTTATAAATTCAATTGTTTACCACTGATTAGACTCTTCTCCATGTTGGTTCCCTAAGTTGTTCATTATTTTAGTTTTAAGAACTTTTTAATTATATATCATCGTATTGTATCATTTTACACTTCATATTACATGATACATAATATTTCTCTTTATATATAATTATTAGTATTAATCATATTTATATGATGTACTTAATTATATTTGTACCACACATTTTTAATTCATTCAACTTAGTTACTCTCATTATATTATATCTTATAATATATATTATATAATGTATAGTGATCTCAATTAAACCCTCTAACTTTATCAAAATATGTGATTTTTTAATATCAAACTATATAATACGTTTCTTCACCGTCCACTCTCATTACAATGTACTTGTGTGATTCCTTTATTTATACTCTTTGATGTGCATAAGTACTCACCTAAAATCATCAATCTTATAAGATTATCCTAATCATGTTATATGATTTATTTTCAGTTTATTCATCATTACTCATTCTATTATATAATATAATATTTATTATAATATTATATAATATTTAAGTTTTTTCTCACTTGATTATGTTATACATTAAATGATGATGATCATAAAACTAAGATTTTTTTTTATTACTGATGAATATTTGAGTAAGGATTATGTATTTAAAATTGGATTAACCTAGAAGACTCTTGCTCTTAAATGGCTTAGCATACAAAACTAAGAGCTATGAAGAAAAGCTTTCTATAACATAGTTAAACCATATAAATCTAATCACTATCTATATTAGTGGGTTAAAATACATGTATTCTCTTATTAAATCATATCTTAAATTATTATATTTTTTAGAACTATATAGTATATTTGTAATATTAATACAAACTATCATTGATTAAATTCAAGCTTTAAGTTAATAAAAATAATTTTAAAACAAATCATGTTCTTTATTGCCTAATAATCGTATGATACGATGATTGATATCATAGTTGTACAATATACATTCAAGCCTATAATTTGAATCTAAAGTTTTTCATAACATTATATAGTTATAATGCTTTCATCTTACAAATGTAATTAAAACTAGATTTTGGTATGTAAACTAGGTGGTACAATGGATCGACTTTTTATGTTTTCTATTTGTTTTTTAAGAGTTGAGTATAAACTATCATCATATGAGTAAAAAATATGTGTGCACACACATATGTATGTATGTATTTGTATAAATAATTTGTTATAATCAAATATGTATGATTGATATATCATATTATTATAACCATATGTTTACTTAATCAAGATATCATATCTTAGTTGTACAACCAGTAGTCCTTATATGATATCCAAGCTTAGTTTTGTGTTGTTTATAATTATTATATCATAAATATAATATAAGGTATTATATCTTTACGATCCATTCCTTCAATTATTTAAGAATAAATATATTCATTGTGTCATATGAATACGATACATATATTATATAAGTATGATTATTAATTGATAAGATTAATTATTGCTAATAACATTAATATGCAATGACTATCCATGTATCACACTTATACATTTTATTTCTAAAGAAGATTGGATGTATTAAGAACTCAAGCATTATATTAAAAAGTTGTCATATAATAAGAAGATATTTCTTGTATTTGTACAATAAGCTATTTTTAGACTTTGTGTTAATTATATTGTTGGATCATTTGAATGATCCTCATTTTATTCTTATTGTTCTAGTACGATAATTGAAACATAGTAATATGAACAAAATCCACATGACATAATGGCTAACTTTAAATATCTTTAGAAAGTTTATTAGTATAAATAGTAATGGATTAAAAAACTAATGATGCACATTTCAAAATCAAAAGAAAACAAAAGTACTCAATATGAATATACATTCTTATGATTTGAGTTTTTCCTTGCTTACAACAATTAATATTTCATATATGTGCATCATTTCTTATGTAGATCATATTGGTAAATTTTATACTCATTTAATTTGGTACATCTCTTTCTTTAAAAGGTTTAAAGTTTTGAGATATCGTATGCTTTATTGTATAAGAGTTTTACCCTATTAATATTAGCTAAAATTATTTTCATATTTTTTGTCTCCTCTGAGCAACATTATTTGTATTTGTTTCACTCTTTTTAGTTGTAAAAAAATAGAGTGACTTAGTGAAAACTCAATCAAGTTTTTAAAGAGATAGATATAAGCATGAGTTAAATCAAATCATCTAAATTTTTTTTATGCATTTCTTTGTAATATCTATTTTTTCTAATTAGTTAAAAAGAAATTTCAAAGTTTTTATTATAGCTTGATTGCTTGGTGTTTTATTGGAATTATAATTCACCCCTCATTGTGGTATTTAATCTTTACCAAAATTAACATTTGCATTGTAAGATCATTTACTTTTGTATTGTATGATCTATATCTTCTCTCACTTGCCTTATCGGTTTCGTCCAACTCATTAGCATTTTATTGTTCCATAAGACATTATACTTGTAATAAATTCTTAAGTATATTGTAAGTTTAGTTCTAAAAAATTTAAATGTATTATTCAAAATTTCTCAAAAAACCCTCTATAACTCACATAAATTAGAGATAATTTATAAATATTTTTATTTTATAAATTGATAAAATATGAAAAATAAGTATATTACAAAATTAATATAAGTTATGGGTAAACATTTGAAGTTACATAAAAAAGAGATATTTGAATTTTTAGACACAATCAAGTTAAAAATATGAATTTTTTCTTTGTAAATTATACATTAATGTTTGTTGATTGAGTTTTATGTATATTGAGACAGACCTTTAGATGATTGGTTCATCATGTATATTGAGGCTTAGTTTTATAGATGTTTATTCATCATAACAACTTGTGAGTTTTTTTAGATGTTGATCTCTATGTGATTGATTTGCTACCGATTATGATATAAACTATTAAAAAAAGCAAAACTTATTAGATTAAAAATGAATAATAATTAAATTTTATCAAATATAATTTTTTATATACACACATATATATGCATGTATGTATACGTATTAATACATATATACTTATATATATACACACACATACATATAGACATATATGTATTTTCAAAGTCATATATGTTAATATATTATAAAGTAATATTGATTTTTTCTTTAAAAAAATGGAAGTCTAAGTTTTAAATTTAAAAAAAAAATCCATAAATTTGCTAAAATAATTGATAAAAATTATAAAATTGAAGGAGGCTATACTAACCTAATATTTAATTTTGTTAATCGGTTTTCACGGGTTATGATGAACTAGCGTTTTAACACGAGGAAGCAATTACTGCACTTCGAAACTGTCTTCATCCAAGGACATGACTGCTGACTTAGGATTCGACCTGTATTCCGCCGTTTAATTTCCGTGAATGCTTTCGCACGTGTATCACCTGAATGCCCGCACGGGTGAACGGCGAGACAGAACTAAAAAAGTTATTAAAGGTTTTTAAATAGAACAACATAGCTTCTGCATTATTGTTATTCAGTGACATTAAAATTAAGGAAAAATTAACAATATTTATTATTGTAAGAAATTAAATTTTTTAAGGTTTTCCTATAAAATAGTTTTATTAAAATTCCAGTAAATTTATACAAGCAAACAAGTTTGAATAATTACAAAAAAAAGGAACTCCATTCCCATGTCTCGAACTTAAATGGCAGCGCAGTGGGGAAGGCCATGCATCTCCGTCATGGCGCTCCGCACAGCCTCCATCTCTTGTTTCTCCTTCTCAAGCAACTTGACCCTTCCTCTGCTTTACATTCCCTTCTCCAAAGCCTCCTGTTCCGTCCGACGACCCCGTCCTGTATACTGCGCCGAAGCGGAAGGGGTTTCGGCGCAACAGTCCATCGTCACCCCCTACTCACCTCTCTTCACGGCCACCATAACCAAGAAGAGAGAGCATCCAAATGGAATTCACGACCTCAGTCTCTTCACAAATGAGGAAATATTAGAAGCGCCGACCACACTCGAACCCCTTTTCCCAATATCCCTTGGGGAGCTCCTGCAACAGAGCAGACTCGACCCTTTAACCGTCTATGGAGACTTGAACGTCCGCATCAGCGGAATCCAACACGATTCCAGGGAGGTCGTCGCCGGAGATCTCTTCATTTGCCTCGTTGGCTCTCAAACAGATGGCCACGAGTACCTCGCGGATGCCATCACCAAAGGAGCAGTGGCAGTGGTCTCTGATAGAGAACTCGACAAAGATTTAACCTTTGAATGCCAGGCTGTCGTTATCGTGGAAGATACTAATTTGGCGATTCCTATACTTTCTTCTGCATTCTATGGCCGCCCTTCCAAGAAGCTCTCTGTAATCGGAGTCACTGGAACAAACGGCAAGACGACGACCACCCATCTGATTAAATCCGTATACGAAGCTATGGGTTCTCGAACGGGAATGTTAGGTACCATTGGGTACTATATTCATGGCGATCAGCATCTGGAAGCTCCCAATACGACCCCTGATTCCTTAATTCTCCAGAAGTTAATGGCAAAAATGGTGGACAATGGCGTCAAATCTGTGGTCATGGAGGCTTCTTCTCATGGGTTAGCTTTGGGTAGATGCAATGAGATCGACTTCAATGTTGCAGTCTTTACTAATTTAACCAGAGACCACCTCGACTTCCATGTAACCGAGGAGGAGTACAAAAGAAGCAAGGGGAAACTGTTTGAGAGAATGCTTGATCCAAGGCGGAACAGGAAAGTTGTGAATCTCGACGACCCAAATGCATATTACTTCTTGGCTCAAGGAAACCCGGATGTTCCCGCAGTAACCTTTGGAATGGAGAACAAGGATGCAGATGTTCAGCCAGTTGGTTTTGAGCTATCATTGTTTAGAACCAGAGTTTTTGTTCGAACACCAAAAGGGACTATAGAGATATGCTCCAAGTTGATTGGGAGGTATAATATCTACAATATTCTCGCTGCCGTAGCTGTTGGCATTGCAGTGGATGCACCAATGGAGGCTATTGTAAAAGGAATAGAAGACGTGGAAGGGGTTCCAGGTAGGTGTGAATTGATTGACGAGAAACAAAGCTATGCAGTTATTGTTGACTATGCACACACACCAGATGCTTTATCAAGGCTTTTAGATGCTGCAAGGGAGTTGGGACCTAAGCGGATTATCACCGGTATGCAAAATTCTTGCCTTTTTATCTCTTCAATTTGAAGCTCTGAGTTAATTAACATTTCCACTTTAATTTTCTTTTGTTCATAATGAATAATACAAATACAAGTAAGATTGGTTTCATATTGAAAGTCTAACATCAATCTTAGTTTCATGTTCTTGCCATTATTGGCAAGAACATGGTTTATTGATGTTATTGGATACAATACTGGAAGAAAACCAACACAAAAATCGAAGTTAAAGAGCAATATTATGCATAAAAAAATGGTAAGCACTTAGTTCCTCTACTGAAAAAATTGATAAAATATGCTGCTAGTTTTTGCATTGTACTCTTTCAATGCATGAGATCAAATAATTTCATCTTTTTGGTTAATTATGGAGTTTTTTTAGCGTTAATGCAACATCAATCAGCATTATCAGCAGTCCAGTTCTGGCTTTATTATGAATTTATCCATTATTATTGTTTTCAGTATTTGGATGTGGAGGACAAAGAGATAAAGGGAAGAGGCCATTAATGACAAAAATTGCTGCAGAAAAAAGTGACCTGACCATCTTGACATCAGACAATCCTAGAAATGAAGATCCAAGTTAGTATAAGATTGGTGCAGATTTTGTACTGTTAATGTATAGCAAGCTATGCTAACTTCCCAATCAACTCTTTGCAATTTTTTTCAGTGGATATCTTGGATGATATGTTGTCTGGTGTTGGTTGGACCATAAAAGATTATTTGCAATTTGGTCAAAGCGATTGCTATCCTTCTCTTCCAAACAACCACAGGATCTTTTTGCATGAAATAAGAAGGGTGGCTCTAGGAGCGGCCATTGCCATGGGAAAGGAAGGTGACATAGTAGTAAGTCCCTCGATCACATGTCTATTAAATCAGAATGTCGTCGTGAAATTGAATATTTAAAATTTATTTTTAAGTAGTGATTTTCAATATTTGTTTGTCCACAAGCTTGACTATTTGCTGTTCGTGTATATGATAGTAAGTTGTGGTCCAAGGCCTTTGCTTTTTCAATTCTCATGAATGAAAAGCTGATAATTGTCAAAAAAAAATATAAATAAATTTTAATTATTTTAAAGATAATCAAATTGGGTTGTCTTTTCCTACAATTGCTTTAGTCTCCCACTATAGAGTGGGACTTTAGGTACTTATATATGTTTGTATCCTGAGCTGTATTGATAAACTTGGAGTGAGAGTTGTGTTTTCACATACAAGTCGAAAACAAATTAATTCAAAACCAAGAATTTTCACCCCACCCCAATGCATGTGATTAGCTTGCAGGGTATGTTAGGGAGGCGACTCACTGTGAAATATCACATTTTCCTAATCTCTTGAGTATGTGAAAGTTTATCTCCTATCAAATCTCTTAAGAACCTCATTGACAAGTAATCCTTGAGTGATAGACTTCATTGTATGTTGCAACCGGTGTGCTCTGTACCAAGAGGTTGTTTAAGAGGGATGGAAATAGTTATCATGTACAAAGCTTTTGCATGCCATAACTATAAATTCTTCCTTACAGTTTTTTATAGTGCTATTCTGAATTTGTCAGTATCCGATTCCCAAAAAATATCAACAGAATTTGTTAAGGAAATATTTCTTACAAAGCTTTTCATTATTCAAACTTCAAGATCACCATGAATGCAATTGCACTATACATCATTGAAAGATTTAACAACTCATTTCATCTCATTCTATGTTCTAATCATCATGCATTCTGCAGGTTGTTGCAGGGAAAGGACATGAAACATATCAAATTGAGGGTGACCAGAAGAAGTTCTTCGATGATAGGGAAGAGTGTAGAGAAGCATTGAAGATTGTTAAAAAGTTGCAGCAAGATGGAGCAGATGCCAGTGAATTTCCATGGTGGTATGTAGCTATTTGCTTTTTCTCAATGTTGATTTAAGGACCTATTCTTTTTGCTTTGCAAAAGAATATATTTGCACTGTTGTTGATAAACATTTCTAGTACTTTAATTTGCTTAATTAGCTTGATAATCCCAAGCATTATGCTTACA
Source organism: Vanilla planifolia (assembly GCA_023846275.1). Classification (NCBI taxonomy): domain Eukaryota; kingdom Viridiplantae; phylum Streptophyta; class Magnoliopsida; order Asparagales; family Orchidaceae; genus Vanilla; species Vanilla planifolia. The sequence continues at coordinate 12,324,075 of CM043871.1, read as the reverse complement.
GATAAAAACAATGAGTTGGCTTTAAGAGTGCCTATTTGGTAATCCCTATTAAATATGTTCTAAGACCTGTGTATAAATGGCATTGTTCTTATCATCTTCATTTTAAACCCTTCTTGTGTCTGTTTACCAACAGCCATCCAGCAGAGAGATAAGCAGAAAACAAGCAGCTGATGTTGTATTTTTTCCATTGCTTTGCCACAGGTTGCCACAGAGGTACTGAGGCTTGTTGAAGGAGAAATTAGATCAAGCTCTCTTTCATCCATGGTGAATTGGTGTGGTAGAAGACTGTCATGGAGAAATTGCCAATTGAGTATAACGAAAGCATTTGTCAAGTTTACACTTGTAACTTAATCTCCATGTTAGCGTACAGCAACCATATCAATGTAATGTTGTTTTTGCCGTAGTGATTTCCCCCAAATAAGGCTTTAGTACTTCAATTTTCTTTTGCATCTCTTGACTAAAGTGCTTAAACTAAGGCGGGATTTTGGTCAAGTTGGAAAATGCAGTTGTTGCAATTTTCCACTGGGTGATCATCAACGATATGCTAAAAAAAAATTGTAAAATTAAATTTCAGATACAATAGACTAAATAATAAAATTTTAATTTGTAATAAATGAATTTGAAATTTGTATATAGAATTTAAACTACATTTACTCAAATTTGATCCATGAGAAAAATACTTATCAATTTCCTCTTTTTAAAATAAATTTTACATAATGTAAGCAAATATAATCTTATAAATTATTAAAAAAATGTATTAATGGACTTTATGAAGATATAAAAAAGTTAAAATACTCAGATAAATAAAACTAATTCTTTATGTGATAATCCAAGCATTGTTAGTGCTATTGTTTTAACAAAGAGATTTATGTACAGTATGATGAAAATGTGACCAATGTGTTTGAACTTTTTTTATTACAATTTTCATAGAAGAATCAAGATTTAATTTTAATTTTAATTTTTTGACATATATAATTTATGTTATCCTCTATTTGTGTTTACAATCTAATAATATGTAAAATATAAAAAATTTTAAAAAAATACTAAAATAAATAGTAAAATAATAGATGTTATCAATCCATTCAGTAGGAGTAATGATAAAACACAATGTTCCTTTCAAACCAATTTTTCTTTCTTTTAAAACCAAAAAATTATCACAATAAAGCACTAGCAAAAATGCAAAATCCAACAATCCAAAGGTAGTCTAAAGGCAATCCAAATGCAACCCTAAATATTACAAAATATGAATGTAACAACTCAACTCATCTCATAGTACTTTCTGGAAGAAATAATATCAAATGCTACTAGGTTCTCCAATTTTATGTTTATTTGTGAGTTCCCATATAATATAAGTAAGTGATAAGAATGAGAAAATTTTGTATAATATAAAAGAAATAATAACAAATACATGATATCTATGTAGTATTAAGTAAAAACACATCATTAATAAATAATACTTATCATGATTAATCTCATGCATATTTATGTATGAACGTTTCATGTTTCGCAATATAGAACTTCTTTTACTCATTATTTTTCTATCATTTCTCATCATGTAATTTCTCAATTTCTCATATCATTCTAATCTTTTTCAAATTAAAAGCTTTGTTTTCTCATAATGGTTATTGTTCCATCAATTGGCCAAGCTGATAATACAAAAAGGTCACAATCACATCAAGTTATCTTATTAATTATGTCACATTATCTTTGCTTGGTCACAGGATCACTTAGTAAGCGATAATTATGGGATAACATAATAAGGAAAACTATGATACCATATCATTGTTATTGTATTTCATATCATTATCATAAGGCTTGCATAGCTAAAATATATTTCTCATTTTTCTTTTCATTACATTGCATTTTCTTTAAATATACTTTAGTGTACATAGAAATAAAGATGCATCCTATAAATATAAATAGCTCAATCTCATCCTGTACAACATGTAATACTAATACATATGTCATTTTATATCATAATACACGTATGCATATGTCAAATGATATCATGTTTCATACTCATATAAACTTATTGCTCATGATAATTAACAAGTTTTATTTACTTCACAATTATTCTAGTTTATCTACTGAATTTTTTTGAATTTGTTCTCCTTTTATCTTCCCTTATTCTTTCGCTTACTACAACAAATTATACACCACTTAATACTAAAAATACATATTTTTAATTTCTTATGTTGGCTAAAGCAATAAAATATATAACTGTATAGCTATCAAACTCAAATAAAATCTTCAAATTTCTTACTTATGTGTTGCAGCACTACATATTATATGCATATGCCTACATGCCATACATTGGCCCACACATATCATATATTAGGTCTAATGTAAAATATAAACCAAGATGCCCCCAAGCACATAGAGAAAAAAGAACTTGTCAACTATCCAAATGAATTGAATTTAATTAAATAAAACTAAGTCTTTTAATTCCCTCTTGCTTGAAACAATTCACAACAAAATCATTTGACTTAAAATTTACAAAACACATACTAATGAATTTCTCATGACAATCTCTTTCAACAATATGCTCTTTCTCCAATTCTAACATACTTTAATGGGCATGATTCCTTAGGTGCATGTAATAATATTTTATTTTGTTCTTAACAAAATTTAAAATATCAATAACAAATCTCAAATACATGAACACAAAATTGCTAAACCAAAATTCAGATTATTACATGAGAAATGTTAGATAGTCCAAATTCTAAATAATAAATTGTAAAGGTTTTTTTAAATGACTTTGTTGAAGACAATAAAACAATTAGTTTAAACACTTAACCTCACATAAAAGGTTAATTTATAGGAAATTAATTGCAATGCATGCATTATATAAAGCAAAATGGTTTATGAGGATTTTCTTAAAAAACAAAAAAGAGGATTACTTGTGACAAAAAATAAGAACTTTTTTTACTAGTATAACAGTAAGTGATGGGAATGCAAGCAAACATTGTCACAATCAATGTACCTTTTGTGGAAATCCACAACTCTCGTTTCCTTCACATTGAAATTAATCAAATAAAATAGTATAGAAAGTGACTTTCATACTTAAAAGCAACTATCTGATCTTCTCATTGAGTATAGATAGTCTCTCTTGCTTTTAAATTTTTTTTGAAGATAATAATTGTGATAATATGTTTTGATACATTCACATAAATATTTTTATATATTGAAATAAAAAAAACCTTTAATAAACCCAATTATTCAACTTCCTCCTATTATCCAACACATGTCATCCATGTGTTCCTCTATTTCTAACATGGTCATTGACTTGGTTTTCCATGGATTTTGTTGCACTACATGATTCTATTTTTTAATTATGCTCAAATATCTAACCTAAGATCATCTATTTGACTTGACCAACTACCCTATTAAACCCTTCTCTCTCTCTCTCTCTGTCTCCATCTCCCTCCCTCCCTCCCTCTCCCATTCTATTAATGATGTGACTTTCTCACCATTCATATCTTCTAGCTCACACTATTGTTTTGCACCCAAACTTGAGATCTTTCTTGGTAAGTTTGGTCTTACTTGCTTAACTGACCCACTTTCCATCCTTAAATAAGCTTTATATCTAGTACAATTATTTATCCAACCACTACTATCCACATCTCTTTAAGATCTATTATATTAAATACCCATTCAATGTTGATGTATCCTTGATAGATACATCTCTTTTAGGCTTATTTTGCCACTCACACATCACTAACCTTTCAAATCCACTTGACAAATCCATATCATCTCTTTTGTCATTATATAAAACCATCTCTTATCAAAAATAGCCACTTAATTGTAAATATACTTTCAAGCAATCATAAGTTCTTGACTCGTTTGTACTTTCACTATCTTCTTAAGGTTCTTTGTTATTACAACAAGTTAAACCTTAAAAGCTTGTTGGACTCACTTTCATTTTCCTTTCTTTTGACTTTAGGTAGAAAATTATTATTTTAGTTAGCTCCCTTTTGTCAAAAGTCAAAAGAAATAATGGAACTCTTTTTAATGTCATTTGTGATCATTGTTTTTATTTTTATAAAACTTTTCAACATTTTTTTGTGTTGTCTTTGTTTTACTATATTCTTTCATAATTTACATACACATGTTGGAATTTTCTTAAACACATACATAAGAACAAAGTTTGTATCAATTTTAAAGACTATCCATGATATGAGCAAATATCAATAAAGGTATTCATCACTAGAGTTAAGTTTGTTATCATGTTTTAAAATCTCATTTTTGTTTTACTAATCTGCGTTTTAAAACATGATCAAATAACGACTTTCGAAACACATAGAAAAAATTTTAAAACTAAGTTGATTTAATACAAATATTTTAATATTTCAAAATAATATTAAAATTTAATATTATCTTTCAATTATTTATCAATGGTTTCTAGATAACATAATACTAAACAAATAAAATTTCAATAACAAGAAACAAGAATACTTTACAAATCAAACTATTTATTAATAATTTGAATATTTAGCAATAGATACAAAAATTAAAAAAAAATAAAACAAATACATTCCATAATTTGCTCACTCAAAATCAAAGAAAAATATAGATAAAATTGCTTGCTAGAGACATAAGCTACTTACCATCAAGATTATAAGTAGTACCATCAGTCATAGCAAAATCATCAATTGTATACTTTACCTTATCAAACCTCCCTTTCTCACTAATAACTTTAAACTTCAAGTAATCTGCACACAAGAATGGCTTATAGACCCTCTCCTTCTCAACCATTTCTTCTGGAGCCCAAACCACCTTCTCATCCTCAAAGCACCAAAAGAAGGCCAAGGAAAGCCTGCTTCTCGTCTTCCTCAACACAACCCTGTGCTGAGATGACCTCAATTTCCCATTGCTCCATGCCTGCAACAAGTCCCCAACGTTCACCACCAATACCCCATCATCACATCCAATTTCCTTCCACTCTCCATTCTTTGCTCTCACCTGAAGCCCTCCAACCTCATCCTGATATAAAATTGTTATGCAGCTCATGTCTGTGTGCATTCCAAGTCCTTCAACTTCCCCAGCTTCCATCTCCTCTAATGGAGCATAGCTGTTTATCCTCAAGTACCCATGACAATTGCTAAACTCCGATTCGTAGCACTTCGAACCGAGATCGCCACCCAAGCAATCCAAGAGAAGCGCGATGATTCGCTTCGAGAGTTCCATCATCCTGCTCCCATAAGCTTGCAGTGTTTCGCTGCACAGAAGATAGATGTAAGGATGCAGTTTGTCAAGTGGCGTGGCATAAGAGTTCACTTACTAGAATTCAACATTTTGGGTTTCAAAGAGAGCATGGCAAGAGCTCTTTGCCGAGGTGTAGTAGTCTGGACCAGAGATTTGAAGGCTCTCGAAGAAGGGAGATGCTATGAAATGTGGTGTATACATCTTGAGAGAGGAAGAGGGCCCCAACTTGAGTTTAGTATCTAAAGGGAGACTGAAGACCTTATTGGAGAAGGAGCGGAGCTTAGTGTACAGTTCCTTGGAGATGCCATGATTTGTGATGTAAAAGAATCCCCACTCCCTGCATGCTTGTAGAAGGGTGGAGAGGGATGAATAAGGCAAGGGCTGGGATACATCTATAAGAGGAAGCTGCAATGGAGATATAGTATATTCAGCCATGGGATTCTTTCTAGTCTACCTTGGTTGTGTAAGAAAGGATAGCTTTGCCTATAAATAAGCTATCAACTCTGACCAAGCTCACATAACCAAGTCTTGTTGGTTGCATCATGTACGCAAGCTACATATTATATATAGGTGTTTTCATGACAAATCAATAGGGAAAGTGAACAAGAATTCAATGCGAAGGGATTGTTTAAGTATGGAAATGCGTTGAACTTTAGCTGCATGTTGTGTATAGATTACTGCACTTCATAAAGAACAATGCCTTGTTAGATTCTTCTCGAAGTGTGCCACATGCATAGTAACTAAAATTTCCTTGTTTTCAGGGAGAGGACCTTGCAGGTCTTCTCATCACCAAATGAAAGCAAATTGTTTATTGTGATTTCGCTTGTGAAACATGACTTTATAGTTGTTTGCATTAAAGTGAGTGTTGACTCTATGGGTTTGTTTGCTTTATTCTAAGTAGAATTACAGAGTGACGAATTGGATAATTGACTTTTCAAATGGTGTTTGATTCAAGCATCCCACGTAAATGACATGTTATCTTTTCATCTAGCACTTGATGCCACTACAACATCCACGTTGCTCATCAATGTTAGAGAAGGAAGGCTATAGAACAATCCAATAGCTAGGAATATATATTAGAAGAATCCATTTGTTGACTTCAATAAGAAAATATGATTTTTTTGGTTCGAATTGCAAAAAAATTTAGAAAATTTTGAAAAAACAAAAGAAAAATTTGAAAAAAAAAAGAAATATTGTGAATTAGTAATGTGTGATATATAAATAATAATGCTATTAACTACTTTTAAGAAAGTTTAATAAAGGCAAAGGAATCAAATGCAAACTGATAACAATGATTTATATTGTAAATTAGTTTATTGTATAAATGTCATGATAAATTTTGACAATGTTGAAAAAATTATTTATATACATATAACTATTATAATTATTGGTATGTTGATGTTGGCATGTTTGTGTTTTTGAAGTTTTATTGATAACATGTACAAGTATTTTATGTTTTGAAAATTTTATTATTCAATCACAATACATAGAAAAAAAAAATGAAAACTAACAAAGTTATAACATGGGTAATTGTCTTTGGTAAACACTTTTATGAGAAATAAAATTAAAAAAATTGACAACTTAAATATTTTTTTTGTTGCATGTTATAGATATCATTAAATCTTTGACCTCTAAATAATTGGTTTGTTATCAGTTATTGTATAATTTTTTAGAGAAACATGACATCACTAGATAAAAATATATTATAAATATAACATTTTACATATTTATTTATTGTTATATTTGACTCATCATATGACTTTCATAGTTTAGTTTAGTCTCTTAGTATAGGTTTGTTATTTATATTATATATTCCACATAAATGTAATAATGTCTATACATATGTTTAACATATTAGTTTTATCGTAGTTTCATTTTGAGTTTATAATTGGTTCACACTATATTCAAACTATATTATTTCATATTTTTTAAGCATATGATGATTGGCATGATATATTGGGAAGAGTGTAAAAATATAAATAATAAAAATTACAGAATAAAAAACTTAGATAAGATATAAATATTTTATATGTTGTTATAATTTTTTCTAATATGTTTTGTCATCTATTAAATTGTTTATTATTAAAAAATAATAAAATAATCAGAAATTTGGTATTTATTTGTACTTCGATTTTACTAAAGTCCTATTGAAACCATTAACCTTGATTTGCAATGCATTTTTCACAACTAAAAATTAATAAGTTCTTTGACTTGGGAGTGACACTTTAGAGTTGTGACTTTATTTTTGTCTAGTAGAGATTTTGTAAAGAGGAATATCTATGCTTCCATCTTTACATTTATAAGTAATATTGTTATTGTCATAATCTTTGTGATAGTTTCTTATAATAAGATTTTTTATATAAAAAAATATGTTTGTTATTCATTTTTTTGTTTCTTCAACTATACTTTATCATAAAAAGGACAATGTTTATTATATTCTTGACATTGATAAGAAGATAATGCATCTTATGAGATAGGAACTAATATATATTTTAAATTGCAAGTCATGCAATTTGGATTTATTTTAATGTTGAATTTAATAATTAGTTTTGCAACAAATTGAAAGTTAAATGGCCTAAGTTGTCCATTACATGCTAACATTACATTTTAAACAATTTTCTTATATAGCTTGTAATGGGGACAACTTAAAGCAAACTTAATAAAGACAAGTACCCTTAGCTTTATTCCTTAAAAATCTAAGTTCAATTGTAATAATGATAATATGTGATATAATAAGAAAAAATGATAGTACAAAAAAAAATATATGATATTAATCATCCATGTGTGTAGGCATAAAGACTTTTTATAAAAGAGTTTAGTGTAAATGAGAGTGATGTTAAGAGAACTATTAAGTATGAAACCTAGAGGAGTGCATTAAAAACATGACTTATAGAAAGAAATAAAGATTTTATAGTATGATATCTTTTTAGAGGTTCAATTATCTCTTAAAAAATATGAATAATATTGATCATAATTAATGATTGTTCATGTCTCAATAAGTTAACTCTTTGAATTTTATGATCAAAGAATCTAATGTAAATGTTTTATTTTTGAGTCACCCAAAAATTAAACTAACTCAAATAAAAGTAATTAAGTTAAATGCTTGGAAAGACATTACTTGAAGTATCAATAAATGAATAACTTCCAACTAAAAGATGGATCATGTGAGAAGATAGAACAAAACAACTAGAGAATTCTTTGTGATAAAGAGAATAATATTTTATCAATTATAATCCTAGATTTTGCATGTTATGCAACAAACTTCATTATAAAATTCTTGTGTCATCAACTTTGTAATGAAAACTTAACTTAACCAACACATCATAAACACATTTTATAATCAACAATTACAAAAAAAATTCATTTGAACAAATGATATCATATATGATTATAATTTTTAATTATTTTAAGAGAAAATTTTAAAAAATTTAAATAGATATTAGAAAACATTGATAAACAATTAAAAAGGAATAACAGATTTATATTCAAAGTGCAAGTCTTCTCAAGGTTTTCAATTGAAATGTTTTCAATGAAATTGGTTGTAATAATAACTTGGGACTTATTCGATGCATCGTCTTTAAATTTAGTTTTTTATAAATTACTTTATAAAACATACTTGACCATTTATTTGATCATAATTAAAATATTTCTTTTATAAAAAAAAAATGATACTAAGAGAACAAAAAAATTTATCTTTTCAAAAAAATATTTAAAAAAATCATTTTACTCTTTTATGATTATTTGAATCATTGCATAAATTTAATCATTTCATTAAGTACTTATTAAGATCATTTTTATCAAATATAAATCTTTTATGTAATACTTAAAAATAATACTTTTTATATTTATTTATTTTATTAATTTGTTTAATATTTATGAGTTAAAAACACATTAAATGTGCATTTTGATGAGATACATTGATGTCAAATATCTCTATTAAAAATAAAATATTTAGCTCAAAAAAAAAAAGAATTATTACACAATTTTGATTCTTTATCAAAGTCTAACAAAGTTCAAAGAAATGTCTTTACTTTCTTCTTATATTCTCGTCTCTTCTTTGTCATCATGTTACTCCAAAGAATAGAAATAAGTTTGTGAATTTTTGTTTATTTTCATAAAAGCCAACAAAAATATAGTGAAAGTAACAACTATTGTTCACGTCATGAAATCGTCTTTTGATCGAGCTTTTTATATTTTATTAAAAAAATATTTTTTTATAACATTTTTTAACTAAAACTTTATTTTTTAACATAAATATTATTTAAAATCTTATAAATTGCAATCTAACAAAGCACTAACGTTACTGTACTCAACAAATTGTCAATTTTGTTAGGCTCGATGGTACTAACAGCTGGCTTTGGCTTTAAGATTCGCAGTCTACGCTGTCTGACTTCGGTACGCGTGCAGTTAGGCAGTTGTACCTGTGGTTGTAAAACACTTGCAACTTCATCTTATAAAGGATAGCAACTGGTCCACATGGACAAGAATAATAATTATTCAATCAATAAAAGATAAAATTCAAAAACATGACTTATAGAAAAAATAAATCAAACTTAACCCCTCCACTATATAATTTCAAAATGCATGTTACATCAAATATGATAAAAAGTAAAGTTAATTTTTATAAAAAAATATAATTGAAATGAATTTCTTTACTTGGATGGAATAATACCATGATTTCATGCAAATGTTTTAAGCTATTCAACAAGTAGAATTGAATGTTGAGGTGATGTAAGTGCTTATGCAAGATTTGGCCACCAACTCAACCAAATTGGTCTTGATTTGGACTCGTAGTCTCCAAAAGCAATTCTCTTATAATGTTGGAAAGCCTTTTTGAATATATAAAGTTTATTTAAGATTTCCTCTTTAATGGTAAAACTTTGAATCACGTGAGTTGATAATAACGAATGTTTGACCTTGAAAGTTTCATGCAACGTTACTTTTCTAGACCATGTTGGGTATATGGAATAATATATAATATATTTGAAGCGATAAATTTATATTTTAAAAGAAGATTAATATTCGTCAACTCGAGGATATTTCGGATGAAAAGAGAAAAATTAATAATAAAAGTGTGTGTTTATTTATGGTAAAATATGCAAACAAGTTTGCATGACGTTTGGGTTAATTTGAATATGATGGCATAAGTATTGAAAAAGTCTTTTTGTTGAATGTCAAAATGATAAATTGTCAATGTTATTTGTATTTATACACATAACAAAGAGAGAGAGAGAGAGAGAGAGAGAGAGAGAGAGAGAGCAAAAATATCATATGTGTAATATTTGATTTGATATAATAATATGTTTTGATTATAAGAATATCAATTATTATGAAACATTGGTCAACAATTTTTAATGATCATTATTATTTATTACACTAACGAAAGATCTCGTATTTAAAATTGTAATTATGAATTAATGACCAAAATATTTTTTCTTATGTTTATTATAGAATGGTACATATTTGATATAAAAATGTCACTTGTTTACTACCTAAATGGAAAGGAGAGATTAGTTTTATAATTCTCTCCTCTTAAATTCTTAAATTAAAGAGAGAATAAGATGACAAAAATATTAAAGAGAGAATAAGATGGTAAAGTTTTGTATCATCAAACCTTTTGTGGCATTATAATTTAAACACACTCCTCATTCTTAATAAAAAGGATGGCTACAAGTTACGATGAATGATCGAGCAAAAATATTGCATGTGACCCTCATGACAAGAAAATAAGGATCAATTCATTGCCCCCCTTAGGAACATGTAGCAACATACATTAGCATTTTAGAATTTGTGTGAAAAAAGATAATATATCTCTTCTCTAATTCTTTTTGAACTTTAATATGAAGCTCATCCAATGTTGCTACTGCATCAAAAATAGTAGACAATACCAAGAACCCATCAACAATGAAGGCTTTAACCTCATGCTATTTTTTGCAAATTAGATCACTTTCTCACTTCCCTTGACCATCTACTTTTCACTATGCTCTGGCATATGTAATAGAGGTGATGATACCTCCTCCTCCATTGTAGCATTAGCTACCTTCATAGGAAATATAAACCTTCACCTTCGTTGAAGTTCTTCCTTAGAAAGATTATCTGAGCAAAGAAGAGAGACAAAAAATATATTTTATTTTGGTTCAAATAATTGGAGAGTTCATACTATTTAGAATGGAAATTCCTCTCAACATTGTTCAGTAAGGAGGCATCGCACATTGCATGCTTGTTGAGAAGAATCTTGTGATAGCTTCATAGCCTTGGTTTTCAAAGAAGAGTATGTGAGGCAATTATGAAGTTGATTAGCTTTTTCTATGAAGTGAATGCCTCGTCATGAAAGATTTGTCAATACAACTATACACCTTACAAAAAATTTTATAAAAAGAAAATTAACCTAAGAGATTGTATCATCAAACCTTTTGAATCCACTCTCAATGATTATAGTCTTTGACAAGGGATCACGAAAAGATTGCTCTCATTAATATTTGAGGGAATATCATGGAGATGGTCCATGGAGCATCTTCTTGGGTTTATCCATTTTTGTTGTTAGCTAAAGAAAAATTGTCTTTTACTTTACCATCACGAGCCCAAAAGGTCATAATTAGTTTAAGATTAATTTGGAAAAGACTTAATTCATTAATTAAGTGATTGTATCAACCATTTTAATAGAACATTGCTTGGGATCCTAAGCTGCAATCACAATATGGACAAGTTAGCTCTTAGGAAACACTTGGAACCTTAAAGAAGAGTTTAATGCAAAGCTCCACAAAAGGTAAACAAATGTTGATGACTTGAATCCAAGAAGTACATTACAAAATAATAAATTACATTTTTCAACTTCAAACAAGGAAATAATAATGGCCATACATGAGTACTAGCTACATTCTTGATTATTGTAGAGATAAACCCTTTCTCATTTAGAAAACTTCAATAATTATGTTCTTAACAGATTGATTTAATGTAATTCATCTTAGACAATCATGTCCTAAATAGATATAACATTCTCACATATACTCAGGAGATGAAGATAATAAAACTTTACAAAGTGTTTTTATTCCTAATTCATATCGTGAAAGACAATCCACTTTCATTAAATTTCTATGTCAATTTTATGAATTTATACAATTATATACATACATGCATATAGAGGTTTATGAGAAGGATAATGGAATAAATCATTATTGATTAATAAATTATTATTGCTAATTGAGTGCATGTGAGATTAATTGAATTAGCTCCAATTTAAAAGATGGACATAATTAATGCAAGTACTATCTATTGGTTTGAGTTATTGAGTGTCGACCTACCGTTATATTGTGTGCTCAATTTGAGCCCTTTTTTGTATAATTCCCTTAGTAATATTAAAGGCAAGTTCAACTAGAAGAAGAGTTAGATTTGTTTAAAATTCGTGAAATAATCTATACAATTTGGTGATTTTTACTACGATTGATTGTTGGTGAACTCGATCATCTGATTATATTTGTTTGTATGTATGACATTTGATAATATTAATAAGTTTAAGTAAACTTCTTAGGTTTGTTTAACTATATAAGTAAGATTTAGATTAGTTTCATATTTATAATTATATATAATATTAAAAATCTAATAACTATTATAGTCTCTATTGATAAACTTAAGAAATTTTTACTATTAAGTCTATGTCTTTTCAAAGATACACATAATTCAAATTAGATATTAACAATCTATAATACTTTTAGTTTTGAGTTTATAATACTTAATGTATAGAAAAAAACTAATTCAAGTTCAAAAAATAATAAAAATAATGCATCTAAACTCCAATCAAGTCAAGCCTTTGCAATAGATCCTCATCAATGGGTTAACAATAAAATTATTTATTAATAAATATTTTTTTTACAAAAAAGAATGCATATAATTAAGATGAAGGCCTAATAATATAGTATATTTTAAAAAATATGCTTTATTATGTTGTACGTCACACATAATCTTCTCTTTAAAAAAAAATCAAGCTTGAATTCTAAGCATGCATCGTGAAAGTCAACATGCATGGCCTTGAGCAATGCCATTTGTAGTGCATGAGAGAGTTGAAACATTGTTTTCATGTATAGATGAGTACACATTGCCCGTTTGGATGTGCATGTAAATCATGTGTTTCAATTTAAAAATGTGTTTATCATAATTCATGATATATGAACATGACATGTGCATGTCATTAGTTGTGATACTCAAAGCCACATAGAGGAGGATTAGCAAAGTGCCCATAGTTTTGAAGATAGTTATTATAAATATTAAACTGTGCTTTTATTTAACTTGTGCTCAATATTTTATTTAATTTTCACCAATAAAATCAATCATAATACATTGTACACATACAATTAATCAAATTATGTGCAAATACAATATTTCTTTTACAATTATGCCCACGAAGCTCCAAAAATCCAATTAGTTAATCCCAACCATCAATCCATGCAAAAACAAGTAGTAAGCATCGACAAAAAGGGTGGTTAAGGTTAGATCCTCAAGACATAGGAGCTCCAGGCCATGCCCTTTATAGCCAAATACTCGATACTTGAGGTTGAACTATTAGGCTCAAGCTCACATGACTTGGATGCATAAGACTTAATTGATTGAATTCATAATAGTTGCATTCAAATCATTGAAATTGAAACACCATTCATCCTCAGTAGACTCTCAAGCACTTTTGCTTAGGATGTTACACGATTCATTTAAAGATAATGAACGAAAATCAAAGCAACTCTTAGAGTTACTCTTTATATCAAGGACTTCTACTCGAATGTTAACTATTAGACGAATTAAGTAACTATGATGATGGCTTTCTATGAAATGATGGTAACTCCACTCATGTGCCTTAATAATAATGCTACCTCTACTACAAAGGTTTATATGTCTCAAGCACCAACCAAAACAGATACATCAATTTTAACAATTATAAAAAAAAATTCCAAAAGTTTAATTTAAAAGAGATCTCTTGAGAGAAATTTAGTCTTAACTTCTATTTTAGTATCTTTGAGCTATCATTTAACAATTGCAAATCCAACTCCATCCTTTTCATAACAGTCATCTCAATTTTTGAATTCTTCTTGTCTAATGTTTATTGTTTAAATTTTTATGATAAACGCCTACATCATCTTTTTTATAGCATTTCATCATCAATTATTGATGTAATAAATAGGTAAATTTTTTTATCTTTCTTTTTTTTTTGAAGGATTTATGCTTCATTTTTATGTTGATGTAATAACATTCAGTACATTATGCATAAGTTTAACTTTAAGATATACTAGTCTTCTTCAGACTTGAACTCTTGTTAGGATTGATCATTCTATTTCTTATTATTCTTCATTATCATTGTCATTATTATGATCAAATATAACTAATTTTTGTTTATTACATATTTCAGTTTATTTTTCGTCAATTTTGTTAAGTTTTTTGTATCAATCTTTTATTTTTAAGTTGTTTGAAGATCAATTATTAATGTTTTAGATATTTTCAGTTTTATATTCAATACACGTCATCCCCTCGGCCATCCTAAAATTCCGTTGGTATAAAATTTTGTTAAAAATTATTTTAAGAAGGTTTAAAATTGAGTTTTTGTTTGTTTTCACCGCCGTTACCGCTGCCGTCAGAAGCCGTAGCCGCCGCCCGCTCGATTCGGCCGATCCTCTGAACTGGGTAATCAGGTCGTCCGAAGCAGACCCGATTACGATGGCGCCGAACCGAATCCGGACCCGAAGCGCCACGCGTCTCTCCGTCCGCATCGCACCGCACCGATCGCCACGCCAACCGCTTCGCAGCCCGCCGTTAGCTACTCTATTTCGTATTTCGTAAAATCCATCATCCAATTTTTCAATTTGTTAAAAGTGATCATATGATGTATTGTTTGGTATTCTGGGAATTCCGCTAACTTGATTTTTTAAGTGTGTATTGTTAAAATAATTTTTATTTATGTTTAAATTATTTATGTTAAAAATCAATATAAATCTTGACTTCTAAAAAAGTTCTTATTTGTCTAAAAATTTTAGATTCTATAAATATAACACAATTAAATAGATTTTTATATGAATATATTATTTGAACTTAAATGTTTCTCAAACTTAAAATAACTTTTAGCAAAGAATAAAAATGGCTCCAGTTGTCGGTACGTAACTTTCTAAACTTATTGGTTGGTCAACGTACGCGTGTAGAAAAACAGTAAACATTTCATATGTTGACTAATAGACCGCTTAGCCACTAAATCTTTTCTATGTTCTCGAAGGTTTAATTTCACACTAAATGCCAGGTTTTGCTTGACAAGAAAGATGTTTGAAGACGAACAGAAGAAAGCACAGAATGTGTCACGCTTGAATGCATGCATGCGTAGATTTTTTTTAAAAAATGCTTTGGTTTGTTGATTCGTTCAATGATCCAGCAGCGGATGAAGCAGCAACTGCACGCCCATGGAAGGCCTCAATGAGAGCATAATCCTCGGCGAGTGGACATAAGTGGGAGAGACCGATACAGAAAACCTGCGCAGAACGAGGCTGAGGACGATCTTATATTCCATCGTCGTTAGATTCCTCCCGATGCAGATCCGCCCTCCGAAGCCGAAGGGGAGGAAACCCATTCGGTGCTTGCATCCACCGGTGAGGCTTTCCTTGAACCGTTCCGGTCGGAACTCGTCAGCGTCGTCGCCCCACAGCTCCCGGTCGTGGTGCATCCCCACCACGTCGATCCACATGTTCGTTCCTTTGGGAACCACCACGTCATCTACCACCACGTCTTCCCGCGCCTGCCTCTGCACGTTCGGCGCCGGCGAGTATAGTCGGAGAACCTCCTGCAGTACCCATCCCATCTGTACGAAGCCAATTTTTTCTAAATTAATAAATTTTATTAAAAAAAAGAATGGAAGGAAAAGGAAGGAGAAGGGAAGCCGTTGTATATTACCTTGGTTAGTTTAGAAAGCATGTCGCTGGTGAGGGGTTGACCGTCGGAGACCTCGGCAACCTCGGTACGGAGGGCGGTCTGCCATTCGGGGTGGAGAGCGAGGAGAAGGAGGGTCCAGGTGACGGCGAGACCGGTGGTCTCATGGCCGCCGAAGAAGAACGTCTTGCACTCGTCGACCAGCTCCCGGCTGGTGAGCCGCCTCTCGTTCTCGGCCTTCTCCTCGTTCCCGGCGAGGAGGAGCCCGAGGAGGTCCTGCTTCCCGGGATTCTCTCTTCGGGAATTGATGATGGCGATGAGAAGGTCGTCTATCTCCCGGCCGAGCTTCCATGCCTCGTAGGACTGTCGCGGCGAGAGCATCCTACCGAGGGGAACTCCGACGAAGCGGTGAGTCTTGAAGAGCATCTTCTGCATGGTTTGCAGCTTCTCGAAGACTAGCTTGCCGTTCTCCTGGTTGATACCGAAGCTCGTCTTTGCGATGATCTCCGCCGCGTTCCTTATGATCCCCTCCTCCACGTCGATCTCCGGTCTCCCCGATGCAACCTGCCTGCTCCAGTCGTCTAACATGTTCGTCGTTGACTCCAACATCATTCCGATCATGACCTGCATGCATTCCACAATTATCTTAAACCATCAAGAAGAGCAATAATTTTTTATGAGAAAAAGAAAAAAAAAACACTTTCAAATTTAGGTAGAATTTTTTAATTGACGAATAAAGTTTAAATATATGGTAAAATAATTTTGATAATTGTCTACTTTTAGTGTTTTTTTCTTAATAAATGTTCTTGAAGTTGAATTATTAAAATGAATTATCATTAACTGAATCAGAAATAAAATGAATTTGTCTTACGTTGAGATTGGTCATGGAGAAGGCAGGGGCGATGATGTGGCGGTGGTGAGTCCAACTGTCGCCTTCCACCATGACGAGACCCTTGCCGAACATCGGCTTACGATCGTGCTTGAAGACGTTGGGCTTCCCCCACTTCTTCCCCAAGGGGCCGATGGCAACCTTCTTGAGGAACTCGGGGTCCGCGACGTACAAGAAGGGTTCCGTCCCCAGCCAATATATAAACACCTTACCAAAGCTCTTCCTCCACGAAGCGAAGTAGGGAAACACCGTAGAGTGGATGCTGTGGCCCATGGTGTTGCTTAAGCAGTGGCCGTCCACTTTCTTGGACATCTCCATGAGGTTGCCCCACGGAAAGCTGGGCCGAGGGCCGTCGAAGCCGCTCCGACGAAGCCTGGCTCTTGCGAAGCTCGGCCATAGCCAGAAAATAGAGACAATTGCGGTGGCGAGAAGGATGAGAAGAAGGGAGGAAGCAATGGCTAAAGAGAGGGCCATTCGGATAGAGAGGAGTACTGTCTGTAGCATGTTGGTGAACATGCGGGATCTTTTATAGGTGGGTGGAGAAGTTGGGGAAGGCGAAGGCTTAGCTGTAGGCGTTCAATGGCGAGAAGTTTGACCGTTTGAAAGTCAGCAGGAGGGAAGTGGTAGTTTATTCGAACCGGAATGCTCCGTTCCGCGGGTGTGTTACAGGCCGAGGATGTCGAACCGGTGGCCGGCAGGAACGGAACGGGCTACACGTAAGGGTTATTTAGAAAATTTTGACAGCTCGTTTGGCGCACTCGATTCGTGTGGCGCGCATATACCGGTCCACGAAGGTGGGAACCATGGGTCGGTTCTTCGATTGGCGCCGTCGTTAATTTTTTTGCTGTACTTGGCGATTGAATGCTCCAATGATTGAAAGGCATGTTTAATGCAATTTTGACTAAAAGAAAATGTTTTTAAGATGTTTCTTTCTGGCCGGTTAGCCATTTTTTAACAACTTTAATTATTCAAACCGAAACACAATATATTTTTTAAAATATGTTTAAAATATCAGTAATATATGACTTTTAATGGTAGAAATTTTACCATAGGTAAAGATAAACGATATGAATATATTGATTTGACTGTGATACAAAAAAGAATGTAAGAAAAGTGTTAAACAACATTAAATTGAACTTAAAAAATGATTAAAGGTTTCTAAATAAGTAATTCAAAAAGAGTGTTGTAGATTCAGACTGTGTTGTACAAGTTAGCACGAGTCTTTCAAATTTGAATCCATCAACTCAGGGCTTAGACAGTTTATGATTTGTTAATTCAAGGAATGTTATTGGGTGGTGTCAATGATTCTTTTTGAAAAGATGGCATTGGGCAGTAACAATAATTTGGTAATAAGATCAAACGTAAGCTTGTGACATGGGTATCTCATCAGGATTCCAAGATGTAGGAGATGATTAGAATAATTGGATAAGTGATGTTGGAGTTGCAAAGATAGTTGACAAGATGAATACGTGGGATGGTAGAGAATCGATTATACGATAGAATGAACAATGTCCAATTAATATAGTTGAAAAATGACTTTTCTCTTCAGGTTAGTCTATATCACTCGACTAATAATTATCTACTATGTAACATAGGTGTGTATTTTTCTCTTAAATTTTATCTTAACTATCTCGAGGGTTTTATATGTTCTATATGTTCTTATTATGGATTAGAGATTAGGTGTACTAGACTTACGGTTTTGAATATATGATGAGCTTGAGATGCAAGTTTCAACCTCACAAACATTATGTTTTTGTTTGTAGCTTGTATTAATAAAAATATTGATTTATGCTAAACTTTTACTCTAATATAATTTAGGATGTCTATTTCTATTAAAATTCAAACTTTAATTTTAATGACTCAAACAACCCCATTTCCATCATATATTTAAGTTGGTTTACAATATGATGAAGATTGTAGGATTTCTCTAGGTTTTGGAGGGTTATTACAATGGATTATCCCCACTATATTGATCAACTTGTTATCAATTACATCTAACTTTATCGAGATAACTTCTATGATCAATTGGATTTAGTCAATGTTAGTATGTGTGTGTAGAGTAAGATATTATTGTGATAGGTTTGTATTTGTGACTACACAAAAATAAATAAAAAATTATTTTAAATTTTTTTTATCTTAAATAATCAAAATTTTGTTTAAACAATATTTTTTTATTTTATTTTTTTTTCATTCAACTTTTTTTTTTAACAAATAGAATAAAACAATAAAAAATATATTTAAAACAACTTAGAAATAAATATAAATATTAAAAAAAGATGACAACAAAGGAAAAAAGTGCAAAAGTTAATCGTTGAAAATAGAAGTTAGTTGTGAAAAATGAAAATATTAGTATCGAAAAAATAAAATTTAGGTATTAGTTAGGTTAATTAAAGAAAGTAAAATTGAAAATTTTAATCAGTCACTCAAAAACCAAAAAACTAGCCTATACTCCAAAGTAAATTCAAAGTATATGATTTTTATAAAGCCAAACAATGGTTACAATCCTAGTCATTTTCTCAAGTTAGTTACCATTCGACAATCATAGATTTTAACACTAACATGATCGTAATGAAATGAATTTGAAGATTAAAAGTATTAAGAAAAAAATGTGCACACCTAGTAAGAATATGTTTGTGAGAGATGCTTATGCTTATAAGTCATGCTTTGATACTCAATTAATTAGCAACTTTTAAATAATTTGGAAGTAATAGTCATAATCAAAATACAAAAAAAAAATCTAAGCTAATAAAATAATAATAAAATTAAAAAATGTTTATGAAAAAGAGAATACATAAAAGCAAACAACAAGTCTCAAAAGTCTATTAAATGATCTAATACAACTTAATAATAGCTAATAATACTAAAAAAATAATAAAATCATTATTTAGGCTTTTTATAACCCCTTTTGATACGATCCATTATAAGCGATAAAATTAAATCTTCAATATCTTGGATTTTACTAGATCACTTTAATGTCATCATTTAAATATAATCAATAATGTATTACTCATTGAATCAAAAAAAAATAATGTATTAATCATATATCTTAATTTTAACTAATTCAACCCTAATTTCAAATGAGATATAAGTTTCTCAATTCATTGTATGCTTTGAGTTAATGGATTTCAATCTAATCTTAAACTTAGCCAACCTTTATCTCGTTGTTTTTTTATTCGATCTCGATCTAAATTAAGCCTATTAGACTTTCGCTCAACTTCTAATTTTTTTGCACAATTTTTCTTATAAGAGCATATGGTTCATGTTGTAGCTGATGAACAAGGGAGAGGCAGAAAGGTCGTATGACGTGGCATTTGGCGTATTATTAAACCCATTTGTTTCGGCAGAAAAATCCGGTTTTGGCTTCTCTTTTATGGTCCAAAATAGAGCTTTTCAGCTGCGGTCCTCTCGTAATGCATATCCTTTGGTTTTTTTATTTCGGACGACTCGAACCAAACACGAACCGAATTCGGGAAAGCTTTATTTTCTAAATAATTAAAAGAATTTTTATAGAATTTATATTTACATAAAATTATAAATTAAAGGTAACTTAAAATTTAACAAGTAATTTTGACTGAATTTATTCAAACTCAAAACAATTTAAGTAAAAACTCACTTATATATCAAATCACTTAAATGTTGATTTTTTTTTTGGGTTATTTTTTTAAATAATTTAGTCAAGAACAAGATAAATTTGCTAAAATATTTGAACTGTTCACATGGGTCTAACCCGCAACACTTGGTCGTGTTGACCAAATCACAACTTGCTATGTTGGCGACTTAATAAATAGGAAATTAAATATTGTTCACGTGAATGATTCGATTAACATGCACCTTATGTGTGAACCGTAAAGCAACGCTTATCCACTTTTCATTCCAAGTTTGAATTTATGTAGTTTTTTTTTTTATTTTGGCATTAAATTATGGATTTACAATGAACGCAATTAGATCGTGCAAAGAAGTTGGATGCAAGAGATATTCACTCCAATTTCAAAAAATAAAAATAAAAAATAAAAAAAATAATAATTTTGATCTAAATTTTTGTTTACAAAGTAGATATTTTGGAGCAAATATTAACGAATAACACGAGAGTTCAAGATAAAGTACTGACGAGATTCACAAGGGAAGACTATAATGTCGTGTTTCACGTAAGTGACAATTTTGTGAAGGATGGTAAAATTATGATCATTAAAAGTGAGTCAATTTATTGTAACGAGTTGTCAAAAATAAATTAGAAGATTTAGGCAAATTGGCACAATGGTTAGAGATCGAGAAATAGATATCAATTGGGGATGGTTGATCTTGAGATTTCTATTATGAGTGTTGGCTTAGCATCTTTTCCCTAATTCGATGACCTACCTCTATTAACATGAACCTTGATTGGCTCAGCACTATTTCTAACATGGTCGTGCCTACTATCCATTGGCTCTTCCAACACAACATTATTCGATCACCTCTGTCTCTACAACTATGGTTATTCAAAGACATTAGAGCATATTTTTTGTGAGTTCTCTCGTGCTCTTGTTATTTTTCCCAATATCTCTATAGGTATTTTGACGAGCACTCATCTGGTCCAAATTTCTACGATTCATATGATAGAAACAGTAGATAGCTTGGGGGTTGAATGTACCTACTTGGGTCTTTTGTCTCACTCCTCTTACTAAGAGGCCTAACATCCCCTTAGCCTTCCAAACTATAACAATGCACCAAAGAACCCCTTGCCTTTGGTTCGAATCAAGGTAAACTTTGATGAGACAATCTCTTATTTTAGTCTAACTAAAGCCGCTAAATTGATCCACAATGATGATGACCACCTCCTGGTTATTGTCGAGGTTCACATCTAAACGTTTGTTGTCTCTAGTGTGGAGCAACACACAACCATAGCTACTGCCTCTATCATTCTCCCTCTTGTCGACTACTATGATGACACTCGTCTAGTGAGAGAATCAGCTTCCATCACTACTAAGATTTTATAAGCTTCACATGATTATAATACTATGCCTAAATTACTCACCTCTTTTCAATGTTTACAACTTTTAGTTATTCTTTGATCAACTAACATTGTTCCTTATCTATTCACCCATAGGAAAGTTTCACATAGAGAAGGAGAATGTTCTTGATTTTGCTACTGCTTTAGATATAGTCCTCTAACTTATTTTTCTATAGTGTTTAGGCCTCATTCATTTGATAGAAAAAAAAAGCAAGTTAAACATGCTCATTTCCTAAATAAATGAGATCAACTTCTGAAACTGAAGGAAACAAACAAGCTACATATTGAAAAGATGAAACAGCATTCTGTAGGTCAGATACGATTTGGAGAAATTTGGATATGTTTTAAATATGATATTTGATATTTTTCTTGCATTTATCTATTAATTAGGTCCAAATAAGAAGCTCAATTTATTTTGTTTGCTCAAATTTCAGATAATATTCAGGTTTTTTTTTTTTCCAAACAAGTTTGGTTTTTTTATGTTTGGTTCAATCTTCGAACAATACAATTTGTCAATTTGGTTTAGTTAAGTTTCAATATTGACTTAACCAAAAATATGTTCAACTCTTTATTGGATTAAAAGTGAGAGCAATTCTAAGTAAAAAATGAAGATTTAAAAGGATAAGAAAAAACCTTGAACCCATAAAAAGTCTCAATCCACTTAGACTACCAACCATCTAAAAAAAAGTAAATCTTTACCACTCAACACATACAAGCATCCATGAATGAAAAAAATGAAGTGATGAAACATGACAACCATGAAATTACACCTTATTTGATCATATGCAAGATCCAAGACAACCTTGATAACCATAAGCCTCATAGAAGTTTTTGAGATAGACAACCTATGCATCATCTATTGTGCAAAAAGGGAACAATAAAAAATTAAAAACTTTGAAGATATTTTTAATCTATTGAGAAGTAATAGAAAAATAATAACTCTAAAAGAACATAAAAAGCCAAGGGCCTTGAAGAGCAAATCAAAGCCTTAACAAAGAATTATGTAACTCTTTATTGGATTAGAAGTGAGCAATTTTCAATAGAAGATGATGATTTAAAAGGATAAAGGAAAACCTTGAACCCACAAGGAGTCTCAATAAATTTATACAATCAACCATTTACAAGAAAGGTAAATCTCAACCACTCAACACATGCAAGCATCCACGAATGGAAAGATGAAGTGATGAAGCATGGCAACTATGAAATCACACTTTACTTCATCATATGCAAGCTACAAAAATACTTAACCATAAGCCCCATAGAAGTTTTCGAGATAAACAACCTATGCATCATCTATTGTACAAAGAGGGAACCTTTAAAAACCTTGAAAATATTCTTAATCTACTGAGAATAGATACAAATAATAACTCTAAAAGAACGTACAAGACCAAAGGCCAGGGGCCTTGAAGAGCAAATCAAAATCCTAACAAAGAATTATGCTCAACTCATTATTGCATTAGAAGTCAGCAATTTTGAATAGAAGATGAAGATTTAAAAAGATAAGAGAAGACCTTGAACCCATAAGAAGTTTCAATCCATTTAGACTATCAACTATGTACAAGAAGGGTAAATCTCAACCACTCAACACATGCAAGCATCCACGAATGGAAAGATGAAGTGATAAAGCATGGAACCATGAAACCATACCTTACTTGATCATATGCAAGCTCCACGACAACTTTGACAACCATAAGTCCCACAAAAGTTTCCGAGATAGACAACCAACCTTGCATCATCTGTTATGCAAAGTACTTCTTCACAAAGGTATGACCAACATTGAAGGCTCCTTGCTTCTAGGGAAACAAGGGAACCAATGATATTTTCCACACAACTAGACAGAATCTTCACTACAACTTTACAGACCATAGGTCAAAGGATGATACGACAAAGCTAGTTCAACTTACTTGGCTCTATACACTTTCCTAATAAAAAATACAATGGTGTCACTAACATATTGTTTGAGCTATAAAAATGAAACATCATACGAGTAGCTAAAGATGGATAACCAAACTCCTTAAGGATGGGGGAAAAAAGGAAGGCCAGTTATCGGAGGAGGTGGTCTCTTCCAACGTTTCTCTGAGCCTTCCTAGGAGCCATGGCTCACTGTAGACAAAGGAATCTAAATCTTTCCCACTTACGCCCTATAGTCGATCACTTCTATGGATCTAGAGCAATACCGAAACTGTTGAAAGTTGGTATGCCAACCTTTGGGATGGAGTTCATGGTTAATGACTGCCTCCGTACCTTGTCCAATAACCAACCTTTGCTGCTACAATGTTGCATGAAATCATTCTGAAGTTTAGGTGACTAAGGATGGTGGCAGTCACTGTGAGCATGATGAATTCATCGGCATGGCATCAGCTCGTGCAAGGGCCATCACATTTTGGAACAGACCACTCGATATTTCATTAGAGAACTATCAAGATCCATTCAATCCAGCTTGAATTCAATTGAGTTCGAACAAGATCCATTCAATCGAACTCTATCCGATTTTCTTTGATCCACTAGCTAGTTTCAAGTAAACTGTTGGAATACCCAATAGAGTAGATGTGGGAGTTGAAGAGTTAAGGGTTAACCAAGTAACAATTAGATCTTACTTTCAGTTCAAAAATAATCAGATCAGGGCCTGTTCTCTATTCAACCAAACCCAATTTAATCCCACAGCAAATTGGCGTCTGTTTGGCATGGGTTGGACCATCATTATTGTAGAGTTTCATTAAGAGAGGGATGAAGAAAATGTAGAAAGCATCAAAGCACAAGCTCAAATGCTTCAGAAGGGTAGGAACATGCACAGTTTTTAGTTCTGTGGACCTTGGACTAAACATTTTGCTGTATTAGAGAAAAAAAAAAAAGCAATAAGCGCTGTAAAAAGTGGAAACCATAATGTGTGTGAATTAGCATGTAAAAAATCAAATGCCACAGTTTTATGAAATACCAATAAAAGGAACAAGGCATTAAATCATCGTCACTAACCTCATCCCCAGTTTATGGAAAGGTTGTGTCACCCTCCTCATCATTAGAAAAAACTGTAACAAGAATTCATACCACAATAGAAAAGCATAGAGCCATTACATACATAAAAGAGCATCAGTGTGCAAATGATGGAGTCAATAATTACTTGTCCGCAGCATGCACCACAGATGTGACCGGATTCATCAAAGCTGAGAACTTCTGCTGAGTTCTTACTTGGGTTCCTTAACATCAACTGTGAAATTGTACTCCTGATCACAGCCCAGGTAGGAATCACACATGAAGTAGATCACCAAAGACTTCTTCCCAACATCTTTAGGCACTGCAAATACCAGCTTCACCTTGGCCCGCCTTTGCAGGGATACTCTTTTAATGGCAAGCAACTGGTTGTTGCTGCTATCACCCACCACAAGCCACCAGCCTTCTTCTTTAGGTTTGGGAAATCGTGGAGCATCAACTGGCCCAACCTCCGACCGCCCCTCAAGGTCACGTTCCAGTGTAACCAGCAAAGTAGCATCCTCGCCGGGCTGAATGTCATCGGCATCCAAAACTTCGTAAGTCATATCAATGTTTGGAAAGCGGTTACAGAACCGTGCAATATCTAGCATTTGAGAATCAGTCATCTGCAGTAGTTCACGCCTTTCTTCATCATCCATCTCTACCAAGTCAAACACTGTTTCAATAGCTCTTCCTGGGTTCTCCTGGCATCGCTTTGCCAGATCTTTAGTGAAATGAGGAAGCTGAAGCAACATGGAATCTCTTTCCCACATCCCCTGAGTAATCATTTGGCACATTTCCATAGCCAGTAGAGCCAAACTTAGCCAACCATTGCTAGAGATAACATCAACCATGGCCTGAAGAAGTCTATGAGCAGAAAGGAGCACCTCACGCTGGTCTACTGCCAAGTTTCCAACAATAGTATGCCTGGAGAAGTGAGCCTGCAAGAGAGCATTTGCCTTCACATGTGGATCTGAACACTTGGGATTTTCAAAAGAGAATCTTTGGTGGTGTATAAGCTTCCTGATCTGATCCTCCTCACCTGGTCGAATTGGGAGTTGAGCATATTCTGAAGCAGAAGCTAAAATTTCAAGAAGACCTTTCATTTTTGTCTTCGTAGACAGAGAAGTACTGAAACGTTCTATGCTAGTGTAGCTAATGTAATAGTATGAAGCAATCAAACCAAGGTTTGAGGGTTTTAGATATACATCCTCTTCTATGATAATGCACTTGCTTGATTCCAAGTTATTCAATGTATTCTCTATAAGATCAGAAAGATGATCTGAAAGATGCCTGTGGCTAACACCTTGAAGATTATAATAATTTGGATTTTTTGTCAACCTTCTATACATGAAGGTCCACGTAAGATAGTTCACAGCCTCCTGTTTGTTCTCAATCACACCAACCACCACTTCAGCATTCATATGGTCATGCAAGAAGTGATGGAGATGACTCTCAACTGGGAAAGCTTCATAAAGAAACTTCTTATAATATTCTTTCCTTGGTGCATGACAAAGAATGACACATTTACCAGAATTGTCTATAAGAGGCCTGCTTGCATGTCCCATCATCTGCAGCAAATCAGTAATTGGATAGTCAGTATGACAATTCTCTCTCCCATCATAATATTGGGTACCCATGACAACCACTAAGTGAGCAGGCAGTGGAACTCCCCAGCACATTGAGCTGCTTGCCACACAAACTTGAATTCTTCTGCTTAAAAAAAGCAGTTTAACAACTTCCTGATCAATGTCACTTAACCCTTCATGAAGGTAACCAACTCCCATAGGTATTGTTTCCCTCAGCGTTTCCTCCTTAATTCCAGATATAAAAGTTTCCATTTCTTCCTGATTCCCTAAGAGAAACAAAGGTTTTTCTGCACTTTCAGCACCCGAGTAAGCACATAAATCAAAAGCAGTCAGTCTTGCATGCTTTCTTGTTGGTACAAACACCAAAGCAGGTTTTCCATTCTTAGCATGCTGCAGAATAGCAGTGTAAGTAGGCTTTGACATTGCCTGCATTCTTGCTTCAAAGTTTGATATGTCTACACCTTGAATGTGTATCTCCAAAGGAACTGGGCGAACACCAGGAGGAAAATTGAATAACCCATGAGAAGTAGCACCAATCCATTCACCAAGGTCCTTGGCATTCGCAAGGGAAGCTGACAGAGCTACAATACGGATGTTGGAACCAGTATGACTGCCTATGAGCCTCATCCTAGAAACAACTATTTCCAAAACTGGACCTACTGATCCACCAATCAAGTGAAGCTCATCAACAATGAAAAGACTGACTTGCTGAACATGTTTGCGCTGCTTCCAACGACGGGAAAGAGCATCCCATTTCTCCGGAGTGCTGATGATGATCTGTCCCCTTTCAAGCAGTTTCAGATCAGCAGCTGTCTCACCTGTCAATTCCACAACAGATATACCAAGGTGCTTTCCAAACTTCTCCTCCCAATCGCGTCGCCTTTCTTTTGCCAGTGCCTCAACTGGAGCAATGTAGACAACACGCATTACACTCTCGGGCAGTTTTTGATGATTTCGGAGAATGGCAAATTCTGCACATATGGTTTTTCCACTGCCTGTCGGCGCTGCAACCAGGACATTGTCATCTGTATTATATAACACGGTAAAAACTTGAGTTTGGATGGGATTAAAATGCTTAAAGGTATCATAAAGAGCTTCATAAGAAGGATTCCTTAATGCTGTCACTGGAAGAGGCTGCAAGTCAAGCAACTCGGTAGGTGGAGAATATTTCTCTGGAAGAATCAGATGCCTAAAACAGACAGGTAGCACCGTTTGAGAACCAAGCCACCTATCAGAAACAACTCGTATAAAATATTGAGGAGGTAATGGCTCATAGATTGGCACGGTAAAACTCAGAGTGTGATCTTCATCAATATATTGTTTCTTCAGTATGTAGTACTCGTGATGAAGAACGTACTCACCATCATTGTCTTCAACAATAACCCAAAAAGGTTCCACATAACCATGCACCTTGTCGTTCCACTGGAAGTCTGGTGTAATAGTAAGCTCAAAGCCTAGAACACTCCGTGTTATGGGTTGAACATGAACTGCTAGGTTAAGTTTTGGTAACTCATGTATGCACGTGTGAAGTTGTTTCCCCATTTTAGGAAAACGAATCAGCTCTCCAAGTTGCTGATGATTAAGATCATAGTACCTTTCCCAGGCCAAGTCTTTCTTCTCCAGTTTCATTAAAATTTCATTTGGTATACCAGGAAACTGGCGCAATGGGGTCTGTACACTCCACAAGCGTTTATCAACCATCTTGCACAGATTCAGAGCCTTCTCAGCTAATTGTGCCCATCCCCTCTTCAAGACAATTTCAAATAAAGCGCGTAGAAGACGACCGGCACTCTACAAAATAATAATAGGATTTCAGCTATAGATAAGGATTTCAATCAAGAGTAATCGCAACTCATGCATCAAAATAAACAAATTCCAGCATCAATTATAAACAGGTCAAGGGAAATCTTGAACAATTTCTTACCTGTCTTATGAAAACCATATCTGACATCAATGAAAGACCCTCAAGCTTCAGCTGAGATATATACGCCTGTAGAAGAACGTTAATCTTAGCACTAGGCTCTTCTAAGCTTTCTTTGACAGGGATGGGAACACGATCTAAGAGCTTTGCTAACTCCATTTTCTCATCTTGCCTCACAGTCACGTATTTAAATTCCTCACTGAGAGAGAACAACCTGCAAAGCTCAATATCACCCATGGTTGGCTTGAGATACTCATTGTAAGTGGATATTGTCCCATGAGTTATATAGTAAAAGCTTGCAATTCTGCCCAAGTCAGTAACTTGAAAGTACCCACTCTTTCTATCGTATTTAACAAGATTGTTCTTATCAAGTATACTTGCAGCTGAATGGATCTATAAGGGAAAAGAAAAAAAAGATTTAATGCTTTTTTTTCAGCAATAAAACTAAACTATCATAATCAAACACAAATAAACTATCAGATTTCACACTAGCTAAGAAACTATTTAGGTAATAACATAAATATTTTGCATTCAAAAGTTTCATCAGAATCATCACTGTTCATAGAAGTAGATCATAAGTTTACCGACTAAACCATGGTTAAGACAGAAGAGTTCTCTTTGCCTTAAAAGGCTAGGGAACATTTTTAAATCAAGAAAGTGCATGTGTACAACTAATTCTACTATATGTTACCACTCTATAAAAGCAAACAATCGCAAGTTAAAATTTCATATAGCACTGTATATCTGCTATTACGTCTTCCTCTCATCTTTATTCTCCATTGCCAATTTAAAATCAACAAACTGCAGCTGTTTTAACAGCTTTTAACTACTTCCCTCCCAATAAAAGATCTGCACATCATTTTTTATTGATTATCAACAAATGAAAATTAGTGTTGCAAGAGAGTAAATCAAATAGTCAATATCATTCCAAATTAGTTATTACATATCTAGAGAATTATTACATAATGTCCTACTTGAGATTAGATGCTACTTTACTTAAATGAAGCTAACATTCCATAATGATTTTTTTTTTTTTTACAAATTAGCGTTTTTAAAATGATGAAACTGAAAACTTAAGTTCATTTTTACCATGGAGGGTATACAGTTCTATGATATTGTGATTTTGTTTTCTTCACCCATTCTAGATTTAAAAACACAACCTTCAGAATTTGTGAGGTCTGTTGACATTAAAATCATTATACTTCAAAAAAGACGGAACCAAATGGTAGAGCTGAACAATTTTCATTGGTTCGTAAATGTTTTCCATTTACAAGAATTCAGATGAACCTTCACTTATACAAGTGAAACTCAAAGAAAAAAGTTTTTTTTTACCTTGCTTCATACGCCTTAACTAATAAATGCTAGAAATAAGCTACCCAAAGATTGGATAATAAAGGATAGTAAGAAGAAAAGTATTTCACCACCCTATCCTAAGAATGCATCCAAGCATTCATTAATACTTTGCATGTTTCCAAGCTTTCATTCAAACCAAAACAGATAAAGAATTATTTTCGCATACATATCAAAATGGTAATGCCTTCGAATTAGATATATTCTTCATCATTGAGGTGTTTTCTTCATCGCCTGTTATTTTGAAAAATATTATTGCAAACAAAATAGGTTACTAACAAAAATTAAAATTTGTTATGCAAAAAAATTGTAATCAATGTTTTTAACATAAGAAAATATCATCAAGGACAACCATTCACTTAATTATTCGCATATTGCTCAAAACATTCATTTTGAAAGAGAAATGTTGATACAAGTACAAGACAAACACATGCTAGCTGATATTGTGAAAAACTGGTGTCGAAGATACATAAATCCACTGTTTTTTCCAAAAATGTCAGAAAAGAAAAACGAAAGTTGATATTTATAATGCAAAGAAAAAGAACATAATCAAATTTTAAAAAGCAAAAGACATTATCAAGGGTAAGCCTGAACTTAATGGTTCGTATTTTGCTCATAGCATTCATTTTGAAAGAGAGATGTTTATTCAAAGCCTCAAGAAACACACGCTAACTGGCCTATTGTGCAAGAATGGTGTTGGAGATACATAAAGCTACTGTTTCTTCCAAAAATAGAAGTCAGACACCACTTCTCTTGACCAAAGGAGAAACAAAACATCATAATCATGCAACACCTATCTAACAATCCAACATTAAGGTGCAAACCATAGACGGTTTCACACAAGTTTGTTCACCATAACTTGCATGTTTATATTTAATCACTTTTAACTAAGTATTATTACAGTTATTAAATGCATCGTTTAAAGTAGGCGCTAGTCAATAGACAAGAAATTAAATGCATGAAATATTATTATGCTGATAATAAAATAGTCATTATGACGTGATGGCAAAATTCTAAAACTTCCTATAATTTTGTGAATCCAAATTATCTTTAACAGTAACAAGCATCAAAGGATAACAAAACCAACAAAACAGATGCATGCTTGGCATTTCCAAAAGATTCTGTATGTTGCATCTTCCGTGAAAACCAGTCTATTATTAAAAAAAAAAATTGTTTTCTAAAGCACTTAATAAAGAAAGTTAACTAACAAAAAAGACAAACATTCTCTATGACAATAATATAAATTACAGCTAAAAAAATTTGAGAACTGAAAAAAAAGAGAAACTCAAAAACATTTTAGGTCAACTTCTTGAATCCTTCTCTGACAGATAGCAAATATCAATGACACTAGCATGTAAAAGTTTAATCTACTATTTTCTATTCACTTTTTTTTTTATAGCTACTACCTATCTACCATACTGGTGCAGCTAACATTCGTGAGTAGAAAGGAAGTACAGAGAAAAAGAGGAAGCATCAAAAACAAACTGTGTGAAATATTAACAATGAATTATTCTAAAACAATGATAAAAAGAAATTTTAAATTTCCAAAAAAAAAAAAAGAACAAATCTTTCATTTCAATAGGAGTAAAATAAATGCAAATGAGAAAAACTTACTAAATCAGCTCTTCGTTCCTCTAATGTTTTGTCTATGTCCAAGATGTCTGCTGGAAGACCATAAAGGGTCGGATTTCGCAGCATTCGAATATACAAGTAAGTATAACCAATCCAAGTGCATGCTTCTCGAGCATTTTGAACAGTTCCAAGGACAATCTCGGCATTCAGCTGATCGGCAAGTTTAGAAACAAATTGACTCTCAATTGGCAGCTGTTGATTCATAAGAGAAAGATAGTACTGTAATTCACTATGGCCAGTTAAAATGATCCCTTCTCCATAAGAATCGAACTGGGGTCTTCCTGCACGACCAAGCATCTGCATGACATCTAATGGGCTAAGTTCAGTCCATGAACCTTTCTCTGGATCATAAACTTGAGTTCCTTTGATAATTACAGTATGAGCTGGCAGATTGACACCCCATGCAAGGGTGGCCGTTGAGACCAACACTTGAACATGCCCATCAGCAAAGAGCTCCTCCACAATATCACGATCTGCCCTCCCCATCCCAGCATGATGAATAGCAAAGCCATATGGCAGTAAATCTTTTACATCATTGCTTTTAACAAACTCAGTTTGGCTCTGAAGAATCTCACGACTAGCACTATCATCCTTCAAAAACCGACTTAAAGTGTCATTAGCCAGAGCAGTGTCCCTAATTGCACGAGCAGTTTTAGCGGTTTCTTTCCTTGAGTGTACAAATATAAGCACTTGATGCTTTCCTGCCGCAGCAAGAACTTTTTCATAACAGATTTCATTCATTAACTGAAATCTCTGCAAAGGCTTCCTGACAGTAATTCCAATGTACTGCTGTGCTAGCGGACATGGCCTGTAACTATTATCGAAATAAAAAAGGCCCCTTGCAGGATTTACACGCAAGAATAATGCTACGTCTTCATAATTTGGAAGCGTAGCTGACAACCCAACTAATCGAATCAGATCTTTTGTTGTCTCAATTTGCCTAACTGTCCTCGCAACTATGCTTTCCAAAACAGGCCCTCGGTTATCATGTAAAAGATGAATCTCATCAATAATCAGGAGTCTTACCAACTGAGTATAAGTTCTATCACCAGACTTTCTTGTGACAATATCCCATTTCTCTGGTGTTGTAACTATAATTTGAGTTTCTTCAATTTGTTGACGAGTAAGCGTTTGGTCACCACTAAGCTCCTTTACAACAATGTTATATGATTGCAGACGATTAGATAAATTCCCAACAACTTCAGCAACCAAAGCTTTCATGGGTGCAACATATACAATCTTAAACTTGCTGGTGTCTACCTCCCCATCTTTCCAATGTAAAGCAACCTCATGAAGAATGGCTAGCATAGCAACATTAGTTTTTCCAGCACCAGTAGGAGCACACAGAAGTATGTTCTCAGGAGTAAATAGAGCAGTTTCATAAACTTTGCTTTGAACTCGGTTCAACTGCTTCATACTTTCAAAAGCTGGACGTGCATAATCAGGCATTTCGGAGATCTTAACCAACTTCTCGCCAGGTCCAAGTGGTTTAGGCTTCAGTGCTGGAACATGAACTTCTTCATAGCCCTTGTGAGGAGTTCTATAAGACCCGGCAGGTAGCTC
The DNA here is from genome assembly GCA_023846275.1 of Vanilla planifolia. NCBI lineage: Eukaryota > Viridiplantae > Streptophyta > Magnoliopsida > Asparagales > Orchidaceae > Vanilla > Vanilla planifolia. Next base: position 12,291,082 of record CM043871.1, on the reverse strand, counting down.
ACACTTTTTATTTGCCATAAAAAGTCCACCTTGCTGAAAAGCCAGGGTTTCAAGGTCCAGTAAATGGCGCTGCCCCTTTAGCCAACTATTATCCCCTTCTCTATCCACGAATCTACGATCCCTTTCATCATCCCCGCTCACTCGGTCATCCTTTAAACGTCTAGCCTCTTCTCTGATGCTCTTCTCCAAGTTCTTTTGTCGCTCTTTTGCAGATGCTCTTGTAGCATGTAACTGCTCCAAGATAGAAGCCAAGCCCGCCCCAAAATTCATCATTTCTTCTTCAATTTTGGTCCGTTGTTCTTGGTCCTCTGCTCTAGCCAAACGTGTGCACCACACTATTTTCAACCGATTTCTTAAGAGCAGCTTTATCAGCTCAAACTTATCATACTCAAGCAATGTTACAAGACGGTTCTCAACATCCCTATCATCTCCTTCACCCAAAATTTTAAGCACGTCCTCTGCAATCTTCTGACTCTGCTGGGGGTCAATATTCTCAAAAGCTTGAGAGATTTTCCTCTGCAGCCAATATGCATCTATATCTTGCACATTCAAGGTCAGCCCCTCCTTTGCTTCCTCCATTTCATCATCGTCTATTCCACCCATCTGCATGGCACTTACATCATTTGATTCCTGCCCATCATCTTCATCCTCAGACTCCTCTTGGACCTGTCAAGATAAAATTAGAAAATAAAATAAAGCAAGAACATAAAACCATATGAAGTAGCAGTTTCACAATTGTTACCTGGTCAAAGTCACTTTCTTCCTCCTCGCCTTCTTCAAACTCAACAGCAACACCAATATCATCATCAAGTGCACCGTCATTTCCATTAGCAGCTGCTGAACCGGTAGTGTCACCCCCATCCTGATAATCAGTGATCAGCCGTGCAATCGAAACAAGCTGATCAAAAATCTGACTTGAAATGGAATTCAGCAGCCTCTCTATATCTTTCTTCTTTTCAGGATTCTTTAACTTGTCATTTTTCAGAACAGCCAGCACCTCGTCAGCAGCTCCAGTAAGTACATCCTGCGGTTGCCCACCAAATTGCTGTTGAATCACACTAAGAAGGGCCTCGTAGGCTGCCCGGGTCTCCTTAGTCTTGGGTTGATAAACGCCATCATCCACAAGAGAGAGGACAGTCTCCTCCTGAATGCGCCTCCTCTTGCTATCCTTCTTCTGTTCCACCTCAGGCCCGGGTTCTCGCTCCTTCTTCTTTTTGGACTTTTTGATCTTCTCCTCCAGCTCAGGTGGCTTTCCTCTGTATGCTCGGTCCCCAAAGCTCTTGGGATCAATCTTTCCATACAGGGACTCGGGCTCTCCAGTGGGTTCGTTTGTATCCCGGGGACGTTGGTCCGTGGTAAGAACGAGGCTGGAGTTAGCACGATATTCGTACTGCTTAAAGCGCGCATGGGCTTCGGCGCCACCGCCAAGATGAGCCATTTCTCAGAAATAAAAAAGATACCTCGACAAGAAATAGCGAGTATATCACGAAAGGTAGGTGGAAAAAATCCCTCGGAAACAACTGAAACTAAAAATAAAACTATCAGAGGCTAGGGTTTGGGGTTTTGCGGCAGTGGGAAATCGCCGGAACTGCAGCAACCACGTATAAAACCTCGGAACTGAATTCTTGAGCAAAATAATTTCCTATACGGGTCATAGATGCCGGAGCTGTCGAGATGAACGACAAGGAGCCAAGGCGATGGCCGGCGAGAACGAAACGAGCTTGGGCAGACAATAGTAAAGCACGAGATCAATCGAGCCTACATATCTCATACGAGACTACATCAATTAAATGCTTGTTATTTTTTTTAATAATTCTAGAGAAGCTTATTGTAATAATTTACTGAATATTAAAGTTATTAATTTGTTACTGTTAATATGTACGAGGAATTATACGGTAACAGTTATACAGAAGCTATATAATTCAACAGATAGAAATAAACTGTTACATATCCATCGATAAAATAAATACTAATGTGATAAAGTAAGATGATATTTCTATATAGCAATAAAATATATTTTATCAACATATTTAAGATTATATTTCGAAAACTGACTTCTAAAATAGTTATCTTGTCAAAATCAATATACTTCTCCATAGCAATCAATCTAATGGAATGATTTCATTGTTTATTTCCTAGAATTACTTATTACTATGTATTTTTAGTACATCTACTGTTCATGAACGGTAAAAAATTAATTATTTTCTTCAATAATTTATTATGTAAAAAGTAAGATGTTTTAAAAATTTTCAATTACTTAAACAATTAATATTCTAATTCATATCATACTTTTTATTGTACTATTTCACTATGTGTATACACACATATATATATATATGTACATACACATTTTATTATAAATAATATGTAAATATCATATTATTATTATAATAATTTTAAAAAAATAACATTTTAATAAAATGAAAAAAAAAATGATATATCATTATAATATTTTTTGTAATGCTTAAATATCATTTTAATAAATAAATAACTACGAATATAATCTAATATTGCAATACTTATTGTCATGATCATATTTTATCATGTCGAAATAGTGAATTTCTTTGGTTGTCTTTTACTAGCAAAAATATTCTTTATTATCAAAAGATGTTTTGGTATATTAAGATAATTATCTTTTCATATAGCTCAAAAACAATTTCGTTTTTGTTGGTATAAGATCACTTAAATGCCTCTTAAGAGCTACATTCATTCTATAATTTCACTTTAATACATCACATTGTGACTAATTGTTTTGTTTGTATTGTGTTATTAATTCTTAGTTATTATACTTTATTTGATAATAAAAAATCTTAAAAATTTCTAATGAATTTGATTTAGTAAATTTTTAAATTCTAAATAATTGATGTTCATATTTATTGGAGAATTTAAAGAAGAAAAGAAAATAAAGTGAAATATCATGAAAATGATCTTAATGGGAGTGGCAAACCATCAAGAAATATTTTTTTGACATTACTTTTAAGTTTTTCAATTTTATTTTTAGAATATTAAGCTTGATTAAAATTAGTTTTAGAATACAGAAAAATATTAACTAACTTTTATCTCTAATATCTTTCATTACCATCTTTGATTCAATATCTAAAATATCAATTTCTTAAACATTTGATTAATATATTTGAAATTTTATTATTTAGTAGTGATTTAAATAAGAAATTAGAATATAATAAAACCAAAAATCTAATTACCTTCCTAATAACCCATTTGTTGGATGCTATAATGTTATGGTATGGTTAGGGAATGAATCCCAAGTTCGTTCGATACATTTGTACGTAGCTATGATCGAAAGCATATTATTTGAATCAGCGTAGTTAACTTTCTGATATTCTTGATCACCATCTTTTATTCAATATCTGAAATACATATTTCTCAAACATTCCATTAATATCTTTGCATTTTTATTATTTAGTAATGATTTAAATAAGAAATTTAGAATATAATTAAAACAAAATTTTAATTACCTTTCTAGTAATCTGTTCAACATTCACTGGATGCTATAGTGTTCGGTTCGGGTCGAGGAATTTGTCCCAAACTTGTTCAACTTCATCTGTAGCTAAGATCAGGAACATATTATCCAAATAAGCATAGTTAGTCTTCTAATTACAAGTACACACAGGTGATGAAATATCGCATAAACTAGAAGGTAGCCAACCTCGACATCAGGCTTCAAACACGTGCCAAAATGTATATATGGTGAAACGCATTTTTCAAATATACCATGTGGGACTAAATGAATTACTTTTACTGCATGATGAACTTTTGAATTACGGTAGTGACGTGAGCCATTTGATTCTACATTTTCAAAATTGAACGATCACCACCATATTTCATCTTTTAAACCGCTAATTCTTTCGTCGTCTCATTGCCCAATGTTGTGATTGTACGGTCCATATTTCTTTCACTCAACAAGTTAAATCATGCTATTAGATTGTTATTCTGATCTAAAGACCTAGATTAAATGAATGCGACTAAGAAGCGTATATTAAATTCCAATCGTCTGATCTCGTAGTTTTTGCGATCAAACTGTTGTGGTTTGGTCTGATCCAATAGCTCCAATGCAACGGCTCTTTTGGTCATTATGTCGAGCCGTTTGGCATTTTCTTAGAGTATTAATTTCCTAAATAAAAATTACAAAAATAGAAAATTTAAACGACTAATTTGGGTGTTTGGTAAATGCTTTAAGCCATTAAAATTTTTTTTATAAATAAGAGAATTTTTTAACAAATATTTTTATCACAAATTTTTACAAAATTTCAAAGAAGAATTCTCAAGTCACAATCTCGAAGCAATTCACAGCATTGCTAATCGTCGTCTTTTTATGTTGTGCCTTTCTTTAACGAACTCCAAATTTCTTGATTAATATTCAAATTAGCTAAGCTATCATTTTCTTAATTTATAGCTGATTAAATTAAAATAATTATGTGTTGTTAAATATTTTGTCAAGCATAAAAATATATTTGTAGAGATTTTCATCATAATTTTTTTTCTTTATTTTTTCCGATTATATTTTGATTATAAGATATTGTAGCCTATTTTATGTTTTGGTTGTAAATGTTTACTCTTCTCATCTTTTGACGAAAGGCTTATATAGTTTGTTTTTATGCCTAATTTTTATCGAGGTGGATGTAAGTTTGATTTTAAGTCAAACCACCTAAAAATCGCTTGTATACATTTTCAAATTTTTGTACATCATTATTTTATTATTTCTAAAACTTTATTATCAAAATAAAAATCAACATATTTTTAAGAAATTAATATATTTTAATTCTAGCAATTCACCATAGCTTGTTAAATAATATTTCAAATAGTATCAGAGCAATGTCTCTTTTAGTGAAAAGAAATTTTCTGAGAGATCTATAGCTCAAATTAATACTTTAGATAGATTGGGTAAAGGTGCATCTTCCAACAGATCATCACTTTTTTATAAAGATTATTATCTTTATTGAAAGACTAGGATGAGAAGTTAACTTAAAATCTATTGATAGAGAAATATGAGAATTGATGTAAATTTCTTTTGACTTTCTCATAAAGAAAAATGCACAAGGTACTTTTGTTTCTAAACCTTTGTATAAAGTAGATGATAGTGAAAAACATAAAGTATAATTAGATGATAAGCTCATAAATATTTTACATTATGCTTTGAATGCTATAAAATTTAATAGAATCATGAATTTAGAAACTACTTACGATATTTGGTATAAATTAGAAGTAACATATGAAGACATTTCTTTAGTTAAGAAAAACAAAATAAATATTATGACACATGACTATGAATTATTTAGCATGCTTTCAAATAAGTCAATCAAAAATATATTTACTAGATTCACCAATATTATTAATACACTTATTAGCTTAAAAAAGCCAATTTTTGTGAATAAATAGCTAAAGAAGATACCATGAATCTTACCAAAAAAAAAACTACTATCTATTGACCACCGTCATCAAGTTAGTCAAAAATATTTTTATGATGATAATAGATGATTTGATGGGTGAGCTTATGACAAAAGAGTTATAAATGAAGATGAGAAAAGAAAAAAATGAATTAATTGAGAAGAATAAAAAAAGAAGAAGAAACATCCAATAAAATTGAAAATAAAGAAAGGTATTTTAAAAGAGAAACTTACTAATGATGATGGTATAGCTTTAATTTTGAAAGATTTATCTAAAGTTTTTAATAGTATAAGAAAGTGTAGAAATTAAAAGTCTAAGAGAATGATAAGAAGAAAAGAGAAAATTATTTATCATGAATGTGAAAAATCATGACATATTAAACCAGCATATCCTATCATGTAAGAAAGAGTTGAAAAAAAATAATAAGATGAAGAAAAAGAAGAAGAAGAAGAAAGCATTGAAAGCTACTTAGAGTGATTTAGAAAAATATGTACAAGTGAAGCGGAGAATAATAATGAAGGATTCAGAAAAAAACATGTACATGTGGTTCTTGAATTGTGGTGCTCAAGATATATGACCAGAAACATCAAACTATTCACCTAATTAAAGGAATATGATGGAGGAAGAATTGTACTTGGTAATAATTCAAAAAAATCTATCAAAAAAATAGGTGCTGTTGGAAATCTTACATTTTTAATTACTAAAATTTTATTTATTCGGTTTAAAGTATAATTTACTTAGCATTAATCAACTTTATGATAATAGATTTAGTATTTTATTTGATACGATTACATATAAAATTAGCAAAAATAAAACTATAATAATTATTATACCTAGAAGAAATAATATTTATTTACTCGATTTAAAAATCATAAATAATTCTCAAATAACATGTTATGCATCACATGCTAGTGACTCAATTTTATGGCATTAGAGATCTTGTCATGTTAGTACACGTACATTAAGAAAAATTACTAAAGTAATAGATTTACTTGAATTAATTTTTCTAGATATTTTTGTTTATGGACCATATAATTTAAGAAAAGTAATAAAAGCAAGTTTTCAAATTAAGAAAGATATAACTTCTAAAAAAAATTTAGGACTTATACACAAAGACTTGTTTGGACCAATACATCCCCTGAGCTTAAGAAGTAAGAAATATGGATTAATTATGGTAGATAATTATTTCACAATACATGGGTTATTTCTTAAGAAAAAAAGTGAATCATGCAGATAATTTCAGATATTGATAACCAAATTACAAAATGAGTTAGGTCACAACTTAATATCATTAAAAGTGATGATAAAGGAGAATTTAAAAATGATAAATTCATTAAGTATTATAATAATAATGAAATGTTTCATATATTTTTAGCACTTAAAACTCCATAATAAAATGATGTAGTGGAGAGAATTAAGAAAATTTGATTCAAAATTAGATGAGAGAATATTCTTAAGATATTTATTTAGTGATAGAGCTTATAGAGTTTATAATAAAACTAATAATCAAATAGAAGAATCTATACACATAAATTTTGATAAAATAATATCAATAAAACAAAATAATGTAAACATGGATGATGAACAAATAAAATTTAAAAAATTAAGTCTAAAAGACTCAAGTGAGATAAATAAAGAAAAGAAAATAATTGAAGAAAATAAAACTCTAAAAACTTTAACATATAATAATGATCATCCCAAAGATTAAGTAGTAGGTGAAATCATGGATGGTGTTAGAATGAGATCTCCTCATAATTAGTCTGTTTTTGTAGAAAATTTTGAACCAGTCTCAGTAAAAGAGACTTTAAAAAATGAATTATTGGTAATAACCATTAATGAAGAATTATATTAATTTGAAAGGAATCGTGTGTAGATATTAACCTTTACACCATTAAATAAAAGTATAATTAGAATAAAATGAGTCTTTAAAAATAAACTAGATGAAAGTAAAAATATAATTAAAAATAAAATAAGATTAGTTGCAAAAGGTTATAATAAAATTGAAAGTATAGATGTTGAAACATTTGCACCCATAACAAGGCTTGAGGCAATAAGAATTTTGTTAGCTTGTGCTTGCTACAAGAATTTCAAATTATATCAAATGGATGCTAATTTTTTTTTAAATGATTATATAAATAAAGAAGTTATATAGAACAACCTTCATGATTTGAAGTATATGATGAAATATACCACATATATAAGTTAAATAAAGCTTTATATGGACTTAAGAAAGCACCTAGAGCATAATATGATTGATTATATAGCTTTCTATTTTTAAATGGCTTCATAAAAGAAAAATAAATAACATATTATTTATTAAAAGTAAAAAAGAAGATAAACTTATATGTGAAATATATGTAGATGATAATATTTGGGGCTAATAATAAAGATTTATATAAAGATTTTTTTGATCTAATGAAAAATAAATTTGAAATGAGCTTAATGGGAGAGTTAACCTTCTTTTCAGGTCTTTAAGTAAAACAAAGTCAAGATAAAATTTTCATATTAAAAACTAAATATACATTAAAATTATTAAAAAAATATAATATCGTGAATGTTAAACTTAGAAATACACCTATGATCACTAATACACATTTAGATAAAGATAAAAAAAGGAAAGCTAATAAACATTAAAATATATAGAGGTTTAATTGGTTCATTTTTATATCTTATAACAAGTAGACCTGATATACTTTATAGTATTTGTGTATGTGTTCGATTCCAAGCATATCCTAAAGAATCTCATTTAATAGCTTGAAAACATATATTTAGATATATAGTTAGAACACATACTTGAAATTAGGACTTGGTATCTAAAGATCTAAATTTTCAAGTAAGAGCATTCTTAGAAGTGGATTTTGTTGGAAGTAGAATTGACAGAAAAAACACAAGTGGTACATGCCAATTCTTAAGAAATTCTTTAATTTCTTAGAATAGTAAAAAATAAAATTATATTACACTTTCTACCACAAAATCAGAATATATAACTACAAGGAGTTGTATAGCACAAGTTTTGTAGATCAAACAATAATTAAGAGATTATAATATTATATTAGGACAAATTCTCATTTACTATGATAATTCAAGAGTAATAAGTTTTAGCAAAAATACAACTAATCATTCTAGAAAAAAATATATAGATATTAGATATCATTTTATAAGAGAGAACATTAAATTCAATCATATTTTATTAGAATATGTGCCTATTAAAGATCAACTCACAAATATTTTCATAAAATCCTTAGGTTGTGATTAATTTACAAAACTTAGATTGAGTTTAGGAGTGTTAAATCTATTTGAGTGATAACAAAAATGGGGAGAGAATAAATATTATAATAAATTAAAAGATAAAAGCATAAACAAATGAGGGTCTTAATCTAATTATGACATATATGTAGAGAGAGTTTACATCTAATCGTTTTTATATAACTTATATTTTTATCAATTTTATTAAAGATTTTATTATCATCAAAAGAGAGAGATTATTGTGTTATTAATCCCTAGCAGTTGTGCTTTATATGATGATAATAAACTCTAAGTATTTCTAATAAATTTTATTTAGTAAATTTTTAGATTCTAAATAATTAATGCTCATATTTATAGGAAAACTTAAAAAAGAAGAGAAACTAAGCTAAAATCTCATAAAAAGAATCTTGATAGAAGTGACAAATCACTAAAAAATATTTTTTGATATTACTCTTAGGTATTTTAATTCCATTTTAAAATATTAAGTTTGATTAAAATTAGTTTTATAAAATACAAAAATATTCATTTACTTTAATTTTTAATATCCATAATCACCATCTTTGATTCAATATCTAAAATACATATTTCTCAAATATTTGATTAATATCTTTTAAATTTTATTATTTAGTAATGATTTAAATAGAAAATTTAGAATATAATAAAAACAAAATTTAATTACTTTCCTAATAATCTGTTTGTCGGATGCTACAATGTTTGGGTCACGTCGAGGAATGAATCCTAAACTCGTTCGACACATTCGCATGTAGTTAGGATTGCGAACATATTATCCGAATCAGTGTTGTTCACCTTCTAATTATTGGTACGTGCAGGTGATGAAATCTTGTACAAACTAGGGGGCAACTAAACTCAACATTAGGCTACCTCAAACACGTGGAAAAATGCATATATAGTGAAACGTTTTCTCAAATATACCACGTAGGACTAAATAAATTTCTTTTACTACACGAGGAACTTCCAAATTATAGGAGTGACGTGAGCCATCCGATCATACATTTTTGCGACCGAACTATCACTATCATATCTCATCTTTCAAATTTCTAATTCTTTTAGTCATTTGATCGTGCAATGTCACGATCGCATGATTTGTATTTCTTCTGCTCGACAAGTTAAATCTGATCGTCAGATCATGCTTCTGATTTAATGATTCAGATCAAATGAATATGTTTAAGAAACATAGATTAAATTCTAATTATATGACTGTAAAGTTTTCAGGATCGAATGACTGTGGTTTGGTTATATCCAACGACTCCAGTATAACGACTCTTTATGCTATTTTGAGCCGTTGGGCATTTTATTAAAGTATTAATTTTCTAAATTAAAAATTATCAAAGTGAAAAATTTAAATTACTAATTTGGGTATTTGATAAGTATTTTTAGCTATTAGAAGATGTCTATAAATAGAAGAATTTTTAACAAATTTTCTGATGAAAATCTTCTACAAAATTTCAAAGAAGAATTCTCAAGTCACGACCTCAAAGTAATTCGTAACCTTTATTAATTGTCTTCTCCTTATGCTGCACCTTTCTTCAATGAACTCAAAATTTCTTCATTAATCTTCAAATCAACCAAGTTCTTATTTTCTTATTTTATAGTTGATTAAATTAAAATAATTGTGTCATATTAAATATTTTGTCAAGCATAGGAATTTATTTGTACAGGTTTTCATCATTGTTTTTTTTCTTTCTTTTTGCTAATTCTATTTTGATTATAAGGCTATTGTATCTTATTTTATGTTTGTGTTAAGGGTTTAGCTTGCTCACCTTTTGATGAAAGACCTATATAGTTTATCTTTGTACCTAAATTTTATTGGGGGAGGACATGGGCTTTATTTTAAGTTAACTCACCTAAAAATTGCTTGTATACACATTCAAATATTTGTACCTTATTATTTTAATATTTCTAAAGCTTTATTATCAAAATAAAAATCAACACATTTTAAGAAATTAATATTTTTAATTCTAATAATTCATCTCCCTTTTTGCTAAATAACATCTCAATTTGATCCTACGTTGTGATGTTATCCTCTTTTCATAAACTTAAGATCTATATTCTTGATCCTAAAATTGACATAATCTCTCTTGTATTTAATCTATTTTTCATATACATATAAATTAAATATTAGTATAATTATAACATATGATATCTAGTTATCAACAATATCCACACATATATAAATTACATCTACATATATATAATATTTGTTTTACAAAACTCTAATAATAATTCTTAGTTATTATGAAGAGCTTTTCAAATATGATAATAAAATTAGCATACTATTCTTGTATCCTTTCTACCATAAATTGTAATCCCAATGCACTTGAAATTTAAGGTCAATAAATAAGATAAGTTATCATCACTAACTTAATAAACTAAATCTAAAACAATAATTAGATATGAAATAATAAAACACTTTAGGTCATGTCATATACAAGATCTTCAATACTTTTATCATAACAATTAAATAATATTATTCTATATATACAAATGTATGTCACCATCACAAAAGAAAGAAATATGCACAAAAATCTCACTATTATTATTTCTTTTTGTTAATGTGATTTTATGTATAGACATTATTTTCTTTTAACTAAATAAATCTTATAGTTGTCATATTTTTGCTACTCCTTATTTCTATTTGTTATCAGTTAACATCTTTTTTTGGTTTACTTTAATTAAAAAAAAATATTTATTATTTTTCATATTTTCACACACATAATACTAATTATGTGTTTCATTGCTCTTATTTAACCACTTATTTATCATGATACTTTTGGTAATTTTAATTATAAAACCCAATGGCCATTCATTATATTGATTTACATTAGCATTATTTATTCTTTTTCTGGCTTGATTGTACCATACAATATACTCTATGATTATATTATATAATCAACCCCTTAACCCATTAGATTGTTTTGGCCCACAACTAATTATACTCTATCATACTTATATGTTGTCTTTAATCATACTTATACATCAATGTCCCATCTTATGACTTTATTCACACGATCAATTCTCTCACTTGATAATATTGTACAATCTTGCGATATTATTATGTATAATACCTTAAATTCCTTAGAAAATTAAAAAATTTATATAAAAAATTATTTTGATCAAAATCATTATTTTATAACTTCTTTTCTTAAGATCATAAATTATTTTCTAATATTATTTTTTTCAATATCTTATGATTGAAATTTATTAAAACTTTTTTATCCATTTTTTTGAATATTACATATATAAATATTTTTAAAGTTAAAAATAGAATATGAACTATTATAGAAGAAATGTAATGAAAATTTTATAATAAATGAAAAAAGGAGATAAAAGAATAGAAAAGATCGTAAATATCTGTAAAAAAGATGATAATTTAAGAATTTGTATTCATTATAAAGAGTTGAGAAAAAGTATGGTGAAAAATAAATATCCCTTAACCCAAATTAATAATCTATATGATCAATTGTACAATGTATCCATCTTTTTAGAAATTATTTAATATTAAAATATTATTAATTGAAAATCAAAGGATTAGGTAATATAAATATTGTTTTTTGAATGAGATTTTCTCATTATAAATTTTTGGTGTTACTTTTAGTTTAATAATTATGCTTTTTTTGTAGATCTCATGAATAGAGTATTTAAGAATATCAAATTAAATTCATTATTATTTTCATTAATAAAAATTTAGTATATTCAAGATTTGTAAAAAATCATGTTATTCATTTGTATATTATATTACAAACATTAAGTGAATATAAATGATTGTAAAATTTTTAAAATATAAATTTTGTTTATCTTGAATTGTACATTTAAAACATGTGGTGAGTAAAGAAAGAATTTTTATAGATTTGAAAAAAAAAGTTTGGCTATTGTGAATTAGTTTAAATTTATCAATATAAAAGAGGTGCAAAATTTTCTTAAGTTAGTAGGATATAATAAAAAAATTTATGAAAAAATTTTCTCAAATAGTTATCCCTTTAAATAAATTAACATAAAAATAATTAAATTTTAATGAGATTAAACTAGTTAAGAAAGTTTTTAAACTTAAAATAGTAAATTGATAACAACACTGATTTTTTATTTATCCAAAGAAAATGAGAGTTATCAAAGTTTTAATGACACATTATAGAAACGGTTTAGTTGCAATTAACACTGAATGATAAAGTAATTAGCTATAGTTCTCATTAATTAAAGTCGTATGAAAGAATTATCATTTTCATGATTTAGAAATAACAATTATTATTTTTGTTTTGAAATGAAAGATATTATTTATATGACATAAAATGTGAAATTTATTTTAATATCATTTGTTGGTATAAAAAATGCACAAGATGTTTTTATCTCATATAATAAAAAACAATATCATTTTTTACAACATTTGTTAATGGCATAAACATCTCTTGATAAGAGCATTAAGAATAAGAAATTCCATATTCTACAATTTTTACCAAAAATAATAAAATGTTTCACTAAAACATTATATAAAACAAAGCCATATAAGTATAAACTAATATACCAAATAGTCTCAATCCAAACAAATATATCTCTATTATCTTGATATTATCTCTCCATAAAAGTACAGACTTGCAAAATAAGAGATCTTCTATTGTGCCCTTCTAAATTATATAGTTTGATTTAGTCAAATTTGTCATCCTTATTGGTGTTCTATTTATTTGGATGAATGATGATAATAAGTTTGTTTCAATATCATTTATTGGTATAAAAAGTTACACAATATATTTTTATTTCATAAAAAAATATAATAATAATATCTATTTTTATAAATAAAAAATAAATAAATAATATAAAATTACAATAAATTTAATAAAATTAAATATATCAAGAAAAACTATATAAATATAAAAATATATTTTTTTCTCATGCTAAAAAATGTTATACGAGTTCAAAATATAATAAATAATATAAAATTACAATAAATTTAATAAAATTAAATATATCAAGAAAAACTATATAAATATAAAAATACATTTTTTTCTCATGCTAAAAAAATGTTATAAGAGTTCAAAACTCCAAGAAACTAGAGAATAATCACCTAATTAAGTTGAACATTGAATAAATAATAATAATAATAATAATTGGTCAAAAAAACTTTTTCTATTCATCCTCTATTTTTTTCTACCTTTTTTCTACAATTATTATTTTTGTTTTGAAATGTTAAAGATATTATTTATATGACATAAAATGTGAAGTTTATATTAACCATCAAAATCTAAAGTATATTTCTATTAAAAAAAATTAATTTTGTCACAAAAAAGATGATTAGTGTAACACTTTAAGTTATTTAACTATGAATATGTTGTTAATAGTGAATTTAATTTTGAAATAAGTGAAATTATTTGACTAAAGTTTTTAGCATGTAACCTTTTCTTTGAGCTTTATGTCTCAAAATAAATTTTAGAAATTTTATAAAGAAATTTTAATATATTATGCACTGCAAATTCTTCAAAATTGATGTCTAAATAATTATTTTTTATAATATTTAAATATTTTTAAAAATTATAGAATTTAAGCATTTTTTTTAAAAAATTCAACTTATTATGTTGAAATTTTTGATGTTATAATGCTTGTCTTCAAAAATATTTATAATGAAATTATTTAATTCGTATAGTTTAATTTGTTAAACTTTTAAATTAGGAAAGTAATATTATAGATTATTTTATTTTCATAAACTATTTCAATTTTTTAGTAAGAAAGAATGGTTTCATTAAATACATTAATTAATCTTTCAATCCAACAAAGCCATCTTGTTTGTCTTGACACCATATCTTTCGATAAGGGATAGCCATCTCTTGATAAAGGCATTAAGAATAGGAATTTTTATAAACAACTTCAACTTTTTTCAAAAGTAATAAAATTTTTCATTAAACACAATATAAAACAAAGTCATACAAACATAGACTAATATGTCCAATTACTTTTTAATCCAAACAAAGATACATCATTTCCCTTGATAAAAAGTATAGAGATATTTGCAAAATAAGAAATCTATTGTGGCATTCCAAATTAACTAGTTATCTGATTAAATTGGTCATCCTTATTGGAGTGCTCTTAATTTTGATTAATAATAACAATAAGCTTATTTTAATATCATTTGCTGGTATAAAAAATGCACAAGATGTTTTTATCTTATATAATAAAAATAATATCATTTTTTACAACATTTGTCCTTGAACATTTTTATAATGCAATTATTTGCTTCATCAAAATGTAAATTTCATTCAGATACAATTCTATCGAGGCACTATTCATATAGTTTAATTTGACAAACTTTTAAATCAAGAAAATAATATTATAAACTATTTCACTTTCATAAACTGTTTCAATTTTTTATAACGAAAAAAAGAGATTCCTTTAAAGATAACTAATAGTCTTTCAATCCAAATAAAAACATCTCTTTGTCTTGACATCATATCTTTTGATACTAGTATAAAAATCTCTAGATAAGGGTATTAAGAAAAAGAAATTTTATAAACTATAATTTTTATAAAAAATAATAAAATGTTTTATTAAACACAATATAAAACAAAGTCATATAATTATAAACTAATATACCAAATAGTTTCAATTCAAACAAATATATTTTTGTTGTCTTGACATCATCTCCTTTTAAAATTAAAAAGATCTTGTAAAATAAGAAACCATCTATTGTGACATTCTAAATTATTTAGTTTGATCTAGTCAAATTAGTCATCCTGATTGGTGTTCTATTTATTTAGATTAATGATGATAATAAGTTTGTTTCAATATCATTTGTTGTTATAAAAAACTACACAATATGTTTTTATTACATAAAAAAATATAATAAAAATAAATATATCTATTTTTATAAATAAAAAATAAATAAAATAAATAATACAAAATTATAATAATTGAATAAAATTCAATATATCAAGTAAAACTATATTACAATTAATACTATTTACTTTCTAACAAAATCTACTATAAAAAGATCAAATTTGTTCGTTCATCGTAACGATAGTTTTTATTATTTATTTTATTGGATATCTTTAGTAAAATTTGAAGAACAAAAATGCAACAACTATAACTCATTTCTTAAGGTTTTTTATAGGCATATGAAATATGTTTCTTTATTGCCTTTTAAATATAGTAGGTGAAAATTTATGATTTTTATTGTTGAAATTCGATGATGCTTTGTTGATCATTATTAAAAATTCATTTTTTCAAAGCTTTTGTATTTTATCATATTATTATTATTATTATTATTATTATTATTATTATTATTATTATTATTATTATTGTAGAACACAACATATATATTTCATGTCATCATAAATTTTAATTATAGTGCTGAAGGTTGACTTATAAATTTTAGATTCAAGATTATCTTTTTATAAAACAAGAAAATAAATAAGAATTTTATTTTCACATAAAACGCACTTTGCTTCATTATTTGTTTACCAAGTCCGCTATTTACACAATTATTTCGTGATGTAAACACTAATTAAAAAAAAAATCACTGTCTTCTTAAGAGTCAACTAACCTCTATATCTCGAAGACAGTCGCCGGCTTTTTATATGAGCTTGGGCAAGTTAATACGAAAGAGAAGCAAATGGAAGGTCTCTTCTGTGTTACGAAAGCTTTCACCTCATCCAAGTCCCTTATCGTCTTCTTCTTCCTCATCCTATTTGGGACTTTAGTCTCTTTCTGGTGGACAGATAAACCCGTAAGCCTTCTTCTCCAGCTTTTCCCCTTCTGTCTGCTACGAATTAGCCTCAAAGCAATTCAAAGCTCTGCTCTTATGGTATTTGTCTGATGGGTTAATTTCGGATTCCTTAAATTTTTTATTTGGTGGATTTTTGTTCTGCAAAATAAGAAATATAATTTACCCAAATACATGATATTGAAAGTAGATCTATGTATTGATTATAGGCATCTTTCACTCATCGTTTTCCTGAAGTTAGCATTTGAAATGCCTACGATATTTATGGCCGTTCGATCGTGCAATTGATGTGATCCACAAATTTCCACGAACCACACTTCACCCACAGCAAACCCCACGGCCACGACGCCACTTATCACCCTTCCCTCTTCTTTTCCACCCACCGCTCACCCCTCCAAGCAATTCAAAGCTCTGTTCTTTGTGGTATTTGTCTGATGGGTTAATTCCGGATTCTTTAAATTTTTTATTTGGTTCATTTTTGACCTGTGTTACTATTAGAATATATTATCGATTCTAATAATTAAATGTTTTACGAACAGAAGAGTTTTGAAATTTTCTACATAACCCACTTTTATTTTTATTAGAAAAATGAATTTTAGTTTTTATAATATGTTACAAACAAATGTAAAATTGATGATCCATCTGCTTGCAGTTCCAACTTTTACAATGGGTCAACCCATCAACAACGCAACACGAACACCAAAAGCACCCAATCCAAAAACAACCTGCCCTCGCCCCGAACTGCTCTTCAACCAAAGCAAACCCCACGGCCACGACGCCACTGATCGCCCTTCCCCCTTCTATTCCGCCCACCGCTCACCCCTCACCTGCGTCGGCGACATGCCCGGACTACTTCCGGTGGATTCACGAGGACATCAGGCCGTGGGCCGCCACTGGCATCACCTCGGAGATGGTGCAACGCGCGAAGGTCGACGCGGCATTTCGCCTCGTAATCGTCGACGGGGTCCCATACATCCACCGCTACCATCACGTCTTCCAAACCCGAGACGTGTTCACCCTATGGGGCATCCTCCAGCTCCTGCGCCGCCATCCTGGACGCGTCCCGGACCTCGACCTCATGTTCAATTGCGAGGACATGCCGGTCGTCCGCACCCCCGCCTCAGGCTCCATTCCTCCACCGCCGCTCTTCCGCTACTGCAAGGACGACTCCACCGTCGACATCGTCTTTCCGGACTGGTCCTTCTGGGGTTGGTATGCACGCACACATGCAAACATACGCAAAAACTGTAACAAAAATAACACCATTAAATAAATGCTATGGATTTGCAGGCCAGAGGTGAACGTAAGACCATGGCAGACGATGTCAAGGGAGCTGAGGGAGGAGAGTGAGAGGCAACCATGGCAACACAGGGAGCCTTATGCATACTGGAAGGGTAACCCTGATGTGGCGACGACGAGGAAGGACCTCATGAGGTGCAATGTAAGCAAAAGCAGGGATTGGAAGGCAAGACTCTTTAGAGTAGATTGGGAAGAAGAGCGGAGACGTGGCTTCCAGAACTCCAACTTGGCTAACCAGTGTTCATACAGGTCGATCACCTTATTAATATCTTATGATTATGATGTTGTTACATGAAATTAAAATTAGAATACTTAAATATTAATTGATAAGAGTATAGGTACAAGGTGTACGTCGAGGGGAGGTCGTGGTCGGTGAGCCAAAAGTATGTGATGGCGTGTGGCTCGCCGACGCTCTACGTAGAAACCAAGTTTCAAGACTTTGTGAGTCGTGGGCTCAGACCGGGCCAACATTACTGGCCTATTCCCAAAAAAGGCCGATGTCGTGCCATCAAGCAGGCCGTGGAATGGGGCAATGCCCATCCTAAGCAGGCAAGCCTCTTTATGAAAAATACATCCAAACCGACTCTTAGGCATCGTTTGTATGTGCTTTCTAAAAGTGCTTACCAGCTGTTTTTTTTTTTTTAATTTTTCTTATTTTACTGTTATATGAACAAGATATTTATGAAATATGAATAGGCATGGGCCATGGCCGATGCGGCTAGTAGATTTATGCACGAGGAGCTGAAGATGGAGAACGTTTATGATTACATGCTTCATCTTCTCACCGAATACTCCAAGCTTCTGACCTACAAACCCACGAAGCCATCGGGTGCTGTTGAGCTTAACTTGGAATGGGTGGCTTGCCCGTTTGAGGGGAAGGTGAGAGACTACCTCATGGCGTCCTTGGAGAGTAAGCCAAGCTGGAAGGAACCCTGCTCCATGCTTCCGCCCTTCAGCCCACATGAGCTCAGAGAGTTGGTCATGGAGAAGACCAATGGGACACAACAAGTAGTGGAGAGATTGATGCACAGCAATTCTGGGCAAAGAAGCCTTGCTGGGCCTCTATGGTCGATCTTGTTCATCTCCTTCTTGCACTGTATTAATGTACTACTCTCTTTGCTCTGAGCCAGGCCAATAATCTCGTCTCCTTGGGGTTGATTTTGCAGCTGTAGAAAAGGAATTTAGAAGGTGATCAGTGGGGGTTATAAGCAAACTGGAGATTTGTGTAAGAAAATAACAACACAATAATGGTTCATTTAAAAGGACTGCAGCGGAAAATACAAAACATCTTTGTTGCTCTTCAGCCAAGATGAATTGAACTAAATATTTAGAAGAAGTAGCCATGATGCCTAGATGATGTATTAATCAAGATGTTGAAATTTGTTGTCAAGAATTAAGATTATACTTGTGAGACTTCTAAATTGCGGAGAGCTATCCTTGTCATATCTTTGCAAAAATTTATAGTTGAAGGAAGTTGATTTCAACATCTTGGTGAAGACATTTAGCACATCATTTATAGGAGTTTCATCATTGAATATCATTGAATTATTTGTCAAGATCCAAAGCTTTGGGCTGCTTTTTCCTTAGTCAATGCAGACAACTTGATTTGCATCTTTCTCTTCCCAACTCGAACGTAACTTACTTTTCTATCTTTTCTTGTGAACGCCATCAATCTAAAGTAAGGAGAAAAAAAATTTGAGCATTCAAAATAAGTTATTGCTCATTAAAACAAAATAGTCCTAACAAAAAAAAAGATAAGCATCTCATTGGATCTCTCGCAAGAAACAATTAAACCATTTTAGAAAACACCCAGATCCAGGCCTTGAGAAGAACTCACACTCCAAGGGATAGTTACCAACAAAATTTCAAGCCAACTTGACATCAAAAGCTGTTTAAAAATTCAAGAAAAATATATCAAGATCAATTAATGTATAAGACCAACGACCATACTGATCAATCTAAAAGGTTTATTAACATCAATGTGATGGTCCAGGCTAAATCAACAATCCATAGAATAGTATCAATGCAACAGATCTTTCAAAGAGGGAGCCTTGTGAGTTGAAGCATCACACAAAACTTCAGTCGTGAATTATAACAAATTTTCATGAGTAACAATGAAAAGCAAATAATTATCCATAATATTGTAAAGAAACATGAGATGATTTGGAAAACCAAAAGGTTCATATAGTTCATAAAGGCATTATTTTCAGAGAAATTGAATGTCTAGTTTGATGCAGATCTCAAACCGTATGATAAAAATTTATGAATCAAGTCACAAACTAGACACATCTATATGACCTGTCATATCAAATATTAGACACTCTATGGTACACAATACTTCAGAAAAAGACGAGACATTATCAGACATGCTATAGACAGTTTCAGCTCTTTATAGGATTAGAAAGAAGCAATTTTGAATAGAAGATGAAAATTTTTAAAATGATAAGGGAAAAACTTGGACCCACAAGAAGTCTCAATCCATTTAGACTATCAACTATTTACAAGAAGGGTAAATCTAAACCGCTCAATACATGCAAGCATCCACAAACTGAAAGATTAAGTGATGAAGCATGGAACCATGAAACCACACCTTACTTGATCATATGCAAGCTCCACAACAACTTTGACAACCATAAGCCCCACAAAAGTTTTCGAGAAAGACAACCAACCTTCGCATCATCTATTATGCAAAGTAGCTCTTCACAAAGGTATGACCAACATTGAAGGCTCCTTGCTCCTAGGGACACAAGGGAACCAATGATATCTTCCATATAATTAGGCAAAATCTTCACTACAACTCTACAGACCATAAGTCAAAAGGATGATATGACGAAACTAGTTCAACTTATTTGGCTCTATACGCTTTCCTAATAAGAAATATAATGGTGCCATTAACATATTGTTTGAGTTATAAAAATGAAATATCGCACGAGAGATTAGTAGCTAAAGATGGATAACCAAACTCCTTAAGGATGGGGGAAACGACGAAGGCCAGCTGTTGGAGGAGGTGGTCTCTTCCAACATTTCTCTGAGCCTTCCTAGGAGTCGTGGCCCACCGCAGAACAAGGAATCTAAATCTTTCCACTTAAGCCCTATAGTCGATCACTTCTACAGATCTAGAGCAGTATTGAACCTGTTGAAAGTTGGTATGCCAACCTTTGGGATGGAGTTCTCGGTTAATGACTACCTCCGTACCTCCTCGAATAACCAACCTTATGCTGCTACAATGTTGCAAGAAATCATTCTCAAGGTTAGGTGACTAACGATAGTGGCAGTCAAAGGGAGCATGATGAATTCATAGGCATGGCATCGACTCATGTTAGGGCCATCACATTTTCAAACAAAACACTCGATATTTCATTTGAGAACTATCAAGATCCATTCAATCCAGCTTGAATTCAATCGAGCTTGATCAAGATCCATTTAATCCAGCATCCGATTTTCTTTGATCCACTAGCTAGTTTCAAGTAAACTGTTGGAATACCAAATTTAGTAGATGTGGGAGTTTTTAGATCTTACTTTCAGTGCTAAAAACTAATCAGATCAGGGCCTGTTCTCTATTTAACCAAACCCAACTTAATCCCACAGCAGATTGGCGTCTGTTTGGCATTGGTTGGACCATCATTATTGTAGAGTTTCATAAAAACTTGTTTCGAGTTGCTCATTGTGGCCTTTCTATGATGATGCCTTAATTCTTATCATTCTTTCAGAAAAATGGTATTCTAAACTCAAGATTTAAGATTCAATCAAATAGCACAAGCTCAAAGGCTTCAGAAGGGTAGGAACATGCACAGTGAGAGGCATAGCATTTTAGGTCTGTGGACCTTGGACTAAAAATTTTGCTGTATTAAAGAAAAAAAAAAAAACAATAAGCACAGTATAAAGTGGAAACCATTGTGTGTCTGAATTAGCATGCAAAATATCCAATGCCATAGTTTTATGGAATACTTATAAAAGGAACAAGGCATGAAATCATCGTCACTAACCTCACCCCACGTTTATGAAAAGGTTGTGTATCAACACCCTCATCAATAGAAAAAACAGTAACCAGAAATCTCACCACAATAGAAAAGCGTAGAGCCATTACATACATAAAAGAGCATCAGTGCGCAAATGATGGCGATCACAATTACTTGTTCGCAGCATCCACCACAGATGTGACCGGATTCATCAAAGCTGAGAACTTCTGCTGAGTTCTTACTTGGGTTCCTTAACATCAACTGTGAAATTGTACTCCTGATCACAGCCCAGGTAGGAATCACACATGAAGTAGATCACCAAAGACTTCTTCCCAACATCTTTAGGCACTGCAAATACCAGCTTCACCTTGGCCCGCCTTTGCAGGGATACTCTTTTAATGGCAAGCAACTGGTTGTTGCTGCTATCACCCACCACAAGCCACCAGCCTTCTTCTTTAGGTTTGGGAAATCGTGGAGCATCAACTGGCCCAACCTCCGACCGCCCCTCAAGGTCACGTTCCAGTGTAACCAGCAAAGTAGCATCCTCGCCGGGCTGAATGTCATCGGCATCCAACACTTCGTAAGTCATATCAATGTTTGGAAAGCGGTTACAGAAACGTGCAATATCTAGCATTTGAGAATCAGTCATCTGCAGTAGTTCACGCCTTTCTTCATCATCCATCTCTACCAAGTCAAACACTGTTTCAATAGCTCTTCCTGGGTTCTCCTGGCATCGCTTTGCCAGATCTTTAGTGAAATGAGGAAGCTGAAGCAACATGGAATCTCTTTCCCACATCCCGAGTAATCATTTGGCACATTTCCATAGCCAGTAGAGCCAAACTTAGCCAACCATTGCTAGAGATAACATCAACCATTGCGTGAAGAAGTCTACGAGCAGAAAGGAGCACCTCACGCTGGTCTACTGCTAAGTTTCCAACAATAGTATGCCTGGAGAAGTGAGCCTGCAAAAGAGCATTTGCCTTCACATGTGGATCTGAACACTTGGGATTTTCAAAAGAGAATCTTTGGTGGTGGATAAGCTTCCTGATCTGATCCTCCTCACCTGGTCGAATTGGGAGTTGAGCATATTCTGAAGCAGAAGCTAAAATTTCAAGAAGACCTTTCATTTTTGTCTTCGTAGACAGAGAAGTACTGAAACGTTCTATGCTAGTGTAGCTAATGTAATAGTATGAAGCAATCAAACCAAGGTTTGAGGGTTTTAGATATACATCCTCTTCTATGATAATGCACTTGCTTGATTCCAAGTTATTCAATGTATTCTCTATAAGATCAGAAAGATGATCTGAAAGATGCCTGTGGCTAACACCTTGAAGATTGTAATAATTTGGATTTTTTGTCAACCTTCTATACATGAAGGTCCACGTAAGATAGTTCACAGCCTCCTGTTTGTTCTCAATCACACCAACCACCACTTCAGCATTCATATGGTCATGCAAGAAGTGATGGAGATGACTCTCAACTGGGAAAGCTTCATAAAGAAACTTCTTATAATATTCTTTCCTTGGAGCATGACAAAGAATGACACATTTACCAGAATTGTCTATAAGAGGCCTGCTTGCATGTCCCATCATCTGCAGCAAATCAGTAATTGGATAGTCAGTATGACAATTCTCTCTCCCATCATAATATTGGGTACCCATGACAACCACTAAGTGAGCAGGCAGTGGAACTCCCCAGCACATTGAGCTGCTTGCCACACAAACTTGAATTCTTCTGCTTAAAAAAAGCAGTTTAACAACTTCCTGATCAATGTCACTCAACCCTTCATGAAGGTAACCAACTCCCATAGGTATTGTTTCCCTCAGCGTTTCCTCCTTAATTCCAGATATAAAAGTTTCCATTTCTTCCTGATTCCCTAAGAGAAACAAAGGTTCTTCTGCACTTTCAGCACCCGAGTAAGCACATAAATCAAGAGCAGTGAGTCTTGCATGCTTTCTTGTGGGTACAAACACCAAAGCAGGTTTTCCATTCTTAGCATGCTGAAGAATAGCAGTGTAAGTAGGCTTTGACATTGCCTGCATCCTTGCTTCAAAGTTTGATATGTCTACACCTTGAATGTGTATCTCCAAAGGAACTGGGCGAACACCAGGAGGAAAATTGAATAACCCATGAGAAGTAGCACCAATCCATTCACCAAGGTCCTTGGCATTCGCAAGGGAAGCTGACAGAGCTACAATACGGATGTTGGAACCAGTATGACTGCCTATGAGCCTCATCCTAGAAACAACTATTTCCAAAACTGGACCTACTGATCCACCAATCAAGTGAAGCTCATCAACAATGAAAAGACTGACTTGCTGAACATGTTTGCGCTGCTTCCAACGACGGGAAAGAGCATCCCATTTCTCAGGCGTGCTGATGATGATCTGTCCCCTTTCAAGCAGTTTCAGATCAGCAGCTGTCTCACCTGTCAATTCCACAACAGATATACCAAGGTGCTTTCCAAACTTCTCCTCCCAATCGCGTCGCCTTTCTTTTGCCAGTGCCTCAACTGGAGCAATGTAGACAACACGCATTACACTCTCGGGCAGTTTTTGATGATTTCGGAGAATGGCAAATTCTGCACATATGGTTTTTCCACTGCCTGTCGGCGCTGCAGCAAGGACATTGTCATCTGTATTATATAACACGGTAAAAACTTGAGTTTGGATGGGATTAAAATGCTTAAAGGTATCATAAAGAGCTTCATAAGAAGGATTCCTTAATGCTGTCACTGGAAGAGGCTGCAAGTCAAGCAACTCGGTAGGTGGAGGGTATTTCTCTGGAAGAATCAGATGCCTAAAACAGACAGGTAGCACCGTTTGAGAACCAAGCCACCTATCAGAAACAACTCGTATAAAATATTGAGGAGGTAATGGCTCATAGATTGGCACGGTAAAACTCAGAGTGTGATCTTCATCAATATATTGTTTCTTCAGTATGTAGTACTCGTGATGAACGTACTCACCGTCATTGTCTTCAACAATAACCCAAAAAGGTTCCACATAACAATGCACCTTATCGTTCCACTGGAAGTCTGGTGTAATGGTAAGCTCAAAGCCTAGAACACTCCGTGTTATGGGTTGAACATGAACTGCTAGGTTAAGTTTTGGTAACTCATGTATGCACGTGTGAAGTTGTTTCCCCATTTTAGGAAAACGAATCAGCTCTCCAAGTTGCTGATGATTAAGATCATAGTACCTTTCCCAGGCCAAGTCTTTCTTCTCCAGTTTCATTAAAATTTCATTTGGTATACCAGGAAACTGGCGCAATGGGGTCTGTACACTCCACAAGCGTTTATCAACCATCTTGCACAGATTCAGAGCCTTCTCAGCTAACTGTGCCCATCCCCTCTTCAAGACAATTTCAAATAAAGCGCGTAGAAGACGACCGGCACTCTACAAAATAATAATAGGATTTCAGCTATAGATAAGGATTTCAATCAAGAGTAATCGCAACTCATGCATCAAAATAAACAAATTCCAGCATCAATTATAAACAGGTCAAGGGAAACCTTGAACAATTTCTTACCTGTCTTATGAAAACCATATCTGACATCAATGAAAGACCCTCAAGCTTCAGCTGAGATATATACGCCTGTAGAAGAACGTTAATCTTAGCACTAGGCTCTTCTAAGCTTTCTTTGACAGGGATGGGAACACGATCTAAGAGCTTTGCTAACTCCATTTTCTCATCTTGCCTCACAGTCACGTATTTAAATTCCTCACTGAGAGAGAACAACCTGCAAAGCTCAATATCACCCATGGTTGGCTTGAGATACTCATTGTAAGTGGATATTGTCCCATGGTTTATATAGTAAAAGCTTGCAATTCTGCCCAAGTCAGTAACTTGAAAGTACCCACTCTTTCTATCGTATTTAACAAGATTGTTCTTATCAAGTATACTTGCAGCTGAATGGATCTATAAGGGAAAAGAAAAAAAGATTTAATACTTTTTTTTTAGCAATAAAAGTAAACTATCATAATCAAACACAAATAAACTATCAGATTTCACACTAGCTAAGAAACTATTTAGGTAATAATATAAATATTTTGCATTCAAAAGTTTCATCAGAATCATCACTGTTCATAGAAGTAGATCGTAAGTTTACCTACTAAACCATGGTTAAGACAGAAGAGTTATCTTTGCCGTAAAAGGCTAGGGAACATTTTGAAATCAAGAAAGTGCATATGTACAACTAATTCTACTATATGTTACCACTCTATAAAAGCAAACAATCGCAAGTTAAAATTTCATATAGCACTGTATATCTGCTATTACGTCTTCCTCTCATCTTTATTCTCCAATGCCAATTTAAAATCAACAAACTGCAGCTGTTTTAACAGCTTTTAACTACTTCCCTCCCAATAAAGGATCTGCACATCATTTTTTATTGATTATCAACAAAGGAAAATTAGTGTTGCAAGAGAGTAAATCAAATACAGTCAATATCATTCCAAATTAGTTATTACATATCTAGAGAATTATTACATAATGTCCTACTTGCCTCAATTTCTCGTCTTCATAATATTTGCTTACGTCTTCAAAGTTGATCAAGGAAAAAAAAAAAGTGCTGCCATAGTCTAACATCTCATTTATCTTCCAAGCTTCTTTCCTTCTTTATTATTTTCTCTCTTCACTCTGTCATTTAGAACAAACTATGACCTCTCCATGAATTATATCATTAATCCCCACAGTATTTTCACTTGGGTATATTTTGTTGGTATGTCCTTCACCTTCATCCACGCCACAGCAGTTCTAACAATAATTCAATCTTGTACTAAACTCAATATTTTGTTGGAATGTCCTTCACCTTCATCCACGCCACAGCAGTCCTAACAATAATTCAATCTAGTACAAAACTCAATATTTTGTAGGTATGTCCTTCACTTTCATCCACGCCATAGAGGTTCTAACAATAGTTCAATCTTATACTAAACTAAATGCTACGACTAGCCTACGTAAATCCGATATGCGGTCCTGGTAATGAAGATGAACTGCTTATACACCAGTATTAAACTCAAATCTACTGCTAGCCTAAGTAAATCCGATACGGGGTCCTGGTAATGAAGATGAACTGCTACTACACAATTTGCGTATTAAATAGACTACATGTCATATAGCTTTTGGAGGTTAAATGAAAAAAAAAACAAAGAACACGCACAAGCATTTTAGTTTGAGATTAGATGCTACTTTACTTAAATGAAGCCAACATTCCATAATGATTTTTTTTTTTTTACAAATTAGCGTTTTTAAAATGATGAAACTGAAAACTTAAGTTCATTTTTACCATGGAGGGTATACAGTTCTATGATATTGTGATTTTGTTTTCTTCACCAATTCTAGATTTAAAAACACAACCTTCAGAATTTGTGAGGTCTTTTGACATTAAAATCATTATACTTTAAAAAAGAAGGAACCAAATGGTAGAGCCGAACAATTTGCATTGGTTCGTAAATGTTTTCCATTTACAAGAATTCAGATGAACCTTCACTTATACAAGTGAAACTCAAAGAACAAAGTTTATTTTTTACCTTGCTTTATACGCCTTAACTAATAAATGCTAGAAATAAGCTACCCAAAGATTGGATAATAAAGGATAGTAAGAAGAAAAGTATTTCACCACTCTATCCTAAGAATGCATCCAAGCATTCATTAATACTTTGCATGTTTCCAAGCTTTCATTCAAACCAAAACAGATAAAGAATTATTTTGGCATACATATCAAAATGGTAATGCCTTCGAATTAGATATATTCTTCATCTTTGAGGTGTTTTCTTCATCGCCTGTTATTTTGAAAAATATTATTGCAAACAAAATAGGTTACTAACAAAAATTAAAATTTGTTATGCAAAAAAATTGTAATCAATGTTTTTAACATAAGAAAATATCATCAAGGACAACCATTCACTTAATTATTTGCATATTGCTCAAAACATTCATTTTGAAAGAGAAATGTTGATACAAGTACAAGACTAACACATGCTAGCTGATATTGTGAAAAACTGGTGTCGAAGATACATAAATCCATTGTTTTTTACAAAAAAGTCAGAAAAGAAAAACGAAAGTTGATATTTATAATGCAAAGAAAAAGAACATACTCAAATTTTAAAAAGCAAAAGACATTATCAAGGGTAAGCCTGAACTTAATGGTTCGTATATTGCTCATAGCATTCATTTTGAAAGAGAGATGTTTATTCAAAGCCACGAGAAACGCACGCTAACTGGCCTATTGTGCAAGAATGGTGTTGGAGATACATAAAGCTACTGTTTCTTCCAAAAATAGAAGTTAGACACCACTTCTCTTGACCAAAGGAGAAACAAAACATCATAATCATGCAACACCTATCTAACAATCCAACATTAAGGTGCAAACCATAGACGGTTTCACACAAGTTTGTTCACCATAACTTGCATGTTTATATTTAATCACTTTTAACTAAGTATTATTACAGTTATTAAATGCATCGTTTAAAGTAGGCGCTAGTCAATAGACAAGAAATTAAATGCATGAAATATTATTATGCTGATAATAAAATAGTCATTATGACGTGATGGCTAAATTCTAAAACTTCCTATAATTTTGTGAATCCAAATTATCTTTAACAGTAACAAGCATCAAAGGATAACAAAACCAACAAAACAGATGCATGCTTGGCATTTCCAAAAGATTCTGTATGTTGCATCTTCCGTGAAAACCAGTCTATTATTAAAAAAAAAAATTGTTTTCTAAAGCACTTAATAAAGAAAGTTAACTAACAAAAAAGACAAACATTCTCTATGACAATAATATAAATTACAGCTAAAAAAATTTGAGAACTAAAAAAAAAGAGAAACTCAAAAACATTTTAGGTCAACTTCTTGAATCCTTCTCTGACAGATAGCAAATATCAATGACACTAGCATGTAAAAGTTTAATCTACTATTTTCTCTTCACTTTTTTTTTATAGCTACTACCTATCTACCATACTGGTGCAGCTAACATTCGTGAGTAGAAAGGAAGTACAGAGAAAAAGAGGAAGCATCAAAAACAAACTGTGTGAAATATTAACAATGAATTATTCTAAAACAATGATAAAAAGAAATTTTAAATTTCCAAAAAAAAAAAAAAGAACAAATCTTTCATTTCAATAGGAGTAAAATAAATGCAAATGAGTAAAACATTCACTTACTAAATCAGCTCTTCGTTCCTCTAATGTTTTGTCTATGTCCAAGATGTCTGCTGGAAGACCATAAAGGGTCGGATTTCGCAGCATTCGAATATACAAGTAAGTGTAACCAATCCAAGTGCATGCTTCTCGAGCATTTTGAACAGTTCCAAGGACAATCTCGGCATTCAGCTGATCGGCAAGTTTAGAAACAAATTGACTCTCAACTGGCAGCTGTTGATTCATAAGAGAAAGATAGTACTGTAATTCACTATGGCCAGTTAAAATGATCCCTTCTCCATAAGAATCGAACTGGGGTCTTCCTGCACGACCAAGCATCTGCATGACATCTAATGGGCTAAGTTCAGTGCATGAACCTTTCTCTGGATCATAAACTTGAGTTCCTTTGATAATTACAGTATGAGCTGGCAGATTGACACCCCATGCAAGGGTGGCCGTTGAGACCAACACTTGAACATGCCCATCAGTAAAGAACTTCTCCACAATATCACGATCTGCCCTCCCCATCCCAGCATGATGAATAGCGAAGCCATATGGCAGTAAATCTTTTACATCATTGCTTTTAACAAACTCAGTTTGGCTCTGAAGAATCTCACGACTAGCACTATCATCCTTCAAAAACCGACTTAAAGTGTCATTAGCCAGAGCAGTGTCCCTAATTGCACGAGCAGTTTTAGCGGTTTCTTTCCTTGAGTGTACAAATATAAGCACTTGATGCTTTCCTGCCGCAGCAAGAACTTTTTCATAACAGATTTCATTCATTAACTGAAATCTCTGCAAAGGCTTCCTGACAGTAATTCCAATGTACTGCTGTGCTAGTGGACATGGCCTGTAACTATTATCGAAATAAAAAAGGCCCCTTGCAGGATTTACACGCAAGAATAATGCTACGTCTTCATAATTTGGAAGCGTAGCTGACAACCCAACTAATCGAATCAGATCTTTTGTTGTCTCAATTTGCCTAACTGTCCTCGCAACTATGCTTTCCAAAACAGGCCCTCGGTTATCATGTAAAAGATGAATCTCATCAATAATCAGGAGTCTTACCAACTGAGTATAAGTTCTATCACCAGACTTTCTTGTGACAATATCCCATTTCTCTGGTGTTGTAACTATAATTTGAGTTTCTTCAATTTGTTGACGAGTAAGCGTTTGGTCACCACTAAGCTCCTTTACAACAATGTTATATGATTGCAGACGATTAGATAAATTCCCAACAACTTCAGCAACCAAAGCTTTCATGGGTGCAACATATACAATCTTAAACTTGCTGGTGTCTACCTCCCCATCTTTCCAATGTAAAGCAACCTCATGAAGAATGGCTAGCATAGCAACATTAGTTTTTCCAGCACCAGTAGGAGCACACAGAAGTATGTTCTCAGGAGTAAATAGAGCAGTTTCATAAACTTTGCTTTGAACTCGGTTCAACTGCTTCATACTTTCAAAAGCTGGACGTGCATAATCAGGCATTTCGGAGATCTTAACCAACTTCTCGCCAGGTCCAAGTGGTTTAGGCTTCAGTGCTGGAACATGAACTTCTTCATAGCCCTTGTGAGGAGTTCTATAAGACCCTGCAGGTAGCTCACACTTTTTATTTGCCATAAAAAGTCCACCTTGCTGAAAAGCCAGGGTTTCAAGGTCCAGTAAATGGCGCTGCCCCTTTAGCCAACTATTATCCCCTTCTCTATCCACAAATCTACGATCCCTTTCATCATCCCCGCTCACTCGGCCATCCTTTAAACATCTAGCCTCTTCTCTGATGCTCTTCTCCAAGTTCTTTTGTCGCTCTTTTGCAGATGCTCTTGTAGCATGTAACTGCTCCAAGATAGAAGCCAAGCTCGCCCCAAAATTCATCATTTCTTCTTCAATTTTGGTCCGTTGTTCTTGGTCCTCTGCTCTAGCCAAACGTGTGCACCACACTATTTTCAACCGATTTCTTAAGAGCAGCTTTATCAGCTCAAACTTATCATACTCAAGCAATGTTACAAGACGGTTCTCAACATCCCTATCATCTCCTTCACCCAAAATTTTAAGCACGTCCTCTGCAATCCTCTGACTCTGCTGGGGGTCAATATTCTCAAAAGCTTGAGAGATTTTCCTCTGCAGCCAATATGCATCTATATCTTGCACATTCAGCGTCAGCCCCTCGTTTGCTTCCTCCATTTCATCATCGTCTATTCCACCCATCTGCATGGCACTTACATCATTTGATTCCTGCCCATCATCTTCATTCTCAGACTCCTCTTGGACCTGTCAAGATAAAATTAGAAAATAAAATAAAGCAAGAGCATAAAACCATATGAAGTAGCAGTTTCACAATTGTTACCTGGTCAAAGTCACTTTCTTCCTCCTCGCCTTCTTCAAACTCAACAGCAACACCAATATCATCATCAAGTGCACCGTCATTTCCATTAGCAGCTGCTGAACCGGTAGTGTCACCCCCATCCTGATAATCAGTGATCAGCCGTGCAATCGAAACAAGCTGATCAAAAATCTGACTTGAGATGGAATTCAGCAGCCTCTCTATATCTTTCTTCTTTTCAGGATTCTTTAACTTGTCACTTTTCAGAAAAGCCAGCACCTCGTCAGCAGCTCCAGTAAGTACATCCTGCGGCTGCCCACCAAATTGCTGTTGAATCACACTAAGAAGGGCCTCGTAGGCTGCCCGGGTCTCCTTAGTCTTGGGTTGATAAACGCCATCATCCACAAGAGAGAGGACAGTCTCCTCCTGAATGCGCCTCCTCTTGCTATCCTTCTTCTGTTCCACCTCAGGCCCGGGTTCTCGCTCCTTCTTCTTTTTGGACTTTTTGATCTTCTCCTCCAGCTCAGGTGGCTTTCCTCTGTATGCTCGGTCCCCAAAGCTCTTGGGATCAATCTTTCCATACAGGGACTCGGGCTCTCCAGTGGGTTCGTTTGTATCCCGGGGACGTTGGTCCGTGGTAAGAACGAGGCTGGAGTTAGCACGATATTCGTACTGCTTAAAGCGCGCATGGGCTTCGGCGCCACCGCCAAGATGAGCCATTTCTCAGAAATAAAAAAGATACCTCGACAAGAAATAGCGAGTATATCACGAAAGGTAGGTGGAAAAAATCCCTCGGAAACAACTGAAACTAAAAATAAAACTATCAGAGGCTAGGGTTTGGGGTTTTGCGGCAGTGGGAAATCGCCGGAACTGCAGCAACCACGTATAAAACCTCGGAACTGAATTATTGAACGACGAAGAGCCAAGGCGATGGCTGGCGAGAACGAAACGAGCTTGGCCAGACGATAGTAAAGCACGGGATCAATAAAATAACGAGCTGAAGGTAGCCTTCTACTTTTTAGATTGAAGATTAGCTTTTTATAAAACAATAAAATAAATAAGAATTGTATCATAATTATACTTTGTTTATGATTTAACGAATAAAAACTCCCGTAACTTCTTTTTAGCATTTTATAAAATAACATTTTCAAAAGATTCATTTATACATTTTTTTTAAAAACTGTTTTAAAATCGAATATTTCTTAATATAGAAAAATTTATAATTAGGTTTCATATCATCCAATTTATCGACTAATATCTGTTATTAGATAATCATTAAAATAAATTAAAAAAAAGGATAAATCGACTTTTAATAACTAATAATTGATCTCAAACTATAGAAGTCTATTGTGCGTCGGAAATCCTGTCAGTATGTCCCCAAGACTTGGTTTACAAAGTCCGTTATTTACACGGTTATTTTGTGATAAAACATTAATTAAAAAAAATCATTTTCTTTTTAAAAGTCAACAAACCTCTATATCTCGAAGACAGTCGCAGGTCTTTAATATGAGCTTGGGCATCGAAGTTAATACGAAAGAGAAGCAAATGGAAGGTCTCTTCGGTGTTACGAAAGCTTTCACCTCATCCAAGTCCCTTATCGTCTTCTTCTTCCTCATCCTATTTGGGGCTTTAGTCTCTTTCTGGTGGACAGATAAACCCGTAAGCCTTCTTCTCCAGCTTTTCCCCTCCTTTCTGCTACGAATTAAACTCCAAGCAATTCAAAGCTCTGCTCTTTATGGTATTTGTCTGATGGATTAATTCCGGATTCCTTAAATTTTTTATTTGGTGGATTTTTGTTCTGCAAAATTCGCAACATAATTTACCCAAATATATGACATTGAAAGTATTTATTTTTTATTTTATTGATCTATGTATTGATTATAAGATATTTGAAATGCCTACGATATTTATGGCCGTTCGATCACGCAATTATTGTGATCCACACATTTCCACTTTGACGGTCATTTAATTCCTTAAACACTTTGACTTGGCTTGCATTATTAGAATATGATAGCATAATTTCTTTACTTTGGAATTTTCCACATAACCCACTTTTATTATTATTAGAAAAATGAATTTTACTTTTTATAATACGTTACAAACAAATGTAAAATTGATGACCCAACTGCTTGTAGTTCCAACTTTTACAATGGGTCAACCCATCAACAACGAAAGACGAACACCAGAAGAACCCAGCCACAAAACCAACTGCCCTGGCCCTGAACTGCTCTTCACCCAAAGCAAACGCCACCGCCAAGACACCACTCATCGCCTTTCCCCCTTCTATTCCGCCCACCGCTCACCCCTCACCCGCCTCGGCGACATGCCCGGACTACTTCAGGTGGATTCACGAGGACCTCAGGCCGTGGGCCGCCACTGGCATCACCTCGGAGATGGTGCAACGCGCGGAGGTCGAGGCGGCATTCCGCCTCGTAATCGTTGACGGCGTCCCATACATCCATCGCTACCACCACGTCTTCCAAACGCGAGACATTTTCACCATATGGGGCATCCTCCAGCTCCTGCGCCGCCATCAGGGGCGCGTCCCGGACCTCGACCTCATGTTCAATTGCGAGGACATGCCGGTCGTCCGCACCCCCGCCTCAGGCTCCATTCCTCCACCGCCGCTCTTCCGCTACTGCAAGGACGACTCCACCGTCGACATCGTCTTTCCGGACTGGTCCTTCTGGGGTTGGTATGCACGCACACATGCAAACATACAAAAAAACTGCAACAAAAATAGCACCATAAATAAATGCTATGGATTTGCAGGCCAGAGGTGAACATAAGATCATGGCAGACGACGTCAAGGGAGCTGAGGGAGGAGAGTGAGAGGCAACCATGGCAACACAGGGAGCCTTATGCATACTGGAAGGGTAACCCTGATGTGGCGACGACGAGGAAGGACCTCATGAGGTGCAATGTAAGCAAAAGCAGGGATTGGAAGGCAAGACTCTTTAGAGTAGATTGGGAAGAAGAGCGGAGACGTGGCTTCAAGAACTCCAACTTGGCTAACCAGTGTTCATACAGGTCGATCACCTTATTAATATCTTATGATTATGATGTTGTTACATGAAATTAAAATTAGAATACTTAAATATTAATTGATAAGAGTATAGGTACAAGGTGTACGTCGAGGGCAGGTCGTGGTCCGTGAGCGAAAAGTATGTGATGGCGTGTGGCTCGCCGACGCTCTACGTAGAAACCAAGTTTCAAGACTTTGTGAGTCGTGGGCTCAGACCGGGCCAACATTACTGGCCTATACCCAAGAAAGGCGTATGTCGTGCCATCAAGCAGGCCGTGGAATGGGGCAATGCCCATCCTAAGCAGGCAAGCCTCTTTATGAAAAATACATCCAAACCGACTCTTAGACATAGTCCGTATGTGCTTTCTAAAAGTGCCTACCGGCTGTTTTTTTTTAAATTTTTTTTTTTTATTTTACTGTTATATGAACAAGGTATTTATGAAATATGAATAGGCGTTGGCCATGGCCGATGCGGCTAGTAGATTTATACACGGGAATCTGAAGATGGAGATGGTATATGATTACATGCTTCATCTTCTCACCGAATACTCCAAGCTTCTAACCTACAAACCAACGAAGCCATCGGATGCTGTTGAGCTTAACTTGGAATGGGTGGCTTGCCCGTTTGAGGGGAAGGTGAGGGACTACCTCATGGCGTCCATGGAGAGTAAGCCAAGTTGGAAGGAATCCTGCACCTTGCCTCCTCCCTTCAGCCCACATGAGCTCAGAGAGTTGGTCATGGAGAAGACCAATGGGACACAAGTAGTGGAGAGATTGATGCACAGCAATTCTGGTCAACGAAGCCTTGCTGGGGCTCTATGGTCGATCTTGTTCATCTCCTTCTTGCACTGTATTAATGTACTACTCTCTTTGCTCTGAGCCAGGCCAATAATCTCGTCTCCTTGGGGTTGATTTTGCAGCTGTAGAAAAGGAATTTAGAAGGTGATCAGTGGGTGTTATAAGCAAACTGGAGATTTGTGTAAGAAAATAACAACACAATAATGGTTCATTTAAAAGGACTGCAGAGGAAAATACAACACATCTTTGTTGCTCTTCAGCCAAGATGAATTGAACTAAATATTTAGAAGAAGTAGCCATGATGCCTAGATGATGTATTAATCAAGATGTTGAAATTTGTTGTCAAGAATTAAGATTATACTTGTGAGACTTCTAAATTACGGAGAGCTATCCCTGTTATATCTTTGCAAAAATTTATAATTGAAGGAAGTTGATTTTAATATCCTGGTGAAAATATTTAGCACATCATTTGTAAGAGTTTCATCGTTGAATATTATTCTTATACTCCTCACATCACTAGTTCTTGAATATATTGAAAATAGTATTATTAAATCTATTATTCTTTACTTGTATGCATATATTTGTTCACCGTTTCATGAGTTTTTGTTTCGTACCAATTCTCTTGATTTGTTTCTCTTAGCCATATCTTCAGGCAGCTTAATATGGAGAGATTTTGTCACTAATAACTGAATAATGTTTGAGTGAATTTGCGTTACAATTTATTCATGTAAAACATAAGCTTATATTGATGTTTGTCCAGCCAAGTACAACAAAAATATATTTGATTAGTGATGTACAAGCAAGAAACTTTAGTCTGAATATAAGCTCAATGTTAAATCAATCAACTTATATTTATATATTTGTTCACCATGATATGAGTTTGTATTTCATATCAGTTATCTTGATTTGTTTCTCTTGACCATATCTTTAGGCCGCTTAAGATAGAGATGATTGGTCATGCTCATAACCAAATAATGTTTGAGAGAATGTGTTATAATTGATTTATGAAAAAAACTCAACTTACATTTACGTTTATCCAGCCAACTATAGCAAAAAAAAATATTTGGTTAGTTATGCTCAAGCAAAAAACTTGAGAGTGAATATAAGCTTTATGCTAAATCAAACTACCTTAAAATGTTATATCTTTTTTGCCCTTGATTATCTTACCTTTTGTTCTAACTTGTTTAATTATTCTATTCTAATTTTGAAAATAACTCTAACTTAATAATCTTGTATAATAGACAAAGAATTGTTACCAAGATACAAGAGAAATCCTTTCTTGGGCTATAAAACAATTTCATTAATTCACTCATTTCAAAGGTAAAAGATCAGCAATAATCCAAATTTGATTGCATTATGGAACAAAAGTTTCAATACTTGGTTCAGAAGCCAGATTCTAAGCAAGTAGATGTTACATTCTCAAAGCAACTACCAGGCGAAGTAAAAAAATCTAGGATAATAAGTTTAAAAAAGATCCAGTTTCAAAGTAGGCAGATGTCAAATTGAAATTAACTATCATGCTCTTGAACTAAAAATATCAAGGAATCTCTATATTAAAATGATCCAGTTTCTAAGCAAGTAGATGTTATCAAGCCCAGAAACTATACAATCTACGAATATTCAGTTTAAAAAGAAGCTAGTTTCTAAGCAAGCAGGTGTTATCTTGCCTAAGAAGTACAAAACCCGGGATTACTTGTCAAGATCCATAGCTTGGGCTGCTTTTGCCTTGGTCAATGCAGACAACTTGATTTGCATCTTTCTCTTCCCAACTCGAAAGCCTAATTTACTTTTCTTTCTTTTCTTGTCAACACCATCAATCTAAAATAAGGAGAAAAAAAGATTGAGCATTCAAAATAAGTTATTACTCATTAAAACAAAATAGTCCTAACAAAAAAAGACAAGCATCTCATTGGATCTCTCGCGAGAAACAATTAAACCATTTTAGAAAACAACCAGATCCAGGCCTTGAGAAGAACTCACACTCCAAGGGATAGTTACCAACAAAATTTCAAGCCAACTTGAAATCAAAAGCTGTTTAAAAACCCAAGAGAAATATATCAAGGTCCATTAATGTATCAGACCAACGACCATACTGATCAATCTAAAAGGTTTATTAACATCAATGTGATGGTCCAGGCTAAATCAACAATCCATAGAATAGCATCAATGAAACAGATCTTTCAAAGAGGGAGCCTTGTGTGTTGAAGCATCACACAAAACTTCACAGTCGTGAATTATAACAAATTTTCATGAGTAACAATGAAAGGCAAATAATTATCCTTAATATTGTAAAGAAACATGAGATGATTTGGAAAGCCAAAAGATTCTTATCGTTCATGACGTCATTATTTTCAGAGAAATTGAATATGTCTAGCTTGACGCAGATGTCAAACCATATGACAAAACTTTATGAACCAAGTCACAAACTAAACACATCTATATCACTTGTCACATGAAACAATAGACACTCTACAGTACACAATACTTCAGAAAAAGAGTAGAGACATTATCAGACTGACAGTTTTAATATGGAGAGCTTTAACAAACAAACACAAAACTTTTGCAAGTGCCAGGTACAGGAAAGGATTGGACTTGAAGGGTGATGATTTGATTCGGATGACTACAATTAGTTTAGTTCAAAATTAAGTTTACTAGTCATTACTCTAGCTAAACAAGTTTAGGTTGTTGAAGCATCACTAAGGATATCAACAAAGGTTTGGCAGCTTTTAGATGGTACACAATACCATGTCAGCATAGGTGTCGAATTCACAAAAATCTTGAAAGTTCCTCCCAAGATGGATGTTCAATACTTTTCTGGTCTATAAGATCACTTCACTTATTTCCAAAGAACAGGATCAACAAAATCCAAAGTTCATGACATTAGCTAGTTTCTAAGCAGAAGCAACATTCTTGAACAACTACCACGCACAGGAACTACAAAATCAAGGAAAATTAAGTTTAAAAAAAAACCCAGTTTGTAAGCAAGCAGATGTTAAAATTGAAATTAACCACGACTCATGCCCAGGAACTAAAACATCTAGGATATCTATTTCAAAAGGAGCCGGTTTCTAAGCAAGCCGATGCTATAATGCCTAGGGACTACAAATTGTAGGAATACCGAGTTTAAAAACAATTAAATGCCAAAAAGGTCAAAAATGCCCCAGGAGCTACAAAATGTAGGAATACCGAGTTTAAAAAGACTTGAATGCCAAAAAGGTCAAGGCAAAAAGCATCCTATCCACAAAAACCAGTTCATTTGACAGTGGTTACCAATACACCTCAAATAGAAAGTGATGATGACGTTATTTTTTTAAAATGTATGAACACTCTTTTCTTTTTGTAACATGCACTCAACTTTGATTTCCTTTACCTAGGCATCACATGCATTCACCTTCAATCTCCATTTCTAATTGAGATCATTTCATAGCATCTCACTTTTCATCACATGCCAAGTTTTGAATCTTGGCTTTGGCCGCACAAGGAGTATGACTTTCATCCAATGTCTCCCTTAGTTTCTAATTGTTGCTTACTCGAACAACTTGTTGTAGAATTTCATGCTTTTCATCGAGTTTTTCATGCAAAGTAAACCTATCAAGCTATATTATGGTTTTGAAACCTCTTTAGTTCATTTTATCAACATCATTTGTTTTTATTTTATCGAGCTTATTAAAGCAAGGAATACCTTCATAAACAATTTTTATTTATGTTCTAGCATTACTTTTCCATGTCTACATATAATTTATAATATAATGATCTATTATATCCAACCTTTTCCATATCCCTTTTTTTAGATGTTAAGTTGTACATGTCCTTGAATCCTATATTATGCTTGTCCTTTGCATATCACACACCAATGCATAAGACACCATCAACAGCCTTCCAAGTGCACTAAAGATTCCATTGATTATAAATAACATAATAAGATGTTCATGAAAGAAATTATATTTTTGCAGTTTGGATACATATTGATTCAAGAAGTTGATTCTCTAGAAGCATGCAACTAAACATACAATAGCAAGTACTTAAAGGTAATAGACTTAGAAGGCTCAATGAAAGTCAAGAAACTACCCTAGTTAAGCATCACTAGATTCATACACCTAGACACACACATAAACACTTACATGAAGGTTGGGAATAATATAAGGATGCACTCTTATCCCAATAATTCAATAAAGGTAATTAAGATATAGAGCTTATGTGTTGTCTTAAGTTTAGTGTGTTTTAAGAGAGAGGAAAGAGAAAGAGCATAGCAAATAATAAAATATCATATGCTAAAAGTATTTCACATGGAACTCAAAATAACTTGGTTGAAGACAAAGATGTGGGCTGTATCTATTGTGGAAGAAAGTTGCTATTGATAGGAATAAAAGTAGTGTTGTTGTGATAATGAGCAGTGCTTCACACCCCAAGGACCTTAATGTTACTCTTCCCATAAAGCCTTTTTGGAGAGAATGAAGGATAGGACCTCTGGCCCCTTTGATGCTTATAGTTCCTCTTCCTTAATGTTCCTCAAGCTAAAGTTGGAAGGTCTAGAGTTCATTTAAAATCATCTAATTTTTACATTCCAATAACTACCTTACATAAAATGATCCAAGGAATATGACGAAAAGAAAATTCGATAAATTATTACACATGGTATCACACTCTAACTCATGACAAAAGCAAATCCAAAAGCAAAAGAAAAGACTAACAAGGCAGCAAACAGCCAACTGTTCTAACGAGTGGTTAACTATGGCAGGTGACGTAGAGCAGAAATGCCATTGGCATGTGATAAGACCAATAATGAAATGTGATGAGAACATACAGCTGTTTTAAGTAGTATTATAAAATCAGTGAATGAAAATAGTACCATGAATCACACCTAAGATGACCGTTGACAAGTCCAATGACATAGAAACAATTGAACCAAACGGAATGGGTTCAAGGTTGTCTAGAATTTGACTCTATTAAGGTAATGCAATGCTATATGATAATCCCAAAAAATGACATGATCCTAAGTAACCTAGATGTGAATGTAAGCCAAATGCTTCAGGAGTTGAATCGCATCATAAAGGGTTGTAACATAATTAACAAATGATTTATTTAAGAATGATCTTTAAAGGACGGCTAAGGAGTTCAGGACCAACAAAGTGACACCATAGTCATCAACCATATTAAGTAAAGGTAGTGTGTACGATCAATGATTAATGATTGTTTATGAACCAAGGAACTAATTCTTTGAATCCTATCATGAGAAATTGCAACAGATTCTTTTGATCAAGACAATTAAGAATATCAACTTTAAGGAGCTTAGATAAACTCAAGATTGTCCATAATTGGGTGACTAGGGAAGGTGTCATCCTTCAACCAAGGGTCTAAAAGCCTCCTCCAATATTTATAAAAAGAAAGGATTCTTACTGAAGGACTTTGCAATCAATCAACAGTACAGTGAAGATATTGAGCACTTCCCCAACATGGTTTTTAACCCTATTTGAGGGATTTTCCTTGATAAATCTATCTTTTCTATATTACATTTGATCACAACATATAAACCATGAGCACATCTTATCAAATTCCTACAAGGGATCTAACAATTGTCACACAAAAGTAATTTTTTGCATCTACAATTGATAGCAATCTTCTAAACTTTAGAATGAGAACCCACTAGTCCTTTGAGGCTAGTAAATTCTTTAGACACAAGATGAATTATGAAAATCCTAGTTGCTTATCTAATAACTTGGTCATTAAGGATATAAACAATCTAATCAAGAGTCATTATATTAACTTGGTAGAGTTTCAAAGGGATCATTCACAATAGCTATTTGATC
This sequence comes from Vanilla planifolia, assembly GCA_023846275.1. NCBI lineage: Eukaryota > Viridiplantae > Streptophyta > Magnoliopsida > Asparagales > Orchidaceae > Vanilla > Vanilla planifolia. The sequence continues at coordinate 12,250,348 of CM043871.1, read as the reverse complement.
CTTGAAGGCAACCAAATCTAAGATGTGGGACATTGCCATACTTGAGATGTGGATCAACAACATATATGATAGGTGATGCCGGACGGATTACAATAATTTGAGCAATACAGAAATTACATCCACACACCAGAAATAAAGTAAACTTGAAAGGTAAAAATGTGAAAATTCGAAAAGAAATAACAAGCAAGAGACACCCGTCCAAGGCAATCTTAGCCAAGAGAGGGACCGTGAGCAACACAGAGGTCGCTCCGTAGGCTAGGTGGTCCGCAACACCTCGACGGCACAGACGCGGGGTACTCGGATAAGGGTTTAAATACCGAGCGAGATAAATTTTGAAAAGTGGAATGGTCGCACCGGCGCAGTTGAAAGGTACAAAGATCGCGCTAAATCACCGTAAATCAGAAATTTAACAGATATTATTCGAGTAAGAACCGTTCAAGTCCGAGGGAACCCAAATCTTAAGAGAGAGAGAAGCGTCGAAATCCGGATGAAAAGGCGAATGTGACGATGAGTAGTTATGAACGTTACCGTCGTGGTAGCGGCGGGGTATGGAGAGTATGTCGATGAAGGGACAAAGATGAAGATGGCGTCGTTGATAAACTGGCACGGCCTCTCACCGCTTGGGCCTCGCACCCCTCCTCCCAGTACCGGAGCCTCGACGAATCAGCACGCCGAAGTCTTGTTGGAATCACACCAATGACTCAACAAGTGAAAGCAAAGCACTAAAATACTTAAACAAGCTCAAATATCAACTGACCTTACATAGGGGTAGGCCTCCCTATTTATAGAGAGCCTAAGGGTACATCGGTAAAACAACTTTTAGAGTTTTAAAGGAATAAAATACGTGAAACTTGGAAATAAATAGGAAAATAACAAATATAAAGGCTGCATATCAATTTCTGCCTTTTAAAACATTAAAAAAAAGGCAGGAAATAGTCAAAAGCTGATCCAGAAGCTGTTGCCAAACAGCTTTTAAGGCAAATCCGGCGGGCTAGCAGCGGTTGGCGGCGGCGGTCGCGGCGGCGAATCCGGCGGGGACGCTGGCGCGGTCGAGTCGTGTTGTCGCGGGTCGGTTACGGGTCGGCGTGGGTCGGAGACGGGTCGGCGCGGTTCATCCAGCAGGTCGTGCGACCCGAGCCATGACACGGGTCTGAACCGGGTCGCGCCGACCCGCCACCCGCGGGCGCGTCTCGCGCGAACCCGCGCGCGGGTCCGTCGACTCAACGGCCGACGGCGGCGAAGCGGTGGCGGACGGTCGCAGTCGGCGGCGGAAGGCGTCCGGCGGCGGCGAAAACCGGAAAAAGAGGCCTTTTGGCCAAATTTGGGTCCCCGAATCCAAAAATAATGTTCTTGAGTGTTAATTCGAGCCCGAAATGCAACTTTGGGCTCCAAATTGATCCTGTTCATGAAGAGTAACTCCCTTGGTCGTCGGGTAGTGCAGGAGCGCATCTGAACAGATGAAGTACGCCGAAAATCATGCATGGCACTGGTGTCCCCACCAATAGGGATTGACTACTAAAGAAAAGTTAATTGAGTAAATTCATAAGGAGAATATACAATATATGTAAATTTGTGCAGTGCAATTTACTAGACATGGCCTAGTAAAGGCTGGTGAATTGGTTGGGATGATCACCAATTCTCCTTAAACAATTCAAATTAACCTCAAAGATAGTTTCACGAAGTTGTAGATGTTCTTAGATAAAGAAATAGATGTCCCAATACACCTACTTAATTGCCCAGAATGGCTCCTAATAAAGACTTCACCATCTTAAGGCATTCACTTGAAAACCTTGAAATATTTTGATAAATTATCTGAATTTTTTTCAACTATTTTGTTTTATATTCAAACTTAGATTTACTTTTATATAAGAGATATATGTGAGTTGTTAGCTATAAAGAAACCTTCAACTTATTAAAGAGCTCTATAATAACTTTTTTATCATGTTTGATAATTTTGAACTAAGTTATGATTTAGTTTTCTTCCACCTTTCAACATTAATGTGTTGTTGTTGAATGTCCCACTTTCTCATTTCTTCATTGTTGGCATGTTATCACTGAAGCATGAAGACACCAAGCAAACTTCTTTGGCATCATTGTGATCTCCAAGGTTGTGAGTCTCTTTGTGTTCACCATAGATAAATTTTCAACTTATAAATAAACTCTATTAGCCTCCTTTAAGGTTGTTTATTAAATTTTAATAATTGTCAACTAGGTTTTAAGTTGAAGCTAGTCTTCTTCCCCACTCTTTCAACAAAGATGTATTTTAGTTAAACATCACACTTCCTCTTTGCTTCATTAATGAGTTCTTGCTTGAGGGTGATGGCACGCGACAAACTTATGGCATCATTATGATATCCAAAGTTGTGAATCTCATTCACTTTAAGTGTGAATGCTAAGGTTGAGATTTTCTTTTATTTCTTCATCATGAATTCATAAAATCTTGCAAGACTTCATGTTAATACTTGTCTACACCATTCATTTAAGTTTCTCGTAAATTGCTTCAATCTAATTTTTCTATGAACTTCATTTAGAAAAGAATTTTCATTGAATTAACTGTTGCAAAGGTTTTGCATTTCAAACTTTATGAATCTTCGATCTTCTTATTCTTTTGTGATTATTGCATGATTTCAATGAGTTGTGAAGATTTTTGTGTTGATATTGCACGATCATCATATATTTAAATCCTACCATACATCAATATGAATTCAACCCAACTCTTTTCACCACTCATGAAGAAATTGATGCACTATGCAAGCATTTTTTTTGTTTGACACAATGGCAAAACCTATTGGATTGTAGTTATACCATGACCTAGTCTCCTACAAAAGAATTCGCTTGTGGAGATCAAGTCAATTGTTGATGCAAATTTTAAATTCAAGAAGAATTAGAATAAAGAAGAACCAATAAGGCAGTTACTTACAAAAGAAAGGGGGAGCTATCACAAGTTTTAATAAATTAATAGAGAAGAAGATGAAGAAAGAACCAAAGACATTTGCTAAGGATTTACAAGAAGAAAAAGAAATAAAAACCCTCAAACAAAATAAACCTCGCTTCTTTTAGAGCCAATCAAGAACAAAATTTCCAACCCCTTGTCCTACCAAGCCCCACAAATTAGACCCCTGCAGGTCTAATTGTACCAACGACGCCTATGAAATCTACTAATGCAAGATGACACAACTTAGCCAACTAAGATGATAACAATTTTCTGCTAGCATGGACAAGTTAGTTGTAACCATCAAGATCTAGAGCAATTAGAGACTTTCCACATGTACTTGAATATTCTTGAATATCCCTTGAACAATCAATAACAGTACACTTGATTTCCACTTGAAAACTTCATAGACCAAGAAAAGTTGGATGGGACAAGATGTCTACAATAGTAGCATGTCTATCAAGCAAACAACCTTGAGATAAGGGTCTTCTCAAACTACGCAATGACATGAATTTTTCTAGAGCAACAAAGCTCTTCAACAATCAAGAACAAGGTTCAAGAGGTTTAGAAGCCTTCGTCATTGCCACCTAGTTGAGTTCTGATTCATGTCCAAGAATCAAACAAACCATTTTTTGCAACTTTATTCGATTCCTGAACTTCTTTATGCCATCATTTATTTTGCAAATGAAGAGACGATCCGACATTTTATACTTTCTTGAAGATAGATTAAATGACAATAACTAAAAATAATGAAAAAGAAATTTACATTTTGATAAATGAAAGGACTTATCTTGATATCAGTGGATACTTATCGCCTTGTAAAGTGAGATCATTTGTTAGACTACTAGTAACCCTAGATGACAATGAACTTAAGCCACGAGAACACAAGATTTCATCATGGACAAATTAAGCTCCATGCCCAGTACTTGGGATGACCTTCCATTATCAGGGTTGGAGTTTGCCAAAAGAAAAAGGGAAGAATGTAAGAAGCAAATAAGATGTAGTGGATGGAGGACATTTGGGAGCATCACTAAAGATAAAATTCGAAAAGCCTTTGCTAGAAGATCCATTGTTGGTACTCAAATGTTATGCTAATCCTATGATAGATAATTTAACTTCCATGAAGGCCATAGCACAAATCATTCATCCATTAGAAGTTGCAATCATTGAACATAGCAAATCCTTGATAGAGATGGAGAAGACGCCTGATTTAAGATACATTTTTACTAGGCCATTCTTTCTTTTACCGCTGCTTTTGCAGAAATTTGGGGAAAGAAATAAACCACTCGTCTTTCCATTGGAGGGTGCAGATATCATTCCCAAGAAATTGTCAATCAAGTCGTACAATAGTTGAAGGAAAACCATCTCAAGGGGAAAGAATTACAAATTATTTGTTTAACATCACTTACCATACTTTCTATCAACTAATGAACTCATAATTTGTACTCAAATTGAATCAAAATAATGCAAACTTCCAAGGACAGCATTGTGATATTGGGATTATGCAATTGTGCCAGCATAACAATTACAAATTATTTGTTATTGCCGAATTATCAACAAAATGACATTTAATATATATTTAGTGTTCTAGAAGACCCACATATACTGTTATGAGCAATGCTCCTGGAGTCCCTACTAGATCTAAAAACAGGTCACTTCCTCAGATGAACAAGCAACGACGTATTTCTCAAAGTGTGTGCTTGTGAGGTTCATACAAGACAGCACCGTGTCAATGCTCGGATCCTACCTGGGCCTAATCAAAATATCAAACAACGCACAGAATGCATTCATTCAGTAGATATTGTTGAGGATTTGATATAGTAACATAAGTTTTTAGTTGGCTCAAAAGAAATAATTCAATTACACAAAATGACCGAATGAAATACGAAACTTACGTAAATGGCTGGCATTAATTAGAACTAAAATAAATAAAAAATAATGATAAATATCTTCTATGCATAAGATCCTAAGTCAATTTCCACAAGAATCGGTGGAATCTTTGAAAAAAAAACCTGAAAAAACAAAAATAAGGTAGCCCAGATCAACAAAAACATGCCCTAACTCAATATGAAATTGAACGAAGCAAACCTTCATCTTAAACTTCTTCGCATGCAGCTTCTTCTCCTTTTTCTCCTTCTCCTCTTTCTCTCCTATTTTTTTCAAGATCCGGAGATCACCAATCAACCAAGAAAAATGTGTTATTTTGCTGTTAGAGAAATAGTCGTTACCAAGATAACATCAATAACATATTCCATTACTTTGCAAATCGAACTCGTGTTGCTTTCTCCGCTTCGCTAAGTTGTTCTTCTTAGACATCTCCCTCCCAGCTCCGTTCTCGTTCTCTCTCTTCCACCACAATTGCCCAAGGCCTCCAGGAAAGGCTTTTTAATTCTCGAACCGGCCTACCACGCAATTAGGGTTATTAACGATCATGGAAGGGGGTTTTTTTTTATTTTATTTTAATCTGAAAGAAAACTATATTAATCCATTTTTAAAGAAAGTTAATTTTTAAATTTTTTAAAATACTTTTTCAAATTCTTTCTAACAATACTATAAGGTAAAGCCTATACCTCTTGTTCAATTTGATATCCTTGTGATCTAAGCTTTAAAAGATAGGCGTTTGATGGGAGATTGATCTATGCTTATTCTAAGTTGTTGGATATCAATTCAAATTTTCTTAGAATAAAATTGATCGAATTTCTTGCTAATTTATGACATTTTGATCAAAAAAATAGAGAAAGATATATTTTTATTTTTATTTTTATTTGTCAAACTAAAATGATCTAATCCACACTATCATAATTGATTCATTACATCTAATATATGTTTATTCAAACTTAAATTAACCTATGGGGTTTCAATAAGAATCAAACCAAATAAAAGATGTATTAGATTTATCATTTAGGGATAGTATACCTTCTTAATTTGTTGATAGATTATTTAATTGCTAAACACATTGTTTGAATTTATAAAATTATGATTATATATGAGCTAAATGTTATGCATATTATTTAATCAGTCAGCAGCTCAAGATTTGCATATAAGATAAATGTCACGAAAAACTTAAACCAACAAATAATATGAATGTACGATAAATTTTTAAGATTCAACCCAACATTTATTCCTTTTTTTAGTAGGAATAGGAGAGATCTGTCATACCAAAAGTTTTATGATATAAAATATTAAGAATAGTATATACTAACTTGTTTGTTTTATTTATTATAATAATATTTTATATAATATTTTTTAGAAGATATTAATTAATGTCAATTCAACCATCTCCATCATTAGATCTTAAGACTTTTTTTATCATTTATCTTTACTATCATAATGGAAGTCAAAAAACTAATAAAATAGATTCAATGTCTTTATTGGATAAAAATTCCTATTTTCAAACTATTTTAAACCAATTTTCTAAGTTTTCTATACAATGTTATATTTGATTTCTTTTTATAAATGATTCTAAATAATTTATTTTATTGATTGTAGTTTTCTTCCATTTGGCATTAAAGCATATAAAGAAGAATATCAATTTATCATCACCAAATTTTATTATATTAAGGTATTATTTTTTATACTTTTATATTAACCAAATAAATTGTTCTTAAAAAATATTTTATCATCTTAAAATTATAATCTTATATATATATATATATATATATAATCTATAAGCATTCTTTTTTTGTTCAAATGTTAGATTATTTATTTAATTCTTTTTTAATGTTAAATAATTTATCTCTATAATATCCATTTGACCCATCTCTCTTCAGTACTTGAGACATGTTTTGATACAAAATCTATTTTAAATGGTATAAGTTAGCTAAAAGAAGACAAAACCTTAATATGCTAAGCTCAAGTTTTGTTGCTACATGAGACATCTTTTGAAATAAAGCTAACTTTGATAGTATGGGATAACAAAGAGTAATAATGCTTCAACATTCTAAGGTCAAGCAATAATATTATGATATTAGAAAAGTAAAAATAAATATAATATTAAACCCTCATAAATTTGAATGATTATACTTGATTTTGATGATAATAAATTTTTAAAAAAAAAAAAAAAATTATATATATATATATATATATATATTATAATATAATTCTTCTATCTAATTTATTTTTTTTATGTTGTTAATTAAATATATAAATTTAGTTGTTTTCTATCATTAAGTTGAATAACAAGAAGGTCTTTAAATGACTCATAGATGTGAATAATTGATAAAACATTCAATGACTATTTATTTTAATGAACTTGTACAAGAACTATATTAATGCTTATATTTTGCTAATCAAGAGCTTAGACATGCACACCATCACTACTATATACTTATATTTACATTTGAAAAGAATTGTCTTCATGTTGAAGAATGACCTTAATAATTAATTACCTAGTTGAACCTAATAAAAGAATAATAACTCTATGAATATTGAAATTAACAAATACTTTTTTTATAAAGTAAACCTAAGAATTGCATAAAGATCACATTAGACACATCATAACTATGCATTAGTTCAAATATGAAGTCATTTAGATAATCATTTAAATTATTTAAAACATAAACTTAGTCAAATAAAAATACAATAAAAGTTAGAAGTATCATCAATAGATGTTGTACTATTCTAAGTTTTGCTAAACTAATCTTCTAATTGTTATATCTAAATTTCTTATTTTTATGAAAATGATAAAATCATTAAAATATTTTTTTCTCTACATGTAAAATTGATATAAGAAAATTCATTTTTTTATTTTTCTATTTATTGAAAAAGATAATTTTAAAATAATAATAATAATAATATAATAAAGAATTGTTCTAATTTTAAATTTTTAGTTTTGTTAAAAAGTATACATTAAGTTAAATTAATATCATTACCATCAATGCAAATAGAACTCCTTTGGTAATAAAATCTATATTTGAATATTTTTTATATAATAATATATGATAAAAATATAATTGTTATATTTGAATATTTTGCTAAACTAATCTTCTAATTGTTATATCTAAATTTCTTATTTTTGTGAAAATGATAAAATCATTAAAATATTTTTTTCTCTACATGTAAAATTGATATAAGAAAATTCATTTTTTTATTTATCTATTTATTGAAAAATATAATTTTAAAAAATTAATAATAATAATAATAATAATAATATAATAGTAAAGAATTGTTTGAATTTGAAATTTTTAGTTTTGTTAAAAAGTATGCATTATGTTAAACTAATATCATTACCACCGATGCAAATAGAACTCGTTTGGTAATAAAATCCATATTTGAATATATTTTTATATAATAATAAATGATAAAATAGAATTTTAAAAAAATAGATTTAAATAAAAATCATGTGAATGGAGGCTTACTTGGGATATAACAAAACTATTTGAGAGAGAAGCAAATGTGTATTTAAATAAGTAGAGAAGGGTAACGAATAGAAATAGCTAGCAAAAGATACAAAAACGAAGAGGAGTGGGGCAATCAAGCACATAGAAGTTGTGAAAGAAACAACAAAGAAGATGAAGCTGATGAAGTATGAAAAAAAAAAAAAAAAACCAAAATAAAAAAAGATAAGGAAGATGGTTGTGAGCAGTTGAATGAATAAGTGAGGGGAAACCTCACAAGCTGCATGCTCTGTCATCGTCTTCATCGTTTGTGAGTCGCATGCATGGTTGAGAATCATCGTCATCTTTGTAGAGATCTTCGTCCATGCCTGTGAAGATGAGTCAGTAAGTAATGAGCTTGCCGAAGTGTTCATAGATCTCTTTGCATGTAATCATAAAATCCTCAAAAATTTTAAAATTTTCATGCATAGATTTTTAATAGAAGTGGGAATAATAATAATAATAATAATAATAATAATAACATAATACTAAAATTTATTTACTTTTATCAAATTGCTATAAAGTATTTTGGATGTTAACACTTGAGATAAAAAATTTCATATTATAATAACTATAATAATTGCGTGTGTATACTATCATGATTATATTATTTAATAATTATAAAATATATAAATATTATACATTTATGTATATATTGTAGGTAATTTATATATGATGTTCTAAAATTTTGCTTACAATATAAAAAAATGTTAAATCTTTATAATCAAATAGAATAATATTATTTATTATTTATATGCATGTAAAGAATATATACCAATATATGTACTACATGCATAAAATTTAATAAATGTGAAAGAAGGAAAGTAAGAAATTTGAACTATTAAAGATATATAAAAAATAATAAATAATAAATTATTACATGAATATAATATTTCATATAAAATATTTATTTCTTAGTATCATGTATGCCTAAACTCTAGCTTATATGATTGATATGGTTGGGCATAACAACATTTAGTAGTATTTCCAACTACATGTTGACGAGTCCCTAGATGGACTTATGGATTCGAATTGGTATGATTTCATTTAATTATAGCTTCTAGAGTGTTACGTAGGGTGTGATTATCTTTGTTGATGCTATAAGCATTTAAGTGGGAAAGACAAATAATAAATCTTAAGAAACTAGAGCTCACAAAGAACACGTCAATGAAAATCGTTTAAAATGATTTGTATTCTTATTAGTTGTCTATTTACTCATTTCATATGCTGCATTTCACATATTTGAACCAATTTATTATCTATGTTATATTTTATATGTTCATTTTAGTTGATTTGCTTAATTAATGCAAATATCATATTTTATTATTCATCATAAATGTACTACTTATCTTCGTACTTTAATGAAATCATCATGCTAAGTTGATTATACTCACATTCTAATTATATTTTTAGGTGTTACATATGTTCATGATGGAAGCATGAGAAAAGAAATAATCTCTTACAATCTCAACTTAAGCATTTATATCATTTTGTAGTAATATAATAATAAACTTAACATGAATTAGGGCTTTGAGAAATATAATATTTTACATAAAAATATTTCTAACATGACTCAATACTCAATAAACACATATTTCTTGATGTTGAACTCTAAGTCTATGTGATTAGTTTAATAACAAAAATATTATTTTTCTACTCTACTAATACTTTTATGTAAGTGTTTTTAACAACAAGTGAATCAATTAACAAACATGATTTTGACTCAAAGGGTTTCATGATGGTGTTTGGTGTGAACTATAATTGGTACCAAACATATAACTTGAGCAAACAAAGAGAAATCTTTAGAGTCAACTTTACATTTTTAAAAATATAAGATCTATAACAATATTCACAAGACATTAGAAAAAGATGAGATCTTGAGTGAGTGAGCTAATAGTTTATTAAACATTCTTTGACATATCTAGATAAGTTTAAGACATGCATTCACATAAAATTATTTACATGTAAATACATATTGATAATAAAATAAATATATAAGTTTGCATTAACAAATTATAATAAAAATATTTATGATACAAAATCTTAATTATATACTAAAATTATCACAACGTACAATACGATGTCTCCATTGTATAATATGATGCATCGGCAATTTATAAGTTTGAGCAAATGGTATAAATGAAGAAAAATAGCTTTTAAAAATAGATTGTATGATATGATATGCTTATCGTATGTTTTCTTAACATCTCTTAAAATTTGTTTCTTGAGATGATCTTTTTTAGACTTATATTCTTTTAAGGACTTGATCTTATATCAATTCCTTTATTAATTTCTTATCTTTTTTATTATATCATCATCCTTAATACTCAAATTTCCAAATTCTTTAAAAATCTTCTTTCATAGAATTACATTTTGCTAAATTGGAAGTGAATCATCTAAGGGTACATAGATTGATTCTTTTCTCATTTGAATGCTCTTATTGAAAACTCCATAAACTCTAATATTGAGTGAGCATCTTAAAAAGAATCATTCATCAAATTTTGTGTTAAACTTTCTTAATTAACTTTTAACATTATTAAGGTTATAATACCCATAACAAAAAATTTATAAATGAGCTATTTTAAGCTTCTCAGAATATAATAATTTATAAGGTATCACTTTCAATATTGACTAAGAAAAAACACAATTCATAATATCAAAATATTATATTAACTGCTTCAGATAAAAAATATTTAGACACCTTATACTCATTTAACATGTATATATCCAAATTTATTAAAACCACATCTTTTCTCTCAACTATTCTATTTTTTGTGAAGTCCTCAGTGATAAGATTATAACCATATCAAACTACAGATCTAAAATGCTTGAAGAAACTTCACTTGATGAATTTTAATTATTAGAAATGATTGAAGAACTCAATTAATTTTAAAAAATAAAATATGAGAGTTAACCCTAATAACTTATAAGCACTCAAATATTGAAAATAAACTTTAAAAATAAGTTAGATGAAAATGATATTATTCTTGAAAATAAAGTTAAGTTAGGTTGTTAACATTATTAGGATGACCTGTATTTTATTATTATAATAATATCCTTAAATAAAATGCTTAATAGTAATATTTGAAAATTTATTTAGAACAAGACAAAATAATATTATTTAATACATCTTCAAAAATGTATCCAACAAAATACTCTCAAATTTGGTCATAAATACATCTTAAAAAATCTTATTGTGAGAAATCTATGGTACATTTATTACAATTGTTTTGAAACTATTCACATTTTCTACTAATTTTTTAAGAATGAAAGGATTAAGAATATTTTATTAAGGAACTCAAATCACCTTTCTTTCAAAGGAGGGAAGATGCCACATGGGAGGAACTACGACGCTAATTCGGCGACTCTAAAACCCTAATTAGAGGCTCAAAATCTTCTTTTGACGTGTCAAACTAGTGCGAAGCAAACATAACGTAGTGTTTTTTTGTGTGTGCTAAGTTTCAATCTAATTCTAATTAGTGCTACTTACAATCAATATATCATATATTTAGAAATCTTATTGAGACATTTACTATAGATGTATTGTTACTCGAAGAGTGAGATGTGATTTGATCTTAGTGCATATTCAGATGTTGATTTTGTTGGAAGTAAAATTGATAAGAATAATGCATCAAGTACTTGTAAAATCCTTGGTTATTCACTCATATTTTGGGCCAATTGAAAACAAAAATGTATAATTCTATCTATTATCGAATATAAATACATAATTGTAGGTTGTTGTGTGACAAATATTTTGGATAACACAATAATTACATGATTATGATATTAAAATAAATGAAACTCTATATATTATGACAATGCTAATAAAATTTGGCTTACCAAGAATCTAATTAAATACTTCTAAAGTAAACATATAAACATCACATATCACTTTATTTGGAAACTTAAGAATCTTTTTGTGACGTTTTTATTTTTTATTTTTCTTTTCTTCATAAAAAAACTTGATTTCTTTTCTAAATTGAATTAATATTCTAATTCTTTTTTAATTAAATTATACTCTCATACTATAAATATGACAACCTTTATTTTTTTTTTTTTTGTAACATATACAATTTATTCTTCCAAATTTCAGATTTCAAACTTACAAAATTTCCTCTTGATTTTATTTATTTTTCAATTTATAAATACAACTATATAACATTTATATTCATAATATAATAACCATATAGTTTATATTAAGTTTTATTAATTCTAAACATTTGAATCCTATAACTATACATAACTGAAACAATCACAATATTTACATGTCACAATTTTAATTTCTGATAATATTATATTATTTTTCACAAATAGATACAATGCTAAGTTTATCACATAATAAATAAATTATTCAATACAACTCTTAGTAAAAACTTTTATAGTTTTAATTCTTTCTTTTCTTATAATCTATGCTTATGAGTAATCTTCCTTTTATTATGGTTCTATCATACCTAAAAAGTTTAGTGCCAAAGAAAAGCTAAACGAATCATCATTAACTTAATAAGCTATCTCTAACAGTAAATAAATATGTAAAATAAGTAATAATTTTGGACCACTACATGTAAGGTCTAATCATAAACATTAACTATAATATATAAGCAAACAAAGTCTCATGTTATGCTATCAAAGAAAAGTATGTTATGATCTCTAAAAGAAATGAAAAACTCATGCAACTTTTTATTCTATTTTCAATCTTCCTTTTCTCATTTTGTTCTTATTTACTAACGTCTGTTTCCACTTAACTAAGTAAACCTTACGTGTTAACTATTTTTTAGTTTACTTAGTTATAATAGAAAACTCATTAATTGACAATCATGCTCAATCTTGTCATGTTTTTTATAAACATATCTTTGTAACAAATCTTAATAATGTGACCCAAAATTTACTAGTCTCCTCACAATTGTAATATCTAAATCTTGTAGATCGCTTGGCCACTAGCCATCTCAAGGTGCTAATATCTCAATCTGGTAGCCTGTATATTCACTGATCACCTCACAGTGATAATATCTCAATCTTGTGGCCCGCATGGCCACTAGCTGTCTCATGATGAAAATATCTCAATCTTATAACCCACATGCTTACTAGCCACCTCATGATAGTAATATGTCAATCTTGTGTCCCACATGGTCACTAGTCTCAAAGAACATATTAATTTTTAAAAAATTTACTATTCATGTCATTTAATCTTTTGATATATATTTCAAAAGAAAAATTTTCATCATACTTAGAATTTTTGTATCAACTCATCAAACATCATGCATGTACAATTAATCATATCAAATAATTTCACATAGTAGTTTATCAGCATTAAACAAAATATATATCATTTTTTAAGTATATATTTTCATGCAATTATATATGATAATATAATATCAATACATCAATATCACATGTTCTGTATAATATTCATATGCAAGATCTTAATTTTAGCAATCAATAACACATTAAGAATTCACATATAATATTTATGTAAGAGAGCCTACTTCACATGTAAGGTCTTAATTTCAACAAATCAACACTGCATTAGATATATGCATATAATATTCATGATAACGTGCCTAACTTGTTGTTTGGCATAATCCTATACTTGTTCAACTTTTTTTGCCAATTACAATAGATCAATTGTAATTTTCTCAACTTAATTTATGGATTTTTACACAAATTAAAAATTATCAAAGTATCAATATAGAATTATATGACTCACTTCATAAATTGCAAAAGTGACCACTTTCTTATCACCTTTTCTCAAAACTCTCTTTTTTTTTAAACCCTAACTTATGAAACTCAAGAAATTCCACACATCATTAACCGAACGGCCCAATAAAATCCTAATTAGAACCAAAATCCTAGTTTATTTAAAAACAAGAGAAGTTGAAAGTCGTAAAAAACATGGTGAGTGAGAAACTCATAGATCCTTATCGTCGCACCAAGCTCCTCCTTGCTTTTCAAAGTTTCAATGAGTCCCATAGCCATCATAGTTGATGAAGCAAGTTTCAATGAAGCTCTTAGCCAGTAATGCTAAATTCCCCTCTTAGGGATTACATCAGGCATGAAGATAAAGAGAGAGCTAAAGGATGTTTTTGATAACAAAAATGGTTAATATATATATATATATATATATATATTCAATTATACTTATTAATTTTAAAAATTCATAGAAATTCCAAATGAACTCTAATAAAGATGAAACAAATGATATCAATGTTAATGAGTTATATCTAATTATATATTCATTTTTATATTTTTGAATACTTTATTTTCTAAAATTTAAACATATTTTATGAGACATTTTGATTTGTATCTTATTTGATAATCAAGGATGTTATAATTTCTTTAAATTCTATTCCTTCATGTGCAAAATTAATAAATATTTTCATTAAAGCCTTATCAACCAAGACATTTATGAAGATTAAAATATTTTTAGAAGTTATTAACCTTTTTGGGTTACTTATCTTTTGAATAACAATAAAAAAGCAGAGAAAATATTAATATATACTTTTCAATTGATACTATCTTTAAATATTCTCATATAATATGCCACTTGAGATTGCACTAAATTTAAGTACTTGTATAAGTTATATTATCAAGAAGTTGTATTTATTGTCTTTCTTCATTACATTTTTATTGTATTGTGATTGTTATAGGATGCTATAGGCCTCCATTATCTAGCTCTTTTAAGTTGTTTGTGATCCATGTGTTCTTTTATAAGAGTGTTTCACTTGTCTTTGACAAAATGTCGTAGTTTATTAACAAGCCTGGTCTTTCATGACCGAGGGTGGACATAAGCATGTGCATATGGCAAACCACTGAAAAGTATGTATTCGTTATTTACCGTAATTACTACAACATCTTTTAAAGTTTAATAAGAATTTTTTTAAAAAAAACTTTTTTTAGGAAACTTTAACAACAAGATCATTGGTCTCATAGATTGCTCAATTTTTTATAAAGTATAATTTACTCCCTCCTCCCCTTCCCTCTTTAACCCCTTTTGTAAGAAAGCTTTCCTTACAAAGATTTTATTAGTGTTGCATAAAATGATTGATCATTTAGTAATCATCATTAAAACTTCCAAGAACCTAGGCCAATTCTCCTTAGATAAATCACTTAAAGAAATCATGATCAATGCGATAGAGATGATAAGAAGAACATAAGAAAAATTGCAACCTATACTACTAGAGGAGAAAGATATTACCTCTAGGGTTGCTCCACACTCATGCGATGAATAATCCTTTTGCAATAATGAAGCAAAAATTCTTTCTAAACACGACAAATCTATAGATGTGTGTAGTTTATGACTTGGTTCATAAAGTTTTAACATATAATTTGACATTTTCATCAAATTAGACATATTTGATTTCTCTAAAAATAATGTTATTATGAACTAAACATTATTTAATAAAATCCTTTTGATTTAGAAAATTATCTTATGTTTCTCACTACATTGGTTTTGTATCTCTCTTTTTATAATGTCAGATCCCAAACAAATAAGCACACCAGAGCTCGTGTTACGATCTACTCTAAACCTCAACAAAATGTTATGAAAAATAAAAATTTTACTCATGTAAAATAATCATTTTCAAATGATAGATCTCCTCTTTTATAAAAAAAAATTTAACACAAAGACAAAAATTAAAAAAAAAAAAAAAAGACATACAAAATTTAAAGTAAAAAACAGTTGCCAAACAACTTTCTAAGAAGTTGGCATTTCGATTTCAAAAATCTTTTTTATAAAAAGTTATTGCCAAATCTGTGGTTAAAATTATTACCACACTTTATAAAAAAACTGTTGATTTGGTCAAAACTTTGTCATTAAAGTTGTTGCTAACCAACTTTTTGAAAAGTTGTTTTTTAGTTTTGTGCTAACCGAGTTTGCGTGTTACTGCAGGTTGAGGTGTAATGGCCAGGGTAATTGGGTCGACTGGTTGGCGTGGCGTCCACGACGTCTTCGGTTAGATCTGAGTCAACTTGTCGCATATCGGGTTAGCAGGTCATCGCTGTTTCTGAGATGTCGTAGGTCAGATCTGAAATGGCTTGTCACAGATCAAGTCGACGGGTCGGACAAACGTCAATGATGTTGCAAGTCGTATCAAGTACGGTGGTCACAGAATTGGTTTGTGAGTTGAGTGAACCCGCGATCTAGATCGAACCAAACAGACCTATTTATCGATGTCTCCACCAAACCATCTCCAGCAAGCGAAGACAATATCTCAAATAGCCGTTAAGCTTTCAAACTCTTAAGCTAGCTAAGCTATGTGAAACCTTGATGCTTAGCATATGTTCAGATAGTGTTACAAAATATTAAAATACATGTCAAATATATAAAGTATGCAAATGGATACAATTAATATTTTAAATTTATCTAGATCATGATAAAATAATATTATTTTATATATATCAAAAATCATGCCCAATGAATTAATTTGAAATGTGGTTGCAAATATATTTTTTGGAAAGACTAAATTATGAGGAATCCATCGATATATCACTGTAATTTGCAAAAACTATTTACATTTTCTATGAATATTTTGAAAATAAAAGGAAAAAATAATATTTTATTTAAAAATCTTATTTATTTCCTTTAGATTGTCTTTTTTCCCGTATTCCTAAACCAACTCTCAATCTACTTGAGATTAATTTCTCGAGGGAGGCTACTTTGTGAATTCAAGGATTAAGGGAGAAGTCTTAAAGTGGAAATAATGAGGCGAATCCAACAACTATAGAGCTAAAACCAGTGAGAAGGAAACTGAGGGATCCGACAATCTCGAGCAACGTCAATAAGTTCTCAAGTGCAATTAATGTCTAAAGGTAACTACAAGACAAGGAGAGATTTAAAAAAAAGTAGAGAAAGAAAAACCCTCAAGTGAGCCGCTTTTCTTTGTAAGGTCGTTGTTGCTGTTGAAAAATAAGAGAAAAATGCTCAAAAGCTCTTTCTATGAATTGAAATTGTAAGAAAAAAAAAGTTAAAACATACAATTTCTGATTTTCTTGTATTTATTCCAATAAGGATTCTTTGAAATCATAAGATAAAATTTTACAAGAAAATGCGAGAGAAGTTTGTTTGATCATTGTGAAGTTTATATGAAATTTTTAGTTAATAGAAAAATTGTGGCTAATTGTGGATCATCACAAGAGAGAATAATACAATGAAGTTGATGTATAAAGCTTTTTCATTATAATTGTGTATAGATTAATGGCAATTGAAGGTGCTTTATTGTCTATTGAATGCAGAAATTAGGAAGTCATTAAGTAAACAAAAAAGTTATTTTTAAACCTTTTTGTCATCTTTGTGATGTGATATGTACAAGTGTTTCTTTATACTTAATTATTGTTGTTTTTTATGTGAGTAGTATGACATAATGATATGTATATGTTTATTATATCTTTTCATGGATAATATATCATGGTTGATTTAGTGTAGTATTACATGACTACGATAAAAATGATACTAATATGAATATGAATATCAATAATTTTATATTTGGTGAGTATAATTATATATATTCACCGAAACGAAAATAATCGATCTCATAAAAGAATATCTTATGTGATATAATAAAGTTAAGAGAATGAAAGAGAAATAAAAGAATTCAAGTTTTGAGTTCAATATCATATGAGAAATAAAATTAAAACTCAAATATGTTTCCCTAGTTGTCTTATTCCATAATATCGCTTGTTGTGTAATATAACAGCTATCATATAATATGTGATATAACAATATTAGTATTACAAGTATCATACTTCATAGATTGAACTTCTTATTGTGCAATCATAAGCTGTCACTTGCTTTGTGATCTGGTTGTATATACAATTGATTAGTGATCTAACGTTCACTACTTGTTGAGAGAATAGGGTTTAAGAGACCAGCGAAATTACCACGCCGATGGCAAAATCAAGTGCCTGTTCCGCGGTGCGGTCCCGAAGGTGAAGCGACGGCGAAGCATCGAGATCGCACGAGCCGGCCAAACCTGGGAGAAGCCACGAGAAGGCGTTGAGGTACCCGGGATTTAGTTTTAGGAATTAGAGAAGAGAGATGCCGGCAGAACGAAGGAGAAGCGGCGATAAGGCGGTGGCGTGCGGGATTTAAATTATAAAAGACATATTGTAATTAATTAATTCATTAACTCATTTTAATCTTGTTTTAGAATTTTAAAAATATAATAATCCAAAATAAATTCCAATTGTTATGAAATAATTTTCTACTCGAAATTTTTATGAAACGAAAACATTATTGACACATTTTTAACCTACTAGGGATGCGCACCAATAATTATAACTTATTTTATTTATTTTTAAGCATGTGATGTAATCTCAAATATTTATAAATTATTTTATATTAATCTTATATATCATAATTCATATTTTAAATAAAATATTAATAGTTTTAAACCAATAGCCAAGGTTTAAACTGTCAACCATTAACCTAGAAGTATGGTGACGGTTCAAACCATGGCCATCAGATTGAAACATAGGATGTTATATCTATTGCCATGATTCAAATCTCAAAAAATCATGTCTTCTTAGCCAATTACCACCACTCTATAACGGATCTGCAGCTGATCCACTTTATAGTTTATGGATGGCGTGGACCAACGTATGCTCCACTTGCTAAATTTGAAGTAAATCCATATCATTCTTAAAATAATTTAACCGAACCGTTTTATTAAAAAAATTGTCCAACCGGGGCCGAAACGATAAATGGAGTGGGGGACCTCCCGTTCCTGTTGCCGAATGTACAACAACTAAAATGGAATCAGACCATCCTGCGCGGCTACAAAAGGAAATGCCCATCAAGCAAATGGAAAGGAGCACAAACTCCAATTATTTAATTCATATATCTCGATTGTGAATTTTTTTTTATTTAATTATGAGAATTCAGTCAGATAATTTTCATAAAAAAAATATTTATTACTGATTTTTAAAAATAATTTATATTAAACTTGTATGGTTTCGCGACTTCATGTTCGATTTTGGTCCATTCATTTATTGCAGCTGGTTCCCTTCCATAGCCTCGCCACTCTACGTGGATCTACGAACACCCCATGCTGCTCTCCTATCAACTGGAAGACGCTCGAGGCACGTAGCTCCCGTTGAGTTGCAAAAAAAAGGAAGAAATTATTTTCATAAAACACAAGCCGAATTAAAAAATTATTAAAAAAATTAAATATATATACATCGTTCATATCTGAACCTCTTTAATTTATTAAAACTCAATGGAAAAAGAATTTTTTTCGTGAAATAATAAGTAAAACCAGGAATTAATCTTCACTCGCTCGCGGAACATTCCGCCGGCCCCAGAAGACCTTAATAACACCGTTCGACCCTCCGGCGATGAGTCCGCATTCGTCATCCGACCCGCCGCCGCGAAAGCAAACCGAGCTGACGAACCCGTCGTCTGCCCGCCCGAACCCGCCAACCCACACGGGCTCACACCAACGGAGATCGTACACGTAGGCCTCGTTGGTCTCCGACCCGCATCCGATGAGGCCACCCGCTCGCCACAGAGACATTCCCACGAAGCTCCTCGAGTTCCTGTGGCCGCGGTATGCCCGCAGCTCCGTACCGTTCCCAACCTCCCACATCCGGTGGGTGCCGTCGGTCCCCGATGACACCATCCTCCCCCCACCGGCGAACCGCACGTATGTCACAGTCCGCTCGTGCCCAGCAAACGCCGACAACGGGCCGGCCGCCGAGGCCCGCAGGTCGTACACGTAGGCTTTCCGGTCCGCGCACCCGATCGCGAGCCACGGCCCGCGGTCGGCCCGGTCGAACTCCACGCAGCACACTGGTGCCGAACCAGTGTGCACAGCGACGGCAACCCCGGACGCCGGGCAGCGCGGATCCCAGGTTCGAGCGGCTCCGTCGTCTGCCCCCGACGCTGCCGTCCCGCCGTCGGGGTGGAAGTCGACGGACCAAACGCGGCGGCCGCCGTGATCGTCACGCTCGGAGACGGTGGTAAGATGGTCGAGGTCGTACTCGGTGACTACGCCGTCGTAGTCGGCGGCGGAGAGGAGGCGGCCCGAGGAGAGGGGGAGGAATCTGAGGCAGCTTAGCTTTGCCGGGGTGAAGAGGTAGAAGTCGCCTGAGGAGGTGAGACGTGCGGGGGAGGAGGGGGCGGAGGGGAGGATGGAGGAGAGGGTGTATATACGGATCTTGCGAGCGATGCCGGCGGTTGCTAGGAGGCGGTCGGAGGGGTCGAGCTCGACTGCTCCGATGATGTCGGAGGACGGCGGAAGGGAGGTGGAGGGGGAGACGACGGAGGCAAGACGGAAATCCCATTGGAGGCGGGGTCGGTCTACGGATTGGACGTCGGGCCCGGCTCGGGGAAGCATATGGTTCATATCCCCATTCGACGACGGAGAGGCGAGGGAGGAAGGAATTGAAGACTGCACACGATTAAAAAAGAGAGAAGACTGCCAGTTTTGCTTGGGAACATATGGCTCCTAATTGGAATATTATCTGTTAATTAACGGTGGTGTTGTCTTCAACTTGTGATGTATGGGCACGTTTGCATGGTTTGCAGCTACGGATAAAATCCCAATAAAAGAAAATAAATTAAGTTCTTGAATATAATGACCTAACTAACTGAAACTTTATAAGAAAAAATAACTAATAAATGTAGCTGATTTTTACTTAGAGTTTGACATAACGTTGTATTGTTTTTTCAATTAGTAATGTCTGATATTATGTTAAGTAATTTTTCATTTAATAGTATAATTATCATTACAAAACTTGGAAGTAAATTATGTCCTAATATTATTACAAAGGAGAGTCCTAAAATAAACATAAATGAAAGCTATGCGATTGAAATAATAAGAAACATAATTATAAAAAATAATGGATGAAAAGAAGTGGGGATAAGAGGATTAATCACACTGAGACATGATATGTCAAACATGATAAACAAACAATCAAGATAAGAGAGATATAGCACAAATAGATGAGTAGAAAAAATGGGAGATGCATCATTTAATTTAATTGCGTATTAATTATTATATACTCATAATTTATTTAGAGTATTATATATATATATATATATATATATATATATATATATATATATATATATATATAATATTTATGTGAATTGTTTAGTTTATATAGATAATAATTATATATAAATCACTTTACATGTATTTTTATATGAAATTTATTTATTTTGCATATAATAAATTATAAATACGAGTATTATTCATTTACATATTATTTAGTTTATGTATATATCTAATTACATACATGTTAAGCATCTATAATAATGGTTTACTTTCATAATTACTAGGTTATAAAAGGTAGCAATTTAAACAATTAACTTGTGGACAAAATCAAGAATAAATTTTATTGCAAAAAAAGTAATTATATGGACCATCTCAAGGAAATTTAATGTGGCAATTACAAGAGTAGAAAACAAGATTGAAGTCTTCTTGGTTAGTTTTAAGTTTTATCTAATTCAACTCATCTTTTATATAGATATAAAAGAATAGCATAATTATTGTAAAAGGACATGAAAAGGAATCCCAAAAAAGGGGATAAAGAAATCACTTTCTTTGTAATGGTTTTGAAAGCACTACAATGACTTTTAAAATAGTGGCATTGTTTGATATTCAATGCCAATTGTTATAACTATTATCATACTTCAATGTTCAACAAAAACAATTTATCTTAATGTACAAAAGTACAAAAAACATTATCTTTCACTTTCAATGCAAAAAAATTTAAAATAATATTATGATCTTCCACAGTTTTACTTATGCCTACAAATACCACAACTTTTCAATCCTTATCATATTCCTCCAACCAAAATCTCTTCTTATTTCTTTGAACATATTCTTCCTCATAACGTTTTCATTCTTCTCTTTACTCACCATTATTATCTCTTTGCTCCATACTTGACCACAACTCTATTAATCTCTATTTTGGTGTTCAACATACATCTTCCTTCCCCCTATTTTAATTAACCTTGTTTCACCCACTCTCAACTCCCTCCTCGACATAATCTATCTTTATATTCCTCTCTCTTATAAGTTGCTATAGGTTCTTTTTTGTTAAAAGTTTATGTATGATTTGAACAAATGAAATAAATATTATATATATATTATGTGTTATGAATCTTATATCTTATTTGTAAGCCAAATTAATCTAAAAGTTAGATTATTTTAAAACTTAAAAATAATATTATTTTTTATGTAAATACAAGTTCAAAAAAAATTCATTAAAATCAAAGGTTATTTGGAATTTTTTTGTAATTTTTCTAAGAAGGAAGAAAAGTAAATAAAAATAATATAATATTTCATTATTAAGTGTAGATGATTTTCACTTAATTTTGATGTTATGTTGTATTCCTTTTTCAATTAGTAATGTCTAATATTATGTTAATTAATTTGCCATTTAATAATAAAACTATCACTACAAAATTTGAAAATAAATTATGTTCTAACATTATTATAGATGAATGTCTTAAATTGAACATAGATGAAAGTTATGATATTGAAATAATAAAAAACATCATTATAGAAAATTATGGAGAAAAAGCAGTGGGGATAAGAGAGGATTAATTATGGTTAAGACATTACATGTCAAGTGGTAGTATGACATGCAAAGAATCATCTCATGAAAGGTAGAGCATCAGTGGATGAGCAGAAAGAATGAGAGGCACATCATTTAATTTAATTGTATACTAATTATTATATACTCATGATTTATTTAACATATAATATGTATATATATATATATATATATATATATATATATATATATATATCATTTCTGTATGAATTATGTAATTTATATAGATAAATACTACATATAAATCACCCTATTTGTATTTTATATGAATTTTATTTATTTATTGTGCATGAAATAAATTATAAATGTGAGTATTATGTATGTTCATGCATACATCTAAATGCACACATTTAAAGCAAATAAAATAATGGTTTTACATTCCTTTCATAATTACAAGGTTATAAAATGTAACAATTTAAACAAGTAACTTGTGGTCAAAATCAAGAATAGATTTTACTGCAAAAAAAGGTGATTACATGGACAAAATCAAGGAAATTAAAGATTACAATTAAAAGACTAAAATCCAAGAGTGAAGTCTTCTCGACTACTATAGGTTTTATCAAATTTAACAAATCCTTTTTATATATATAAAAGAGGAGCATGGTTATTGCAAAGGGACATGAAAAGAAATCCTAAAAAAAGGGACAAAGGAAGCACTTTTCTTTGCAATGGTTTTTGAAAGAGATACAAGTTTGCACAATGACTTTTAAAGTAGTGTCATTGTTAGATATTCAATGCAAATGATTATAAATATTATCATACTTCAATGTTCAAAGTCAAAAATTCAATTTTATGCATAAAACATAAAAAAACATTATTTTTCATTTTAATATAAAATGTTTGAAATATTATTATGATTTTTCAACCTTCGACTTATGCCTAGAATTACCATAACCTTTCCATCATTGTCATATCCCTCCTTATTTCTTTGAACATATTCTCTCTCCCAATATTTTCATTCATCTATTTACTCACCATTATTATCTCCTTGCTCCCTACTTAACTATAACATTATTATCCTCTATTTAGGTGCTCAGCATACATCTTACTCTTATCATTTTTATTTGTTGTACCCTTTGATATAATAATAAAAAAATCAATGTTAAGTGTTTATTAATATGTTATTGAGCTTTGTATTATTTCAGTTAAATTTAAAAAAAATGTTTTAGCAATCTAGATTTGTTGAACCAACGACTATAGCATAAATAGTAAATATAATTTGATGGCTTAACTTGCTAACTTTGGAGTTAATGACAACAGTATTTGTGGAGTGGCTTATCCACAAATAATTTTATTTTTAAATCTTTATGGATAACATGTTAATCATTTAATTTCTTCACAATTATGGCATACAAGACAATCATCTTTCATGTACATGTAAATTTAATTTAAGTTGTATTTTATTTGAAGGTATTTTAGTTTTTAAAAATCTTGTAAATATTAAAATACTTTTTTTATGTAAAAATTTTTTTATTATAAAAACAAAAAAATTGCCTAAGTACTACCACACCCTAATCGCTAAGCCCGAATGGCTCAAGTCAAGTGACCCATAGTACCGGGGGCACAAGCCTTGGGGACCTGCAGGCCAGGAACTCGACCAAATCTAAGAAGGGTCAAGCCCAAGTATCGATCAAGTCAAGGTTACTGCTACGGTCTCAGGGTCAATCGATTTAGGGCATTACTTCTAATTTGGCTTTGGCGAAACAAGTCCGGCAAAACTTACTAATAAGTTTAGGTAAATTGGGTAAGGTCAAACTTGTAGATGCTCGCTGGTGACCTAGGTTGTGACTTTCTGAGAACACCAGAGGGTAGTTAACCTCATTAGGTTAATTATAATATGTAGTAGATGTATTATAAGCACCAAATACTTCAATTTCTTTGTAATATGAGACTAAAAAAAAGTTGTTACTAAAATTAAGATTTTTGCACCGACTGATCATGCATTTTTATGATCAAATTATCCATATCATGCCTGCATTTGCAAACAGTTAACTTTCTTTAGCCGTTCATTTGGAAAAGTTGATCGAATGACTGAGAATCTCTTCACCAACGTGAACAGTAATTTAATCATCATTACTATCGCTCTGATTTTCAAATCCAATACTTCATATCTTATCTTGATATGATTAGATATGAACCTTTTATCATTTAATATGATCCAACAATTATTTTTTTGTTCGCTTAATTAGATGACAATTGTATCATCTTCTCTGTTTGTAATGGCTAGCTTTCTAAAAAGCGTATTCTAGTCATTTGGGGAGTTATTTTTAGAATTTTTTATTTCAATTATAGAAAGGCTTCATTAACTAAATATTTAAATTAATGAACCAAACTTGAAAATTTTTCTACGAGTCCAAGTGAAGTTCAAACTATAAGCAACAAATTTTTCTGTAACTATGAAAGCTATAGATTTTCGTCAGTCTCTATTTCTCTTACTTTCTTTTATAATCATTTTTATATTTCCTAATAATATCTACTCTATTCATTAATAGTGTCACTCTTGTTTAAAGAATTAAAGGTGTAGGGATTTTTGTAAGAAAAAATTATAAAGTTTCAATTTTTTTTGTATAACTTGAATTTCTCTGATTTTAATGTCTCATTGGGAAATGACGTGTATTTTGTTTACCCCTATCAGCTTTGGTAAAAGGGATAGTTAGTGGAAGCCCAATTGAGGATCGAGGGTGAATGTAGGTACAGGTTTTGGCCAAAAACCTAAAACTCTTTTGTGTATTTCGTTTATTATTGAATAATTTTATTTCGTTAATAATTTTTATAAAAGAAAATGTTGTTTTAAGCTCAATTTTTTTTTAAAATTTTTAGAATGAAAATTAAAATCATAATTCACTTATGTCTTCTTATTCATTTTGCTTCATACATTTTACAATAAGTGGTATCAGAGTGAGACTTTTATTAAGAGAAAAAATTTCTAAGATAAGATCCTCATGACTTTCTCTTGTGTTAAGGATAATATGATCTTATATGAGAGAGATTCATCACATCGGCCACCTTGTTTAAAGATGAGTTTTATCTCTATTGAAAAAATCGCTTGCATTTATTTTTAGAATCCATTGTTT
The DNA here is from genome assembly GCA_023846275.1 of Vanilla planifolia. NCBI lineage: Eukaryota > Viridiplantae > Streptophyta > Magnoliopsida > Asparagales > Orchidaceae > Vanilla > Vanilla planifolia. The sequence continues at coordinate 12,224,408 of CM043871.1, read as the reverse complement.
TGGAAATTTGGGATATTTTTAAAAATATGCTTGAGATTTTGACTAAGATTATTGATGGAGAAAAAGTGAGAAAACCTTTAAGTGAACTCATCCCTAAAGAAAACCATATCTCATTCGTATGGTGAATCTAACAACCCAACCAACCATATAAGTACAATGCATATATCATTCATATGCAATAAACCTGATAGTTGAATATTAGTTTAATTCTCTTTGCACTAATACAACCAATGTATTGTCTGAGTACGACCCCTTCAAAACCTCGCATGACCCATTATCATAACCTTATAACTCTTATTCCCATCGAGTTTTAAAATTATCATATTATACAATATAATTGTATGATACATATCAAAAACTCATTTTCTTAACCTAAGCCTTTCAGTTTCACTTCAAAACACCTACAACTCACCTCATCTTACATCCAAAATATTTTAAATATAATTCTTACATTTAAATGAATACATGCTATAATTTTCTTAAAACTAAAAAAACATTTTACTAGTAATTACTTAAATGCTTATGGTTACTTCTTTTCCCCTACTGATCAAAATTTACAACATAGTAATAATATCTTAATCTCCTCATATCACCCTCTTTTTGTGGTTTCCAATGGTTTTCTACAAAGTTGGAGTCTTCCCTTTTTATAAATAGTCGATATTAATGAAATATATTTCCAAATGGTATGCATGTGATCAATTTAAGCTAGTATGAATAAAAAATAATTCCTCATATTCAATTATTTGTGTCATATTTATTTTCAATAAATAATTATCACAGAAATGCAATTTTGTCAACATTGCAAACAATCCAAAAAATTTGACAAAAACCTTTAATCGATCTAATTTACATTATACCCCTCTAATAATTTAGTATATGCAAATATATCCTCCATCAAATAAATTATAATTGTACTAAAATTCTAAAAATTACAATCTTACACAATCAATTTTTCCTTATATGCATATCTGCCTTTTACCAATCATGATGGAGCCATGCTAAAAATTTAAAAATTATAAATATACCCCCAAATGATAATTTTCAAAATTATAATTATTTTTTAATATTTAAGAAATTTATAAAAAAATCTTTAGGTCTTCAAAAATTAAAAACTCAATATCTTTGAGTTTGTCTCAAATATTTCTTTTTATTAATATACTCTAATATTTTAGATCAAATTTGAGCTTATAATACACTTTCTCGTCCTCTAATATTATTTTAACGTCTTTATTTATAAATAATTTATTACAATGAATGAACTTAATTTATGTCAATCAAGATTTTTTGTAATCCTCTTAACTTGATTTTTAGATTTTTTTTATCTAGGTTAGAAATTGAGGATTATTACAATTGTAAATTGTAGGAATAGTTGATATGCATAAACTCATTAATATAATGAAAATCAAAAGTTTGCTAAGTTTCGTTGATTATTATCAAAAATTTGTCAAGGGTTTTTTATAACATAATTTTTTTGACTTATTTAACTCAAGACAATTCCATTTGTTTAGGATAAAGATTGTGAAAATAGTTTCTAAACCCTCAATCAGAAGCTAACATCATCGCTTGTCTTGGTCTCTTACAAGAACTATAAAGAGTTTCACATGTTTATAGGTTCATTTTTATAAGAATTAGGTGTTGTTTTTAATGCAAAGTGATATAATTATAACATATACTTCTAAATAATTATGACCACATAAGAAGAATATCTTAATCATAATCTAGAGTTAGCTACCATAATTTTTGAATTTAAGATTTGGGTACTCAACTTATAACATTTGAGAGACATAAGTTTTATTTAAATAAATATTTTTGAAAAAAAACTTAAAATCATCATTACATAATTAATAATTGGGTATATTTGAATTTGTAAGTTCATTGGGATTGAATTGAAAAGGTCATTATAATAGTTGAAGCAAGCAAAAGGATGGGAGAAGAAATCCTAAACTTCAAGAAATTCATGACACCATGTAAAGCAATCCATCAAGTTGATGTAATCCTTACATGAAAAAAAAGAGATAGACGATTTATATATATAATATATTTATTTTTTGATTGCATAGTTTTCAACACATCTTATAATGAAAAATTTAAACTTATGCACTAATTTATATTCTAATCAATGTTTGAAAAAATGAGTCAAATAACTATGATGAAAACCCCTCGAAGGACAAAAACCATTCCAAAAAACAGTATCAAAAAAGCATTTCTACTAACTTTTTACAAGTTAGAAAGGATGATCTTTGATAAAGACATGCAATGAAATGAAAACAAAGAACACTAGGTTTCAAAGCATTGCTCGAGTTAAAAGATAGAAGATTTGGAAACACTAAAGATGGGTTTATATAATGAAAACGAGATGAAATGGATTTGATATTTCAAATGACAATCAACATAATACGATAAACCCTAACAACAACATGCTATCGAAAGATCAATCAACACAATGAGCATTTCAATTCGATAAATTTTAAGAAATTTGGAAGGACAACTATCAAAAAATCACGAGGAAAGACATATCCAAGCTCCATGTCTTGTTGCACAATCTACATAGCATGAGCAAATCAACAAAGAATAAAAAAATAAAAAAAAAACTCGACTTGTTGGGTAACCAAGTCGAATAGACTGGCGCAAATGGTTAGAACAGGATCAATAATTTGGTTAATAATTTGAATAAAAATTCCTTTTCGACAAATTAATAGTGAAATCAAGGAGAATTAAATGTCTCATGATTTTAGAGGTTGGGAAGACTGTGGATGTGACAGCTGATGAGCCGGCGGGGAAGATGCAGCTCACGAGAGTTGGGCAGTAGAGCTCTGCGGCGGGATTCGGCCGACGTGTGTCAACTCTGTCCTCCAGCCAACGACGATGCTTACAATCATAAGCTTTCTTTCTTTGGGCAAACTAGTTTCCACGTCTTCGAAGATTATCTGTTGGTGAACTGAAGACGTTTCGTTCGGCCCACAAACTTTAATACAGGTAAAGTTTTGAAAATTTCTCCCTTTTGTTTTTATTTTTTTAATAATTATGATGCTTATTTTTATCTTTTATTTTAAAATAAGCAAAAAATATTATTTATATAAATATTATATATTTTCTATCAAATATTTGATAAATAATAACTTCAAAGCTATTTTATAATTATCTCACTTGCTTGCTCGGCTTCACATCAGGTAAAGTTTCTCCTTCATGTGTTCTTTGCATTGGATGGTGACACCATTAAAACTATTCTCATGGCCAAGTTCCATGAGTAATCTAAAAACATCTTAAACATATATCTTAAGTCTAAAACTCTCCTTTAAACTATTTCTCAAGCCATACCTCCACATCAAGCCTTCTTCTCGATGCTTCAAGCCAACCTTCCCCAAGAATAAATCTCCAAGACTACACTTTTCTTCATCGAGCATTCTCAAGGCCCCCATAGCATCCCTTGAAATACCTTATTTTTCTCAAGAAATCTCTTTTGAAACATCTTATTTTTATCTCAAGACTTTCTCTTGTTACCTAAAAAATCATCTCAGATCATCCAAATCAATAATGGCAGAACATGGGATCACCATGGGTAGATATTCAACTTTACCACAGCTACTAAACGAACAAAAACATGTAGGCCTCCATGTCTCTAAATAGTGATGCCCATGGTTGTCCTCTACACATTACATGTTAATGTCTTTGCTGAACAAAAAAACATAACCTAATTGATGTATAAACAGCATTTCGCTTTCAGTTAAACCTAGCTACATTTCTATGAAATTTATCTTCCTTTGCTTTCCTTTTGACATGAAATAATGCCATAAATACTACTGACCTCTATAAAAACCTTTCCTACTCCTTTCGAGTACGAAAGGTAAAATTTTGTTTGTTCATGGTTTTTTAAGGGCAACAAGGTCACAAGCTGGAGCAGACACATTGAGTGGATATGCTTTAATTCTGCCTTCTTTTGACCGGAATTGATCAGAAGTTTGTTTATCTGTCTCTGCCTGCCAAGCTTAGCATTAATGTTAAGTGGTTGAATTAGTACAGAGTCCTTGAAGCTTAAGATCTAAGACGTAAAGTTTGCTGATTTTTTTCTATGAATATTCAACATAAAGTTTGATGAGCCCTTTATAGACATATGATATGCTTCGTAAGTGCATTTCAAATGCATTTATAGACATTTCTTCCTTATCACTACAAAACTATGTTGAAACAGATCCTATTGATACAATCAGGATTACAGATGTTATAAAGAAAGAAGAGGTGACGAACTTTATTTGGTCTTCCAATGCTTGTATTAAGCAAGAAAGTAGACTATACAAATATACATTACTATAAATGCAAACTTTGCCATATCAAAACTTCTAACATCTATAACAATAACATTCAATCATCTAAGAAAACAAATTGCAATAATAATTATAGTGATAAGAATGCAAATACAAGAGCCTCAGCTTCACAATATTAAGAGCTGGATGGATTACAATGATGTGCATTAATATCTCTAGTTACAGTACTCAATACTAGAAATTGACATGAAATTGGAAGGATCGTTGATCATCACCCAAAAATTCGATGGCAATGCAGAAAATGATAAACACAATATAAAGACTCTAGATTTATTATGGAAACCGGTTAATAGAGAAAGCCCACGTTGATAGAAAACTTTCAAAGATTCACTAATTTCTCGATTTTATTCTAAGTGCAAAAAATTTGAAGAGCTGAACAAGTGAAGTTGGTTTTAAAAAGACTAGACATAAAGAATTCATATCATCAAAACTTATAATATTATTATGAACTCCCACTTTATTAGACAAAAAAATAGCCTAATAAAAAAATAACCTAGGCCAATCTCTATATCATGTCATGATCTTCTTCACACAATATAATGTCACATGATCCAATATCCCTACAAGGAGTCTTCAAGTTTTTCTAACTTACGCAACTAAGTAATACTAAATGTCAAACCAAATAATTTTTCTAACCATATCAGTAAATTTCAGTGATGCAAAGCCATAATGTTGCAAATAGCATTAAGCAACATTATAATTGTAAGTCATGGATAATTGGAACAAATATCATCACAACTTTTGTACGCATTTTGTTACAACTTCACTAAGAAAAACGACGAGTCATTTTATCAATAACATGCAAAGTGGCATTTCAGTAAAGTAACCACTTGATGCATGCGATTGTTAACACTTGTATTTGTAAGTGGCCTACTAGTTGGTAATGCTTACTAAACTTTATTGCAAAGGCTAATAATTGTGTTTTTTGGATGCTCAAGGTACCTAGGACTTCACTTATACATGGCTAGGGCTTTTAAACATCTGGAGCCATCTGGAAGGTTTTCAATGCTTGGGGTGCATCAAGACTTCACCCAGAATGAACTAGGGATTAAAAGATGCATTGGATTTCCATGGCTAAGATTAATTCTTGGGGGTTTATAAGGTTTTGAATATTGCATGGAGATAAAAGTAGAAGGTGGTAGATGCTTTCCAACTTTTTAAAAATGAAACTATATGAACTTCAACCAAATCTTTATTCAATCAATTATATAAATTCCTAATCATTAAAACAAGATATTTTTCAGCTTTATTCGAGAACCAATAGTGAGCCAAAAAGATATTTTTAGCTTTATTCGATGACCAGATATGACCCTAATAACCTCTCCTAGCTTGTACAAACACGGAACATAGAGGGCTCTTGTTAAATTTCAAAACATGACTACTTCTTCTTCTAAGGTTACCACAATCATTGGGCCACTAAATTCATACTATTAGTTGAGTATTGGAAAAAAAAAATACATTTCTTTAAGGACAAGACAGTAAATAAGAATAGGGATAAATTGAAAGTTATTTTCACTCCAAATACGTGGCAAAATCTCCTCTTCATGAGTTTGCAATTTGTGCAAATTAGTTTTGGCCACCTCTTGAATGATGTACGAGCCTTCTTAGTTAGGTAACAACTTTTCAAGTTCCATGCTACTCCCAATTGACTTGATATCATAAAGGACAAGGTTAACTTCGTTGAGTATACATTGTTGAACGTGTTGGCTCCAATACCTTTCCATATGTCACCTACTCTCTACATGCATGATGATAAATGTTGCTCTCAAACATTCTAACAAGTCTTAAATCAAGATGCTCAATTTTCAATATGTGATCATCTATCCTCATCCTTCAGATAATTTGTGGTTCCTTCCACCATGGCAATAACATAAACTAACTCCATTGGAATTGTGGTTTCTAACCCGTGCAAAAGAGAATAAAGTTTCAATAGTAATAATTGTAGGAATTGTATGGTATGTGCACAAAAAGTTTAGCAACATCTCTGTACACATTCCTTTTGCTTCTCCAAGGCATCGCCCATATGATATAAATTATCCTTTTGTTAGCTACCTCAATTTGTCCATTTATCAATTGTTAGTCCACTAAAAGAAAGCATAAAACTATTTCATGTTACTAACATAAGCTCCACATGGTATTCTTGCCAAAAAAAAATTTCCCTTATCTGTAATAATAGTTAGAGGAACTCCATATCTACAAAGAAGTCTCTACTATAAAAATTTCTTCACATGAGGCCCATCTATAATAGCTGAAAAGCATTCACCAGAATCAACAAATCTACACTGATGAAGATTGCAGAAAATGGGTTCAAAAAAGTGTGTTCCTTATATGATAAATGACCAAGATCACTCTGCTAGATTTAATATTAAGGACAATTGATGAATAACATTAACATTAACCTAGCAAGCTAGGCACCACATATAAAGTTGATTGCATATTTATTTGTACCAACCAATGATAACCTTATTTTATAATATGGTACGAGTCCCTTCAAATGATTTCTACTCTCTAGAATTAATATTCCATAGCACCTCTTGAGCTTTGAATGATGTATAACACTTAAGAAAAGATAAAAAAAAGGCCTTCAACATTATTGTTCTTTAATGAGTTTGTCCCATACATTTTGACAACATATCCTATACACATATGTAACATTATAGGGAAACATTTCATCACAAAGATGTGCAATGCTTGCATCCATTCAAAATTCTTCCTTTTGCATGATAATTACTCATCCAACATAACAAGTTTCAATTGAGGGCCATAGTGCTAACCTCTTCTGAGCTTTATAAAATAAAGACAATCCCACATGAACCTTATCCTAAGGCCCCATTTACAAATAGCTTCCAGGTGTTTAATAATGGTGGCTTAGGCTCAACTTTGAGGGAAACTCTCATGACTTGAAAATCAACAAGAAATGAAGATTTAAGGGAAGAATGAGGTATGAAGTCAATCTCGAATTCACTAAACTCAATAACTCATTTATGCAATCTCCCTGAGCTAGAGGATTTATTTAGAAGGTTTGTTTGTGACATCACTAATGGTGTGTGATTGAAAGCATTGTTGTAGTCATCAAGCAAATATGAGAAGAGTTAGTATAATCTTTTCTAGAAAGAGATATATTGTTTTTGCATCTTTTAAAGTATAAAAGACATAATAAATGAGAAGCTACATATCTTTGTCTTCTTAAATTAATATAGCGTAGATTATAGAACTTGAGACTGCTAAGCAGACAAACAATAGTTATCCAAACACTGAACTGCTCAAAATAGGGTGTGAAATAGATGACTTTTGAGCTCTTGAAAAGCCTTCTCACAATCCTTAGTCCATTAGAGTCTAATCTTATAGCAAAAAAAATTTGAAGAATGATTGAACCTTTTCTCCTGACCAAGAAATAAAATAGTTGGGTCCAATAATGCATCCTGCAAAGTATATGGAAACCGGTTAATAGAGAAAACCCACGTTGATAGAAAACTTTCAAAGATTCACTAATTTCTCGATGTTATTCTAAGTGCAAAAAATTTGTAAAGCTGAACAAGTGATGAAGTTGGTTTTAAAAAGACTAGACATAAAGAATTCATATCATCAAAACTTATAATATTATTATGAACTCCCACTTTATTAGACAAAAAAATAGCCTAATAAAAAATAAACTAGGCAATCTCTATATCATGTCATGATCTTCTTCACACAATATAATGCCACATGATCCAATGTCCTTATAAGGAGTCCTTATGTTTTCCTAACTTGCGCAACTGAGTAATACTAAATGTCAAACCAAATAATTTTTCTAACCATATCAGTAAATTTCAGTGATGCAAAGCCATAATCTTGCAAATAACATTAAGCAACATTATAATTATAAATTATGGATAATTGGAGCAAATATAATCACAACATTTGTACTTATTTTGTTACAACTTGTCTGAGAAAAACGATGAGTCATTTTATCAATAACATGCAAAGTGTGGCATTTCAGTAAAGTAACCACTTGATGCATGCAATTGTTAACACTTGTATTTGTCAGTGGCCTACTAGTTGATAATGCTTACTAAACTTTATCGCAAAGGCTAATAATTGTGTTTTTGGATGCTCAAGATACCTAGGACTTATACATGGCTAGGGCTTTTAAACACCTAAAGCTATCTGGAAGGTTTTCAGGGCTTGGGGTGCATCAAGACTTCGCCCAGAATGAACTAGGAATTAAAAGATGCGTTGGATTTCCATGGCTAAGATTCATTCTTGGAGGTTTATAAGATTTTGAATATTGCATGGAGAAAAAAGTAGAAGGTGGTAGATGCTTTCCAACCTTTTAAAATGAAACTACATGAACTTCGACCAAATCTTTATTTAATCAATTATATAAATTCCTAATCATTAAAACATGATATTTTTCAGCTTTATTTGAGAAACAATAGTGAGCCAAAAAGATATTTTAAGCTTTATTCGATGACCAGATATGACCCTAATAACCTCACTAACTTGTACAAAAACGGAGCATAGAGGGCTATTGTTAAATTTCAAAACATGACTACTTCTTCTAAGTTTAACCACAATCATTGGGCCACTAAATTCATACTATTAGTTGAGTATTGGAAAAAAATACATTTCTTTAAGGACAAGACACGGTAAATAAGAATAGGGATAAATTAAAAGTTATTTTCACTCAAATACGTGGCAAAATCTCCTCTTCATGAGTTTGCAATTTGTGCAAATTAGTTTTGGTCACCTCTTAAATGATGTACGAACCTTCTTAGTTAGGCAACAACTTTTCAAGTTCCATGCTACTCCCAATTGACTCAATATCAGAAAAGGCAAGATCAACTTCGTTGAGTATACATTGTTGAACGTGTTGGTTCTAATACCTTCCATATGTCATATACTCTTTACATGCATGATGATAGATGTTGCTCTCAAACATTCTAATAAGTCTTAATCAAGATGCTTCAATTTTTAATATGTGATCATCTATCCTCATCCTTCGGATAATTTGTGGTTCCTTCCACCATGGCAATAAAATAAACTAACTCCATTGGAATTATAGTTTCTAACCCATGCAAAAGAGAATAAAGTTTCAATTGTAATAATAGTAAGAATTGTATGGTATGTGCACAAAAAGTTTAGCAACATCTCTGTACACATTCCTTTTGCTTCATAAGATATAAATTATCCTTTTGTTAGCTACCTCAATTTGTCCATTTATCGATTGCTAGTCCACTAAAAGAAAGCGTAAAACTATCTCATGCTAGTAACATGAGCTCCATATGGTATTCTTTCCAAAAAAAAATTTTCCCTTATTTGTAATAATAGTTAAAGGAACTCCATATCTACAAAGAAGTTTCTACTATAAAAATTTCTTCACATGATGCCCATCTATAATAATTAAAAAGCATTCACCACAATCAACGAATCTACACTAATGAAGATTGCAGAAAATAGGTTCAAAAAAATGTGTTCCTCATATGATAAATGACCAAGATCACTCTGCTAGATTTAAAATTTAGGACGATTGATGAATAACATTATCGTTAAGCTAGCAAGCTAGACACCAAATATAAAATTGATTGCACATTTAATTATATCAACCAATGATAACCTTATTTTATAATATGGTACGAGTCCCTTCAAATGATTTCCACTCTCTAGAATTAATATTCCATAGCACCTCTTGACCTTTGAATGATGTAAGGCACTTGAGCAAAGGTAAAAAAAAGCCTTCAACATTATTGTTCTTTAATGAGTTCGTCCCATACATTTTGACAACATATCCTCTAAACATATGTAGCATTATAGGGAAACATTTCATCACAAAGATGTGCAATGCTTGCATCCATTCAAAATTCTTCCTTTTGCATGATAATTACTCGTCCAACATAACAAGTTTCAATTGAGGACCATAGTGCTAACCCCATACCCAATAGTGTAATAAGATCCTTGTAGCTAACTCGTGTGCTAAATAACTCTGCTCTCTACGAATTATAAGAAGAGAAATGTGCTGAAAATTTCTAGCACACTTAACCAAACAATTTTCAGGATTTCATTGCCGGTATAGAATTCTTCTTCAATCTGGCAAATCATCAACCAAGAATCACTGAAAAACTTGATTTGACTAACACCAAGTCTCCATGCACAGTAAAACCCATAAGAAAAGGTTATTTTGCATGATCATTAGATAAATGAAAGTTAAACCTCAAAGTGTGCCTTACAATGACTTGAACAAAACTGTTCAACACAAGCTCCAACATGTCCAAGAAAACCCCTCTCCAAAAGATCCATCAATATAAAGTTTCCATAATTGCTCTTAATAGCAATTCTTACAGCATACTCGAGATCCTAACAAAACTCAGCTCCATCACTTGACTTACAATCTTCCAAGGATTTTAGGAGTCCTTGAAACTTGAGTAATGGTCCATATGTTGTGATCCTGAAAATACAATTGTAGAAAGATCAAGTTGATAGTCAACAAAGAGATTGCCTCATAATGACTCTAGATGAATTGAGTTGAATGAATTATGGATTTTGACATTGGTAATACAAAAAGAAGGATTTAAGAGGATTAAACAAAATCTTAATTATATCAAAGATGCTACTAGAAGTTAATATTGTGAATAAGAGACACATTTGAGCCACTGTATTGCCTTTCGGTGACTTATTGTCGAAGCAAGAATGCTCAGAAAGTTTAAAGCACGTATGGAAGGCTTAAAGAATGTCTGGGCAGCTTTTAAGGAGCTTTTGGGTAGATGGAAGTATTCCTTTGAACATAAAAGATAAAGAAAGGTTTAATAGCTGGCAATGGCAGCAAGGAACACATGTCAATGCAAAAATTCTTGGGCAAACACGAGTAGCACAAAATTGATGCTAGTGGTGAGGAACGTTACGTCATGGGAAATTTCCAAGATCCGGTGTCATGAGCATTTTTCACGAAGTATGAGCAACACTAGTATTGCATTTGGGTACTTTTCAAGAAGTTGTGGATAATACAAGCTGTTTCTTTATAGGCATGAAGGCTTATGGGCAGGCGCAATGCTTCCTAAAGTTACTGAGCAAGCATTGGTAGCTTCATGAGGTGCAGGCAAGCTTTCGGGTAGACGTGTCTGGCATGGCAAGGAACGGCCCTCAGAAGGGAGAGTAAGAGGCTTTGGAAGCAAAGAACTCTCGAGAGGAAAAAGGAGAACTCAAAAGCAGCAAGATGAATGGTTTTGGGGAGAAGTGTTTTTAGGAAGGAGAGATGTAGGAGTCCCAAATAAAAAGTGTTGAAGGTTTGAGTAAGGTTGACTCAAGAGCTCCATAAGCAATTTGGAAAAGCTGACTCGGGATTTTGGGGAAGGCACACGCAGAAGCTCAAGGAAGACGAGAGCCTTTAGAAAGTTGAGTTCTTATCTGTGTTGGTGACCATCCAATGCACTCAATTGAGTTTGGTGGAGGGGGGGAGACCATATTTTCTAAGAACAAGATCCCCAACCTTCAGAGGCCACCTTTTGACATAGTTATCGAAGTAGTTTTTTATACTTTGATTTTTATTAAGATGATTTAAAATGTGCCTTACAATGTTTCTTTTAAAGTAGATCTAGCTTGAGCTTTCTGATTTCTTAGAGATTATAGAGACTTCACATTTTATGAGAATGAGATCCTCAACATTGAGAGGACACTTTCTAACATATTTATCTAAGTATTTTTCCATGCTTTGCTTTTTATTAAGATTACTTAAATGTGCCTTAAAGTGTCTCTTAAAGTAGATCTAGCTAGAACTTTCTAATTTCTTCATTCATTTGGTGAAATATCGAATGTGCTTTGACATTCCGAAAAAGTTTGGACTTGTAAAATGAAGTGACTAGTTTCTGTTGTGAGCATGGCTTGGGAGTGTAGACCAGACAGTACGATGACTCTCTTCTAACAATAAGAGTGATTCAATATGCTGATAGCAGGCCAAAATGCTTGTCAACCCAAGCCCCTTTTTTCTTTTTGAGGTGAGGCTTCAAAATCTTTAACAAGCTTTTGTTAACAGTCTCAGCTTAACCATTTATTCAAGAATATACTACGAATGCATATTTTAAGTGATAATCACATTTTTTGAAGATTTGGAATACCTTGATTTGGAATATAGGAACATTATCAATGACTATAACTAAAGAAATTTGAAATCAACTAAATATATCTGTCCAAAGAAAGTTACAAACTGTTATTATTGATTGATTGACAAAAAATTTGACCTTGATCAATTTTGAGAAGTAATCAACTACAACGAGAAGAAATTCTCCCACCTCTAGCTATAAATAAAAGTTCAAGGAAACCCATGCCTTAGACATAAAAGGGCCAAAATATGTTGATGGCATTCACTAGGGTTACTAGTTGTCAAGGAAGACGATAATAAAATTGCATCTTCTAACAAATAGCACGTCCTTCTGTATGGTAAGATAGAAAAATAATTCTCATAATTTTCATGACTAAACCAAGACAAGAGACATGGTTGTCACATTCTCTTGAGTATATTTCTTTTATGATGGCTTGAGCTATGGATGGGTGGACGCACTTGAGTAAAGACTCAAAGTAGGATTTTCAATAAAGTTGATCTTTGATAAAAAAAGATGATCATTCAGCTTGTCACTTAACTCCTCTTGCATCTGATTTCTAATGAAGCAAGGCTCTTACCTTGAGGAAAGCTTCCAAAGGTTTTATCCAGCAAATGGAACCTTCAAGGTTGAAGGATATCATCTCCATCGTCTTGATAGATGGCTTTTCAAGAGGGAAGAAATCTCCTTTAAGATTCCCTTATTTTGCTAGTAGATCTAACTCTTGATTTTGCTCACAAAAGGCTTGTGAGGCTAGGTCAATCAAACTTTTGTAGAAGGAATTGTGTCATTTTGCTCTGTACACCTTGAGAATTGGGTTCTTAGTCTCAAATGAGCTATTGACTTTATTAACAACTAGTTTTGAGTTGTTAAGGTCAATAAGTGTTTGATTTGTAATCCCAAAGAAAACTTTAGTCTAGCTATCAAAACTTTATATTTGACTTGGTTACTATAAGTGAAAAGTTGATTCTAATTCCTCTTTTTAGCTTAACCTCTTCTGAGCTTTATAAAATAAAGACAATCCCACATGAACCTTATCCTAAGGCCCCATTTACAAATAGCTTCCAAGTGTTTAATGATGATGGCTTAGACTCAACTTTGAGGGAAACTCCCACAACTTGAAAATCAATAAGAAATGAAGATTTAAGGGAAGAATGAGGTATGAAGTCAATCTATAATTCACTAAACTCAATAACTCATTTATGCAATCTCCTTGAGCTAGAGGATTTATTTCGAAGGTTTGTTTGTGACATCACTAATGGTGTGTGATTGGAAGCATTGTTGTAGTCATCAAAGCAAATATGAGAAGAGTTAGTATAATCTTTTCTAGAAAGAGATATCTTGTTTTTGCATCTTTTAAAGTATAAAAGACATAATAAATGATGAGCTACATATCTTTGTCTTCTTCAATTAATATAGAGTAGATTATAGAACTTGAGACTACTAAGCAGACAAATAATAGTTATCCAAACACAAGACTGCTCAAAATAGGGTGTGAAATAGATGACTTTTGAGCTCCTGAAAAGCCTTCTCACAATCCTTAGTCCATTAGAGTCTAATCTTATTGCAAAAAAAATTGAAGAATGATTGAACCTTTTCTCTTGACCAAGAAATAAAATAGTTGAGTCCAATAACACATCCTGCAAAGTATCGGACACCTCTTGGGGTCTTCCATGAAGGCATGTCTAAAAGATCTTTTACCTTGCTGGGATTTGGTTGAATTTCTTTTTTATACCATATAGCTAAGAATTTTTTTTAAGAATGTGCATAAAATGCACTTCAATGGATTGAGCCTATGGTTGAATTTTTTATAAGTTTTAAAAGTCTCTCTTAAGTCTTGTAGATGTACCTCAAAAAAGTGTTTTTTGCTAGGTCATCCATGTGAGTCTTGAGATCCTTGCTTTTTCGACTCTAAAACATCGTTTGAAAAGTTTCCCAAATGTTCTTGAGCCTAAAAGACAACTTTGTAACAGAAAGTTCCGCAATCAATAATGAATAGAATTTTCTTACCATTCTCTATTGTTATCTTAATTTAATCATATTCTGAAAAAGTATCCAGAAAATATAAATAGGTATAACCAAAGATCAAATCTATAAGTCATCAATTAAAGGAAAAGGGTATGAGTCTTTCAAGCAGATTAAGATTAGTGTAGCCAATGCACAAGCATCATTCGCTATTGTTTTTCTTTATAAATAACATGTTTGTCAATCATTTGAGATAGTGGACTAATCATATATAATTTGCTTCAAGGAGCTTAGATACTTCTTTAATTATCTTCTACTTCTTGATTCTAAGCACTTGTTTCTTTGCCGAATGGTTGGGACCCCATAGATTCATATAATGAGTTTTGAAGGTTTCCTAGCAAGTCTATGGGCTACCATACAAAAGCATCAAAATACTCAACTAAAAGCTTGAGCATACAAATTTTGTTGGGTCCAAAGGATTAAGAGAACAAGAAAGACAAGGTTAATAGCCTCCTTATCTAGGAGTTCAGTAGTTGACATAATCGTAGTTTTCATAGTGTTGATAATAACTTTTTTACTATAAAAGGTCCCCTTGCACTTAGATCGCTCTTGTTGGGGTATTAAATTTTATGCAAATGTGTAGTATTGAGATTGTCACTCTAAATACATTCATTATTAGTCTTTTGATGACAATATTGTAAGCAAAAGCAGCTACGATAATAAAGTCAATCATATACATGGTTGAGCTAGAAGAGTTTGCCATTTTTAGTAGTAATGTAAAGATTCCTTCTAATTTAAAGATTCTCTCAAAAAGCCCACCAATGTACTTGAGGTTGAGAGGGCGAGGTTTCGTCTAATACCGATTTTATCAAAAAGTGTCAAGAAAAAGAATGTCAAACTTCCTGGGTCAATAAGCATATGATGGGTTTCGACATTGGCAATTACACTAGAGACTATTATAGCGTCATCATCAAGGCTGCCAAGATGGGACATGTTTTCAAGTTCAAAGGATATTAAAACTAAATCCTCCTATAGATTTGTCACATTAACAACTATGGTTCTCCCAAGAGACTTCAAAGTGGAGCTCCTAGAGTAAGATTGTCTTGTGATGATTTAGACAATTTTGATATAGGTTTTGCCTTTATATTTAAATGCTAGTTGAAAGGACTAGCCTTCTCAATTTGAGGTCAATCGACAACAATTATCCTTACAAGTTTATTAGAAGTATAATTAGGTTCAAAACTATTTATCTGGTACTCCTAGAGGCAACATTGCTATAATAATCTTTCGATTAAAACTTTTGAAAGCCTTACATTCAGAAGTCATGTGGCTGTGATTCTCATGATATTTGTAAAACTTTGATGTGTCACAATTATTCCTTGTAAATGGCTTAAGCTTCTGATACAATCTATCGCTTTTAATGGCCACCAATGTTTCTTCGGGTGGCATGCTTAAGGAAGTACTGAAATGTTGAGCTAGATATCCCCATGGGTCACATTTGCCTTAAGAAGCATTTTGTGGAAAATCTTTTTCATCCTGCAACCTTTTTTGTCCTCAATTGAAAGGTCTTGGAGACAACGATGCCTTCCTTTTTGATCTGCTGGACAAGGCTAGAGAAAATTCCTTACTAAAAAAGCAAATTGCTCATTTAAAGATTTCTTATAAAGATTAGTGGATATATGGCAAAGTGTTTTTAGAAATCCCCTGACCAAGGAGACTTAATGAGGGCTGCTCTAGTAAGTCGAAAATCCTCTTAATGTATTTCCTTGAGGGCTTCTTCAAAGCATTGGAAGAAGGTTAAAAATGGTTCTATTGATATTGCCTCAGGTTGAGAAGAGATTTAGAAATCTTTTTAGACCTAACAAAATTGGCAAAAGATGAAAGGCATGTCCTCTTAAGCTCTTGAGCTGATTAAATGAAAAAATTGAAATAAAGGAAATTTTCAAATCTATTTTGAGATACTGCATCATTAATATAAGTAGAGAAGATCTTATATCTCATGTGCCTAATCATGACATGCTAAGCTTGTCTTAAATTTTCTAATTAAAATATAAAAGTCTAAGTTGTAATAAGAAAAACGAAGAGTTGAAGTAACAAAAGTTTAGAAAGTAAAGATGTCAAAAGGGTTTCTTCTGTAAATGGAAAACCATCTTGACAATGTGTAGTTTATACCATGTTGTCAAAGTAAATGAGAATCCTTATCAGGGTGACATGGAGGTTTTTAAAATATATCAAAAATAGGTATTGGTGGTGCTTTGAGTTTTGGTAGATTGTAAAAGAAAGTTTCAATTGAGTGAAAGCTAAAAGGCCTTACACCAGAAGGTATTATTGAGTTATTAGAGGGATGTTGTGAAGGAGCATGTAATAGGTGATTTTTGAAGGTAAACATGGTGTAATGAGGTTCATGTGTGATGAAGAGAGCTTCAAGTGACTCTTTGTTAAAAGGAGATGTACATGTCATGTTTAGTATGTTTGATATGTGTGGCATGTTTTGCGTGTTTGGCATAGTTTGCATGTTTGGCATGACCTCTCTTGGTAGGGTGGTCAAATTAGTTTTGGTTTACTCTCTTATGAACATAAAGAGAATATAAAAAAACTTTGTAAAAAAAAATCCATCTATTATTGAAACAAATGGAAAAGATTACAAATAAATGATGGAGAAGATTCTGAAGCTTGCAAGATTTGAGGTAAAGTTGCAAGGACCTTTGTTACTTTTTGGCCATGACTCAGAAATGAGTAGTTCCCTCTTGATTCTCCATTTCAGTTTCCTTATTTATTCTCACAAACAACATAAAAAAAATTGATATGAAGAAAATGATTCGAAGGATTCAAAAAAAATATTACTTATGTTGACGATGCAATTGGGAGTTGATCTTGTGAATAACAGACATGTTTGAGCAATTGTACAGCTTTTCGATAACTTATTGAAAGCAAGAATTCTTAAGTAGTTTAAAGTATGTCAGGGTAGCTTAAAGAGTGTCCAGGCAGCTTTAAGGAGTTTTCGAGTAGGTGCGACAGCCCTTGAGTACAAAAGATGAAAGTTTATGGGCAGGTATTGGCAGCAAAGAATGATGGTCAACGCAAGTTTATAAGAGCCTATTCGAGTGGCGCAAGCAGCTCGCAATTAACATGGGCAGAGTGGTATGGCACAGACCTGTGCAAGCAATTGAGGGCAACACAAAATATATGTTGACTATGCAGAATGGCAGGTTGCAGGAAAATTTTGAACCCCAATGCATCACGAGTGCATTTCATAAAGTACAAGCAGAACTTGTAGTGTGTTTGGGTGCATTCTGGGAAGTCGCAAGTAGCACAAGAAACTTCTGAGCATGCACGGTGTCTTTTGGACAAGTGCAGAAACTTCCGAGAAGGCATAGAGGTTTCTGGGAAGGCATGGAGGCTTCTAGAAAGGCATGGGATGCTTAGTGATGCACAAGCAAGCTGCCTGGTAAATGTGTGTGGCACAATAAGGAAAAAAGTCCCTCGAGAGGGGAGAGAGAGAGAGAGAGAGGGGGGGGGGGGGGGGGCTTTGGGACCAAAGAGGTCTCAGGCGGAGGGACAAGGAGAGCTTGGGAACCAAGAGAAATGGTTTAGGGAAGAGGCATTTTCAAGAAGGAGAGGTGGGAATCTTGGATAAGAAATGTTGAAGCATTAAAAAAGGCTGAATCGAGAACTCATGAAGAAACTTATTCTTAAGAAAGGTCCCCCCATACTCTAGCCTAAGCTTCAATGGAGGTCTTTCCCTGCTCTGGTTTGCCTTTGTTGACCTAGCCTCTTTCGCCTAATCCTCAAGATCAAAATCCAACGCTGCCTGAGATTTTCACTCACCCAAAGTAACTTCTACATCTCATGAAGCTCCCCAAGTCTTCTTTCTCTCTTCCATAAGTTTTCTGCTTATCAAGCCCTATTTTCTTCCCAAAAATCCTTTTTTCTTTTTCTTTTCACTCGTGTTGACCACACCTCACGAAGCTGCCCAAGCGCCAATTGCACTCCCCGTGGCTGCCCGATCAACTCGCACTAACCTGTAAGCTTTAGAAGCTTCCCAACCCCACCAACTTGTGCCTGCTCTATGCTGAACTCGCTCGAACCACATCAACTCATGCCAATCCACACCAGAACATGTTGGAGCACCTTAGATCGAGTCGAAGCACATCTAAGTGTGGTACACCTTGAACCATGCCAAACCACCCAGGACAGCTCCAGAACATGTTAAATTGCATCAAGACTCGCCAACACTGAAACATGTCTAAACACCCCAACAAAGCCTACTAAAAAAAGATTCGTCCCAATCCAAAACATTTTTAGTTACCCAAGAGCTCTTGCTTCAATAAAAAGGTCAATAAAAGGCTCTTACAAATTGTTCAAAGATGCCCCCTTACCAATAGGACTAGCTTTCTCATCCCCGATTAAAGTAAACTTGTGTTTAAATTCGCTAAATCATTTTTTAAGTATCAACAATAACCTTCTTTCAACCATGACCATTGCCAAAGATAGGTTTTTAAGTATGGGACACCACATCATGAGATCCAATTATACATGATAAGCAAAATGTATAGGCTTATCCAAGCCAACTTTAGTAATAACACAACCACAATTCTATTAATTGCACTAAGGTAAAAGAGAACTTCAACTAGCATTAGAATATGATAACCCAAATTCAAGATAAAAGAATATCATGTTGAACTTAACTAATCAAGGCTAGATAAACACAATAAGTCTCACAAATGAGTGGATAAGGGAGACAAGTTCTTTCGCATTTGATCCAAAATGATTCAACCTGTCAAGGCCATAATAGTACCACCACAATTCTATCAATTACACTAAGATAAAATAGAACTTCAACTAGCATTGGACCATGATAACCCAAATTTAGGATAGAAAACTATCATGTCGAACTTAACTAATCAAGGAAAGATAGATACAATAAGTCCCACTAACGTGTGGATGAGGAAGTCAAGTCATTTCACATTTGATCCAAAATGAATCAACATGTGAAGACCATAAAATGGCAACACCATTCCTAATGATCCATCCACAACAACATCCATCCAACAATCAATTGTAATTGGTGTCCATTGTCCCCCAAAGAGAGGGACCACATTAGCCATCCTTGATCCATTTGAAAATCGAGTTATTCAGGGCATTCTGCTAAAATTGATTCTAATACGACATTGTGGGTTATGCCCACTCAATGCCATAAACCAAATATGTCATGACATTAGAAGCTAAATGCCCTCTCAGGCAAGAGATTATCCCACATGATTTACATCATGAAGGAAGACCTTGATTCAAAGAAAAAGAAGATTATACATTTCTTAACATAGACTTTCTTTCTAAGTACTCTTGACAAAAGATTTTATAACTTTGAGGCAAATAGCACAGATCACCTTAGTATTTCTAACCCTTCATCTTTGTGATGTCTTGGGACCTTCCACCAATAAATACTCAAATAACTTTCTTAATAAGCCAATTTATTCTTCATTTTATCTAACCAATTAAATATTTCCCAACAAACAATGTTTCCCCGATGCAAATGGGTTTTCCACATAAATATTCCTTTGTTCTACATCTTCTTCCAACTCTCACACTCGACAATTAGAAAGCACCTCTCTCACTAAACCTATACATCCTCACTCCATTCTCCTACTCAAACAAATGATGAAAATTCCCTCTACAAACAACTAAGAAGATGTGAATAATCCTTAAGCAACTAAATAAATTTCTAGAAATCTTCCATCTACTCCAACATTTTGTTTCTCAACCCTCAAAAAAAGAAAGACACTTATATAATATAACTTGGAAACAAATAAACATGACCTTGAAACTCTATCAATCAAATTCTAAATATCTTTAATAGACTTCAAGAAGGTATTTCAAATATAGCTCATATTTTGTCAAAATTTGTCTCGATTCTCCTCTTAGGCACCGATTACCCAAAGAATTTTCTAACGACATACCAAAACACATTTTAGGATTCAAACACATTTGATATTTTCACAACATATCATTCATAAAAGCTTCCAAATTATAGCCATCTTGAATGTGGCTTCAATCATTCTTTAGTATGTCACTCAAATGTTCTTTAGTCCAAATCACATCATCTTATAATAATATGTTCTACAAGTCACAATAGATACGATTTTTTTTTCTAACATCCTCTATCATTGAATTTGATGGTATCCAAAAATCTATTACTAAATCTCCTGATGTGGAATCAACCAATGCATCTATAAAAGGCAAGGGACAACAATTATTTGGGATGACCTAATTGAAGATTTATACAATCCATAGAAATTCACAACTGATCATTACTTTTCTTGACCAAACAACATTAGATAAACATTGGACTTCTCATATTAATTCAATTTCAATCAATTTCTTGATTTCAAATTTGTAGCCTCATATTGTGCCCAAAAAAATTATGCTTCTTTTGCATGATAGAATGAATGGCATAACAAAATATCAAGATGATGTTGAGTTGCTTGTTGATTGATCATGGACATGTCAAAATAACACTAAGAAAAAAAAATCAATTAACTACTAAAAGAGAGTCAACACGATGGCTATCTCGCTTTTATTTAAATTAGAACTCAAAATAATAGTATGCTTAATGTTCAGCAATAAAAGGCACACTATCTACAAGATTCCTAGCATGTATAATAACCTAATTTCTTCTTTCTCATGGTTCAACACTTAACATAATAAAATAAAAGTTATTGGACAAAACTAAGCCTCCTTCATTATAGTAGCTCCACAATAGCAAGAAACTTGATAAGAACATTGAATAGAGAAATCAAGACAAATGATTAACAACCTTCCCAAGATAAAATTGTATGCAATGGTGCACATACAATTGGGAAGACTATACTATTCGTGACTTAGTCAAATCTTTTCCCAAAGTCAAAGGTAATGCACATAGCATTCGGGAATCCAACCTTTCTCTAAAGAAGCCCAAAAGATGCAATCAAAATGATACAACTATGATAAATGAACATTTGGTCCGATATTATAATAAAAATAATATCAATGAAACTCTACCATTAATGAGCACTCTTCCCACCTCGAAATTGGCAATGATTGCTATACGATGGACTGATTATTCAAGTTACCCTTGGAAGATAACTCGTCAACTCCAAAAGCAGTAAGAATTAAGCCAACCGATCAACCCTCAAACCTATTTGATGAAAGCACGGCATAATTCATTATAACTTATTGCATACATAAAAAGGATGGTACGAATGTGAGTTATAGTATGAACCAATGCTTGGTAAACCTAATAAAACAAAACAACAAATGATGACTGAATGGTCTTATCATGGCTCAATTGATTACGCTTTAGTAGAAGATTTGTTATAGCTTCTTTCCAGCCAATGCAAATAAGACCACCTCAATAAATTCTTTAAAGTGCTCTTGCATCAAAAGATGCCCAATCAAACATCTTAAGATGCAATAATCATAAGTAGCCAAAGGCACTATGAAATTAACAAAACTTGTTAGGTTTAACAAAACCTTTGCTCTTTTATAGGTACCAAAATACTTCATAAGCAAAAAAATGGTAAAACTTCCTTGGTAACACAATCTTGGGAATAATCTTCACAAATCTTCATTCTCTCCTTCTTCCACCTTAGGCTACTCCAAGTAAGCAACTCCAAAAACTTCGAATGACAATACTACACAAAAAATATGTTAATAAAATATATTTTTTGGATGTTTTGCATCTTATTGACATTTACCACCCAGACAAAACTAGCACTTTTCACCTTTAACACAAGAAAGATTAATTTTGACTTTGGATATAATTTTGAGTCATTTCCAAAAGCTGCAAAAAAGAGTCGATAAGTTTTGGTTGGTTCCATAATGATCATGACTCATACTTTACTCCTGGCCACAATCCTTCTCTTAAAGAACATTTGGCCATATCATGATTACAATCACGTATTTCTATAAAAGCCGAGCTAAACTCAAGGACTTAATTATCCTTGACTGATTCTAAAAAGGCTATGCTCCCACCTAGAGAGGCCACTTGTTGATAGTGAAGTCCAAAATAAACTCCCTTTTAAACCA
Organism: Vanilla planifolia; assembly: GCA_023846275.1. Classification (NCBI taxonomy): domain Eukaryota; kingdom Viridiplantae; phylum Streptophyta; class Magnoliopsida; order Asparagales; family Orchidaceae; genus Vanilla; species Vanilla planifolia. The sequence goes on along the minus strand of CM043871.1, from coordinate 12,201,988 downwards.
AGAAAATGATGAAATTGAACACAATAAATCCTAAAAACAAATCATGTGTCATCCATTAAAAAATGTCAAAAAAAAAAAAAAAACAAATCCCATGTTGAACCATCCAAATTTGAAGAAAAACTATGCTTGACTCTTCGAGCAGCCATGCACACTTGTAGCAGTTGATAACATGATCTTTGGGATCTTTTATCCCTCTATAAATGCTAAGATTATGCAACCAAAGTGAGGAAGGCATGTTTTGAACCAAGAGATCATCAGTTAAATAAGAAAATTAGTCAAGTATGTAGACATTGTTATGTTCCCAAAAACATGTCCTTCAATTTGCAGCATTGCCTATGCACATTACAGTTTTCACCATGGCACCAAATTGCAACAAGTTGTCTCTGAATTATACAGTGAAAAGAATTCCGATGATTATTTTCATGATGGCAACCTCAACTAGAACAAAAATGTGAGGTTTCTAACCCTTTTACAGAAACTAGTAGAGCAAAAATAAGACGAAAGGTGAAGGTGATTGTCATCGAAGCTAAGTATGTTGCAAAGGAGGTGCCACTTTTGTTTCTAGATAAATAACAACCAATGCAAACGCCAATATAGATGGTAAACTCACCAACTGTCATGTCTACTAACAATTATAGGAACTAACATGCTAATGACTCCTAGGAATTGTTTATGATATACCCTTGTGATGATTGTGAAGCATGAAGTAAGTTGCCTTTACTGGTTCTGTTTGGTCGACACTGAAAATATTTGCACTCCCCTTGAATACATTGAATTGCTTCAATCAATTACTCTACTTGGTGAGGATTGCTAGAAACTAGTCCTTATTCACACAATTTGCATAAGAGTCCCCAATAAGGTTGTGGAGATCATTAATTCAAGTCATAATTCAGAAGAGAAGCAAACAAAAAAGTTCCTCAATAAGAGTACCACAAAAAGTTTACACTAAAAATTGAAGCTCCATTTGCAAATACTTTTGAGTTTAGAAAAGAAGATTGAAAAAAAAGGTTATGACAAAACTTATTGAAAATATAACCTTATGTGAATTAAAATAAAGATTCAAAAAAACTACTTGTTAAGATTTTAATATTTTTGAACATGAAACGGAGAAACAAATAGAAAACTGGTTTAAAACTCAATTCGCAAATGAGACCTTACAAAGAGCCAATCATTATCTAAACCATTAACAGTAATTACAAAATGATGAACACTAAATAAAAACTCCAAATTTACTGTACAAAACCCATAAACATATTAGCAATAAACTTTCAAGGATTCGTTAGTCTCTAAAATTTTTACAAGTGCATATGATTTTAAGAGCTTAAAAATTAACAAGCATGTTTTAAAAAGGTTAGAGTCTCACCGAGGATTTGTATCACCAAATCTTCTTACATTAACTAAGCTTCTATTCTTTAAAAAGAAAACTAACTTTAAAAAATGATTTAAATGTAAAAAGGCAAACAAAACATCATGACCCATTAAGTGCAACCATGTAGTACACTTTACCTCTTTTGCTTCAATGGTGATACATGATAATGGATCTCTATAAATTGGATAGATAAGATCATGTCATAAGGAAATGAAATGAGAGAGTGAAACAAAAATACCACACTTTCAAGTATCAAAATCAAGCAACAAAAGTGAGGAAGAATAAAAAGAGCTTTTTGGGCTTCATTTTTGAAAAGGCAACCAACATTAAACAGCACACAAGAAAACCATTCCAGGGAAATACTAATGTTATGAAACCACACCTTAGAAACAAGTTTGGGATATAATTGAAGGAAACCCGCTACATATCAGATTAGAATTGACAAAAAACCTTGACTCAATCAAAAAACCATGAAACTTATACAAAGAACTCCATACAATTTTCTTTATTATTTCTATTGAGATTTATCTACCTAATAAGGCAAGATTCCAGATTAAAAAGGCGATAAGATGTATTAGCCTTGCCCACCATGTTGCATGCATGAGTTGCAAAGTTATTCATAAGTTGATCTTACCTTCTTTCATCTTTATAATCCTCCTATAAATAAAAATTTAACTGGTAATTTTTAGTGCTTGCTTAACACTTAGGTGCACTGTAATTACGAACTTAAGTCTTGTTATGACCTTCAGCCTTCTATTGCCAGATCACGGTCATAAGCCCACAATATGGTCTTACATAAAAATTCCAGGTTTTACAATCAGAAGTCAGAGTATGACTGGTCCTCTGGACGATGCTTGGCTTAGGTAGAGAGCTGATATCAGTTTTCTTCTGTTGTCAAGCTCACGGTTAAACAATTCGACATGCTTGGCTTTGCAAGCATTCAAATAAAACTCGAACAGCTAGGATGACAGGTATCATTCTTTTTCTTTAACACTGAAGTCATGATCTTTAGTTGTAGTTCAGCTGAGATGTGCCTATTCATCGTTTTTTTACAGTGTGTGACCAAGGTCGCAGTTGCCAAGAGATTTAGGAATCATCTCTAGTACATTAACCACGCCAAGAGAAAGCTGACACCCAACACCCATAGAGCAACAACAGCATCACTTGCTGATTCTGCTTCTACAGAAAACAAACGCGATACAAGCCCTCAGAAGGAACAAAAAAGGATTCTACAGAACCAGTTTCCAACAGAAGACAGGGCAACTTGGAGATCCTTGATCTCAATTGCGGATCGGTTACCCAAGCGAAATGTTGCCTTTCTCCATGAGAACGTCGATGACGACAGGCTTATTCAGGGTGAGAGGATAATTCTTGTCCTCGTCTTTCTCCTCCTTTTGATCCTCCTCGTCGTACTCGTCGTCGTCGTCATTCGTGCTGAGATTTATACAAGAGCACTGTTCCAAAGACGCGAAGAACGCCGAGGCTACGCTCATCCCAAGCCAAATCGTCATCCTACTCGTATTCTCCATCTCCGCAGTTGCAAACCTAAATGCAGCACGGAAGTAAAATCTAGAAATTGGGCATTCTCCGCTCCGGGCGGGCAAGAGCTTGGAACTCGAATGTATACTGCTTCACCAGGCCGGCCCAGGCGTGAGTAACAAGAACGTTGCAGGCGGCACACAGCTTCGTAGCGGACGGGACAAGTCATCATTCACATATTTAATTCTTTGATTTTTGCGCAATTTTGTTTAAAATAATTTCGAACCTTATTAAAACATTAGTAGAAATGAAGGCATTACACAGTATGAAAAACAATAAAGAAAAGTCATATAATTCAAAACTTAAAGACTATATTACGATCTTCTCATGCTTTTCATAGAGTTTATAGAACTTCAACATTTTTTTGATTAATTTTATAAATGAGGACACCTTTATAAAAAAATAATTTAATAATACATGCTATTTTTCAAATAATGGACAATTCACTTGCAAATAGTTTGAAATATTATCAGTTCTTATTTTGTAGGAAATGTTGAATAATGTTAAATTAGAAAGGATTATGCAAACATATGTTAAGTGATAAGAATAGATTAGGTGATGAGACAATGCTCTACTATTACTATGTATATATTAATAATTATTTATATATTGTTATATTTTATATATATGATATTTATGTTTATCTCATCATTTATGCATCCTTGATATCTTAGAGATTGTCTATCATGTAATAATATAATTAACATCATTTATTATATTTATATTCAATTTAAAATATCAATATGTCAGTTAAACTTTTTACACTAATACCACCATGTCATAGTTTTATCTAATATCACAAAATTGTATAATATTTTATACAATCATTAAACTATTTGACTAAATATATCAATCTTTGATATCATTTGAAATAGTCATTTAAACCATTTTTACATATAAGAAAACTAAAATAATAATAAGTTAAATTAATATTATATTATTATATAACATATATAAATCTATCATTTAGATCTATTATTGCAACAAAAATAATAAAGAATTAACAAACATCATATTTGTTAATATAACAACTCATTATTACAAAACTTGTATGTCTTAAAATCCTAATACATTATTGTTCTAATATAATATCATTAATAATAAATTTGCAAAGTGATCATCTTCTCTTACTATTCTCTTAGAGTATTGTGATATGCATTTAACTTTTTTTTAAACATTAGCCAAAATATAGCCACCATCATAAGTTGAGTAGGCAAAAATTAAATTGTGCATACAAGACGTTACAAATTTAGAGTTATGTCATATGTTAGATTTATTAGATGTCAAAGTAAATAAATACTATAATATTAAATAAATACAATAATCTATAATATGATATGCAATGCTTTTAGCCATTTTATAAACCTTTTATTCTTCATTTATATTCAAATTAATTTTCATATGATCACAAATGCAATGCATTTAACCCTTAGGCTATTGCCTTTATATATGGGAATTTTTCATATAAAAACATATTCTTTCTTCATGAAAAATATGTCATTTTTGTTAATTTTTCATTAATATACACTCTCATTTGTCCCTTTTATAAATCATTTAGTTTTTTCATTTGTGTACAAATTAATTTTGTACAGTCACTAATCGTTTATTATCCATATATTTTCTTATCTCCATTTGATCTAGTTAACTCATGACCAGTTCATATGCTAATTAGTTATTGCTTACATAATTAGGTATACTTTCAACAATCATGTATTCAAAATAACATATTTGAGATACTTGTTTAATACCTCTTAGACTATTGTATTTGTATATTAGAATTTTTCATTTAAAATATCATTCTTCCCAAATAAAAAATGAGAATATTTGTATTACTAACCACGTTCAATGTTTTATCTTTTCTTATTACTTACATGTTTTCTCTTATCCCATGCAACAAAGCAATGCATGTTTTATTTTTTTTAAATAATATGAACATTTTAGATATGTGTGTGTGTGATAATAATATAATAAAAAATATCAAGTGTTTAATGAAATAATCTAATATTATAACTTAATCTATGAATTTTATTTGTAGAAAATTTAATATGCATATTTTGAATATAATAAATAGAAAACAAATGTGTAAAATTGAATAGCATAGTTACCTTGAGCATTAGAGTAGTGGTAACTCTTTTTTATTTCATTTTTTCTCACTTCTTGAATTTATTCACATTGTATTTTATTAAATTTCCTTCATCAACAAACCATATGCTTATATTATTCTAATGCTACCATGGTGTCTATCTAGACTAATTGAAATTATTGGATCACCCTTGACTCATTATATTTTTCTTCTCATCAAACCATTTGTTAGTTTATCAAATAATCTGATCCAACTAAGCATGCCTTTCAATCCATTCATTTGAACCTCTCCAAATGTTCATCTAATGTCAGTTATCTTTATCAGATCATCTGGAAATTATAAGACAACCATCAGGGCCATTTCAATGGATGTCCAAAGAGACTTTGAACCAAATTTACTCAAAATTATTTAATTATCTGAAAATCATATCTGATCATCTATGTTAAGATTCCACCTAATACATCTACAATAATTCATAATAATTAGAATTAAATATAAATAAATAAACATATAAGAACATAATAATTTCTCAGACAATGACCTAACAGAGAAATAATCTCAATATTTACTCAATATCATATTACTCTTATATTAACTCAAATTAAAATTAGTGATAATTAAAAAGTTTAATAAGAAAACTATAATTACAAAAATTATATTACAAAGATCTAAGTACATAATTATAACATAAAAATCATTATAACCCATAATATATAAAATAGTAAAACTTGATATAAATAAGTCCCAAACATGTACATCTAAGTAATATAATAAAATCTATACATAAACCATATATTGTATTCATCAATAATCAACCATAGCATCATAATTCTTATTTCTTTTTGTATGGTTGCATGATATGTGATCTAAATATTAATAAGATTCTATAGAGCTCAGTAAATAAATTATTATGATAAAAAATATAAACACATTATATAAAAGAATAGTAAAAATGATAATTAGAAACTATAAGTAAAATAAATCATATATATATATATATATATATATATATATATATATATATATATATATATATATATATATATATATATATATATATATTGCTAGCTTATTTCAAAATTTTCATTTTTGATATCATTATGGCCTAAATTTCTCTTTTAATTGATATCTTCTAAATCTAATAAGCATATCTATGTTTATATGACATTTATTCATAGGAATCATCTATATAAGAATATCTTCACCTAATTATCTTATACACATTATCAGCAATACTATATAGATAATTTATATAAGAGAATCTTCACCTTAGCCACTATGTAGTCCTTTCATTTACTTATATTTATAAAATAGTAAATAATGAAAAATATTATTAATTTTTTAATATCACATTTTTATTTAATATAAAAATCATGTTATATGTATAATCAATTTTTTTGTAGATCTCTTACCTTAATTTTAAAAAATATCAATTTATAAAAATCATTTTTTTAATAATTATTTTAAAAAAAATTCTATATTACAATGAATAAATATCATACATATATATGTATATAAATCCATTTTATATGATTATAAAAAGAGATTTATATAGAAATCCTTAAAATAAAAAATCTAAGTTAATAATATATCTCTTAATATAACATTTCTTACTTTTTTTAAAAAAACAAGTGAGACTTTTTTTCTTTTGAAAACATCTACTATATATATTTTTTTACAATAAAGTAATCCAACAAACTTTTCTTTGAAATTGCAACATAATTAAAATCATATTTAATTAGAAGAAATTATTAAATTCTTTGGTAAAATAAAAATGATTCAAATTATGATTAACATTATTCAACAACTATAAAATTAAAGTCTCATACAAATTATTACTATTGCAATAATATTGCAAATATCTCAAATGATTTAATCGTAATACATGATATATAAAACAACATAAGTGAAATATACTTAACTAAGTAATGTCCTGATTCCTCATCTCCTTAGCTCTCCTAAACTATATCAATATGACTTAAAATTTGTTGATGCCAAAAGAAAGCTAAAACTTAATAGACAATCTATTTATACGTACAAATTAATATAAGCTTTGAGTCATGCCTAATACTTAGTCAATATCATCACAATAAAATAAACAAAATAAGCAAAATATTCTAAGATATTCATGTGAATGAAATATGAATTTTTTTATAATTTTTCTTACTCTTTATCTTAATTTTCTTAACTCTATAGGCCTTTAGATACCATTATTCGATTAACACGATAAATCAATTATCTCACCATCAAGTTGTACTCTTTTAAAACCTTTCTTTTTTTGAGTTACGCATTCAATGTGTCTCCTTATCTTGGTGATATCCATAGCCTTATTCTCATAATTTTCTTATCTTTGAATGTTCAAAATTTTTAAGCTAATAATTACCAAAATTATTATAAATTTTCTTCTATCTCTTATGTCAAGGCTCACTTGAAATTTTGCATGTGAAACATATAATTCAATATAAGAAAATTTGTAAAAAAAAAATTAAATAAGAATATGACAAACATAACATGTGAATTGACAACTATATCAAATCATCATACATCTATAACCCATACTCTTATAATTTTATCAAGTCTATCTCCTAAATCTCTTAATTTATCAGCATGAAGCAAATACACTATAAGATTCAAAATCGCCTACCACAAATTTGATGTCATAGTCACAGCTATAGTCGAATTGTTGTAAGGCCTTCTATGAGCTCCACCAAGTTCAAAGCTTCCTCCCTATCTCAATTTCACTTATTAACATTCCCAAATTAAGAAAGCCCCAATTTGGGATTTTGTGAAAGCTCCATCGCATGATTCTCTCAAGTGCCTACATAGTTGCCCTCAATCTCCACCAATTTCTTCCACTCAATGCTACACTCTTCTCTTATGACCAAATTTCACTTTTTGTAAGTTCTAATTTTATGTTCTTAGACGTTCTTGTCATTCAATGTTCCCCAACTAACAAACCCACCAATTCACTCAATCTCAATACACAAAGCTTCAATGTAGTGAAGGTTACATCGTGTTCAACGTTTCTTAGAAATTTTATAATATTTTCATGACCAACAATGGCCATTTCTTAATGATTCTATACTAATCAACCTAATTTAATTCCCTTATTCTGTTAAATTAAGTTTTGTGTATTAAATATAAGTGTTACAAAAAGTATACCATAATGTCATTGACCAAATTTTAAATTTGAGCATGCTGTTATAATAGTGTTGTTGTAAGAAATATGTTAGTATGCAAGTTGTAATTTTCAAAAATGAATTAAATTTTCTATGAATTTGCAAAAAAAAATTAATAAAAAGGAATTATTTTAATTCTCTTTTACTTGAGGCTTAGTGGTTATGTTTGGAAAACTTCAAGGGAGAGGGGATGTCTATGAATTATTTTCTATAAATTTTTTTTGAATTTGAAAAATGGTGTTATCATTTGAGAAAAACAAAGAGATTAAAAAATGAATAAGATAACTTATGAGAAATAAAAGGATTTTTGGATTTGTCTTTATAGATAGCATAAAAAAATAAAGATCCTACCCAAGCTCCATTCTTAATGCATGTATTAATTGATTGAATGTTAAAGGTTGCATATGAGTTATAATGGGAAGCTTAAAGGGTTTAAAGTTGATATAATTTTTAGTTATAATGATTATGCAATACAATTCTTTAGATTGTATTAGTACAATCCTAACAGTTAGAGTCAGAAAATATTTTATCCTAAGTGTGAAAGAGGAATCTATTAAAAAGCATATCTTGGTGATCAATTGATCATACTAATATGATGATGCAATGGACTAACCAATTCTTCAATTTAATAATTTGGGGTTATCTTATTAATATGTGAGGATGATTATACTAGTACAATCATGAGTAGATATTGGTAATTATATTAATACACAATAAAAACTAGTTAATATAATAAATTATGTACTACTTAACCAAGAGAATGTCTTATCTAATTACTTATCTGATTGTGTTTGCATATATGAGTATAAACCTTACTAGTGCGAGACATATATCAAATTGATAAGCTAATAGATAATATGCTGATCTTGAATTGTACCTGTATAACACTTTTATCAGGCTATTATGACAAAGGTTATGGTATTACTCATATGTGTTATGAATTATATAAGTACGAATGTGGAGTTGAACTAGTTTGAGTAATTGTTAGGGATTTCATATCATCATACTAGTGTGAAGAATAGACTAAACCCACATGATAACTTTTGAGACTGCTTAATAAAGATCGAATATATGATTTGTTATCTATTTAGTATCAAGCATGGATTGTATGATACAATAAGGGAATGCTACCTTATGATATTAAGGTAGAAATACCAATGCATGGATCATGCCAAAATGAAAATTTGCTATTACATTTACTTGATGAGCTAACTCAATATATATTATTTATATAATTTTTAGTATTGCACAATGACTATTAGGTATGATTCTTGTACAACATGAATATCGAACTTATACAATCTGTGTAGTGTAGTGATATGACCTCTACAAAGTTCTACCCTTATAGTTTGATACGATCGATCACATTATGATGACAATAAATAAAAAAAGACATAAGTTTGTTATGATATGATTAATAAATCTTTTAAAAAGTACTTTTAAAATAAAATTTGAATTAATATTGATAACAATTTATGTGAATTTTACAAAAAATGAGAAGTACTAATAAATAAAATAAACAAAATGTCGAAAGAGACTTCAAAAAATTGTGAGATAGGAAAACTAAATGTGATGTGAGTTATTAGAAATCCCTTATTATTATTAGAGAATTCATGATAATTTGAGCATTTATATGACATAGTATTTCTTGCATATATTTTTATTGTATTTTAACACTTTTTAACTATTAATATATATATATATATATATATATATATATATATATATATATATATATATATATATATATATACACACACACACACACATAACTATATATGTATAGATCAATAAGTTACATGATATTATTATTAAAATATGGGATATGATAATAAAGCATGAAATGAAGATAAAAGAAAGGAAAGAAAAGTAGTTAATATAAATTGAGAAAGAGTATGACCCTATTTGATAACGACCTAATAAATGTGATATATGTTACTCTCAGTATTGTGGTACTTAGAGGTGGGGTCATGGCATGTAGATATCTCAACTTAGTGATTATAAGATATTTTACTCTTGGGTGTTGTGTGCACTCAAAGATGAGGTTTTGATATTCTAAGTATCTCGTCCCTTTACACAAGATGTTAATATTAGGAGATGAGACTTAGTGATGATAAGATATTTCACTTCTAAGTATTATGAGCACTTAGTGATGAGATTAACATATTAGTGATCTCATTTTCTTGGCAGCAATAGATGTTAGTTATATCAATTGACAATTTTGTGATGATGTCATGAGTACTTAGAGATGAAGCTCTTACATGTTCAAGTTCTTTATTTCCTTAGGGGGGATAGCTTAGCAATGATAAGATGAGATATTTCACTCCCTAGTATCGTTGCACTTATAAGTGGTACAATGAAATGTCAAAAGTTAAGACTTGTGATGATAATATATAATATAAGATCCCAAAATACTAAGGTAGAGATCATGAAAGAGTTTAGGCTAATAGGAAGAATGAATATGTTAAAAAAATACATGAAAAAAACAAAAAATAAATGAATTTGAAAGTAAAAAAAAATAAGATAAAAATATTATATACTTATGATGAGCTGAATATATATGTATGTGGTTTTATACACATTGTTTCATCATTCTTTATACAGATTGTTATGTATTTTCTTATTTATTATTCTATTTTGTTGCTAAGTTATTTTGTTTGTTGTTTATATTATATTTATAGCTAAATGTTTGTCTTTTGAACATATCATGCTTATTTTTCACTTATATTACATGATAGAATATTAACGCTCATTAAGTTGAAGGTTCTTAGATGGATAGTTCATGACTCAGAGATTGAGAGATTATATATTTTATGAATATAAGAATTATTATATTTATGTGAGAACTTTTGTAGATTATTTTAGATTTTTATATTAGAGTTAATTTTCATATTTTCTTGAAGTATGATAATTGTTTCATTGTGTTTGTTATTTTTTATGAAATATTTTATGATTATTATAGATTTATATATCATTCTTGTTTATTATTACCAATATATATTCTCTTTTTTATATTGTGAGCTTTGATTAATCTAATAAGCTTATATTATAAATGTATTTTATCAGATTATATTAATTTATCTTAGGCAAAGCATGACAAAAATACTTAAAAACAACAAAATTTTCATTCTAATCAAAAGAAAACTTCTTCCAATTTTTAAAAACATATTTTAAAAATGTATTATAGCTAAATGCTATCCTATCCTAAAATAAAATCAATTAAATTTTTGAAAATAAATAAATTATACTTAGTTTTTAAGCCAACTTGTTTTTCTTTTAGATTTCTCTTATTGCATTACTTTCTCCTCAGCCTCTAATAGTTATACATATTAGGATTGAAATAATTTTAGGATAGGTGAATATATAAGAATGTCTCATATGTAAAGTATACAACCCATGTGAGTTAGAATGAGACAATCCAAAGGGATAAAGGCTTGACATAATAAGACTGAGATGCATATAAAGAGATTTTAGAAACAACCTCATTATAACTATCAAGAGATATTTTCTCTTATTGGTCAATTTAAAATACTTAAATCTTTTATTATTTTTTCTATACTAATCATTGAAAAATTATTAAATGAATATATAGCTATGTTTTATCAATAGACACTTGAAAAAGAAATAATTGTTAAATAACTATTAAGTTTCATAACAAAACATAATATAGATTAGTTGTATTAATTTTTTCTATGAAATAAAATTTTAGAAATGTTCATCTGAATATGTCTTGTATATGTAATTTGATAATAATATTTTTATATAATTATGATTGTACTTTATAGTAATATCTTTAAGTTAATGGTTTTATTTTTATAGATGATAACTTTAAAATGATAAAGGGTTTCAAAAGGTTCATGATATATGAATTTGAAATGACAAATATTGAGTTAATTTCATACTTCATTAGTATAGAATTTATTTAAAAAAAAAACAAGATGTGGATTTGCCAAAATTGGTGAGTTACCAACCTTCTAAAGACAATTTACATGCAACGCAACAACCTTATGAGGATCCCCGTCGAGGATGGAATCAGGCTATCCAAAAGAGATAAATACCAAACAAGTTAATTCCACTTTATTTAAAAAATGTTAAAATATGCACAAGGTTTAACATATTTTATAAAGTTTGATTAAATAACAAATTTTCAAAATCTTCTCACCAATCTCACATGAAAATTGCTAAGAAAATTATATGATGCATAAATAATACCTTTGATTGTCTTTAATTACACTCTTCATGTAACAAATGTGAATTTGTAGGGTACTTAAACAATAATTAAGATAGGCTTAGATGATCTTAAAAACACATATAACTATTACATTAAGTATGAAACTATTTTTTATTTGTGATCCTAAAAAAATAAGTAATTATTGTTTTTTCAACTCATGAGCTATAATACATTATTAAAATTTTACATGCATGTCAAGTTGTTTGGTTATGTAATTTGATAAACCAAATTCATTTTTCAATTGAAGTATCATTGAAAATTTTTGTCCACAAGACCCTCGCAATCAATTTTGCAAATAATCTTTTTATACATTGAAGAAATAAGTGCATCGACACTTGCTTTCATTTCTTGAGATATCGAAAAATATGATTAAATTGAAGTACTTAAGTCTAAAAAACAAATTATCGATATTTAACAAAAATATTGAAGTTAAAAACTTTTGCTAAGATGAAATAGTTGTTAATAATGATTGCATTTTCAAAACTAAGTTAGAGAGGGTTGGGGAGCCTTATATTAAAATAAAAGGAGTGTTGATTTTATGGTTTTTTTTTACTAGTGAAGCTATGATTTTTATAATCCCACTAAATAATTTTGATGGTTATTCAATTAACCATAAAAATAAGATAAATTATTAAAATTAATATAAGATTAAAAACATGGATAAGTGATTGCGATCAATTTTGTAAATTTGTTTTTTCTATCTCAAATGTGATCTGTAAAATATTAATAAGGCTGGGCTTGTGTTGACACTTCATAAGCCTTAAATATCATGCATATTTATTTTTCTCGTCAAATTTTTTATTAATTTTATTAAAATTTATGTACTGAAATGGTATTTTATATGTACATTTTTTATTCTATTTCATTATTTTTATTTGGAGCTGAATCTCTTCAGTTAGTGTTATTTAGTGATTTATAATAAACCTGCAAAAAAATATTAATAAAGTATATTATATTATAATATTTAATATCTATCGACATTGGGAATTTTTTTAACATATTTAATAAAGTAATGGACAATAACGTAACAAAGTACGCCCATTAAAAAATTTACCTAAGTTTTTATAAACGCTCCAGATTTTCCTGGCTCTCGATCCAACAGCTCAGATCGGACCGAATGCATCTCTACATCGGCAGAATCCATATGCATTTAACCCTTTTCCGACATCCTTCTCTCCCATTCCATTCTACAGTCGTCGCTTTATTCATCTAATGCTAGTAACCGAGCTGCTGATCTTCATATCGTCGCCGAAAACCTTTTAGGCATCTTCCTTACGGTAGTTGTGCCTCTTCTTGTTGACCTGCAGCTCGGACATTTCCTCTTCCTTTCTATGTCGGATCGGCTAGAATTTTCCTTTTATATGGGATCATTTCCCATGTTTCGTCTAAGTGTTCCCAATTTGATGTCTTGAGCTTGATCGTCACTGCTTCTTTAAGCCAACAATCGCCATGGGAGATTGGCAGGAATTCGGGCAAGCCGTCCTTCTTGGGCTTATTTTCTCCTACCTCGTCGCGAAGCTCATCTCCACCGTTATCTCGTTTCGTGGAGAGAATCTAAAGGTTGTACGGGATAAGGACCTTCTCGAGGAGTTTCGGGATAGGGAACGAGGATCGGAGGAGGTAATCGAGAGCACGGAGGGAAAGGAACCGGTCGAGGTTCAAAGCTCCTCCGAGGACGATAGGGAAAGAGTTAGTGTTGGAAATGATGTTGTTGGGGTTTCGGGCCAGGAGGGGAGTATCGTAGGGGACCTGGATGATGATTGGGAAGGAATTGAGAGTACGGAGCTCGATGAGATATTTAGTGCAGCTTCTGCTTTTGTTGCGGCCGCCGCTGTTAATCAGACCTTGACCAAGATATCCACTGACGTTCAGCTGCAACTCTATGGGTTTTATAAGATTGCCACCGAAGGTCCTTGTACTGCTCCGCAGCCGTCAGCGTTCAAAGTTGCTGCTCGTGCCAAGTGGTATATATCATAGATCTGAATGAATTATGGGGAAAAGATCTGCTTGTACTGTATTTTCATTTCTATCTTGTAAAACTTGCATTTCCTCTTCAATGAGCAATCGTCTGTAGGAATGAATACTAACAAATATTCCCTTTGAGGAATTTGGGACAATTTGTTATCTAGGAAAATTGCGTAAAAGTTGACTGTGGGTCTCTTGAATTGACCATGAACAGAAAATTTGCTATTAACCATGGTTTGGTTTTTGCTTTTTATTTAAAGTTATTGCCTACTACTATGCTTGTTTTCTTTTAGCTTTTCCAGGTTGTGAAATGTAAGCTGCTCCGATTGTGTATTAGTTGCTTCAAAATGAGTAGCAATTTTAGTTTGGCCATAACAACGATATGCCCCTTGGCTTACCTGCCTTTTACACTCTTTCTTCTATTCTTGTGGTTCTAACTCCATATGTTTAATTTATGAGCTCTTCATTGAAAGGCAGATTCAGTGTTGTGGTATTAATCACGAAGATCCATACTTTTACTTGTTTACACTTCAAATCTTAATTTTGATTTTTGCCAAAAACATACAGCCGAGATCCCTACAAGCACATGCTTATATACCATCACTTCACTAAGATATGAAACATATATAGAGATGTGTTTTTTTTAACAGAACATCATGACTAAATTGTGCCAATGGATAGAATGGGACATATTGATGTATTGGTCCTGAATGGTGCCTAATCATTGCTATGCTAGCATTGTTCCATCAATTGAACTTTAGTCTGTTGATGTTTGGTTATTTGGTTATGTAATATTCAACATACTTTGGATGATAGGACTTATGGTCAAGATTCTTGCTCTGCTCTCATTCTCTTATTCCTCTTCCTTTTTTTGTCAATCTTATGCTATATCTTGTTCTTATCTTCCAATTTTTGTAGAATTCTTATGCGTTTTCATTGACTTTCAACTGATACAAAGTGCAATTGTGTTTTACAAGGAATGCTTGGCAAAAACTCGGTGCTATGCCTGCAGAAGAAGCCATGCAAAAGTACATTGAAATTGTCAATGAGATTTTTCCTTCATGGGCAGCTGGTTCAATTATGGTAAGTTTCAACTTTACAGGTTGCTATGTAGTCCTTTCCTTTGTAAGCATATATTTTAACACTTGTGGTCTCATAGCAGAAAAATAAACATGAAGAGGCACCATCTTCTAGTTCATCTGCTAAAGGAACAATGGGACCAGTCTTCAGCAGTTTAATACTAGAGGAGGGATCAAATAATGATCTGTAAGGCTCTTCCTAGTAGCCAACTTTTATCTTTTTAATGCAAATAATTTTGTTTAATGCCCATGTTACAATTATACAGGTTATTGAGGTTTTGCTATATTATTAAGCTGGGGTAACATAAGTTACCTCAGCAAAAGTTCCCTCAGCTTATGCCACCGAACACATTTCTTTCCTTACTAGTAATCAACCTTTTTCCATTTTAGTACCATTGATATCATGTGGTGTCTATATTACAATCATACTTGTCAATGGTTTGTTAAATTCTTAAGTTGGGCTAGCCTTAGTTATGTTAGTGTACTCAACTAATCACATCTTGTGCTTAACTCAACTTTGGCCCCATCTTACCCTGACTTTACCCCAACCTACCCTAATTTTTTTAAACCTCACTATCCTGGGATAAGTCTAAATCTTAATTCAGGTCTGAGGTTGGGGTAATTCTTACCCCAGTGTACTCCTGCTTCCGTAATTTCAAACCAATTGAGGCAAAAAAATTCCATTTGATGACTTACTTCTATCCATAGATTTGAATTTGTTCACTATACATGTTTTGGTAATGTGTTGTAATTTGGCTTTCATAGTATAAGGGACTGTTTATTAGTTTGGGTCTTGTTAGCTACATTTTTCTGCTCATCTACTGACTTGTATACTTATTTATATCTAAGCAATTTATGAATGTTAGATGATATCTTTGCAAAAATACCTGTATAGCAATTTGGTGAATGCTTTTGTTTTGGCACTATTACCATAAATCTGAATGTCAATTGACTTGATATGTTTGTTGTAGGTGTTGTAGTTTCAAGAAAAATAATGCTGTTTCTAATTTTCTTTGGTGTTTATAGAAGGCTAGATGGAATTCACATTTCTGCTAGAGAAGGAGAAGTTTATGACTTACTAAAGCACATTGGGAATGGTGTACCAGTTAATTTGAGAGGTTGGCTTATCATCTTTGATTAATATTTTTTTCATGATTTTTGGGTTTTTCTATCAATATGGAATATTATAGTTATTTGAATAACTCTTGTACCATATGCATGAACTTGTTGACTGTTATTCAAATATTTTCTTGCCGTATAGTCTATATTTATTTCTCTGTTTTGTTTGACAATTTTCCAAAACTTATATAGCCTAGCTTGCCAGAATGAAAGATTTCAGCTTTTAGCATTGTTATAAACACCATCTTTGTTGGTAATTGAGCTTGATCATTTAAACCTGAATGCTAAAACTTCAAACATCCTATAATGCTAGCTTTGGGCTCATCATTAAAGCAAATGGAAAAAGAATATATCATCTTGGTTTGGTCATCTACTATGGCTGCTTTGAACATTTTTATCTTCATTTTTTGGTGATTTATAGGAACTTTTGTAATTTTTTTTCTTAACTATTGGCATATTATATTTTGGGGGGAATATTAAACTATTTGCTTTTGATGTTCATGTGGGTTTTTGCCTATCATCCACAAAATTCATGACACTAGGGATATAGGAAGGCCTACCACAAAAAATTGACAGCATATTAGTGAAAGGAATCTTATTTAATTAAAGGCTTATGGCTTGATAAAGAGTTAGGATAGTTATAGATCTTTGTCATTGATGTAGTGAATGGACGAAAGAAGATCATTTTAGAGGAGTTATAGGCACAAGAAAAAATTAGAGAGCTAGGACCAAGAAAGGAAAACAAGATTTATTGTGGTGCCCTTTTAAATAAGAGAAAACCATGTTGAAGGTTTGCTGCTAGAGCTTCAATTCTTGGATGAGCACAATATGTGGGAATCACAACTTTTGCATATGATTTCTCTCTAGGTTGACAACAACCATTTTTCTATCAAAGGGATGATTTTTCATGGTAAAATTTGAATGAGTACTCAAATCATCTAGTAATAATTGTAGATCTATTCTACTTAGGTCAACGGGTGCTCCTTGAGAAGGCACCTTTCATCTATGGGAAGAGACGAATCGCGATCTTGGAACTTGGCCATCAAGGTTTTTTGTTACTTGACATGTTTGGTATTAAGGCACATATCAGCATTTCAAATCGAGGAATAATGGCATGGGCATATTTTTCATCCTTATTGTTTCCATACGAATTACCATTTCCACATTTTTACTTGTGTGTGTAGGGTTGGTTATGTGTGTATGCTATCTCTACAAAAGTTTTTGATTAACACTTATTTCAACACTTGGAAGGCAATATACCCTATTAACCTTCGTTTGATGGGAGAGCCTACTCAATCTATACAAAAAAAAAAAAAGAAACTAGGAATCAAGTCTTACTAATATGCCTTATAAAAAAGAAGATGACATGCATATCACATGAGATCTATTTCTCAAAGGGAGCACTCAAAATCTTAATTTATTTCAAGAAACACAAAATAATGCCAAAATTTGAAAAGACATGATGTTACAAAATAATGTTAAGTTCTAAAAAGAACAACATAAATAATCTAAATGTGATAATAAAAGTGCCTAATACATGACTTAGTAAAAATGCTAATATTAATACTCATATGATGATTATCTACTGAAGAAGAAATAAATAAATAAATAAAAATAAAAAATTAGAAATGGAAATCAGAAGACCTACTAATCGCTCTTCCCTGAATTTCTTAGATAACAACTCTATGTTGGAATAAAGAACAGGAAGAGAGATCCAAGCTGGATTTAACGTCATTCGTTGAGCATGACTATAATCCTCATCCTACTAGCTTTAAGGACATTCAACTCACGACAATTCCACCTACCTTTTCTTCCTTAGAGACATTGTCCAATGATATCCCTCTGCTTGAACCCGAAGGCTTTGCCTTACCACCAAAAGTCCTTCGCGACCCTAGCCATACCTAGTCAAGGCTTGCAAGCCTTGCTTTCGTTGCTCTCGAGCTCTCCTTCCACTTACCAAAAAATATTTTTCTTGTTCTTGCTTTTACACCTCTTCTTTTCCATCAAAGCAATTTCCTCTTGCACCCAAATGCTCATGGCTTTTAAAGCCTTTCCCTCTCTCCTCTTGAGAACTTTGCTCCCCAACGTGCCACATGAATATTCTTGAAGGTCTCCCTATGTCCTTATTTGAGCTGCCTGCACTTACCTGTGTTGATCGAGAGTTCCAAAACATATCGATCTACGCCCTTGCTATGCCCTATTGAACTCGTCTCGCTCAACCTGCCACTCTGTGCCACTATTGTGCTTGATTGCGTAGCTGCATGTGGAACAGAGTTTGCCGTGTTGAACTGTGCTTCACGTGTATTCGTGGAGGTATGCCTGTGCTCTCATGTGAGCTACTTGTGCCTACCCACACTAACCAGAAGGATCTAGAAGTGCCCAACCCGTGTCGACCCCACGTCCATTCATTTTGAGCCCAACCATGCCCTATTGTGTCCCCTAGCTCCCAATCAAACCTCTTCAAGCCATTGTTGTGTCACCCTGAGCCAGATTCCACCAAACTAGTCTAACATTGAACTAAAACTATATCGAATTAATTTAGACCGAGCGAAAATTCTGTCGAACCAGCCTAAACTGAGCCGAATCGGTCCAGACAGAGATGGATTATTCCACGCCAAGTTGAACTGAACTGAATCAAGTCGAACATCACCAATTTGCACCAAGCCATACCAAATCGAACTGTTCTACTCCAGAAGATGCCTACATGCATAGTCTATGCCTATAACAAAGCTTTTCCAGCTTATTATTTCTTTCTCGATTTTGCTTTGATAAGAATAGTTTAAAGGGTCTAATAAAGCGCTAAAAAATACACCATTAACTACAATATCAACTTCTTTACCTTTGCCCTAACTAAATTTTTGTCTAAATTTTTCAAATGTTTTTTTTTTTTTTGCATCAACATTTACCTAACAAGTAGGTTGGATCTAAAGTCATATAAGAACACATGTGAACTTCCAAAGCAAACTATTAAGTGAACCTCGTTCTAAAGCACGAACAACAGAGCATTGGACCATAAATATATTCAATAAATGACACTAGCAACATGACATTTTAATTGACTACAGTTAAATGCTCTTTTAATCATAAGCTATATTATGTAACAAAATATCATTCTTAAGACTGAAATAAGAAACAATAACTTGTTATTATATGCATGATGTCAATGATCAATGCAAACAAAAATGAGCAACTGCTATAATGTGCTACATTTATGTATATGTACATACATTCATATCTATTACCATACTCTTTATCAATTTATATCATTTATATCCATTTATTGGTTACGTAGAATCAAAAGGAAGGTCATCACCATCTTGAATTGAGCAGTAGCATTGTGACATGATTATTTCTTTGTGACCATTACATTTTATACAATAGAAGTTTATCATTGAATATCATATGTATTTATGATGTGGTCACACATTTTCCTAAATATGCGATAGAGTTATCATCCATGACATAATATATGGCTATGCATTAAGATTTTCACATGAATTATATACTAATGTGAATAATCATGTCACAATGTTACTATTTTATCCCATTAGAGCCTTACAACGATAACCAGAATGATATCAACTATAATAAAGTTACTTTTATTCTTTCATAGAATGCTCAATATAAAGATGTCTACAATATAATGATAATTATATTTTAGATGGATAAACATAGTTTTTTAATTAACTTATATCAATTAGCATATGACAAACCTTCATAATGAATGATGCATAATTTATAGCAGGTAAGAGTGACCTATCTCAAAATTTATAATGCAAATCTGATCTCATCTTAGATCTAAGAAGCAATCTTTGAATATCCTAAATATGACATTTAGATAAAATTTGCATTTGACATGCATAAGCAAAAGTATTTCACATATTTTTAAATATATGGAATTAACTAAATACCATTTATGGCATATACATAGTTTCCATTTTTTTTTTTTTTTTTTTTTTTTCATGCTGAAGGATGATAACCAACGAGGAGCATCTCCAAACTGCTGTCATAAGTAAAACCCAAGTAAATGCTAGTTGTAGTAATCATAAACAGTCATAGCATGAGATTGACAAACAACCAATATGAGTTGGAAATTTTCTATAAACATGTATTTCTTAATTTATGTGAGAAAACAAAGCAATTGAAATGGGATAAAAGAAAGTGAACGAAGGGGAAGAAATAGAATACCATAAAAAGGAAAAAGGAACCCTGTCTATGGTGGCCTTTTTTGGTGATGTTCTTTGTTGGTGAAAAGGAAAGTGTCTTTGGTTTTACCTTTGCAGCAACCACATCCTCATCAAAGGAAAAAGGAAAAGGGCAAATGTTGATCTAGGGTTTTGGAGTTGTTGGTGCATCCTAAGCGATGCTGATAGTTGAGGAAAGTTGATGAGTGGTGGCACCAACGAAAATACCAATGATCTATGCATTTGCAAATGAAAGAGGCGAAAGCTTCATTGATATTGCTAGGTGGGTGATTTCTCCAGGAGAAAGGCAATAGCTTGGTGAGGACTTGAGGACAGAAGTGATGGGGCATGTATCGGAAAAGGGGATATTGTGTGGGGTGGGGTGCGGATTGTGTGCTCACCAATTGATTTTAGGAATTCTTTTTAATAGAAACATGTTGTACCTAGAAGTTGAATTATTCTAATGGATGCCACATGTATTGGCTATCGTTTATAGAATTAATGGTTTGTTTTTCAAGCCGTGATTTGGGAATTTTGGATCAAATGATCTTTCTGAATGCTTCTACCAAAATTTATTTCGTTGAAAGATTTATACTGGTTCTAAGTGCTGGTGACTTTCCTTGCTTTTGAGATTCTTTACTTTGCAACATGTGCAAGGATTTGCCTAATATTTTGCTGCAACTATTTTTCTCATCCTCGCCTCCTCTTTTTGAGTTTCTGTGTTCTTATACCTTGTGCTACCCTGAATGCAGATAGTGAGGGTCGGACTGCATTACATTGGGCTGTAGATCGTGGTCACCTAGAGATTGTGGAAATGCTTCTCAGCAGAAATGCAGATGTAAATGCAAAGGTATATACCATGAAATGCCAGTGCAAAGTTGTAATGGTTGTGTTAACTGTTAGCTGAGTCGAACTCCTAACCTGTCTAATACACCAATCTTCAATGCTAATTGTTATATTTTTGGTTGCTTTGCTGATGGACCTACCATTGGCTACTCTATTTACTTTGCAGCATATACTATTTCACGTTGGCAAATGCCATATTTAGTCTTGCCATTCTTTGATGCATTGGGAGACTCGTGTTATTAGTCTATGGCATGCAAGGGATTCAAGAGGATTAGTTGGAACAGGTGCTTTCCAACAATCTGGAATTACATGCCATTTAGAACAACCTCAAAATAAAACCACGATAATAGCCATGTGAAATCATCCAGTGAAAAGAATGATCTTTGTTCCTATGGCTATTGATTGTGAGGAGATGGAAAAATTGTGCTATTAAATTTAATACTGTCACAAAGTTGAGTTTTTCTAGGTGGAAGACAAAAGGATTTGATGATAGTTGTTCAAGTGGAGTGGGTGGAAATTAAACTTACCAAGTTGTGGTAAGATAGAGTTAATGTTATGGTTGTATTTGAAATTCAATCTGGACCTCATGTATAGGATAAAAATTTAATGTCACATGTTTAGAAACTGCTCTTTGCAGTAATCCTTAGAGAAATAGCTAGTTGTTGCTCATTGCACATAGAATTTGTGGATTAAAATTATGGAAATAACCTTTCTATGATGCAATGATAAGGCTTTTAAGCCCCTCAATAGTCCTTGAATTATAGGAAATCCCAAGAATCAAATATTTTTGTGGATGAAAAGTCATTTCAGATGTTTAGGAAATAAACATAAGCTAACTTTTGAGGATCATAGAAAAGGACTCAATTAGACAACAACCAATGTGACAAATGTTGCTCTTGTTTGTGATAGCTTTCAGAGGAAAGGATTACTGTTGGTCCTTTTCTTTGCAGCTATTGTGACTTCTTTAAAATTTAGAGGTCAACATAATTGTTATTGTCTTGCCTTGAGAAGAAAACTGTCAATGAATTGATCAATTATCATAACTTTAAAATTTAAGATGTAACTTTGATGTGCCCTGCAACACTTGTTCTCTGTGGCCTTTGAGCTGGCAATGATTATAGTGGCTTTATGAGCCTTATGTAGCGGTTTTTGGGACTAGTGCTTTCGTAGACAACCATTGTTGTTCTCTTCAAAATTTCTTCCCCCACTTCTTGCTACTCACTTGATTCTTGGGATTTGTTGTCAAGACTTTCTCTTATTTCTTTTTTTCTTCTTCTCTATCATCATGGCATAAGACTAAAACTTGTGTATGGAAAAAATCCTAATTTGGTTGTTATAAGGTAACAGAAACTCGTTGTATATTTCATCATCGTCAACATGCTCTAGGTATTCCCAAATTTCATATCCTATCGATAAGACGTGGTGGTTTACTCCTACACATACTACCTTTGTTCGTGTCGTAGGTTGTGTCATTTTCATTTACTCTCCTCGATATATCTGGATAGAATTCTTGACAAATCATTCATTTGAAGTTACTCTAATACCTATTGAGTTTCAACTTGGTGAAATAGTCCTCTCTCGAACAATAATCATATTGTACATCACAAATTGATCTATACAAATGTCGAATTTCTCAACATTGACCTTTCTATCGTATGTTCGACATTCAACTTAGTGAAAGAGACCTCTCTCCAACGATAAATGTACAAAGAAAAGTACATCTCAAAGTGGTCTATGCAAGTGTCAAACTTCACAACATTGACTTCTCCATCTTATATCAATTGGTCAATGTTTGTTTTAACTTTAAAAGGTTTCTGTCAATCTTCAAATTGCGATGATGTTGAATTGATGTCTTCAATTTAGTCCTTCATTATCCACCAAATTTGGTTGGGAACTTTTGGGTTTGACTCAAACTTAGGGGTTACTCCTTGCCAAGTTCTCTAGTTAGGTATTGTTTGATGTTAGATCTTCATAAAGGCGGCTTTAACAATCTGGGTCAATTGTGCCATTTATGTTCCAACATTTAGCTTGAATCTCCTTCAGGCCATAGCTTTTCTCTGATTCTCTTCTTCAAATTGGTGTAGGGGTTATTAACCATCTCCTTCCTTGACCTCTTAATCTTGGCTGTATATGTTCAAGGAAGATCTGATGCCCTAGCCCAACTGGTGTAGCCGATGTTATAATAACTCTGTACCCTATCAAAGCTGGTGGCGGAAGAAGTAGCTTGAGCCATGGGAGATGCATCTATAGGTTGGGACCTGCAACAAACGGGAGATTGAGCGTCGATTTGATTTCTTTTGTTGACAAAGATTTAGAGCACCCTTGGGTTTAAACTCCCTCATCTACGTTTTTTGCCTATCTGCTAAATCAAATCTGTGTTCTTGTCTATGGAAGTAATCTCTCAAATCATCTCCTCAAGTACAGCTACTTACCTTTCAATTCTCTTATTGCACATTCCTCTGCTATGATGCCATCTCACAGGACAACGAAGACCAAACACCTCTGCACTACGCTGCTGTTTGCGAGAGAGAGAGCTTCGCCGAGTTGCTCATCAAACATGGGGCCGACACGCTGGTAAAGGACATGGATGGCAACTCTCCGGTCGATCTTTGCAGTTCTCCATGGAACTTTCTGACTCGTGCTGAATAGTTGCTTGCAGAAACCAGTAGGGAAGTGGACTATCTTTATGCTTGTATGCTTTGTGGTGGGGTTATTGGGCCAAAGTTTTCATGTGTCCAACTTGTAGCATATAGTTCTCTCTCTTATAGTACCATTACAATTTGTATCCTACTAAGGGTTGCTGTGCTGAATTTTTCTCTACCAAGGCTTGTGTTTTTTTTTTTTCTTAAAGTAGCCAGTATATTAGGCTGCATTTTTCCGGATTTATTTTAAAATATACTAGTAAATAAATGTTGTTGATATGTATTATTTTAAAAATAATTAACTTATACT
The DNA here is from genome assembly GCA_023846275.1 of Vanilla planifolia. Lineage (NCBI taxonomy): Eukaryota > Viridiplantae > Streptophyta > Magnoliopsida > Asparagales > Orchidaceae > Vanilla > Vanilla planifolia. The sequence goes on along the minus strand of CM043871.1, from coordinate 12,177,442 downwards.
ATGTACAAAAAAAATCATATTTATTTTTTGTATTTCGTATATAAAAGTGAAGGATAGTTATATTTTTATACAAAATTTTAATCAAATAAATATCTCTTGTTAGGAGATCATTAAAAACGATTTTTTTCGTTGGATGGGAAGAAAGGTTTTTGGCAAGATGAACTTTCCTTTGGTTTCATCACCTCCTTGACCAATGTCATATGAAATATATAACAAGTAGAACAAAACGAGCAGTTCCTATTGGCCTGGTAGTTCAAAGGAAATAAAGAATTCGTCTTTTTTTTATTCATTTATTCGTTTATTAGCTGTTATTAGCTAGTGATGAAAACATGGCAATTAAACAATTTAAAAAATCTATTACAATTTTATTTTAAAAATTTATTCATGAATAGGTTTTTAATAGAAATGTTTAATTTTCCTATTTGAAAAATCTTTCTTCATTAACATTTTTTTTATTTTTTTCTCAACCAAGTGTGAGAGATAAATGCTTGGTTTGAAGTTTGGTAGATAATTCGTGGTGTGCAAGACAATAAGACAAAGGAATGGGTTTTATCTCGAAAGCAAAAGTGATAGCTATAATTTGGTTTAGCTAAAGCTTGATCTACTATAAGATAGACCTATTTCCCATATTAACTTTAAGAAATAACTATACAATCTTTGCTCATTCCCTCTCATTATCAATACTACATATGCATGCACTGTATGAGTCTTGTCATACAATCAATTTTGCAAGATAGTTGATAAAAACATAGCTTTTTTCATAGATTTATTAAATTGTTGTTCTCACCATCTAATATTAGCAATTTTTATAATTTTCTCACTATGATATCTTGTTAAACCCATTTTTAAAATAGTATAAAATGATTATAAGAGTTATGTGTATACAAACTTTTATGACATAACAAGACAACGATGAACATATTTAATATTATAGTACTATAATAAAATAGTTTATAGATTATTCATATAATAACACAAGCAAAGTGTTTTTGCTAGACTTGCTCTAATTTTGGGCTCAAATTTAACCAACTTTTGAACTAAGCTTAATAGGATCTACAATAAACAAGATGGATAAAAGTAGCATGACAAACATTTGAATTCAAAAAATGGTAAGAAAACTATCATAACACTTAAGAAGGGTGGGAAGCAAACATACATAAGTAAAAGTATGATAAAGTGCACTAGTAAAATATGACTCTTATACAAGACTTTTAAAGATATAGAGATGAATAAATCTTACATCAATTATAAGAGGATAGATAAAATTGAGTTTTATAAATAAAATATGAGTTTAAAATTATGAGACACCTTTTAGAAATAAATTTAACTTGAATTTTATGAGATCTCTATAATTAAATATGCTCGAGTTATAATTTTGGAATAGTTACCAAGTGAGAGATAAAACCTATTAAATAAGTGCAAAATCTAATTTGATTAATAATATCTTACTAGAATGATTAGAATATTACAATAACATATCATGAGATGACATAAAAAAAAATTTTGTAAGCTAACACAAGCAAAGGATGAACATCTTACAATATTGATTTAGGTCAAGCATTAGTTTTGTTAAAGGCAAAGGTTTTCATATTAATTTGTCCATGTATTAGATTGATTACAAATTTGTACAACTTTGTGTAATAAAAAATTAATGTGAGAAATTCATCATTTTGTTACACTTATCATCAGTTCATGCCTTAAAATATCTAAATTATGCCTTTTAATTCCTTAGTCGAATTACAATACCTCATTTGAATACTTAGCATATAACATACATCAAGTAGATAACACAAAAAATTGCAACACTTGTTAAATATCCCTTACAAAAAGAAAACACAAGAGTAATTGGCACAATAATTAATTTACCTTGTAAGGAAGATAGTAAGCAACAAAATTAGCCTATAATTCCTAAATAAATGTATCAATATTTTGAGATAATCTAACCTAAACATAAGCATTTCTATTAAAATGGTTTGGAGTTTACTATTGTTGGTGATGTGCCTAGATTTAAATGTCTTTCATGCTATGAAAGCTTTTAATTTGAATATTTTAAAATTTGTTAGCATGCATTAAAAATATCATAATCTAACAATCCATTATCCCAAAATATTTTAAAATAAATATCATATCAAAGTTGTTTATGTCTACCTTGAATAGTACATTTCACTCAATTTATATAATTATGAAAACAAAGATGGCAAAAATAGTGTTGGTGTATTGAAATATTATCAAATCTAGACAATAAAAGTTGAAGATCTATGCTAAATATCTTGTTATTCAAAAATTAATAAATTCACATGAAATTAAAGAAAGTAATGAAGTTTACATTTTGAAAACATAAGTTGCAAAGGATTTAAATAACTTAATAAAAATACATTACACAAATAATGAGACTATGTCAAAATAAGAACAATATTACAAATAATTTTGAAAAAAAAATACTAAATAACTTTAGTTGCAAAAAAAAAATCATATAAAAATAATATATGAAATTGAAGCCAATAAAGCTTACTTTTAAATGAGAATAATTTTGTATATTTATAAGAAGAGATTTTGACAATGCAAAGATATGATTCATCACATCGAAATTAATACAATTAGATGATTTATTGTAATATAAATGAAATTATTTGGCAAAAGAAAGGTTGAGCATCTTATCATGTTGATTTAGGTCAAATATCAATTATGTTAAAGACAAAACTTTTTCATATTTATTTCTTCATGTATTAAATTAATAAGAAATTAATATAATTTTATGTAATCATAAATTAAAGTTAGAAATACAATCTTATGATCCTCTTCAAAACATTAAGTTAAATTTATATTGAAGTTTCACATTTATGCCAATTTTGACTATTAACTATATTATAATTTTTTATGCTTAGTTTGCAATATTTTTTGTGTAACCTAAATATATAAAACATCGATAAAAGAAATTGCTTCTTTGGGATAAAATTTTACATGCATATCAACTTTAAATATTGACATATATCATAATCTTTTATGCTTACTTGTAATATTTCTTTTCTATAATGTAAATATGTTTTTCAAAAGCGACACACTTTCATGAAATAGTGCAATGTACATAGTCATATAAAACAAACTCTTAACAAAAAATGCATTTCAAAAGATAAAACAAATATGACAAATACTAATAGATCACTAATCAACACAACATTAACGCAAAACCACAATAATTGGCAAAAAGAATAAAATATATTTTGATAGCAAGCAAAACAAGTTTCAAAAAATTAGGATAATTTATTAAATACACATCAAAAAATTTAAACAAAAAAGATTATATTATAAATTAACAAGAAACAAAGGTTTAAGAATGATGCATAAACACATCATAATATATATCATTCAAGTCCAAATGTGATTAGCAAATTGAAGCATTGATTAATAAAAACCTCAAATACGAAAAAAATAGACAATACACAATGTTTGACTTAATCATATCTATCCCAAAAACTCTTGCAAGACACCCAATATTTGGTGAGACATCCAACAAATATTGCAAGGAATCCAACTCCCAATGGCCAAGTAAGAACAGCTCGATAAGAATAGCACAACATACTATATAAAGAGAGGAAAAAGAGCATGAATAATGGATTGAAAAGATCTTGCATAGAAACTCTCCTAACATATCAAATTTGTAGTGGGGAATCCATTAGGTTTTGTTATGACTCCAACTCTATATAACCAAATGCCAAAGAAGAATAGTTTGTCATTGAAGAAGAAAATAAAGATCAATAATCGAATTTGAACAAAAAAAGAGCATATATCTTAAGCAAGTGTGATGTAGGATAAAATCTTAAAACTTATTTTAGCTTATAGACAATTAAGAAAAGATTAGGTTTAAACATTATATCTATATAAGGGCCCACCTAAAGGTATTATAGATTTAGAATAGGAAATCCTATGATTATCGAACAAGTAAGAATTTTTCCAAAAGCAAAAGACTTGTATTGACTTTTAACATAAGGGATCTCAACCTAAGAAAAAATGGTTTGAATAATGCACAAAAAGTACTCAAGTTGGTATTGAAGTGGCATGGAACACACATAAGTGGATTTTGTAAAATATTAAACAAGAAATCACATCACATGCGCTAATAAAAGAGTTGAAGAAATAAATAAAATTTTAAAAATATAAATTAAAGTGACTAAGGACTTTTCTGATAATTTGATACTTTTTGTGGATGTTAGATAATGTGTTAGAATCTCCCATTTTTAGCCTCTTGCTCGCCTTCCCAATACACCTTCTGAATCACATTGTCAGATTTTTTGCACACATATTCATATCACACTAGCTTGGCAAAAATATTTCATTATTTCATTCAAAAGTTCACTTATAATATTGTGAGTATCCATATTTTATAGACTTTAAGGGTACAACAATAATTTGTTAACTTAAAAAAGCAAAATGATATTTTGAAATACTAAATAATATATTGTTTGAATACTAAATAACAAAATTTTGGAATTCTAAATAATATTTTAGAATTTTAAAGCTTATCACAAATTATAAAAAAATACTTTAAATTTTGTCATAAAACAAAAAAAAATTATTTGAAAAGCGACAAAATTGATTGTCATAAGTAGTTCTCAAACAAGCATATATGTTTTGGCAATGGTAACAGTGAACGGCGAGGTGACAAGACACACAAACGACGCGAATGGCGAGGTGCATGATGCCTGGGGTCCAGTTTTCAAGTCGACGCAGGTCAGAGAGAATCAATGCAGTAGATGTGTTGATATGGGTATTTTGGGTTAGTTGTTGGTCGAGCTAACGGGGTGGGTCAACACGGGTTAGGGGGTTAGAAAGGTCGCGTTGGTTGGAATGGGTAAAAGAGGGTCGTCACGTGTGAGGGGCAATACCAGTCACATGGGCACACGTGTTAGTGCGAGCTGTGACTCACTGTGGTGGTACGATGACAAATGACAACACATGAGATGGAAATAGTGAACAACGATGAGAACAACCTAAACTCAAATTTTTAGCTTATTTTGAAGTAATTCTTTTATCAAATTTTGTACTAACAAAATTGTGGGACAACTAAAGGTATGAACCATATTAAATATAAAACTAAAAATATTTAAAAAAGTGTTAATTATTCTTCAAATAACTAAAACGAAACTATAAAAGCAAATAACTTGATAAACTATTAAAAGAAAATGAAAATATGTAATAAATAAAGATCAATTGTAATTAATCACCACAAAGATAATGATAATAAAGACTAATTAGAAGTAGAAGGCTTAGCATGACTCCAAGTTTGAATAGGACTAGTATACCTTCAAATGGAATCTCTGCGTGATATACTGGATGCTACTACATCAAAGTGAAAAAAGTAACAAGTATAGAAATGAACTATAACAAAAAATGATATGAAAGAGTCGAAAGTACATCTCAAGAAAGGATGAAAAAGACGAGACTTGAATCTCCCTTGTCAACATTAGAGAACACACAGGATCATGAAAGAGAGCATCATAGGAGTGAAACATATAGCACAAGGTCATGGAAGAAAGAGTAGTGGGAGAGAAATATCCATGATAAGATGATGGAGAGCACCATGTGGGGAAACTAAAATGGGAGGATCTAAGGATCAAATTAACAATGTTAGGGTTTTAGTTAGTATTAAACAAACTATTACTCATTTTGTTTTAACTGGTGTTTGATAGCTAAGTTTTAGATTAAGTTAATTAGCTTCATTAAACCAACATTGCCAAATGGGTACTAAATAAGCATAATGAAATACCAAAGTAAACAAAGAAAGATCACGAAGTGCACCAACAAGACGACGTCTTCAAAAGATGACATTGCAGATTAGCCACATCATCCCTTTGGTAATGGACACAAAGCAACAAAGGAAGCTGATCATTGGAGAACTCCCAACTAGATGAGATAAGAGCTAAATGTAACAGCCCTAGTTTTCTTTATTTTATTTATTTTATTTGCTTAAAAGAAAGAGATTTTTGAGACGAATCCAACGATGTTAAATTTGAAATTTTTGGAGCTCTAATGAATAAATTATGAATTTTTAAAGATTTGGGATAAATTTGTAACGTGGACGACAGATTTGTAATTTTTAAATGCCGGCTTAGTTCAAAGTCGATTTGGCGGAGGATATATTTGTAAATACCGAATTTAGAAGGGGTTTTATGCAAAAATGCAGTGCGGTTCCGACCGCGTTTTAAAACCCGACCCATGTGCGTTTCAAACATACTTATGCGAACACGGCGGCGAGGAATTTTTATGATTTCTGGCACGCGACGGCGACGGTCGACGAAGGTGAGAATTTTGTTCGCTTTTTCGTTAGGTTGTATAAGTTTTTCCGGTTAGCGGTGGTCAATTGGCCGGCGAGAGACGCAAGAGATTTCGAGTTCGCCGGCGAAATATTTCGGTTTCGCCGGACGTACAGGAGAGAGAGAGAGAGAAAGAGCGAAAACCGGTCCATGCCTTTGGACCAGGTTACGCTGCTGAACCAGGCTGCTGAGCGCCGGCGGTCTAGCATGACGAGAAGGCGCGGTCCAGCGCGCCGAGAGCGCGCGGTCCAGCGGGCGGTTCAATGCCGCGTAAGCTGATTTTGGGATTATTTCGGGATTTTGGATTTTTCATGTTTGGGAAAGCTTTCAAAAAAGAAATTTTGGCTACAGTACCAACGGAAGCCAAAATATCAGAAATTTAATTAAGAAAATTTTGGGATTTTAGGGAAGCGTTTGGGAACAGCTTTTAGGAAGTAATTTTGGCTAGTAAGTATATTTTAAATTGATTATGTTTGCATTTATGGGATTATAGGACATCAAGACAATTAGAAGTTGACAAGAAAATTTGGTACAACAAATCCAGGTAGATAAATTCCTAACCCTGTGATGTAGCACAATATTATGGGTTTTTACATGTTTTTCTTACTATTATAGAATTGTGATTGTTGTATATGTTTATGGCATAAAAAGAAATAAATACTATGGTATGGATTACCTATGCATATGCATGAAAACTGAAAAGAAAGAAATAACATGATATGATAATGAAATCAAAAGGAAGAAACAATATGAAAAGAAAGGTCTTTTGATATGACATGATTGTTTGGAATTATGTTTAGAAAATGGCAACATGTAAAATGGGATTCCCAGAGAACATTATCCTCACCACTAGGCTCCGAATGTATTACAGGGTATCGATCTTTGGATCAGATATCTGCCTAGTGTTATATGTTATGTGTTATGACTCCATGATGATGTACGCCAGGCTCCGCATGTGTTGCAGGGTATGGTACCGATACCTGCCTGGTGGCACTAGGCTCCGCATGTGTTGCAGGGTATCGATCTTCAGATCAGATATCTGCCTAGTGTTATGTGCTTAGTTGGATGCCGGCTGGAGGTCATGATGATGATTGGATCCAGAGGATAATGCGTCAAAGGGAATTAGGCCCGATAATAACACACTATATAAGGAACTGGCATTTCTTTATGATTTTTATTTGGCATTACCTTACATATATGACATCTGATATGGTTTTCTTTTTATGCATATGATTCATCTGTGTTATTCATAGTATGCATTTTCATTTATATTGAGTTAACTATGTTTATTTATCTACTGAGATGTGTAAAATCTCATTTAGTGCTTACATCACAGGTCATGAAACCATTGCACCGAGAGATAGGAATGATGCTACTACAGAAGAGTCATTTCCAATAGATGTGTGAGAGTAAAAATTTTAGTGTGATTAAATGTTTAAAAACATGTCTTTATATTTATACTTGGGATTTTGAGTTAGTGTTTGTCTTACCGTCGGGTCCCCACCTTGGGTTTGTTTATTTGTCCTCACTTAGAGGCTGTATCTCGCGACTCTAATGTTTATTTTGTGATCTAATGGTATTGATGTAGGTGGGGGCTTGACACTAAATCTCATAACAAAATCTTAAGCTCATTGTGACATACTACACCAAAACAACTTTTTATTATCATTTTATAAAAATGCAAATCATCACTTATAATTATTTTATTGTGCACATTATCACAATTATATATATACATATATTTGTCTTGTATTTTTTAATTCTCAATTCATTTTTAGGCTTCTTAATATTTGAGTAAATATTATATTTTTTATTTGAATAAAATTATCAATAATATTATAGTCATTCTTTTCAATCAATAATAATATTATGATTATTTCAATGTTTCTTATTTAATAATAACAATATATATATATATATATATAATTATGCATTATATTATCAAAAATATTGAATTAATATTAATTTATCTTAATTATAATAAACTTCACATATTAGTCGAGACATAATTTTTTATATCATGAATTTCAAAATAATAATATTTTCATTACTTATTGAGAGTTTATAATTTAAAAAAATAGATATAACTATCACAATACATATAATTTTAGCCTAGTTATGTTACATGAGATATTAAATTATAAGATCACATTGATTTTCACAAGTAAAAATCTATCTATTTTGGGTGAATTATATCCGATAATTAAAATAGTTTCATTAGTTTGACTCTTTTAGCGATTAAGCTCCTTTTGTGATCAATGCATGTGCTTGACTAAATTAAAGTCGACTTGAGATTGAATGAGTCAAGGCTTTTAATTTGGTTATTATAGGGTTAATTTGGTCAAGTCTATTAAAGCATTCAACTCTTGGTTAATTTAAGTCAAAATTGTTTGATTGAGCTAAGTTGTTGTTAGCTTAAGTGAGATTGGGTGGAACTTAGGTTGAGTTGGATTGAAGGGACTTAATTAGATTATAAGGTTCAATTTGGTTGAAAATGGTCAAACATGCTCAACCATGGTACTAGAGAACAATAAAAGAAGAAAAATAGAGAAAACAAAAGCCAATCTACACCTTTCTTTGCCAATGCATGTATGCACCAAAAACCTACATTATAGAGAACTTAAAATTTAAATAACAAATATATTTTTCTACTTGTTGTAGGAGTGAAAGTTCAATTTATTAATTGTGAATTATGTTTTTAATAATAAATTTAATAGTGATTTTGAGTTTTGTAGGTCTAGAATAAAAAAATTGGTTTATTTTGATATGTCTCAAAAAGCATGTAATGTTTGTTGTAGATGGATTTGAGATAAAAAAGCCAACTGGTAAATGTAATGGGAATAACCTCTGTTTCTTAAGATAATCGTATGGAACAAGAATATTCATCAAACTTTATGAATAGGCATTGGGCAATAAACAACGAACAATTTGAATGAACGATCACAGGTGTCCTGTGAATATCAGTACTTATTAAAGCAAGTGATTAGATTATTTGAAATGGAATTGTATGCCTATAACCTAAAAATCGTACTATATGATGAGATCATTGGACAATATGGTTAACTTTGGGAAGGGGTTAAGCCTATGATCAATTTGTTTGACTTAACAAACGAACATTTATACATTGTAGATCGTAAGATAAGATAAGGAGGATTAAACTATATGATGAGAATGTTTGAACAATGAAATACAATAATTTGTTTGAAGGAATTTGAGGCTTTGCATCATTATTTGTGATTACTTATTATATAGGAGATATGTAGATAATAATAAAATATGACAATAATTGTACAAAAAATGATAGTAAAAGATAATAGAAACGATGTTCTTTTATAATTATGTAAGTAAACTAAATAACTATGATGTAAATAGATTGAATTGTTAATTATATTGAAATAATATTATGTAATTTAATGTAAACATACTATATAATATAGATATATTTATATATGTTTTGATTTATAAGATGACATTCTTCTATAATATATATATATTAAGTATCATAACATAAATAAAAAAATAAAAAAAGTTAAATACTTAATGATCTATAAGATCATAATAAAAAAAGAAATAAGAATATGAAAAGATTTTCTTTATAACTTTATCGTGTTGCTACATGATATTATAAAAATTGCTCATATTATTGATGATACCTAGATTATGGTCTATAGCATGAAAAAAAATTTGTCATCATGAGCACATGATGCTGTGCGATATAGGTAATGATGCTTTAATATATGATAATATCTCCCATGTTGTTGGTATTTACATTAAGGTCACAACATAGCAAAGGCCCTATCATCATGAGTATAAGATGATGAACGATGTGGATAATTGTTCATTGATAGATAATAATATAATGAGATTCTAAGAAGAGGAATAATCGTGTAAGATTATGTAAGAGAAAAATTATATGTTCATCAATTTATATGTATATGTATGTTTGTGTATACAAAAAATTTATTATTGTTATTTTTAATGTATATTTTTTAATATTTTGAAAAACCTTTTGATAAATTTTGGCATGCAAACTTAGAATTAAATTAAAATCATTTAAAATATATATAAATAATTATTTTATGGTATTAATTATTATCACACAACTTAAATATTCATGTGTATTATTAGTAAAATTAAGTTTTGAGACATTATAAGAATACCCCCTTTAACATATATGAAGGTCATAAGAATGAATAAAAGATAAGAATAAAATTAAGATAGGATAAACACACACACAGACTTAATATTTATTTGCCTCATTTTTATTCTTGTGTTTTATGACAAATATAAAATAGTTATGATCTATAACGATACATACTTTTTAAACCCTTCGCATATATGATGATATTTTTTCTGATTTATCTTCAACATGATTTTTATTTATTTTTGATGTGTTCTTAATAAACATATGTATTGTAATATTATTATAATCCATTCTCATATTTTGTTTCTTGTAGTATTCTGATATAATATAACTCTTGAATTTTCAACTGTTAGTAATATAAACAAAATTTCTAAAAACAATTAAGATAATTATAATATAATCCAAATTCAAATTTGAACATTTAAACTTGTTATAATAAGTGCATACTACCATAAAAATAGCTTTGTTCACATAAATATTTGGCATTTTATATAAATCATTTAATGCCGCTCTCAAATTTACACTATTGATATTAATTAAATAAATATTAGAAAGATTAATCAAGTAACGATAAAATTTTATTTTCAGAATAGTATATTAATATTTTTTTGTATATTTTATCGACCTTTTGTCTTCATTTTTCACATAAAAATATTAATAAGTTGACGTGGAACAAGTTTCCTAATCAGTACATGTAAATACAAAACCGCTCGCGTGTCTCTATTTCTTTTCAGTTTCTTTTGTGCTTCGATTGTCGACGTTTTGAGAGAGGGAACAGCTAAGGGAATGGATGTACTCAAGTGGAGGATTCTCCCGCTGCTTGCTCTGCTTGCCGCCTTTGTTGTTCTCAATGTCAAAATCTCTCCCAAGGTTTGAATTCCGTTTCTCCAGTTTCCTTTTCCATTTCTCACAACTTGAAGGAATCTTGGGTGATCTTTGTCCATGAAAGTTTATCTGGAATCTTCCTTACCCTTTTCTTATCCCTATTATTCCTTCATTTGATTCTTTAACTTCATCTTCGAGTACGAATCTTATTGCTTCTTTTCCTGCAGCAATCTAGTAGCGATTGCAGCCTTCTGCCCCACAGTGAGTTCTGGATTCGAAGCAATCGCATTGTTACACCACAGGGAGTGATTCCGGGCGCAGGTTGGTTGAGAATGTTTCATCAAAGATGTTAGTTTTTGATTTTGGACTGTTAATGCCGGTTTGACGGCTTTTCTTGACTGCACTTATCCTTATAAGCTAAATTCCCATCCAAACTGACATGTGTTGTGTCTATTTTTTCTTGAGAAATGATGTAGTTAAGATTAAGGGTGGCCGAATCGCCTCTGTAATCAGTGGTGATCGTAAGAGTTCAGAGTTTCCTCGGAAGCATGTGGTTGATTATGGTGATGCTGTTGTCATGCCCGGATTGGTAGATGTGTAGGTTCTTTTTCTCAACCCTTGTATTTATTTATATCAGGCAGCTTTTAATTTTTATTCATAGATGGAATTGCTCTACAAAGGCTATCAAATTAATTCAAAAATTGGATTGGCTTTTTGGCTTGTATTGTGCTCAAGTAGGAGGGAGATGAGCCATTCATTATCTCATATTTGCTTATAAAGGATTGTTACAAGCCAAAAATTAGCTAAGAGTAGTTTGGATCAAATGATCTCGAAACTAGATCAAAAGTTATGCCTCTTTGTACATGTATTATAAACATGACATACAAAGGAATTGATTTTTGGAATTGTAATGGCATGTGTTAACATTTAATATGATTGAATGAATAAACTTAATTATAACTATGAATTTGATAAAAAAACCTAAAATTAGTTGAAAGTAGGACTGAATTTTGCTTTGATTGAGCTTAAACTAATAACTAATGACCTATGCTAATACTGGATCCAATACTTGCTGCCGCAAGCTTGGATTGGGTCAAGTTTGAATTGAAAAATTTCATCCAAACTTGAGCCATGTTCAAATCAGCTTAAGATCAAATCATTAATGCTTTTATCTATTTGGTGTCATAGTACAATGTTATCAAGCATGATATCTGATGCTTAGATTAGAGTAATACATTTCTAATGATAGCTAATAAATGAATTTTCAAATTTAAATAAGCTTTTCTTAACACTTAGCTTGGGTTAGAAATGGCTTAGGTTAACTTAAAGACATTGAACGACTTCACAAAACAAAAATGAAAATGCTAAGTAGAGTTGTAAAATGAGCCCTAAAAACATTTGTAAGGTCTTTACAAAGTGCTATTAGGAGAGCCGTGGAAGACCAAACTCTTGAGAAATAAAAGATATTATTGGAGCACTTTTTCATCACTAAGGCACCTCTTGCCTGGTGTTGCCACCTTCTCGAACATAGTCTTAATAAAACAAAGAATAAGGATGATCTAATCAGTTATTGTGTTTTTTGTCTTAAGAAATAAGACTAGGAACAATTTATTAACATTTCTGTAGGAGTGTTCTCATGGAATTTGAGATAGAAGTTCTTGACAAGGTCTCAAAAAAAGTGTCGAGAATAATTGGAGCCTACTCAAGAGTAATCGTGAAAGTATTGAAATATTAAGTGGATGGTCTTGCAAAATAAAAAGTTAAATAATTGAAGTTTATCAAGAAGGATGTCTCTGGCAACAAGGAAGGTAGCTTGCTCATAAGAAGTTGAATAATTGGGAAGTTATGAACCTCAAGAAGTGGTGGTGATAAGAAGATGCTTGTTCATTAAGAGATAGGTTGGATATGGAAATCAAGGAATTCAAGATCTTGAGAGATGTTTGCATCTCAAAAATAGGTCTCATGGAAGAGTTGATTCATAAAGTTGTTTTTGAGGATAACGAGTTATGCTTAACTAGATTGGGAGTTGCACACATCAAGTCGAGATAATCAGAGGAGGTTGCACCATGTGGTACCAACTTTCCACTTTGAGTTATTTGGGAGTTAGTTCTTACTTTTAAGGGAGCATGAATTTCTTACACCCTAGTCTTTAAGCTATAAAAATGACCAAGGGAGGCAAGACAAAGAGGTAATCAAGCTCATGGGTTTCTCGAAGATAAAAGAGAAGTTGAGAGAGTGATAAAAGTGTTCATAGTGCTCAGAGGGAGATTTGAGAGATTTAAGTTAAGAGAGAGAGAGAGAGAGCTATTTTGAAGAGAGCAATTCTCGAAGAAGAGAGATCTGACAAGTGATCAATCTTTGAGAGGATTGAGATTCAAAATAGCTTTTTTGTGAGATAGTGTTGAGTCCTAAATTTTGTTTCTTAAGAAGGGCAAAATCTAATAAGGTGTTTGACTGAATGAGGGGTAAGATCTACTGTAATAGTAGATTACTTTTTTCTTTAATACATATTATAGCTTTATATGTTTTTATGGGTTTTGAGGTTTATTGAAGATTCTTTATGTGATCCTGTTATATTTTGTTCTATGTTTGACATTCTTGGATTTTACCTAGATTATGATTTGTATAAGAGTATGCCTTACCTGAGGGAGGATCTCAATAAGTAGTTTTTGATGATGTATGGTCATGTTGAGAAATAAAGTAGTTGTCAAGAGTAATGATAATAAGGAGATGACGCATCAAGAAGATAAAGTGTGGTTCAACAAGAAGTGGTTGAATTGTTAGGAATACAAATTTTGTTTTCTTATAAAATATTTAAATAAATAATTTCAAAATAATTTTTAATAAACTTGAGTAAATCTCTACAAGTGATTTTGTGGAAATTTTAATTTTAATTTTAAACATATTAATTTTTTTAATAATTTTTTATAAAATTGTGAACTAGAAAAATAAAAAAAAATTAAAAATATACTCCAACAATTTTTAGGTGGTTCAGTTTAAAGTCAAGCTTACGTCTATCCTTTATAAAAACTAAGCAAAAATAAAATACTCAATATAAGATCTTCACTAAAAGATGGATAAAGTAAACATTCACAATAACAAAATAAAAGTGACAGACTATTACGACCTTACAAGGAAATAAAATGACAATAAAAGAAAAATATTCGATGACACAAAATCAAAGTTAATATAAATAAATCTTATGTTTGATGAAATGATTAAAGAGATATAAGTATTTTAATTAGATCAATTAGGAATAAAGAAAATTGATAACTTAACTGATTTAAGAAGAAAGTTGAAACTAAGAGTTTGACGACTGAATGATGCAGCATATGGAAGCGATGATGAGGGGTGCTAACGGCTTGAATGTCGTCGCTTGAAAATTTTTCTTTAGATTGTATAAAAATTTATCTATTCAATTTCGTTAAAAAATTTTCTTATTTATAGGCATTTTTTTAACAGCTAAAAGTACTTATCAAATAGACAAATTAGTTGTCATAGCTTTCGCCACTGTCTGTTATTTTAATTAAAAAAAGTTTATTTAATTAAAAGTTTAAACTCCTCGAAATAACAGCTAAAATATTGACATGTAAGATTCATCTGATGCTATTTAAATATTAGATCTGATCAGAATCGTTAGATTTGAATTGTGATTTGATGACTGGATTTAAATCCTACGCATGGATAAAATATTGACCATGCAATCATGAAAAGACATGATTGAATGGAGGATATAATTAGGCATTATAAAAAAGAGAATAAGATCAAGATCATTGGATCGCGAAATTGCGTGATTGGATTGCTCTAGTTACTCTTGCAATTTGAAAGTTAGCCTTGAAATTACTTTACGTTTTAGTGCTACGTGTTACATATAAAGAATTCTTATGACTTTATAATAGTTTGGCAACACTTTCTAATTAGCTTATTTGTGTTGGCTGTCCACTGGTTCGCTCGGGAGTTGATCACCCCCACTGTTACTTGTGCATTATGTACTTAATATATGGATATGAGAGTAATAACCAGATTTGACAACCTTGTAAGACATGTTCAGAGTTATACTCCTTATCTAAACTGGCCAATGGGTTTAGGACTTGTGTTACTGACCTAAGAATTGCAACCGACTGTGTTTAGGATAACTCTTTTGACCTGATGGGTAGGTGTATAAGTGGTAAGTAGATTAATTTATTGTTTTTTAATTATTTTTTATTTATTATTAATAATATTATTATTTTTATTAATTAATTAATATTATTATAATATATTTTTTGCAACAAGTTCATGAAAGAAAATTTTCAATGATATGATCAAGATAAAATGGTTCAAAGTAAGATGATCAATACTTAATCTTAGGATTTTTCTAAGATAGTTAATTTAAAAGAAATTTAATTTTTGTATATTACAAAATTAATTTCAATCAAACTTAATATTTTAATCAAAATAAAATTGAAATATCTAAAATTAAATTTAAAATATATCTTCTAGTAGTTTGACAATCTAATTAAGATGATATTCATGAGATTTTACATTTATTCTTCTTGTTTAAGTTTTTCTATGAACACGAGCATAGACTATCTAAAATCTGAAAATTCATTTAAATAAATTCATTAAGAATACTTAGGATTTGTTAGCATTAAAGTACTATGATTAGGAGTTAATAATATACTAATCTTTTTCTTTTGCTGATAATAAAATCTTTAATAAAATTAATAAAAATATAAATTATTTACAAAAAAAATATGCTAAACAATTAAATTGAAATAAAATTAAAAATAAACTCCCCTTACATGTATGTGATAAAAGCATAAACGATTTATGAAAATAATATGCATAATAGTTAAAGATAAGTTCTTTCTATATGCATGTTATGATAAGATTAATGCTTTCACTTAATTTATGTTTATTTATTCCAATTTTTATTCTCTCCTTTTTATTATCACTTAAATTGATTTAATACTCAATTTAAATTTTGTAAATTATTTACAATCTTAGTATTTTGTGAAATTTATCAACTAATTGATTAACTAATATTTTTAAGACAATTTAGTTTCAATTACACTTTTGTCGAATGGTCTGAGGGTCAACTCACACAATTTCTTTTAAATTGATTAATTCATTTTTTTATACCTATTACTTAAAACGTATTATTTAAGGTATATTATAATATTAAGGTTGACTTAAAATTTGTTACAAAAGGTTAATAGTTATGGTCAAGTTTTAACATAAATTATAATTTTATTTAGAACTTGTTTTTTAGGATGATTTTTATTAAATTCAAAGTTTCAAGATTTTCTTCAACTAATTTTTTTTCTTATTTATTTTATTTGAATTTTTTAAATTTAGTTTCTCAAATCTTATTTACTTATCTTCTCAATATATATTATTTTGTTTAGTTGAGAAATTGATTTATCAAAATTTTTATGCACACTAAATTTTAATTATTTGATTTGAGTATCCAAGCAATTTTAAGTTCAATGCATTTAGATGTAATTGAGCTACTATTTTCCTTCACTATCAATGCATAAGTAAGAAATTTAGAGTGAATATTAACTCCAATCTTACGTGTGAAGTATGACCGAGTTGCTTGTAATAATGGCATATAAGCTTGTGATTATAACTGTAAAATATCAACATACTTATGCATATGAGATTTTTTAAATAAAAATTTTTTTACTAATTGGTTTTATTTTGAAAATGAACGAGTACAAAGATTTAAAATCACTAAATTCTTTAACTATGTTGTATGTTCATTAATTTTTTATTTTAAATTATCATTGGTCTTTTCTATATTATTTAAATAAATATTGATCTTTTATTTAATTTGTTTATAATGATTTAGATATTCATTATGTTATTCTTTTTATTTCTTATATTTTTAACTCAGTTTCATATTTTTTGTAAATATAAAGTAATTGTTTAGCCAAATTTTTTTGGAATAATTTACCTCCTTACTTGAAAGTATACTCTCTTCTTTTTCTTTAGCTATAATGCAAGCGAATCTTCGTTGTCTTTTTCCTTTTCACTTGTGTTATTTCTTTTGACTCACTCCAAGATGTTTTTATTGCCTTCTTCATCTTTTTGCTTTTTTTTATTTTATTCTTCTCAAACGATTCTTCACAAGTTCTCTCAAGCTCATGCCAAATTTCATAAACTATTTTTAAATTCATAATTTTATTAAATTCAATAGTTTCTAAGCAAATGCATAATATTTATGGCCTTATTCTATAATTGTACTTTATATTTTTCTTTTTTATTCATTTCACAAAATATTTTAGGTACAAAAATATCTTGTGAGTTTTTTTAGTGGAAAAATTAAAAGAAGTTTATTGGTTTTTATATTCTCTATCAACTGTTTTTAAATAACTAGTTATCTTAATTTTTTAATAAAAATAATAACTATCATATAAGAGTGGTGGGTTTATTGGAAGACACATTCTTCCAAACTTATTAAAACATCAATTTAAGCTATGAATCATTTGAAAATTTTCTTTTTACAAAAAATGGAGCTCACTCCGATACTAATTAAAGTATGGTTCAACAAGGAGTTAGTTGTTAGGAATAAAAATTTTGATTTTTTATAAAAATATTTTAAAAAAGAGTTTTAAAATAATTTTTAATAAACTTTAACAAATCTCTAAAAGTGATTTTATATAAATTTTAATTCTAATTTAAAACATGTTAATTTTTTTAATAATAAATTTTTATAAAAATTATGAAATAGAAAATTCAACAGGAATTAAAAATATGTTATAACAATTTTTTAGATGGTTCAGTTTAAAATCAAGCTTATGTTCACCATTGACAAAAACCAGACAAAAACAAAACACTCAATATAAGTCTTTCGCTAAAAGATAATTAATCTAAGCTCTTAAAACAACGAAATAAAAAGGAAAAGTTGCTATCACCTTACAATGAAATAAAATGACAATAAAGGAAAAATATTCGGTGACTCAAAATCAAAATTAATATACATAAAATCTTATGCTTGATGAAGTAATTAACGAGATACAAGCATTGTAATTAAATCATATAAAAATATAGAAAATTGATAACTTAACTAATTTAAGAAAAAAGCTAAATTTAAGAGTTTGACTACTGAAGCATGCAACATATGGAAGCGACGATGAGCACGGGTTGCTAATGTCTTGAATGTTATGACTTGAAAATTTTTTTTAGAATGTGTAAAAATTTATCAAATTATTTTCGTTTAGGATTTCTCTTATTTATAGTCTAATGGCTAAAAATACTTATCAAACGAACAAATTAGTTGTTATAGAGTTCATCGGCGTACATTATTTTAATTAAAAAATTATTATTTAATTAAAAATTTTAGTGGTTTGAAATAGTAGCTAAAAGAGTCGTTGCGCAAGGGCCGCTCGATCGGAACAATCCGGGACAATTGGATTGTGAAGACTGCTTGATCAGATGGATGAGATCCAACTAGCGTTGTCTAGAAATTATATTTGATCATGACCTATTAGATTTGATGGTTGGATTGATATCCTATGTGAGAATAAAACATGAATTGTACCATCGAAAAATGGTGTGATCAAATGGAGGATGTAATCAGGCATTATAAAAAGGCAAGTGAGATCAAGATCATTCAATCGTGAAATTTCGCGATCAAATGGCTCTGGTTACTCTTTTAGTTCGGAAGTTATCTGTGTGTTTCCTTTGCGTTTTAGTCCCATATGTTACATTCAAAGAATTCTTATGGCTTTATAATAATTTGGTAACACTTTTTAATTAGCCTGTTGGTGGTTGATGGCCCCCTGGTTTGTTCAGGAGTTGATTGTCCGCATTGCGGTCATGCATTATGTACTTAATATATGGACACGGGAATATTAACCTGATCATACAACCTTATAAGACAGATTTAGAGTTATACTCCTTATCGGAATTGGCCGACAGGTTTGGGACTTGCGTTCTCGACGCGATAATCGCAGCCAGCCATGTTTAGGATATTCTCCTTGCCCCGATGGGTAGAATGTGTATAAATAGTAAGTAGATTAAATTTATTTATTTATTTTAATTCTATTTTATTTGTTATTAATAATGTTATTAGTTTTACCAATTGATTAATATTATTACAATATATTTTTGTGAATAGTTTATGAAAGAAGATTTTCAACAATACAATCAAGGTCAACTGATTCAAGGTAAGATTATCAATACTTAGTTTTAGGATTTTTCTAAGATAGTTAATTTAAATAAATTTTAATTTTTGTGTTTTGCAAAAATAATTTTAATCAAGTTTAACATTTTAATTGAAATAAAATTAAAATATCTAAAATTAAATTCAAAATATATCTCTTGATGGTTTGTTATTTCAATCAAAATGATATTCATGGGATTTTTCTTTTATTTATTTTTTATAAGTTCTCCCATAAAGATGAGTATCGACAATCTAAAATTTGAAAATATATTTAAACAAATTCATTAGAAATACGTAGAACTTGTTATCATTAAACAAAGTATCATAATTAGGAGTCAACAATACAATTGGAGAGACAACCTAGACTTTAGAGGAGCAAATAACTTTTGTGACATAGTAGATGTAGATTCTTATGAAGATAATATAATATAAGGAATCGATGGTGTCTACCCCCTTGCAAACCACTAGCCAACAAGGATGAATCTACTTGAGGAGGTTTAATTGTAAAACATGAGAGGAAGCTCTTGGAGGATGATCTCAATGATCATCAAGAAGTTGTAGGCAAGGGAAGGAAAGGTCTCTTGATGCCCCTTAAAGTGGGGTTTGTATTGATATTTTGACATATGGAGGGGAGGTGGATGTTGAGAAATGAACACTTGATTGGATCAATTGGAAATGCACTCTTCAGTTATGGGTACAATAGTACTAGCAAGGTTTCTTTTGTGACACATGTGACAATGTGGTGCAAGGATGTGAATGGGAAGTGTTCCATCTCTCATTTGGCTAAAAAGAACCACATGGAGGCATTGACATGCATTGCGATAGCAAGAAGGGTAATTGTTATGAGATTTTATGACTAATTTTTAGAGATAAGAAATCTTATTCAGTGTGAATTGGGAGAGAAAAAGATACTGACTAGGTGTGTGATAGGATTCACTTCTCCTATCTTCAAGAAGCTCACATTGTTTCCCTTCATTAGTATTGGCCAAAAGAGTATAATTGCTATTGCTATTGCTATTGAGAATTAGACCAAGGAATGGGAGGGGAAATTAAAACTTGGATTTTTTAAGGGGCTTAAGAAAACTATAGCAAGACAAAGGGTTCATTGAAAAATGGTGCTTGGGTTCTAGTGCCTTGGGTTTCTCCAAGAGGATTCTTTTATGTTATCATTATAAGAGATTGAAATATTTCAAGAGGGAGTGCATCTTAAGTAAAACCCAAGGAGGGCAATCAGAATTTCTCCCTCATCTTAAGTAAAACCCAAGGAGGGCAATCAGAATTTTCAGGATTATAAAGTTATTAGTATTGTCATGGGAAGAGACTAGGTTTTTGAGAGTGTAAGTGCATTTGATCTGAATCTATCATTGATGATGAGGACTATAGGTAAAGATACAAAGGTTGTAAAGAAGAAGCCCAACACTAGGGTTCATCTTCAAGGGGAGTTATTTTGTCTTTGGATTTAGGTGCAGGAATTGGCAATTGCAATATTTGACTTGGGGTTTTGAGAGAGTTTGGTTGCCATAGGTCTCATGGAAAGGTTTGAAATCGAGACATTACTTCATTGAAGTCCATACGTTCGTTTAGGTGGATCAATAACCTGGCTAACATGAAAATCAAGAGGTAGTGTTGATTAAAGTTTGCCATCACTCTGGAATTCATCAAAGGGATATTGTGTGATATTGTTCTACCTAACATGTACCAACTTTTGGAAGCTGTTACATGTGAGAGTAGGATATGGTGTATTAAGGATGACAACAAAATCTGAAGCATTGTAAAGATGGAAAGGATTTTGTGCTTGAGAGAGATCCATAGGTATACCCTAAAAAAGTTGTGCAAGTGATGAGTAATCATCTAGTTAATTCTTTTTGCATTGTAAAGGAGGTGTCAAACCAATTGCTTAGAGAAGTGATGCAGCAAGATGCCGGTAACAGCAAGGTTTGGTGAATGACAAACACTTCGAATGTTTATATAAGAGGAGCTTCAAGATATAGTGGCCTCAAACAACATCAAGAATGCAAGGCAAGCAATAAAGGTGTTGATGATCCTTGTCCTCCCTTGTTTGTAACAATGACTCGAGAAATGGGTCCCTCCTTAGAAAAGGGCTCATCAAAGGGATTTTAAGAGTTCTTTTCTTGCCTTAGGGAAGATAGGAAGCTAGAGATTCAAATGAACTTGAATCATTTAGAAAAAGGAGAGAATGTTAGTGATTGGGTTTTTGGTATTGGGTGGTCTTTGAAAAGATGTCTTGAGAATGACATTTCTTAAGTGGTGGTAAGGAATTTGAGATGAGAATTCCCAAGAGGGAGGTCTTTGGTAAAGGTGTTATTGAGAGTACCTAGAGTTTATTCAAGGGCAGCCTCAAGTTTATTGAAATCTTGGGAGGATGGATTCGAGGAATGAAGATCTGACTCTTGGAGGTTTATCGAATGGGATGCCTCAAGAAAGAAGGAATGCAGCTTGTAAAGTTGTTAGCCTCGAGAAGTGGAGTTTTAAAGAAGATCCTCATTTAGTAAGAGAGATGCTTGAGGTGAAATTCTTGGGATTCAAGTTCTTTTGAGAAGCTATTGAATTTGAGGAATTGAGAAATACCCGCATCTTGGAAATGGGTCTTGAGGAAGAGGTTATTCGCAAAGTTGTTCATGAAGATAATAGGCTATGCTTGTATGGATTGGGAGTTGCACAGATAAGGTTGAGATACTCGAAGTTGTTTGTGCCAAGTAGTGCCAGCTTTTGAAGTTTGGAGTTATCTGGCATTTGTTCCTATATTTAGGGGAGTTTAGATTTTATGTAACCTATATCTTAACTTATACAAGGGACCAAAGGAGTCAAGCAAAAAAGGTTATTGCTCAGAAAAAAAAAATAGAAAATTTGAGAGATGTGAGAGATCAAAATTCACAAGGTCCTCAGAGGAAGATCTAAGAGATCTAATTCTATTGAAGAGAACTAGTCTTGAGAAAGAGTTAGCAAGTGGTTAGTCTTTGAGAGGATCGGGTTTTAAAATTGTTTTTTATGGAGTGATTGGTCTCAAGTTTTGTTTCTTGAAATGAGCTAAATCTAGCATAGTATTTTTGTTGGGGAAGAGAATTTGCTTTGAGGGTTGATTAGATTTTTCTTTAATACAAATTGGAATTTTCTTATGCATTTTTGGGTTCTGTTTTTATCATTTATTCTTTGTTTATTCCCACTACGTTTCTCCATGCCTTTTCACGTCTAGTCTTCTTGATTTTTGCTCGAAACATATCTTTTTTTTCCAAGGAAGCTATTGAATACTAATAGCATCCACCTTTGGACAACATTGACCCTAGTCAATTATGTCCACATTTTATATTAATTAACTAGTTATATCATCTAAGCTTCCCTAATTTGCTCCAACGTATTCCCTCCTTTCTCTTTAAGCCATGATTTCTCAGAAGAGGACCAGCATGTGAGAGTATCCTTGAGTTCATTTTGTTCATTTTTCTTATGATCTAAGTGCTTTTGACCTAGGAAGAGGGAGAGGCATTGGAGTGCAGTAAGAAGGAGAATGAGAAGGGACTCATCTCCTTTCCACTCAAAGCTTTGCACAAGCAAGCTTTTTTTTCTCATGTGAGCCAAAAGTCACTTGGAATGTGGATTCTAGTGGAGGTTGAGCTTTATACTCAACACAAGACAAAGCTTTTAAGCATCATTAATCAAAATGGCCAAACTCTTAAAGAAGAATCCAAGCCATTGAAAAAGGGTTAGAACACTTGAAAAAGCTCTCAATTGCTTGCCAAATGTCATAGAGCCCTAAAAGGAGTGCATGATGCCATTGTAGGTTAGGGATGTAGTCCCAAAGGACCCTTGATCTATTTAAGGATCAAAGTCTAGTTTTCTTTTGGTAATATGGTGGATCTTAAGATAGTCAACCCAAGTCAAGTTCTTGTAGGTAAGTCATCTCTTTTTTCTCCCTTGCATTTAACATTTCAATGATGGATCCTTTAGAAAAGGAGGAAAAAAAAAAGAGAAAAAGAAAAAAAAAGTTAAGGTTAAGAGCAGCTTTTCTTTCTTATTTTCATCTAGTCTTTCCCTCATCCTAATCTTCATCCTCAACACTTCCTTTCATCTCCTCATTCTTATCCTCTCTTTTCTAGAGTAACTAGCCCTATCTCCAAATGTTTATTGGATTTATCCCATACCAATGCATTATCTCATTTCCTTATCTTCTCTTTCCTATTGCCTTGTGCTTTCACCAATAGTCAATCCAATTCAAGTTCTTTTAGGGAAGTCGTCTTTTTTTTCTCCCTTGCATTTAACATTTCAATGATGGATCCTTTAGAAAAGGAGAAAAAAAGAGAAAAAGAAAAAAAAGTCAAGGTTAAGAGTAGCTTTTCTTTCTTATGTTCATCTAGTCTTTCCATCATTCTAATCTTCATCCTCAACAGTTCCTTTCATCTCCTCATTCTTATCCCTCTCTTTTCTAAAGTAACTAGCCCTATCTCCAAATGTTAATTGGATTTATCCCATACCAATGCATTATCTCATTTCCTTACCTTCTCTTTCTCATTGCCTTGTGCTTTCACCATCTCTTACATTTTTCATGCATGCACACCATCAGCCATCCTTCCTTATCTCCAAGCTTAGCATGATGCCTTATTGTCAATGGCTTCACCTCCTCCACTCTTTGTGCTTTTCCTTTATAAATTGGAACAATCCATCCTTTTTTTTAAATTTTCTTGTCTCAAAATTTGTGCCTGAGCTTGCAAAACCACAAGGTTGTAATATCTCTCGTCTCACTCTTGCCACCTCCAGCCACCTATTTTGATCCTACAAACCTCCAATTCTATGTCTGTTGGCTCCAACTGCAACTCGTTTGCCACCCTCCAAACCCCTATTCATTCCGCTTAAGCAAAAGAATAAGTTAGCAAAAAGTGGAGGTTACACAAGGGGCCACAAAACCTAAGTCTGATCTCAAGGCTTGCGTAAACTAGTGCTTAGCTTAGATAAGCCAAGTCATGCTCAATTGAATCCTAATTGAACTAATTAAGCCAAAACTTTTCTATATAGTTTATTATGCATATTATTGTATTTTTTTAGTTTCTAATTGTGCCTCTCAATCTTTTGGGGAAAGAGCCAATCCTTTTCAACCTATCTCTAAAACTGACGATTGTTGTTCGTGGGATTTTAACTCTATTTAGGATTGGTTGTAAAAAAATGTACCAATTTGGAAACTTCGCAAGAAACAAATGTGTGGTAAGTGAAATGTTGTTGATTGTTGCATTGTTGTTAGATTTTAGGGAAAAGGAATTATACTATTAAAAATGAATGGTGAAATTGGAAAATTATGAAAAAAAAGGTACAAGGAACACTTAAATCATTTTCTATAATTTTGAGAAAGCTCATGAACTTCTCAAGTGGCATTGCGAAGTTGTACGTTGAGTTCCTCATATCCATAAGTATATGGTTCTCGTATTTGTACATTGAGTAGCTTGTACACCCACATATTCACATATTCGTATATGTTCCTACACTTATACTTGCATTCCCAAATATTCATGTACATACTTATGCCCATTCTCTTTTACTCATTTCATATATGTAATTGTGCTCATACTTTTATGCTCACCTTAGTATACATACCCGCAGTATTAACTTTTTGCTCTCATGACTATAACAACTTCAATACACTTGTACTTGTTCTATTATGCTATATATCCTTTATCCCTTTAGAAAAATATCCCTTGTAAACTTTAATTTACTTGGTTAAAGAAATTTTTAAAAAATTCTAAAAATTCCCAATTCTTTAAATTGTTTCTAGAGGCTTATTTGGTTGACTTGCACAAGTTTTAAGGCTTATAATTTTTTAAATCCTTTGTTTGTCCTTGAAGAATAAAATAATGAAAATGTTCAAAATCAGTCCAAACCAAACTATATTCATATTATGTCCTTTGCAATTGCTGTTAAAAGATTGGTTAAGTTAGTAGACAACTTTGAAGATAACTATCTCTTGAAATTACCAATCTATAACTAAAAAGATAGTGTAAATAAAATGTTCTAGAGGGCTAAATTAATTATAATAAGAATCAAACCAATTTGAAATCTTTTTGAGTTGTGACTTTTGAGCTTTTCAAAATTGTAAAAGTGTAACCCAAGTTGTTAAAATACCAATATCCTTAAAGCACTAAAATTACTTGAACTACCCCAAAAGCTCAAAAGTATCTTCACAGAGATGTGAAGTCGTAGGTAATGTTTGATGAGCTTTGCATCTTAAAATATTCTTTAACGTGCCTCTTGAGTTTTATCATCCTCTAGAATCTTTAGGGCTCCCCAAAGTTCTCATGAGGGAAAAATTATTGGTCTACCCGTACTAGAACTAAACCATCAAATTTGTCATAGTTGGTTCTTTTTAAATCCAAATTGCATCAATAGTTTCAATCCTCCAAGTCATCTCAATTGGCTTCTACATAACATAAATTATCCTTAATTGACTTACCTATAATATCAAATGCCATAGTGGTCCTATAAAACTATTAGTTGTGGTCTATATCATATTCATTTTCATATCTAAGCCCAAAGTATATTAAAATCCAATAAGAACATTATTGTAAACATACCCCAAACACCTTATCAAACTTTCCTATTACATTGTTCCCCTTTTGTTGATGTGTCAAAGTAAAACTTATAATATAAGTAGGTATTGAGGTTCTCATAATTCAAAAAATAAATTATTATTTAAACAATAATATTAAATATAATGTAATAATAGAATGATCATAATATGAAAGAGTGATAACAAAACATGACATTTATACAGGTCAATGCATGTGATCATGTAAAGCATGTAATCATATAAAGATGTGAATAGATGCAGATTCATAACCATATCCATTTTTTAGACTTGTCTATACTTATTCTTTTTTTTATCATTATGATAATTATTTTGTATATTTATCTTATTCTTATGTTTTTAATATTCATATTTATCTCATATTTCTTATTTCACTTCAATCTCATATTTATATGGGCCTAGATTTTCTTAATTAATTATTATCTTATTTTTATATATCATTATTTTATCTCATTTTTATTTTATTTTTGTATGATATCTTATCCTATCATATCTAGATCTTAACTTGTAAGCATATCATAATTGATCATCCATCTCAATTGTATTATCTATGCATATCATTTTCATAATACTTAAAGTTTTATACAAAACATTAATGATAGTTGTAGATATTTTAATCATATAATTTGTGCATATCATATACTTGATATATCAATCTTATATAAAATACAAATGATAGTTTAAGATATCTCAATTATATTATTTTTGAATATCAATCCTATATAAAATACTACTAATAATAGAGAATGAGGTTTCTGATATTATGTTATAATACAATTTATTACTTGTGCTTATTAAACATTGTATAATGTGTTAAAGGTCAATCATATATCATAATAGTCATGGTGTAATGTTTTAGAAAAATCTTATTTCACTATTCTACTATATTATCATGTCATTTCATCAAGACATAATATTATGCCTTATCAACCCTTATCTATTGCTATAAGGCTCATATAATTCTAATCATATCATATGTTTTGTCATATTTTTATGATGTCATTTATTAGATGATCTAATTTAATTTGTTATTTTATCAATTTATTCTTTTTATTTTATATTAATTCTCTTTTTTTTATTCTAATATATATATGTTAATCAAATGTATTATCTAGATGTATATTACATAACAAATCATGCTATTAATGCACTATACATTATCAAAACATGTTTACATAAAGGAATATTATCGTGTGATCATGTACAATTGATTATTTTGTTTAAGGTTAAATATCAATAATATACTTACAACATAATTATATTAATTTATCTATTTATTTTATTTAAGTTTTTTTTGTTTAACTTTCTCTTTTCCTTTGATTTTTTATTCTACATATAGAATTCACTCTTAAATATGTTATAATATGCTCGTTTTGCTATTCACAAAATGTTACCTATTTTTTATTTGTCTTATTACAGAATATACCAAAATTTTCCCAAAATAAATCCAAAGTTTTTGCCCATGGATAGTATGCCAGGCTTTAAAATCAATTTCTTAATACCTCAATTTCCTTACCATGCTTTTTAAGAAAATTGAAGCAAAAATCAGAATCAAACTTTAAGAAGAATTTCATAAGAACTCATCTTGCCTTATTCATCCTTCTTGAAGCAGAAACCCAGATCAAAATCAAAACCTTTCCGCAAGGTTCTAGCAAGTTCTTTCTCTACCAAGCTTTGCTCTGTCTTCTTTGGTACTCCTTCCCTTGTCAAAATAAAGCAGCAACAAAAAGACTCCCAAAATAACTTCTAAATCTCTCTTGCTGCTGCAATGCTGCTTAAGATTCTCCTTGAGCTGAAACCACATAAACTTCGTTTCTCCTAGTCGTAAGTTCCTCCTGCTCGACTATGCTGCCTAGCTGCAGCAGCTGCTAAAAGTACAGGAAAAAGGACATTTCTTGCTTGCTGCAACTGCTTGGGGTTGCTTCGTTGCTTACTTCTTGAGTCAAGACTGTAGGAGCTCTTCTCTCCTTCAAACAAAACTCAATTGCAAGAAGTTTCCCCCACGCAACTGCTGCCAACATGATCTTATCCTTCTTTGCTTCAGTTGGAAGCCATTGCTCATTCTCTCTGTTACATCAATGATCAAATAAATCCTTAGAATAACTACAATAAAAATATGTCTTAACTTCAAAAATCCGTAATAAATTTAATTGAGTTCTAAAAATTACAAACCATGTTTTATTGCTTTTCATAATGAGCTCTTTTTAAAAAT
This sequence comes from Vanilla planifolia, assembly GCA_023846275.1. Lineage (NCBI taxonomy): Eukaryota > Viridiplantae > Streptophyta > Magnoliopsida > Asparagales > Orchidaceae > Vanilla > Vanilla planifolia. The sequence goes on along the minus strand of CM043871.1, from coordinate 12,149,212 downwards.
ATGTTAATTTCAATACAAAATATTTTATAAGCTAACATGTCTTTCAAGACGCTACTAACTATTAATATTTTATTTCAGAACATGTTAAAATCAAAATATTAATCTCCAAAACCCAAATTTGGGATGTTCTATAATTAAACAATGTGATTTGGATTAGGTCTATTTTTTAGACGTGAACTTCTCTCCTTGATCGCTTCACATCTTGAATGACATCTGAATCATTGAGCCAAAGGTTTTTTTCAATTTCAGAAGAAAATCACAAGTAGATGTCTGCGTCTATTGGAAATAGTGAATCCTTACAATTAAAAGAAACCCTTATGTGAGGATGAAAATTTATATAAGTTTTTTCCTTATATTTGGAGTGTTCTATTTTATTATATCTACACCCTTCAAGACCTCACATTCATTTGAATAAAAGATTATTTTCTTTTCATTTTCTTGCTCAAGTTGATCTTGTTTTTCTCAATGACTGGTAAATCACTGCTATACTTGGTGTCGTAGCACTGTTATCAAGCATGTTACGTAAGACAAAAAAAAACTTCATTAACAAAGCCAATACCAGTTTTCATGTATGACTACTGCTATCGAATTATCCCCAAATCATTTCATTATTAATCCCAGAAAAATTGTCCCAGAAGTTAATTTTTTTTTAATTAAATGAGAAGTTGGGTTGAATGATTTTTCTAGAGAGAATAAATTAAATTTCAATTACAAATCAGGCTGGTTGATAAAACTTCAAGATGAGAAATTGGGTTGAATAATTTGGGTTTATTAGTGGGGTACTGTGTCAATAACAAATCAGGCATTTATTGATCTGAATTATGGTCGTGAGCCATAGCTTGGTCTGACTTTATGTGTCCAAAATACTGCCCATATCATGAAGCTTCAAATATTTTGCAACAACTCATCCCTCTTTTCCTGCATTTATTGGTAATTTGTAGCTACGATTTATTCAGTTACCTCTTTTACAATTAATACTTGTGAAACCTGTATGTTGATGTATTGTTTTTGTGCATTCATTCCATGAAACTTGTGTGCACACCTGAGTAGTTTTTCTTTCATTAACTTCTCGTGGAACAACCGTTGCAAGTAAGCTTGTTGATGACAGTCATATTTGCTAACTGTTCTGATTCTCATGGTATTGTTTTATTAGCTATATGAATTGTTGATTCTAGAAATGATCTGATGAATGCAGCGTATGAGTTTTGAAAAAGTATACATTAGATAGGTGAAACTATTTTGCTGGAGGATGCAAAGGCACTCTCAAGACAGCTTGAACAATGGAAAAGTCTTACCTACAATTATTGATGCCATAATCCAGAGGATTCATGTGATAATGATTTGCAGACTTCATTAATGTAACTTCATATTTGATGTCACCATTATTCATAATAGTAACATATTATCTTGCTTATTTCATTTTTTTAGCCATGTGCATCTTGATGAGCCAGGAAGGACTGAGTGGGAAGGATTCTTATCAGGGACAAAAGCAGCTGCAGCTGGTAATTTGGATGCTTGATTGTTTCTTCTCTTTTACTATTTGTAGTGCTGAGGATTCAATTAATCCTAGAGGCTTTGTATTATGGTAAGTAGAATATTGCACTGGATCACTATTATACAACTTTTTCAAGAAAGGAATTCACTCAGTGCATAAATCTAGGGGCTTCATTTGGAAAACTCTTCTTAGGTTTGTTTACTAAAGACTTGGCACGTCACAATTTTGTTTGCAAGTGGGATGTGCTATAAAAGAAATCAATGGTTTATGTTAATATACTACTTGGCTTCAAATTCACACTAAACAAATAGTTAAGTATTTTGTCCACGATTGTTTGGGATGGCAACCATTTAGCTATGTGGGCTGAATATACAAGTGAATGGATAACTTTCAACCAAAAAGCTTAAATTAATAAATAATGATCACCACTTGTATATCCAGTGTGCAATTCATTATTCAATATTCAATTTAGGTTCTCTTTTGTACCCAATAATTAACTTGTTAAATATTTAATGTTCAAGACAATTCTTATGCTTATGTGTACCTAACATAAGCTAGACTATACAATTACAACATAACATTTTCAAATAACATTTTTTATATTAATAATTCGTTTGATATGTAGATTATGTTTTGTTGATTTCAGGTGGCGTAACAACATTAATTGACATGCCCCTCAATAGTTACCCTTCCACTGTGTCTGAGGAAACATTGAGAGATAAGGTTTGATCCAATATATCACCTTTCTAATTTATTTGTTACACTTGATTGATAACTAAGCTCTTTTACATGGTTCAGATCAAGGCAGCTGAGGGCAAAATTTATGTTGATGTTGGTGAGCAGTTTTCAACATTATTATCACAAAAATTTGTCACACTTTTAACTAGCAGAAACTACTCTATGCACACATGCAAATTTGTATTTAGGAAGATATGGATAGCACTAAGCATTCACTTCTTTGTAGATTCGGAGGTAGGTGGAATAGATTGATATACCATGTCCATGGTATTTTTAACTCTTGAGCATTTTTACTTTCTCTTGATGGTTTTTTCCTCCTTTTGTAATATCATGATTTAAATAGCTATGCATCAGGAAGCGTAGTGGGTCAGATTGCCTGTCACTAACATTTTGGAAGATCTTTTTGCTAAACAATAGAAAGCTTATGTGAAACTACTTTGATATAAGTTCCATTTGAGGACCTTGAACAGCCTTTGCATTGCTAGGAAAACTTATTTATCATTGCTATGGTACATGGTTACATATAGTGGGCTTTTAAAAGTGTGCAGGTATCTTGGTATGCTCAACTAGACTAATAGTTTTTAGTTCCATTTGGGCACACCAATTTACATGGATATACCAGACACAAATTGCATACAACCTATCTTACACTTACAAAATTACATCTGTAAAATTATATTTACTATCCCTAGTTCTCACTTGTTTTATCTCTTTCTACCAGTAAGTTCAATACCTGTGTTTTTAATGTTTTTGTGGAACGTCCATATATTTTTTATGCATGTCTCTAGGTTTAGTTCCATTTTGTCTTTTTTTGCATAATAGTACTACATAGAACATTTATAAAGCAATCATAAGTAGAGTTAGAAAAGATCTTTTTGTAAGAATTTGTGCTTAACTATGTCTTCATTTAGAGATCAGTATTTTTTTTTTTTGGCATGGATTACAAAGAACAACTTATTTTTTTATAGTAGGAAGCTTTTTTTTTCTTAATATTATCATATTTGGTAAAGACCTGTTGGAATTTGTGTTTACCTATTTCTTTATTTTATGATCGGTATATTTGTTTTTTTTACGTTTTTGTTCCAGGATGAAATTAAACAAAAGGATTCTAAATATCCATGAGCTCTTTTTTCTAAAATAAAAAGTTGATCATATCATATGTGATGTTATTCTTATTTTGTAGGTTTTTGGGGTGGTCTAGTGCCAGAGAATGCCTTCAATGAAAGTGCATTGAAGAGCCTTCTAAGTGCAGGTGCACTTGGTCTCAAGGTAATTTTTAAGCATAAGAAGTAAAGCAATGTGCAATTTTTGACTTTAATATAGCTTGCCAAGAGAATATTATCTAACTGCATGCCACAGGCCTTTGAAATAATAGCTTACATACTGTTGATGAAATGATAAACATCGTCAGAACTTGGATAATTTAAACTGAAATGAAATAGTGGACTAAAAAACTGGTTATAAATTTGGATTAATATTATAATAAGAAAAAGACTAATTATTTGTAGCTCATGTGGCATCAGTCGTGTCCTCCAAAATGGAAGTCCAAAGTTCAAGTATCAACCTAGGGCATAGCTTTAAAGTTCAAGTATTGATATATGACAGCTCTCAACTTTCTTCAAAAAAAAAAAAAAAAAAAAGTTATAAAATTGTAATACCACAATTGGAAGTGGTTCAAGCAAAATATGGTTGAAAGTTTATAGAATTCATAAACACATTTAATTTATGATCATATTTTAGTAGTTATAACATTTTTTTGCTTTTTTTGTTCTGGTAAAATTTTGCCAATCATCAAATGAACGTGAAGTAATACTTAAACCTTTACAAGGCTTGGCAAGAGATTGTTTAAATTTTTTTGGCTCTGTATAAATTCCTAATTTTATTTTAGACATAACACATCTTCAATTGTTGCTTTGAGAAATTATCAAATTGCTTGCTCCACCTTGAGCAATTTTGATCTCCAGGAGCACAATTGCATCTGTTATTACCTGTCCTCAAAATCTTTATCCCTTGTTCACACATGCATGCTTACACGCTACTACCAAAATATAAAAGAAAAAATAGAAGTGATAATTATGTAAGTTTTAGATCCTACGTTCTATCAATTAGTTTATTTTGAAATTTTTTGTGATAAACCAAGCCTTCCTGACTATTGTTGCAATTCGTTGAGAATAGTAACTGTTTTAAAATGGTTTTTTTTATGAAGAGAGCAGGTTTTTTGATAGTTAAGACAGAACTGTCACTTGAACTATTTCTGACTTTTCTCCTTTTGTTACGAAGTCTTTTATGTGTCCTTCAGGGATAAATGACTTTCCGATGACAAATTCAACCCACATAAAGGTGTGTTCTTAGATCTATTTTGTTTTCCAATTTGAGTTTTGCACTACTAAATTTTGTTTCATTTACTATGACAGTAACATTGACAATGCAATTATCTTATGAAATTGTAGATTCTGCATCCTATCTTTAAACTCTCCTTGTTTCAAAATTTTTACACTTAGCATTACTGACTTAATGCTTCATTACTTACTACCTTACAACCCTTTATTACATGTTGTGACGCTGTGCATTTGTATGTAACTAGAATTTTCTCTCCCACGTGGAACTTATGCTACCTGATGAAAGTCAGCCTGGGAAGTAATGTGAATCTGGGGCTTTGTCTGAGTGCATTTCCTTTAATTCCTCATGCACTACCGAACTGGACTTGCCAAGTTTACATGTTAACTTGTTTCAACTTTCATTAAGCATCAATCCAGTTTTCTTAGGGCAGATTTATTTGTTATTATTCCAAGTGAAGTGAAATAAAGATTTTGCCAATACTTTATTACTAGTACTGTGCAGTTTCAAATTTGTGCACACTGGTTATGAGCAGAAATTTGTTGTTTGCCTTGAGTGATCACTATTTTGGGTTTGCCAATATTTTGTTGGAAATAATTAATTGTCGGACTTTGAAATCAGATAGCAATGTCTAGGGCAAGATATAGGAAAAAAAAAAAGCGATTAATTTCTTTATATTTGAAGCTTGTAAAGTTAAATGGGGTTTGTATCAAGTTGAGGGAAAATGATATAATAGGTCCATAACTATAGTGGAAGAATGTGAAAAGAATTGGCTAGGAATGACTAGAAAGGAACTTGATCGTTTTATCGGAAGGACTAGAGAACAATGCCCTTTGGGATTCGAATAGTTGATTCTAGTTAGTGAAATTGATGCTAATTATTACTCTTGATTTTAATTTGTTATATTTGACCTAGATATTTTGGTAAATAATTTCACATTTCAATCTTGTACTTTCATTTGTTGTATTTATTTTGGAATGGAATTCTAATAGAATAAAGCATGCTAGTGTTGTTGATCTCTTCTATTCAATAGTTCCTAATTTATGCAAATAGAACATTGTCACTACCATATCCATAATTGGCAGATAATAAGACCTTTGGTCATTTAAAAACTTAACCTAATTCTAAATTTGTGTACCGTTTTACTTGTCTTCTATGATTTTATATTTTTCTTCTTTTATTAAACTCTTTGTCCACAATTTTCAATTACCTTCCTGTCTTTCTGCATAGTAGATCATTAAACTTAAGATGATTCATTAATAATTTGATCTCGAATCAATCCAACTTTGGCTTGAGATTGGCTCAAAAATGTTTGATTCAATCTCAATCCTATTTGGCTACAGGGTTTACTTTGATATCAATTCAAGCTAGTCTTAGCTCATTGGTTATTGGTTTGAGCTTGACTCGGTGCATGATATGGCTGAAGCTAATTTTTTGACTCTTAGCTCAACTTGATCACCGTAAGATAAAATTTGATTGCACTTTGAGCCATCTTTTCTATTGGGGTAAAACTTGCATCCATATTAAGGACTGTTCAGTATTATCTAGATGTTTTGAAATTAACATGAAGAATTTAGTCATTTGATTTGACAGCATGTATAGATATTGGTAAATATTTATCCAATTTTGCTTCTTCAAAAGTGGCATCTTGATGTGACCCAAATTGTCAAGGTTGTAGAGTTAGGGCTCCTGTCTTCAAATTTGACTATCACAACATCTTTAGATAAGTTGGCATCGACAAACATTAATTAATAGACAGTATTGACGCCTAGATAACACAGCTAAAAAAGCTCTTAATTAATTCTCTCTTTAAATTAAGCATGAACTTCTTTTTCCAGTTCTCTGAAGAACAACTTGAAAGTGTTCTGCTTGTTCTATTGAAACAAATTCTCATTATTGTGGCATGTTAGTTATTAATGATGAATTATCTGGTAACAACAATAGAATTGCATTTTTAACATGCATGTAGAGTTTGATATCATAATGAACAAGTATTCTTATTGTTGAAATTTTGCTTATTTAAATTAACAATCCACCACGCAGTTGCCCTTTTGGAATTGAGTCAAACAAAGTGATATTTTTCATCAACCATACGTGACTTCTATATTGGTGGATTTTTGCTGCAGGAAGGTCTGTATACTTTAGCCAGTTATAAAAGGCCCCTGCTTGTCCATACAGAGTTAGTTATTGAATCCGAAAGTACAGATGAGATTAAAAATGACATTTCAGATGTTAGGTCTTACTCAACGTATCTCAAGGCAAGGCCAACATCTTGGTAAACTTTCATTTATTTGCTTAGTTTGAATGCTTCAAGTCTCGTACAAAATTCGTCTATAAAACTTTAGGTTTTATTTTCATATCATTCTTTTTGCTGACCATGATATACATGATACATATAAGGGAATTTTTATCTAAAATTTCATTTTTTTTCTTTCTCTAGCTCCATTTTTTAGATAACTTTGCCGATATTTCCTGCATAACAAGTATGTTTTTTATTGAAAATGCCCATGTGTGCACCGGAACTTTTGTTTGAACCTGCATAGTTAATAAAATAAGATTGAGCAATAGCATTATATAGGTCTTCATTCCATAGTAAATCTGCTACCAATCCACGCTAAATTTTACAAAATTTGATATTCTCACTTCAATCTTTTTTTATTGATTGCCATTTATTTACCTTCACATGTCTATCCAAGCACGGGTAGCAAAACAAAAAATGGTAATTTTTAAAAGCAAATTTTTCATCTAGGAAGTGACATTTTTCATTTTCTTTGCCCTAGAAGTACTTTTAACCTACTTTATGTTATTGTTTTTAAATACATCGAAGCCTTTGTTTACCTGAGGTGATGTTGCATCAAGAAAATGGAAGGTGTTACGCAATGGTATTTTTCCAAGTTCATGGTGTTACACATTCTATTCCACTTTGTGTGCCAGTTTGCTTTCTAACTCATATTCTGCATCAAAATTCACAAGAATCATTGCTTCCTCCAAAATCTTCGCAGGGAAGAAGCAGCTATTAGGGAGTTGCAAGCAGCATTGGATGAGACAAAAAGGGGTGGTCTTGCAGAAGGTGCTCATATACATATTGTTCATTTGTCAGATGCGGGAACTTCATTGAATCTCATCAAGGTAGCCACGCAGATATGCATACAACAATGTGCACATTTTGAGTTGCAACCATGCAAGAATGCCATTTTTTGGTTGCATAATTTACATGTGCGAGTGTAATTACATAGTGTTGTTGTAAACGTGCAATCTAAAGCCATTGTATGCTAAACATCATTTGGTTTTCTGCACCTTATTCATAAAATATAAACAATTTAAAGTCTAATATATCCCTTGCTAATTATATGATAGGGTCCATTTGGTTGATTGAAGTTCAAAGCTATTGTAAATCTTTTAAATAATTTTTTTGATTTTGTTTTGAAAATGCAAGCTCGTTTATTCAACTGGATGTGTTTTAGAAATAATCATGTGATGATGCTATGCTCAATAATCTTGTTATGTGAATATGGATGTCTTAGGTTCGTATGTTTGTTGGTTTCAATTGTTATCTGATGAAATTGCTGAACCTGATCAATAATGTGGTGCAATGAGCTTATAATTGTCATCTTAGATCAGTATCCATTGTGGTATCAATATGCCCATTAATTTTGGAATCTAACTCTGCTTTGGTTTGGCAACATATGATGCTGAGTAGGCCTTGGGTGACTCACATCGGGAAAACTTTATACTGGATGTTTGTTGGGCATCGGAGCACTATCATTTGATTGTAGAAGTTCCACAAGAGTTTTTGATAATAAGTTTATAGCATTTCATAAAATAGTATGTTTAAAGAGTGCTGGCCTGTTCTATCACCTGAAAATTCTTCATACAAGTGCTGCCGTGTTCTCAAGCATCTGCTTGCTAAGGGAAAAAGGCTACAGCTCTGTTGTTGGCTATTTAATTCAACTCTTTTATTGACTATTTGATTCGTTTCTTAAATCATGTCCGTTGAAAGCCCAGTACCAATACCTGCAAAATATTATCATTGTTGAAGCACTTCAAAGCCCTTGTATGTAATAATTTATGTTTTTCCTCAATGAACTTACAGAATAATTTTTTTCTTTCCTAGAGAAGCTACATAATTAAAATTCCATGTTTATTTAGACATTATTTCATGATTTAGCATTATGAATTGTACACTTATGACATCATCAGGATGCCAAGAGTAATGGAGCTAGTGTCAGTGTAGAAACATGTCCACATTACTTGGCATTTTCTGCAGAGGAGGTGAAAGATGGGGATACTAGATTTAAATGCGCTCCTCCCATACGCGATGAAGTTAACAGGCAAAAGTTGTGGAATGCTCTACTGGTATGTGGTCTGTAACAATGTATTTGTCAATTTATGTACTTCAACATTGACAAAACGCTTGATAAGAACCATGTTTCAGGAAGGCCACATTGACATGTTGAGTTCTGATCATTCACCATCAATACCTGAACTAAAACTTCCTGAGGAAGGAGACTTTTTAAGGGCATGGGGTGGAATATCTTCTTTGCAGGTTGTTTAATTTCTGAATGCGTCTAACTATTGCCTGTATCTTTGTCTCATTTCAACTTTCAATATAATTTTTAGATAATTTTTTAATGCATGTAATTATTGCCTAATCCTTCGTTGCATTTTAACTTTCAATATAAGAGTGAATTAAGTTTCATGCACGCAATATTCTTTTAATGTGAATTTAACCACTTCCAGTCAACCACAAAATCTGTTTAGCAGCATATTTTTAATAGACTGCATGCTGTTGCTATTTCCCTATTATGTATGTCTTCATTTTCAAATATTATATTGATTATTTTTGGGTTCAACTGCTGCTTAAAAATAATGAGTTATGCTCAATATTATGTTTATTGTAAGGGTCATTTTCATGTTTATTGTATTATTCTTGCTTTCACCTTAGGAGAATAGGTGAATGTATACCACCGTTGTCCTTAGTCTAGTAGTAGTTTAGGCAATGACAAAAGAACCATTTCTGATGTGAACTTTTTTGTTTGTCAATGAACAATATCACTGTATAAATAGCTAGTATTTAAATTCTAAAAAACCAGGTAAATGAATATTTTCAGAAAGGTACAAACTCTTGCAAATAAAGGCTTAACTAGAATCCTAGATTTTTTTTTTTCAATATTAACTTACAACTTAGAATAAGTATGGTTAGTTGAGATTTAGTGTCTATTATGTTCAAAAAGTGTAATCTTAAACTGCTCTAGACTGCAAAATTAGTCTTTACGAGTGCAATTCCTACTGAGCTATTCATTATTTGGTGAGGACATTGAGCAGTATTTTACATGGAGGAATGTTCAAATGAGAGAGATAGAGGAATGTTCAAATGGTTATGGGATAACTTGGGAAGGGATAGAAGTATAACTTTTTATTTGTGGGAATGAATGGTTAACATCTAAAGGTATGTTCTAAAAAGATGATGCAATATGTTGTACCCGATGTGCCTTGCTATCAAACAAGCTTGATGTTTGCAAACAGTTCAAACTTGGATTGTTGTGTGGCTTATTTCGTTTGGTTTACAAGTAAATGTGCCGAGCTCAAGCAGAAATTTTTAAGCTCGATTCTCAGTGTGCTAAACGTGAATGAAACCTGGATCTTTCATGTTCGTTTTGTTACATATGCTAAAGACATTATATGCAGATGTTTAATTCACATATATACAACTTTTCATGTTTGACTTGAACTTTGTTCAAGGTCAGCTAACAACGCTTAGCAAGCTCCAATGAAGTTGACATGAACAATGAACGTCATGAACTTAACTGATCAGAGTTTAAACATGGATGTTTCAAACATTATCAAACTCTAATTTGACCACAAACAAGGGAAAATATTAAGCAAATGAGCTCCAACAAGCATGTGGTGCTCATTCAAGCTCACCTCATTCACACTTATATTGCTGCCTCTAATAAAATTGGATGTTTTGGCAGGTAACTTGTACAGATGAATAAAGTGATTTTTTACTAGTAGCTCAACATGTCACCTGGCACATGTTTCATTTTTTTTTTTTTTTTTATGTACTTTTCTTACGGACTTTGTATGGAGGTGTTATTATTTATTGTTGTTTATCCCGCTCTAGCGTCTTCCAGTTATATACAACCCTTCTTTAATCAGACTAACCAAGGTTTGCGGTCTGCTTTGGCAGTTTGTTCTTCCTGCTACATGGTCTTCTGGACTAAAATATGGGATAACCTTAAACCAGTTGGCTACATGGTGGTGCGAAAAACCAACTAAGCTAATTGGTCAGCAAAATAAGGTAAGCAATCTATTCCTGTTGGATACTAACCTTGAAGCCATTCATCGCATAAATTAGTGTGACCACTTCGATTCAAAGTAGTCTTGCTTAAGCAGAAGATGGTGAGAAACTTCTTGTCTATATTTGTGGTAGTTAGCAATGAAAGTCAACTTTTTGCAATAAGCATGTAGCTGTTTAGCTGTGTTCAATGTGTTGGACACTATACATATTAGTGAAACATAAACTTGCAAAATGTAACCAACTTGTTTAAGTTTATCGTCTGGGATTTTAGTTTTCACCTTTTGCAAAAACTATAGTTATTTGCATTTTGTTTATTTGATAACATATTGGTGATTGTTAAAAAATAAACTTCTCTTTAATTACTATTTTTTCAATGTTTATCAATTGAAATGCTTTGTGCTTGAAACCAGTTCTAATTGTTCACAGTACTAATTGATTGCTGAAACAGTATACAATGTTTGTGCAATATGGTGGCGTATTACTTACTACATTTCTTTTTTGTTCAGTTTGGGATGAATGTACCCTCGTTTGAACAGTTAGTATAAAGTCGAGTCAAAAAATTATTTTAATACAAAATATATTGTCATATGTTTCCAATATCTTATTTCCAAGAATCTAATTCTTCCCGGTGCCATTAGTGATAACCCATAAAGATAACTATTTCTGCCTGCTCAGGGAACCATTGTCAGTGGAAATCATGCCGACTTTGCTGTTTGGGATCCGAACATAGAATTTACCATTGACGATAGCCATGTGACATTCCATAAGCATCCGGTATGCATTCCTATTTACATTTAGTTCCCTATTTAAGATCTTACCCAAGTTTCCCATGTTTGGAAGATGTGATCATATATATATATATATATATATATATATATATATATATATATATGCTTTTTTAATTTTTATTTTTACATTGCTTAGAATATCTCAGCCTACATGGGTAAAAGGCTTTCAGGAAAAGTATTGGCAACTTTTGTTAGGGGAAATCTTGTGTACAGTGGTGGCCAGCATTCCCCAAAAGCCTGCGGTGAAACTATCCTTGCTAAGTAAAGATGCAAATCAGGTAAGCAGGTTTCTATATCAATTATTGTATGAAAATAAAGAGCGGTTTTCCTTCAGAAAGCATAAACTAGCAGGGCAGAACTCGTCAATTTTATTCTATGTCAACTGCTCTTGTAAATTATTCTGTTGCTGTGAAGACTATTTAAAGAAGATTATATAATTCCTGCTTATTATATATTATTGATCTAAATCCGCGACTATGATGGACACATATAATTGCGTTTTTTTATTTCATTTTTTTTTCGTTTTTTTTTTCTGGTACCCTACTTTATATTTATAACAAATAAAAATTAAATAAATTTGACGAAAGTAAATCGATGATTGCTATAGGGATTTTGTGCTTATGTATTATTTTTGAAGTAGAAAATAGAACTTCAATGGTTTGTGACCTCTCTAACAATTGGTCCGATCTTAGTTGGCCAAAGCTTTAGCATGCTATTAATTGGAATATGATTATTTATCAGATATTCGTCGTTTGATGCGTTACCGTTTTTATCATAAACTAATTTCATATTTTCAACAAACTACGCATTTGTTGCGTGGTTGACGATTCCCTCTTTCGTTTGTCACATGTTAAAAATATTTTCTTTCACTGATGTTCTATTAACATGATTTTTTTATTCACTAGATTTTTATCTCTTTCAACAATGTTTTATTATTTTCTATATATATATATATATATATATATATATATATATATATATATATATATATATATATATATATATATATATATATATATATTTCTCTTATTTTAAGGTCAATATTTTTTGGGTTTTTTTTGTTCTTTAGTATTTGCACACCAATTGTTCTAGTTAATATTAACTTGCCTTGATCATATCCCACTTGAAGAAACTTATTGAAGCTATTCATAATGTTTCAACATCAGTTGTTCCTTCTTTGTCAATTGGGATATGTTATTTGTTCTTCATATTATATAGAGTATGATTTTTATACGATATAATCTTGTCATTTTCACCATTAATGAATTTCTTTGTTTTTTTCTCACCTTCACCATCGTTTACTTTATCATCTCCTCCCCTTCACATTTCATCTCCTTAAATTGTCAACCTATAGTTGCTCCATTGTTTCTATTTGGGAAAGAATATTTTGAAACTTTTTTTTTCTATCTCTACTTGTGCCTATGGGCATCATGAAAAGCATGGGGATTACTCTCTCTCCATCAGTTAAGACATGTCGCCAAGTGATTGGAAGAGTTTACCAAATTATTATTAGTTATATTAAAAAAAAGCATAATCAAAGATGAGAGATAATTTCTAAATTCTTAATAATTTGTTGGCTAATAATAAGCATTTTGTCTATGTTGTTAATGTTGTACATCTATAAATATTATATATATATTAAGATATTATTGACCTTAGAAATAATGTGATAATATCTAAACGTCTTATGAATGTTTGTCTTGTCCTCAAATGTTAGATTTTTAATAGATGTTTTCTTATTATAAAAAGGTTATAGTTTTATTAGATTTTTCTAATAGAAATAAAAGGGTTAGTTAAACATTAGTTTTTTTGGCATTCTTTATCTCCATTATTTCATTTGCCTAATTAAAGAGATTATTCATTTATAATTAATCTATTTCTAAAAAATCTTGAAAGATATTAAAATTTATTTAAATTCAAATAAATATGATTTGAATCTTTGTATTATCTTAAGAACAAGTTCAATTATTCTTTTATAGAGATTTGAGAATATAATCAACATATTGTCAAAATTATTTTAATAAATGAATTGTAATTAAGTAATAATTTTAAAGTTTAATTGATAGAAAAAATATTTATTATCTTTATCTCTATTATTTCATTTGTCTAATTAAAAAGATAATTCATTTATAATTATTCTATTTTTCATATGATCTTGTAAGATATCAAGATTTATTTAAATTCAAACAAATATAATTTGAATTCTTACAATATCTTAAGAAAAATTTCAATTATTTTTTTTATAGATATTTTAAAATGTAATCAAGTTATTGTCAAAATTATTTTAATAAAAGAATTGTAGTTAAGCAATAATTTTAAATCTAAATTGATAGAAAAATTATCTACTATCTTTTTTTTATTATTTAATTTGGTTAAAAAAATATATTTTAAAAGAGGAGATTGCTCATTTATGCATTATCATAATAAAAGTATACACATTGGAAAAAAACTAAATGTATAAATTTGTTGAATTTATAATATATCGAGTGTTTTTTTTTTACTATAATTTATTTTTCTCTGTGAAATATATTTTGAAAATTATTTTTGAAAATATGTTTTAAAAATCCTTTTCCACAGCTTCGCTCCATCACTGTTTACCTATTTACTGATCGGCACCAGATGGGAAATTGTCATGCTCAATCACTGTCATACGCGACAAAATTTTTGACTAAAAGAAGCAAAACAAGACGGAAGGCTCGAATCGCAGCTCCTTCTTTACGAGGAATGGACACGCACAGCTGGTTTCCGGATGGCTATCTTCTCCACTCTCCATCAAAGACAACTGGATGCTTCTCGTTTCTAGAACTCACGGAGGTCACGGGGGATCTCCTTTTTCCGTGAACGTTTGTAGTTGCCAAACTACAGAGGTTTCGAGTCCCACTGCATTCGAGCTTCCAAGTTGGAGAGCTCTTCCTCTTTCTTTCTTCCACAGCGTAGAGTGACCTCACGACTTCGCAATCGGGCTGTGGAAAACGTATGAAAGATCATTTTTTTTTTTAATTTTTGAAATGGGTTGTGCGGAAAGAGACAGATTGCAGTATAGAGCTTCGTAATTCATCCGGGCTATTGAGATTTCTTAGAAGAGTGAGGAATGTGAGTTCGTTTATGTGCTCAGTTAGCTTTAGAAAGCTTTGAGAAGCAGACTTGGGTTTTTTATGATGAGCGGACGCCCCGAGATGCGTTCTCTTGCTCTGACCCCTACTTGGTCGGTGGCCACCGTGCTGACAATCTTTGTTTTTCTTTCTTTACTAGTGGAGCGAGGTATTCATCGGCTAAGTTCTGTGAGTACTTCTCTCTCTCTGCTTATTGAAGTTTTTTCATGTTGTAGTCTTCGGGTAGCTTTATGCTACTGCTCCAAACTCTCATTAAGTCCTTACACATCATTTTTTCATCCATCGGTGTTTAGCAGCTCTGTTCCCCTCATTTCCTGTTCATAGTACTTGTTGGAATATGTTTTAACTCACTAACTCCTGCAATGCCAACATTGAATATTTTGTTCTTGGTCATGCAATATCTCACCAGAATTATTCAATTTTAAGATTATCATATATATGAGGTTTTGCCAAATTTGATATTATTCCACGAAATTGTTCTTTTCTTGGAGTTACATTTTTCATATTTCTTGTCTTTCTAGTGGTTGAAGAAGACACACAGGAATCCATTATTTGAAGCTTTGGAGAAAATGAAAGAAGGTAGGTAGTCTCCCTATAGGTATGATCTGGCTTTAATTTTTCAGTAACTAGGTTTATGTTTATGCTACTCCTTATTGAACAGCACATGAAATACACTAAAAATTTCTCCTTTTATGGACAATTACATTTTGTTTTTTTTTTTTCCTTCAGAGTTAATGTTATTGGGGTTTATTTCACTTCTACTGACGGCCACTTCAAGAACAGTTTCAAGCATTTGTATTGACTCAAATTTCTATAATAGCAAATTCTCTCCATGCAAAAGGTCCGAGGTAGAGGAGACTGCAGATTTTGAAAATGTTTCATTCCGCAATCAAAGGCAGCGTATGGCAATCTCCTTGCTTCGTTTGCATCGGAGGATTTTGAGTGGTAATCAGATGTGTGAAGAGGTGTGTCTTCCAAATATAAGAATAAATATACTGGTTACTATTTGGTTCAATGCTATGCTCTCTTCTTCTCTCTCCCCTTTATCAGGCACTTAAAGGGAACAAGGAGTGTTTCCAAACATCTAATTCTAGAAAGAAGTTGCATGTTGTTGGTCATGTTATTGGTTCATGTGCTTAGACATAAAAAATATCTAGACACTATATCACTTGGTGAAGTCAAAGTTTGCTTCTTAATTTTTTTTTATACTTGATCCTCAATATGCTTTAAATTTAACACTTGGTACTTACAGGGCCATGAACCATTTGTTTCATATGAGGGCTTGGAGCAACTCCACCGATTTATATTCGTCATGGCTATAACCCATGTATCCTACAGTTGCTTGACAATGTTATTGGCCATAGTGAAGGTTAGAAAATAACACAAAAATTTTGCTTTATTGAAAGTGGATCTAGCCGTCCATCTATTATAGCTTATCTTTGTTTGCTTTAAACCAAAGCACAAAATTGGATGGTTATAAATTGAACATTATGCAGCATATAATTTTAATGCAATTATCTTGGTGATGGTTTTTCTACGTTCTCCAAATTGCGTGCATTTTTTACAGGTTCATTCTTGGAGGGAATGGGAAGAAGAAGCTCATAAGGATCCCTATGATTCATGTGCTGGTAAAATTTTGTGCTATATATTCAATTCAAGAAAGTGGAGCTAATGGGTACTTTTGATGTCTATAAGTTCATGGGATTAAAAGATAATAATTGCATTATTACTCATGCAATGTTGCATTTAAAAGATTTATTGAAATAAGAGAATCGACACTGATGTGCTGGTATTTACCAATAAAAACTGTTTTGCTCTTTTAATTTTGTGAATCTTCTTTAATTAACTGTTATACTTACGAATTGGTCGAAGTTGCTGATTTTGGTATGGGATATGCACGAGAATTATCTTACATTAAATGTTTAACAATGAGTTGTGGACTTGATATTCAAGCTATGATCTTACAATGTCACACCTCGGGTCTAAAAGCTAGTAAATGTTTGTAAGCTAGCTGTGATGAAAGGAACTTAATCTTAATCCACAAGATTCTGGTTGAGAATCACACCAATTAATTCAGTCTTATATTATGAAAAAGAAGAAATATGCATTAATGTAATAAATTAATAGTGAAGCAAAACTAATGTTTCATTTAGAAGATATAAAGCATAATACTGATATCTTAAATGATATGGTCTTTACTGAAAGCAATATGATACTTAATACTAGAGAAGTTTGAAAGATAATAAGATGATCAACAAATCTATGTGCTTAGTACTAATGCTTTTGTGATGATGATCCATCATTCAAATGGCTTGGAAGGAAGGTTGCCACCAATCTAAATAAGAAGAGTTGCAAATCTATGGTTTTATCTATCTGATTGATTGCATATGTTTTAAAATGATTATTGGTTATCAAGGCCATCTTACAATCACACACACACACACAAATATACAGACGCACATATATATACACACACACATATACACAATTAACATGCCATAATATACCTTTTCTATCCTTTTGGTTTAGCAAATTCAAGACATTTATGAGCTATAAAAAACCTCACATTCTTTCTATTTCAACAAGTTCAATAAAAATGACTAGCATGAATAAGGCATAAAAACAATTGTAATGATTTAAAAAGTATGATTGAACATATCATTAATATGTCTTGAATCTTGATTAGCTTGAAGTCTTATTTATATGTTTTTTTGTTTATTTGATTATATCTGTTTTTAGGATATTATAGAATTTATTGATTTTAAGGTATTTGAGAAATTTTTTTGTGTTTTTTTATAAATATTCTTCATTATTGATATTTAAAATCCTATTTTCTCTTTTGATTATTTTTTTTGGTTTGCTATTCTATAACATTTTCTATAGTGAATCTCTTTTATTACTATTTGTCGGTGTAGCTCAAATCTCTTGGTGAATTATGTTAAATCATTTTATTTTTATATATGTGATTATTTTTCTTCATGATTTGATATTTAGCAATAAATTGGTATCAAAGTAAGGTTTGTCATGAATTTGGTTATCAAGCAAGAAGGATGTCATATAACATCAAAATCTGGAAGTTTACAGGAAAGAATAGCTTTTATATCTAGCATATTAAGATGTGCGCTTTGTTAAGCTAGTAAGGTATTTGGGTAACTTTATCTAAAAAGCTTGTTGGGATTAATAATGTCAAGTTTGTTGAACAAGAGGAGAAAGTGCACTCATTGATTTCGTTTTGTTTAGCGAAAAAATAAATTTATAAAGTTGTAGATGAAAATATTGTAATAGGTATGTGGCAAAAGTTAAAGAGTTTTTATATAACAATCTCTAACCAATAAGTTGTGAAAATGTCTGTTCTCTTTCCATATTAAGGTACTCCTTTAAAAGAACATTCAGAGAAATTAAATTTTATTTTAATGAATCTTAAAATTATTGATATCAAAGTTGAAGATGTTGATGCTACTTTTATTCTATTAGTCTTTTTATTTGCATCATATAAGAATTTTATAAATTCTTTTTGTATCAAAGAAAATCACATTACCTTGGATCTAGCCTTCATACATGAGAACTTCGATTCAAAGCATTGAAAGTGGTAACTCAACAATTGGGTTGATCATCATAGATTCTTATTTAGGTAAGCCAATGAAGATCAAGGCTAAGAAAAAATCAAAATTGAAAATTAATTCAAATGATATATATATATATATAAATATATAACTCTTATAAGAAATTAGGATATTGTTAGAATGATTATCTAAAGAAGAAAAAGATAAAGGATAAGTTGTTGCAACTAAACATAGGAATTCCTTTTCAGAAATATAGTTGGTATTATCTTTGTTGACCAACAACATCTATAAAAAATGCATATTAGATAGTTGTTATTCTCATCATGTGTTTGAATAGAAATAGTTTCAATATATAAGAAGAAAGAGAAAATATTCTACTGTGAAATGTTACATTTTGCAAAATAGTCAACTTTGGTTCTATCTAGAATAGAATTCATGATGATGTTGTTAGGAATCTTGTTGATGTTCTACATGTTCTAAAGCTAAAGAAGAATTTGATATCTTTTGGTGTCATGAACTCTAAAAGCTCTAAAAGCTTTAAATATAGTGTTGAAGATAGAGTATTGCATTTCAATAATGATGATACAAAGGTCATGAAGGTAGTCAAACAATATAGTTTGTGTAATCTACAAGGTTCTATAGTGATAGGTTTAATATCAATAGCATCTCATTCTGAAAATATTAGATATGATCAAACCAAGCTGTGGCATAGGCGACTTGGGCACATGAGTGAGGGGAGTGTTTGTTCTTAGCAAGTAGGGTCTTCCTGGGGGACACAATAGAAGAGCTTTAGTTTTGTCAATAATGTATATTTTGGGAAGTAGTATCAGATCAAATTTTCAAAGACAATTTATAGTACAAAGGCCACATTGAATTATATCCATTCAAATTATTAGAGTTCTTGTGTTTCTTCTCTTCGAGGTGATAGATGCATTATTTTTATCATTGATGATTATTTAAGGACGACTTGTGTTCATGATGAAACATGAAAATGAGATTTTTTATATTTTCAAGCGATTAAAGATTATAATTGAGAATTAAATTGAAAAGAAAATTGAATGTCCTCGAATTGCTAATGAGTTGAATTTCTACTCTAAAAATTTTAGGGAGTTTTGTATGAATAAAGATATTGTTTGGCACTATATAGTTATATATTCCTTGATAGAATAGTGTAACAAAAAGGATGAATAAAATATTGTTGGAGATAGTTGGGTGCATATTTCAAATGCAAGTCGAAATATAATCAACACAGCCCGTTATTTGATAAATCTTTCTCTAAACACAATCATATATTGTAAAAGCCCAATTGAGGTATGGTCTAAAAAATTCCTGATTATTTAATTCTTAAAATATATGATTGTCTTATTATTATGCTAATGAAGGTAAACTTTAACCTAAAGCAAAGAAAGGAGTATTTTTGGGCTATGAAATTGAGATAAAAGAGTATACAATATGGTATTCATCTAAAAAGAAAGTTATACTTAATAAAAATGTTATGTTTGATGAAAACTATATGCTTCATCTTTTGGAGTTTGATGTTTCAAGAAAGCTGGATGATATCACAAAATAAACAATTTGAAATAACTAAGTAGCATTTATGTGATGGTTTACTATTAGCTAATAAGACTACTGAATAACCTCACAATAATCTAGAAGATGTACATATACAGACATATAGTATTGCTATTGATTGATTTCGTTGACAGATCAAGTCTTCTCAAAGATATGGGTTTGAGAACATGATAACTTATGCTATGTTGGTGATTGAAGAGTTGGGGTTTTAAGATCCCTTCTTTTATCAAAAGCTATCCTAGGGGTTGAGTCTACTCAGTAAATTACATGGCTATGGGTGATGAGATAGAATCTCTTTATGAAAATAGAATGTAGGAATTGATCAACTTTTAAAAAAAGGTGTTGATGGATGCAAATGGATCTTTAAAAGAAAGATTTGAACGCCAGGTGTTGAAGGCATACAATAAAAGGCATAGTTGGTTGCTAAAGACTACCATTAAAAGGTGGGTGTAGATTATAATGAAATCTTCTCACTCTTATGAAACAGACCTCTATTCGAGCGCTATTAGCAATTAGTAGTACATTAGGACTCGGAGTTAAAGCAATTTAATGTGAAGACAACTTTTGTACATTGTGAGCTTGAGGATAGTTTTATGAGTCAGCCAGAGGAATTTGTGATTTAAGGTAAAGAAGATCATGTTTGCAAACTACAAAAATCATTCTATGCTTTGAAACAATCTCTTAGACAATGTTATAAGAGATTTGATAACTTCATTAGTGATCATGGTTATTGCACAAGTTCTTATGATTGTTGTGTATATCATAAAAAGGTGGAGGATGATTATTTTACGCACTTATTGTTGTATGTTGGTGATATGCTCATCGAAGCTTGAACCAAATCTGTTATACAACTACTTAAATCCATGCAAAGTTTTATATGAAAGATCTGGGTGCAGTTGAAATGATCTTAGGAATAGAGCTCTATAGTGATTGTGCATGGAAGAAGCTCTTCTTGTCACAGAAGGGTTTTATTGAAAAGATTTTATTTTATTTTGGGATGTCCACAACCAAATCTTTAAGTACCCCTTCAATTGTAAATATTCATCTTTCTATAGCTCTTGCATCTCAATCATAGGAAGGTTTGAGATATGTGTCTCGGGTTCCATGTGCAAGTGTAGTAGGGAGTTTTTTGTACGTAATGGTATGCATGAGACCGAACATTGCACATGTAGTCAATGTGGTAAGTTTTTGAGCCAACCTAGAAATGAACATTGGAAAGCAGTGAAGCACATTTTTTGTTATTTAAGAGGTACATCAAATGTTGGGCTTTTTATGATAGTAATTCTACTTGTTTAATTGTGGGATATTTAGTTTCAGATTATATTGTTGACTTGGATGTTAGAAGATTCTTGATAGGATAAGTGTTCACAGGTGGTGGTTCAGTTGTTATGTATAAGATTATTTTGCAACCTCCTATTGTTTATCTATCACAAAAGATGAGTATATGACATTAGAAGTTGTTAAAAAGGAGATTTGGTTAAAAGTTTTAAATAGTGACTTTAGTTTTCTTCAATAATAATTTGTTATATATTATGATGGTTTGAGCATTATTTGTTTGGCAAAGGATCAAGTGCATCATGATAAGACAAAACACATTATTGATGTTTGATGTTACGCCATTTGTTTAAAGAATATATTCAAAGTGTAGAAAATAAGCACAACAGATAATCTAGCTGATGTGTTGACAAAGCTCGTTCTTAAAAGCAAGTTCATGTATTGTTTGAACTTGCTCATTGTCAACAGTTGGAGGCACTCTTAAGGGGTTGTCAATAACACATCGTTGAAGAATTACTTGTTGAGATTGTAGGATTGAATTCAAGGTGGAGATTTATAGATATGTCTTGAATCTTATTTAGTTTGAAATTCTATCATGTTTGCTTTTTTGGTATATCTGATTATTTTTGTTTTTGGGATTTTCTAAAATTTTATAATTCAAGACTATTTTGAGGAATTCATATTTTTTGTAGGGCTTTAAAAATAATCTCTATTATTAGGGTTTAAAAATATATCTTTTTTTTTTCGTCATTGTTGTTTTGCTGTTCGGTTATTTTATTTTTTTAATAGTAATTTCTATTGTCGTCCATGGATGTTGCTTAAATATTTGGATGAATCATGTAAACTTTTTTGTTTTTACATATATATGATATTTTTCTTTTTGATTTGATATTTATGCAACACATAAGAACTTAATTAACCCAACTCAACTAGCAAAAAGAAGCTCTTGGAAATAAATGATACATTCATTCTCTAGCAGGTAAGAGTTTCCCACTTGAGATACACAAGTTGGATTGAAGCTTCTCCATGATCCATGCTGCCACCTGCATTAAGTTACATTTAGGTTGATCACATGTTCTACACAAATAAGCAACATTAACTTACATAATAAATCCTTTATTTCCGATATTGATAATCTAATTAAATTATTCCAAAATACATCCATAATGATAAGATTGCCATGAGATTAATCATTTGCAATCATACATAATTATTTGAGTGTTGAAATGATCTAACTCAATCAATTTAACAATAGAAAATAAAACATTAACAAAATAGCTAGAAGTAATTGTATATCAGTTTAATAATAATTACAAATCAATTTTGTACATAATGATGGCATCCTAATGATAATCAATGTCACATAGTGCTCTCGCAGATTTACAATAGATTCTAAGAACTAATTTTTTGGTGATCAATTGATCTTGTTCTTTGTATTTCAAATACTATTAGGTCTATATGATGTTTTTTTTTTCCATACTTATTACTGCATTATGTATGGCTTTTTAGAAAATGGTGCTAAATGAATATATATATTTTTGACTAAGCACCGTGTATCAAAATAGGTGGCCATTGAATGTTGTCTGATTTCACCCCCTGAACTGCTGCTTATTGTCATTGGTGTAATATATGGTTTTCCATAACATATTATGCACTTAGATTATTTCTAAACATCATGCCAACTTTTTGTGATTGTTATATGCTTTAAGTCAATTTTATTTTTATTTTTCTGCATTGTTCCTTAATCTAGTTATAAGTATTGGGCCTGTAAATATGTGCTTTTTGCCCTCTGTTACAGTAGTTTATGATGGTTTTGTTTAATAAAAATGAGAGCTTGAGTTTATTTTTTTCATGAGGATTTATTTGGTAAATCCTTAACTGGTGAACATGGAGTGTTTCTTTATTTAGATGTGTTGCTGTAGTGCCATCCTTGTATCATTGTAACATATTTCTCCTTCCATTAACTTTTCTTTGCCACTACCTTTCCACTGAAAAATCTCTTCCATAAGTTAATTTTATGTCTTGATAGAGAATTGATTTGTCCATTCTACTTTTTTCGGCTCTTGTTATTGTTCTGTCTCCTTGAGTGATTTCTTTATCAACTTCTAGGGAGTTTAAAGCCCTTTGTTTTACTGCTGGGCGTGCTTGCTTTGGATATTTGAACTCACAATTTGAGTTTGAATAGACAAAGCTGGCTAAAATGCTATTGTCCATTTGATGCTTTTTTGAAAATTTCAAATTTTCATCATCTCTTTATTGTTGTTGGCCATTGCCTAAGTGTTTCAGAGAGGACTAATAATTCTAATCTGTTATGTTCTTTCAGACTCAAAATTAGAGTTTCACTTGCTTAAGCATATCTGCTCCTCAAATTAGTGCCATTCCTTTTATTACAAATTATCATTGTTACCGCCCACTCACACCCCAGCAATTTAGTGTAATGTCCGTGCTCGCACTTTCCCAACCCCTTCAAATAGAAATCAGAGCTTTCATGCTTCCAATGTCACATCTCTTAAACTTTTAATTTGATGAATGCCCATCCACTTATTAGACCTAACTTGGTTACCCAAGTGTTACTTATTATGATAAAATTAGGAAAAACAATTATGAGAATTGTGTAACAATTTAAACAACACTAAAAAAAATTGATCTTGTGCATAAGATTGAAATGAGATGAAAAGATTTAGCTTGGGGGTGATGCACGCAAATAGCACTATCCTTGAAATAGATCAAGCCTTCATAGGTGCAATGGGATTATTTAGCTCTCCTTTCTACTTGAGATATAAAACCCATCCCATTGGCACAATCTTTTGTATCATGCATGATTGGCAAAACTAAAAACCAAGTACTAGTTTGCCATTGCACAGGAAGAAGATACAATATAGTATTGTAGTAACTTGCCAAAACTAAAGATTAGAGTGGTCTCTTTTAAACTTTCTCCAAATTACCAATTGAAAGCAAATAATATCACAAGGCTAAAGGAACCATTCTTTGGCATGAGTAATGCAAATGGTTAAATGCATGCTAATTATCCAATGGCTAAACATAAAAGTAACATTATTATAAAAAATAAATGTTAGTTTTCTTTGGTTTTTAAATTGATCCAACGAGGGAGGAAGAGTAAGGGTAATTAAAATCAAATTGTTTCATACTTAAATATATTTTGAATTATTATAACATTGCTGTTGAAGACAGGATATGATAGCCAATAATGTGATTGAGAACAAGTTGTCTATGTGGTTTGTGCTCTCATGGGTCTTGTCTATTCAACCTTGGTTGGATAAGTTCATTTTTTTTTATTTTCACTCATGGTGCTCCTATATGCTTGATCTCTTGGCATGTAATTGATGGCATTAAAAGGTTTCTTTCAGAGGAGTGATTTTCAATGTGATGGACTATCATGTTGAGGTATATTGTTGGGGATGGACCAATAATTGGCTTGTATTTTTCAAAAAAAAACACAGTTGTGACATATAACCCATACCATTTTGTTTGAACTTGTAGTTCTATAGGTATCCATCCATAGGCCCAGCTTGGACATCAAGTTTTACTCTCTTAACATTTATGACAATCTGTTAATATTCTTTCTTTTGGAATCGACAATTTGAATCACTACTTCACATTTGATGCCATGACTCATTTTTTCCTGCTACAAGGTAGTGCAAGAAGCGCTCACCTTCTTGGACTGATATAAAGCAAAGCATTTCTTATCTATTGCTGCATAATTTTGACTGGTTAGCTTCGATTGTGCTCTGATTTTTTATTTTTGGGATCAAAATCCCCACGTCTAAAGAACATAGATACTTATACAAATAATGTAATTGTGAACTATACTTTCGATGTCTCGAAGTGTTTGTCATTAATTGATGCTGTTGTTTTGTAGAATACCCAACTTTTAATAATCAAAAGAAGGTTTACCCCATTTTCTGTCTTTTGACAATCTTTGGTTTAGTGGAAGTTAAGATTGCCTTTAACCCTAAAAATCTTTCCTAAAGAAGCTAACGATGCTGAAATTATATTCTTCATTATGAGCATAGAGAGTATAAAATTCTATATATCAGAGTCTTATAGTCATTTATTTGAAATACAGCAATAATTATCAAAATTGTATGTTCAGTATTTCAATTTTTTCCAACCTCAGAAATAACAAGAGCATTAACAGTGAGGAGGCAGTCATCATTTGTGAAGGTGCATGCTTCAAAATCTGGGGACAGAAACAGCTTTGTCATTTGGGTGGTACGTGTAAACATTTTTAAAACTAGTATCTGAGATTTGGTTTGAAATTCTTTCTTGATTTGCAGATTTATCATTTGTTTTTTTTTTTTTGTCAGCAAATAATTGGTGCATTGTAGTTTAGCTTGGTAGCTTGTGCTAAAGATCTTCATTTGCAGCTTGTTGGAATTACATAGTATTGGTTCATCTTCAAGTTTCATATGCCTGAGATGTGTATGCGTTTTGAATGCTATGGTAATGCTTTTGCCTATAATGCAGACATGTTTCTTTCGTCAATTTGGACGATCTGTGGTACGAGCTGATTATCTTTCATTGCGTCGAGCTTTTATCATGGTACATGTCCTTGGTTTTTTGCAATATATGCTTCCTGTGAATTTCAAAGTCAATCTTGATATGGTTACTTTTTTTATCCCACCTCCTACTGATTGATACACCCACTATCTATACATACATACATACATACATATATATATATATAAGAATATGTATATAATTTGACAAAAATTAGCTTTTCCTTCATTTGACTACATAGTCCTGCCCTCTTCTTTGTTTCGTTCATATCTAATTTGACAAATATATAAGAATATGTTATGTGTGAAAATTTTAAGCATCCATTCCTTATGAGCTGTCATGTCATATTGATTTTTGGCTATTTGAATTCCTCAATGTAAGCTGACTTGTAGTTTTTTTTCTTCCTGAACTTTCCGATGGCAGAATCACAATCTTACTTCAAGATATGATTTCCATGGCTATATGATACGTTCCATGGAGGAGGAATTCAAAATGATAGTTGGTGTCAGGTGAGCTGAAGTTTTTACCTGATCTCAGCTTTCTATTGAATTGTTATTAATTCATTTTTTGAACTTGCTTGGCATGAACTCACCATTCCGTTATCTGTTGCACTAAAGTTTGTATTGCCTCATGATGTATGATTGGACGTGAAATATAAAAAATAAACCTGATATTTCTTCAGCAAAAGTACTAACAAGTGTATTTTTGAAAGTAACATGACTGTTGCTAGAAAAGAACAAGAAACAATAGAAAAAATAACATATCTAATTTATAAAAACAAAACGTCCTTGATCAAGTCAATCAAGAAATGTCATTTTTATATTGTAATTTGCGCTTCTAATAGCAGCAATGCAAAAAAGGTTTTTGTTCCCTTTTTGCACTATTCACACATTGTTTCTAGAAAAGTATGATAAATTGCTTTTTTCAAGCATATTTCACTGTGAGTACTCTGTTTTGTTTGAATTTAAGTACTCTTTTCAACATTGCCTTTGTATGTTCCTAGGCTGATGTAAAAAATTGAATTGTTTTATTGCTGAGGGCATATTTTATAAAACAATTGTTATTAACCTACCATCAACATCAAGTCTTATTCTCCCCAATAAGTATTGGTTACATAAATGTTCTAATACTATTGTGCATTTAGCAACTCTTACTATAATATCTTGCAAGTCAAGTCTTTTCTAATTGTTCATTGGAGAGAGTACCTACCAATATGTTGCAGAGCATGATTTTCTTGTCTCTATTAGATTGAGTCATCTAATGTTGGGGATTAATCCACTGATGGTGATTTGGATTGTTTAACGTGTCTATTGGATGGTGGTAATAGAAGAGGTTTTTAGGGGTGGAATCAACTTCAATGTGCGTTTTTAGCTTGCTTGATTAGGTTGGACAAACTGTGTTTGATAAGATGATGGCAACAAAATGCTATTTGATGGATTCTCAAAATGATTTGGTGATCAGACTTGTTTTACTTCTATAGAAAACTATTATAAATTGTTGTAAGATTTTGTTCTCAATCCACGTATTGTATTTTTGGCCCATAATTTTAGAGGTTTGTAATCATCCTCTTGTGTTTTTTTTGGGGAAACCTATTTTGTTAATGAAGTTTGTCTAATTGCAATGTGCTTTTATCATTTGATATGGGATTTTCCACATTACACTTGGTGGAATTCTCTTTTGTGATTGTTCCTTTACTTTGTCTAGTTTAACAAACCCATTATGCTTGATCAATATTTTGTTTTCTAAAGAGAGGTTTTTGAAAAGGTAGTGTTATCTATCTCTTCCATTCCAAACTTGTATCAAAGGAAGGTTCTGTTCATGTCCAAAATGGATTCCCAAGAAAGAAAGCCGATATGGCTTCGAAGAATGACAGTATTTTGTAAATATGTAATGATCTTGAACATATCAACCATTTCTTTCTTTTTTACTCTCCTGAAAGGGACAAAAGAAATATCAGTTGATTGAAAAAGTGGGATCAATGATGAATGCTGCTAAAATAAAGATTGATTATTTTAGGAAAGAATATTGATTTTGGAAGAAGCAAATCGAAGACCTTCAATATCAAAAGAAATTGTGTTAGCACTTACTAGAAGAAAAGCTTTTTTCGATAAAGCAAGAAGAGGGTGATGTTAGAATAGGAGCTTTAAGATGTTTGTACAAAAGAGAATAAATTGTCAAGATAACAAACTTTAGAATAAAGAATAAAACAATTGAAATCTTGTATGATTTTTTTATTATAATTACTTATGAATCTTATTTTAAAGCTCTTCATTAATTTTAAAAGTTCGTTATGCAAGGAGGATAATAAAGTAAATACATCAAGATTTTAAGTTGTTCGATCCTAAACATAGGATCTATGTCCATCCCTTGTCCTAAATAACCAAGTTTCTATTATCAAAACTTTTTTGTAAAAGCGGGTTGGCAAGCCTACAATCATAGAACCAAAAGACCCTAAAATCATCGGGTCAAGTGGCCATACCATTCATTAACGTAAAAGACCATGCAATGTCGGACCAAAATAACTTATAACATTGGGTCAAAATACTCTACAAAAACCTACCAAAAAACCAAACAAAAAACGATCATAACTAATCAAATGCAGCAACTTAAAAGGGTACAAAAAACAAGAATAAAAAATCAAGATATAAATCCTATGACCAATCAAGTAATCTCCTTATGAATATGATTAGAAAGTATAAAAGCACTTAACACTTATGAAGGACCTTACTAGAATGTAATTAATGAGTAGAATGGCTTCTAAAATTCAACCTAGTGCTTTGCAAAAGATCTCTAATAAAGTTGATTTTCAATTTGACATGTTCACAAAAGATTTTCAAATATTCATTAACTATTTCTTCATATTTGGAAGTGTATTTATAGACATTTTGCTCCTTCGTAATGTCTATAAAACTCACTTAGTAACTCTTTAATGTCTATAAGTGAATTTTCTATTCTGATTAACCTAGTTATTACAGGTTCTATGAATTTGATGTATCGTACGTCAATATTGGCGTATCGTACGCAATCCTTGGGATTGAGTATATGTGGTGCATGAGGAGGGCATAGAGTGTTGGCATGTGCGTAGGCATTAGTATGTATGCTTTGAGTCATTTCTAAGGAATTTTAAAAAATGTATTATAAGGATTTTTAAGGCAAGTATTGAATAGTTGTAATTGTGAGCCAACCCTTGTCATGCCAAATGTAATTAATTATATGTTTCATGTATGAGAAAACTCTTGGTGTTTTAAAAAACTTTTTTAGTATAGATTTCACACTCTTATGATCTCACTTGTTTAATTTCTAATATCTCATGATTATTGTCATAGATTCACAAGCTAAAACCAATAAAAATGTCTTCACAAAATGCACTTGGATGACAATTACATCATCTCAATTGTATTAACAATGATGCTCAATCGTTATGTCTAGGTCAATTATGATCTCTTTGAACATATTGCCAATGAGCATAAATCAAAAACCAATGCTCTCTAAATACTTCACTAAGTAAGCTTATGAGATGATTTTTGAGAACATTTAATAGGAAAATATTAGTTCACAAATAAGATGTTTTTTTCTTCAAAATTAATCACACAATGGCCAAAGATTCAACAGGTGATATGTTGGAGTAACAAGCATTAGGATTAATTTATTTACATTGATAAGAATTGTGAGTTTTAAGTTCATTTAAGAGAAAACAATAAAAGTTAGGTGAAAGTCTTATACAATATATGTTAAGAAAACTTGCATCAAACAAGGTCTATCTAGTGTATTGGCTGTTAAATCTAAAGATAGTTGAAAGAACTTCTGCGATAGATCATATTAATGAGTACAATTTATTTTTAACTTAGTTGATTATTATGGACATTAGTTTTGATGATGAGTTAAAAGCTCTTTTTTTGTATCTTTTTTACTTGAAAG
The DNA here is from genome assembly GCA_023846275.1 of Vanilla planifolia. NCBI lineage: Eukaryota > Viridiplantae > Streptophyta > Magnoliopsida > Asparagales > Orchidaceae > Vanilla > Vanilla planifolia. Next base: position 12,119,591 of record CM043871.1, on the reverse strand, counting down.
TTGTTATGCAATTATAATGCCAATTGTTTTGGCTGAAGAAAATTAAAGTTTCAAGAAATTTGGGATTTGATTCTCAACAAGGATATCTGCAAATGAGAATATTACAAATCTTTCAAGACATTCTATGTACATTTTTAACATCGACAAATCTAGGCTAAAGTTTAGAAGAAGAAATAAATCAAGTCCCGAAAATGAACTTGTCCATTATACCATGATAAAAATGGCCATTTGAAAAGGATTTGAAGAACCCAAAAAAAAATGAAATTAGAATGGAAAAGGGGAAAAATCTGTGAATGTTGTTGTTGAGGAAGACTTCCTAGTGGGTGTATTGTTATTTGCAATTGATAATCCTATTGTCTTGGCTTTGAGGAAGGATGGTGTTCATCTCTAAAAGTGGGGCATTATAGATTTGGTTAGATCAATAAGATGAGAATGATGATAACGGCATCAAGGGTTTATTTCTTAGTGTAAGTTTGTGAATGTGGGCATTTATGATGATTGTATTTTGGGTAATACAAACTGAGTAGTTTCTCAAAAATTAGAAGAGAACCAGTGAAGAACAAATTGAAGTTGTTTCCTATAAATGTTTGGGACTCGACTAGATAGTTCCCTTGGAGGATCACCATTATGTTTCTTTCATTGAAGATTCCACTTGGAAGGTATCAATTTATTTTCTAAAAGATAAATTTGATGATTTTTTAAACTTAAAAGAAGTGGACGGTTGAATTAGAAGCTGTGTTGATAAAAAGTAAAATATATAAATTAGACATTGTTGGCGAGTGTAAAAATAGGTAACCTAAACAATTATATTTTGGGCATAAATATAGTTAAGACAGTATTGAATGGCCCATATTAGAAAGGAATTGTTGAGAGAATGAATAAAATTCTGAATGAAAGTTCAAAAAAAATGGGAGTTCCTATTGTCTTGCCCAAACCTTTCTAAACAAATGCAATAAAAATAACTTTTCTACTCAATATAGGAGCTTTAGTTCTATCAAATATCAACTTGTCTAAAGAAGTGTAAACAAGCAGGAAAGTACATTTTTCTTATGGAAGTTTTCTTTGATGTTTCTTATGGGGATGTGAATACTAGAAAAAGAGATATATTAGATTTCGAACTACAAAAATGTTATTTTGTTTGATGTGGGAATGATTATTTTGGTTATTGATCCTATGATGAATATAATAATAAAATAATTAAAGAAAATGATGTAGCTTTTGAGAAGAGTAATTCTTTTTTTTTATTTTATTTTTTTAAGTTTAGACCATGGTCTATGTATTATATTTTAAAATAGTTTTAAGTACAAAAGTTTTATTCTTCTAGTGTTTCACAAAAATCACGTAGGATGGATATCCCTCATCATAGGTTGTCACCAAAAATAAATTTTCGTCTACTAAGTTAGCCATGTTATCTTTCTCGTACATTCTCATATTTATGAGAGATTCTAGCATTTTGACAAGTATACAAAATATGAGCTTGCCCAGATCACCCTCTAGCTACACTCCATACATCATATTGGCTAAGTTATGGCCACATTAGCTACCTTTTAAGCACCCCTTAACTCCAACATTGAGCTGCATGTGAGTGGATCAATCTACCCACATCAATAGAGTTCTACCAGCTTGATGATGCACAATTCCAATGTTGGTCATGTCTCTCTTCTTGATGGAGCTTTCTAAGTTGACCTTGATTTACTTGGTATGAGGAGATACCATAAGGATGAAGAAGGGTAATAGGGGACATCAAGACATAATGGAGTCTAACCCTCAAGGATGGATTGAAGATCACAAATAGAGTCAAGGACAAGACATCTCAATAATCATAGAAACGGATGGCTTCTCATCAAGATGATAATTAGAGCCCATTAGATGTCATAGTGGTAAAGGGTTGTTGGAAAGACCTAGTGAACATGACCATGTATGTTTATAGTGACAATAACTACAATAAAACACAAAAGGCTAGCAAGATCGACAGGAAGAACAAAATCCAGGAAGGCCAACATCTATGGTGATATTGGAAATGATATCTACATAATATAACCATAAGGATTTCAAGTAGGTTGCAAACAAAATCTTATGCATCCATGTAAGAAGAGCTTTAAAGCTCTAAAATCAACTCAAAGGTAGCAATGCAAGAAGTTTGATGTTTTCATTTGTGTTAAGACATACAACAGATGTGAGTTGAACCATTGATGTTATTTCACATGGAATGACTCAAGCAACTCATGCGGTTAAGATGAAGGGAAATCAAAGCTAGATTACCAATCTTTGCTTCATGGATAATGACCATGGAGTTGATGTCGGTGATGAATTGTTAACCGATGCTTTTCCCTCTTATGCTCAATTAGAACTTATTTGTTCCTTTAGTTTTTAAAGAAGCAAAGTGCTTGATGAAGTATTTCAGTGACCATTGTATCTTATTGCTATTCACATAAAAATGATATATTAATTTCAAATTGTAGCATGAGGAATATTTGTAAGTTGAAATTATAAATTATTAGAAGAATTTGAGATGAATGATTTGAACATACAATCAGATTTTTGGGATAAAAATTGTAATGAATAAATATGAAGGAACCCTCAAAATTATAACAACAAAAGTTTGTCATAGAGTCTTTGGATAGTTTTAGAGTTAAAGATAAAAACTAAAAAAGTACTCAATTAGGAGAATATTTCAAGTTGTTAAATGGTTGATCATTAATAATAGATGATGAATAGCAATACATAGCATAGGTATCATATACATCAATAATTGGTAACCTTATGTATATTATGGTTCATGTTTGGTAGCCTAGGTGTTGGTTATGCAATAAGAATTATGAGCAAGTACGTAACAAATCTAGGCTTAGAGCATTTAGTTGTCAAGTGTTAGCGTAAATCTTCAAGGGCACTTTAGGTATGGCATTTTGTTTCAGGAGGCATAAAGTCTCTTTTTAGGAATATGTACATGCAAATTTATGCATTGTTGGAAAACAGGAAAAACACTCAGGTTATGCTTTACATTAAGTAGATTTAGGAGTTATCAATGCCAAGACGTCATCAGTGAGTTTCATTTGTCAACCATTAAGATTGAACATAAGACTATCTCTGAATTAAAGAGAGGGTACGATTAATGAACCTTTTGAAGGAGATTGATAAGAAACAAAACAATGCATTGTTCAATGACAATCAAAGTTCCATTTGTTTGGTGAGGATTCAGTTTTTAACTTAAGCATATACAACTCAAGTATGATCATTTTGAGGAATTGATAGATGACAATGTTGCTTGAAAGAATCCTTGTAATTAGAAACCTAGTAGACCTGGTTACTAAGATGTTTATTATTGATAAATTGAGATTATGTAGTGTTTATTCTCTATACTGAGTGATTAGGAGTAGAGATGCATTGGAAAAATGATGTTTAAAGACAAAAACAAATATTGAATTTGGGGACAATTAAACTATTTTGAATAAGCAATTTTGAAGTAGGAGATTGATAACTTGTGGTGCCAAATTTCCTTTTCTACAATAGATCAAACCATCCAATGTTGGAGAATGGATCATTTGATAAGTGCTTGAATCGTATCATGGGTTTAACAAATTATGGAATCAGAAGAGTTTTTTGGTTTTGGAATTGGATTGGCTGATAAGCATTGTCAAACTGCCAATTTAGGAGGAAAAATTTGAATGTCCATTAGATTGGATGGTGACAATAGAATGCAATCTTGATAGTGGATTAAATGGTGATGGTGAAATTGTATTTTGATAACATAGGATCGAGCATTAGATTGTCCAATCGAGATGGTAATGAGATTCTCTTTTTTTTTTTTTTGCTCTAAAAATTTATTATAAATAATGATGTGTGATTTAAACCCCAATCCAACCATTGTATTCCTGGTCCACAACTTTTAGAGGTTTATTGTCTACCTCATGTATCCCTTTAAAGCATATTTTGATAATGAAGAATTTGCTAGTGTGGCATGGTATCTCTTTGGATTTGATGTTTCCACATAAATCTTGATGTGTTCTCTTCTATTCATGTTTCTTTATGTTATTCATTTGATTTTTCAATTGGTTTGTGCTCATTTCATCATTTTTCTTTTGCTTGTTGAGAGGCATCATCTCTGTGAAGGCATGTTACTATCTCTTTAATTCTCAATGCCAATAACTCATAACATGAATAATGAGTTTGTGCATGTTTAATGAGTAAATTATCATATCTTATTATCATTAAGCTTATCATTAATCGATGACACGCTCCTTTTCCTGTTTATTGTTGTTTATTATATCATTTCCAATATAGCTTCTTATCTATTCCAACATCTCTATGCCTACAACACTTATTTATTAGTGTCTTGAACTTCGTAGGCTAATCTTCAGTATCATAGAATATATTTGTTTTTATTGTAATCTTATAAAACTCACTCTCCTATTAATCAACCAAACTTATTTTAGTAGCCGTAGGATTATCCATGTTTTCAGGGTGCATTATTGTCTTGCAATTTTCTTTCACCCGTTGACACTTTCTTTATATGAAATCTTGCAGTGTGCCTCTATGGGGTTTTGTGGTGGCATTCATGCTGTTTAATGTAAATGGTTAGTCGTTATTACCCTTTCCACCTTACACTTCACTTCTAAAATCAAAGTGCAAAGAGGTGAACATCTTCTGGAATCTTTCCTTTTCATGTCTCTTAAGTAGCATTGTCATCTTGCAGGGTCTAACCTGTATTTCTGGATAGCTATCATGCCTATTACTGTAAGTGCTAAACATTGTCTTGAACGCAAAACACCTGATGAGCTTGGTTGGAAAAGAAAGGGGAAGGAACTTTTATCGCTGAAATGACTTGTGTTCACAGCTCGTTCTTCTTGTTGGTGCGAAGTTGCAGCATGTAATAGCCACCTTAGCACTGGAGAGCGTAGGTATAGCTGGAAGTTTCTCCAGCTCAAGCTTAAAGCCAAGGGATGAGCTTTTCTGGTTCAAGAGACCTGAGCTTTTGTTGTTGCTGATCCATTTCATTCTTTTTCAGGTCAGTTTCGCTAATTTAACTAGCAATATGAGAGAACATATAAGAACCATCTTTGCTAACCTAAATGTTACCACTTGCAGAATGCATTTGAATTGGCTTCATTTTTCTGGTTCTGGGTACTCTTCTCCCTGAAACCTATGTTATTCCTTAGAAATTTCTATTCTATTAGATATGTGCTTGCCTTTTTTCTTCGCTGTTGAGATTGAGCAGGAACTTTCATGAGGCTAATCCTTTTTCAAATTTTAACAGTGGCAATTTGGTTATGATTCGTGCTTTCTTAAGAACCATTGGCTGGTGTATGCCCGACTCATTTTAGGGTACACAAATTTTTAAGCTATATTGTTTCACACTTTATGTGATATATTAGAGCATGATGTTATCTTTTCTTCTTCCTGAAGGTTTTCTGGACAGTTTCTTTGCAGTTATAGTACATTGCCCCTCTATGCTTTGGTCACACAGGTAGCATTCACGAGTCACAGCTTATTAATATGCTTTTGTTTTCCATTAATGTTACTTAGCTTCTGTCCGTTAAAGAGTTTGTTGTCATTGGTTTCCATCTTTATTTGAATAAGATAAACTCACACAAGTTTTTTTCTTACTTGAGTGTTGTTAAATGATTCGATATGTTTGCAATTACTGTTACTAATGTAGCTAGCAAAACACGGGTAGTATTGTGTTTCTTAATGACTACTAAACTCTTTCAGCTGTATGGATCTAATAGAAGGAACCTTGGATGATAACTAAACTTTATATTCTTGTTTTGATTTATCTATACATATCAGATGGGCACAAACTACAAAGCTGCGTTAATTCCACACAGGATCAGAGAAACCATGCATGGGTGGGGCAAGGCAGCAAGGAAGAGGAGAAAGCATCGGCAAGGGATCGACGAATCCACAATTCACACGGAGACGAGCACGGTGTTCTCGATCGAAGAAGATGAGCAAGACCCATTTGAGGATTCTTCTGAGAATCCTTACTTGAAAATTGAACTGCAACCTGCAACCAACTGTGGTGCAACTTCAGTTGTCAGTGATAATTCAACAGTTTATAGCTTAGATTCCAGCCATGAAAGCTCTGGTGTGCCTTTGCTGAAATCCTCTTGCTCTGTTCCCTCTTCGCCATCTGCATCAGGGCTTGAACATAAGATATTTAGATCTGTTTCGATGCCTCCATGAGGGGTATGAATGCTTGGTAGTTTATGTTTCCTGCAATTACTCTGTTTTGTTTCACTTCTCAGCAAAACTGAGTTCAACATTTGTGTATATAAAGAAGAATATAATAGAATGAAGGTTTAGATGTATGAATCTAGTACCAGTAAATGTGATCTTAGTTTTGTAGGGTGGTTTATGTGCAAATGTATCTCAAAACTTTCAATTGATATCAATAAGAGAAGTTTTTAATATTCAATTCACAACTTCATATAGCAATTATCATGGCTCTTGAGTGCAAATTAATATGCATACATGAAAAGAAAAAATAGATTTCTTTTATTTATCTATTTATTTATTTATTTATTTATTTATTTGCAGTGTTTACAATTTGTTATCATATTCTGTACTCTACTTCAATGCACTACAGTACTCTAAGATAAATGCTTTCAATTGAATGGAAATAAAAAAAGGAACCATTTACAGCACAAGATAATCACCTTCTCATCTTAAAGTCCAACGTTTATTCTATATTGGTGTTTTAATGTGCTATGATGCAGAAAAATGGCTACATGGTATTATAAAAAAGGTGAAATGTTAACAAACTTCACTTTGTGATGACAGGAAATGTTGCTTGGTTTAAAAAAATTATTGATGAAAAAGAATTTTAATTTTTTTAAAATGGATTAAGATTTAATTTTTTTTTTCAATAAAATACTGAATAAAATGCATAAATGACATATTTTAGATGTCTAAAAATCATACTCTTTTCCTATAATAGTCTGTCTCTTAGCAAGGTATGAATATAACATAACCGTTTCCCTGAAATTTGAGAATTATGCATCTTATTTGATTTTTGTATCTTCTCTTTAAAGAGCAAGACTTATATCATATGAATTATAATTCATTAACATAACTATAATAGAACTTGTTTACAATGACAATAAAAAGACCTATAAGCAAAGAGTTTGTAGAATCTTTCCTTTTTTCTCATTCCAAGATAATAAATACAAATTCATCAAGGAAGAGATGAAGAAAAAGGCCTAACTAAAAAGGCATAACATCTTGATGAAAAAGGATAAGACTAATTAGATGACTATCCATCGTTTACAACTCCTTTCACTTTCTCATAAACTTTCTTTGTTAGTGTTACTAGAACTATTTGCACATGCTTGAAAACTAGAGTCGGTTTGTAATCAACTACAATTTGATAACAATTTCAATAACAAAAATAATATGATCAGATATTTTGGAAAAACATGTGTTCATATAAGTTGGAATTTGATACCGATTAACTCTTACACGTATTGATTAGGTCAAACAATTGAAAAGAGGAAACGACTTATTCTTTCATCTATGCCAAATATAATACTATTGATAGAAGACAATATTGGGTAGATCTCAACAAAATAACGAATTCAATCTCCTCATGACAGGGGTGACTTCAATGTCATTATTGAATTGGAGGAATATAAAAAAAATACCTAATAGGATCTTAGGGCAATGGAAGAATTTTGTGATAACATTCAACATTGTGGACTTACCCATCTCCCTTCTTCAAGCCCCAGTTTCACAAGAACAGGGATTAGGAATGATCAAACAAGACGTCCACATGGTCATAAAAGATTTTTTTTTTGGTTGGCACACCAATTCCAAAAAGTCTGGTTAATGCCAATATTTCGATGATTTTCAACCAATCTATCCTTGTTAATGCTTGGAAAAGATTTTTTTTGAGAATATACGCATGCTTTTTATAGGAAATTTTGCACAAGATAATTTCTCCAAATTAACATGGCTTTGTGAAGGATAAAGGCATTGAAGATAACTTATTTCTAACACAATAATTCATTTAATCAATCAACAGAAAAACAGAGGTGTAAGTCATATAATTAAATTTGACATAAAAATAACCTTTGATCGTCTTTCTTGGAAATTTGTACATGTTTTTAATGAAATTTGGTTTCAACCAGCAATCTATACATCTCATCATATTCTCTATTGTAAATGGTTCATGGTCATTAGTGGATACACAAGCAAGGCATTCCATGTAGAAGGCTAAAGATAGTTTTATCTCGCCTAATGTGAGGTCAACTTCTTCCATAAATAAAAGCCTCATGTAAACAGCACAAAAAGAGGCCATCTGATAAATTCAGTAAAAGTTCTCAGCTTTCCATTGATGTACTAACCAAACATTTCCGGTAGTAAATAATACACTATATAATACATGTAACTAAGATGCATAGGTTAAGCATTTTGCATTGCAATGAAGAGCAAAACAATGTGGTGACAAAATATGAGCAAGAAAAAAACCACATTTGTATTTCAAGATCCCTGGGTAAGTCTCTGCATTTCTCCTTGGCCATCAAGGGTCTCCATGAGAAGGGAAGGAGCAAATTGTGCACTACCTTGATGCTCATCTGCATCCTGGCAGAAAGAGATGATAATGGTATCAATCGACATCTCCACAACTACAAAGAAAAGCGTTGCAACAACATAGCCGAGTCCCCAGCATACCTGCACCACATGATTTTTTTACATTAGCTTTGGTACAAATATTTTACATTATGTTTGGTACAACCGAGTACTTTTGACTTGGATGTCATGTTCTCTTGGGCAACTAATCTTGTAAAGCAAAGACAAATTGGCACCATTTCAATTCTCTGTTTATCTCTACCATATAATTCAAAGGGACAAAAGTTCTGAACTAGCTTGTCCTCCCATGAGTTTCTTTATACTAGAGGTTGTTGAGTAATCAAAAGGTGAGTGATAAATCTGTACCAGCATAAAATCCGTGCACAACAAATATAATGTTAAGCAATAAAATTTCATATAAGGGGCATAATTCAATCTGAAGCAGGCAACAGAGATGAGTTCAAGGTTTCAAAAACAATAGAAATTAACACTTGTTTGTAGCTCTTAAATAATTAAATTCATATAACTGTAGTTTCTTATTATACTAATTATAAGGTTATAGGAAGAATTGTCTCATATGGAATGTTTACTAATTTGTGACAATAATATACAAGTGATGATCTTTATCGGTATTCATATTGGACCCAACTTAGCCCCTTCCTCATCATATTAATTCTTGGGTTACACAAAACATTGCACACATTAGACGTTCAATAAGCTGTTTATATATTAGTGATAGTTTTAAATTTGCTAATTTAAGTTTTTTGATTGATAAATATTTATATTGAGTCCAATTTGATGCTCAACATGTTACTCTCCAAGTTAGTGGGTGAGAAGCTGACAAGCCCACATAACTTTTGAGATTAATTCAAGATTAGTTGTTTCTATTTTAAACAATTCTTATAAAAATTTGATTTTATATTCAAATCCCACTTTATTTAAAATTCCATTGCAACTCCTACAGGCTTTAGATTATTTTATAATGAATATTGATGAATATCTAGCATGTCCTTTATTAGAGAGAGGTCTTTCAAGGTATTGCAGCCCTATATCTCAGGGCCTTGATTTTCATGGATTTTTATTCTTTTATTTCCTATTTCTCCCTTCGTCACCTTCCATTAGCTTTTGTCTCCACAATATCTCATATGACAAATTAACATCAAAACCTATCTTGAGGCCTTCAAACTTATTGAAGGGCCTCTTCCAGGCCCTCTGCAAGCCATCACTTCTACCAAGACAATAATGTTTATGTAGTCTCTTCTAATCTTTAGACAATGACACATGGCTAAGACGACCAACTTATTCTTGTTTGTATCTTGAACTTTGTTGATGTGATTGTTCCAATCTAGACTGCCTATTCTCCAGATACAAAGAGAAAGGGTATACTCTGAATTTAGAGAGAGAAATAAGAGAGAGAGGGGGTTTCATTCAGGTCCTTGTCTGATATTTTATAAATTTTGGATAGTGGCAAGAACACTCTTTCCTAAGGGATTAGATACCCACTTTTTTTGGGCACCACTTGTAATCAATGACTTGATTTAGTTTATCAATAAGTTTGCCTCATGACTGGTTTGAAAACTCAAATCTCACTCATCAAAAGACGGATATGTATAGAGGTCCCTAAGCCTTCACACATAGAGAACTCATAAATGTCGTATGATGCTCTATATGATGTAACACTAAAACATACGAAGGATGGAGGAGAAACCCAATATAGTTTATTAAAATATGGGATTCTTCCACAATTTAAAACAATCCCAATTGTTATGCAACTAAAATGAGACAAAGGGAGAAACTAGATAAAATTTTTAAAAAAATACTATAAAATAATTAGAGCCAATTGCCTTATGCAATCCATAGGAAAATGATTGATGTAGTCAAGCAACCACTTATTATGTCCCAATATACTAAAATTATAAAAAGGTACATATAAGATCTATCAATCATTTAATCTACCAACGTATTTATCTAGGTTGTTGAAATAATATGAGGTGTCTGGATTCCTAAAAGTGTTGTAGTTCATTCACAGATAATCTCACTAGAAGTGTAGTCGACTAACTAAATGCATCTAGATGCAACCTATGTTGACAAAATGTAAATTTGCTAACATAAAAGCTTAGCTTTTCATCACATTATCTCAAACTAGATGAGGCTAAGTCAACCATATACGTGCATCTATTACAACTAAAACAACAAGTTTGCAACATCTATTAAAAATCTACCAAATTCTCATGCTTCAACTCCCCCTTGATGGGACTTGTCCTCGATGAAAGTGAGAGCAAGCTTTAATGTATCTCTTAGATGTTGTAATGCTGCTGTAAAACCTTAGTTGATCTTCGTTCTTAAGGAGAGAATGGAATACTTGCCACCGTACTCACCAAAGGTAAATACCGCTTCAACCAAACTCAACCCACAAATATTTGAAATGTTTTCTGACGTCTTACATGTGGGTTGATGAAACAAATAGAAGAAAGTCACTCACAAGGGGAGGGGAGGGAAAAAGGATTAAAACCTCACTAGGTATTGTTATGATGCCTCATATATAATAAAATCAAGTAATGCAACGATGGCTCCAAACCTAAAAACCAACCTAGAAGCATCAAAACAACGCATTTGGTTCGACATCTCCAGCAACTTAATAGACCAACATTCTTATTGAAATTACATACATTGATACACATCCATATATATCACCATGATGTCAAAAAAGAGCTTCAACTAATTTTACATTAGTTAAAATTAAGTTTTAATTGAGTTATGTAGATGTAATGCACGTTGGAGTGGAATAAAACTAAGCTCAAAACTTATTCGCAAAAAGTAAAGGGGCAAAAAATAAAGAAAATTACTCGTAAGCAAAGTCGCTTATTTTACCAATAAATCATGAAAATTTTATCTTTTCATAAGAAATGAAAAAAAAAAAAGATTATGGTTTAAGAAATTTAACTTTAGTGGCTCTAATAGATTGACTATCTCGCATGAGTACTTGTAGGGTTCCTTAGTGGTTCATAGTCATCAAAATGTGAAGCTTTGTTGCAAAGTTGTGATGATCATATACTATATAAGTGATAGCATCATGATTCTAACATAAAAGGTGTATAAAGGATGAAATTGAAAAAGACAGATCCTTAAAATCTAGTATGATTATCTTTATATAAGCATGCCTGCTACCCCTGCTTTCTTCCCTTGCTTGCTTTCCAGCTCGATCCACTCTTCTGTCTTTGTCGGGACAACTATGTCAAAGTTGGAAAGATCTGCAATCTTTCCATTTCCATCGAATATAGATGGAAAGTCAAGATAAGATAGAATAGCTGTCCATTCCTTCCAGTCTTTTTTTTTTTTTTTGATTGGTATTGGTATGAAGACCAAAGGGAGACTTGCTCCTACAGAAGATCTTGTTTCTTCTCAAGTGGAATCAGTCTAAGTCAAAGGAACTTAACCTAAAAATTTTTGTATAAAACTCCAATATAAGGGCAATAATCTTTACTATCTCCATTTTTCTTAAAAGTATAAACCCTTGGGAGTGTTTCGTTGACTTGAGGATGAAATAATGAGGGTCATAAGCTATAAGAAGATTGTTAGACTCATCTATAAATAAGAATAGATCTAAGGGGTGCTCTAAAGATTTGGTATAGTAAGAGGAAAACATCAAAAGAAAGTATAGAGCCCAATACTAGACTCTCTTCACTAACATGTTGACCTACTACAAAAATAATGTTTATCAAGTGTGATGGCTCCAAATAATACATCGCTCCCTTAAAGGGATAGGCTTGAAGCCCTCCATAGTTGGATCCACACAAGATGTAAGAGAAATAAGTTAAGATCCTCCACAAGTGAAGTAAAAAGTTTTTGAAAGAATCTATGGAAGACAATCAACATCTTTTAAAGCTTCTAACTCCTTTTCTGGATGAATCGCTTCCACTTCAACTCCTAAACATGCGTCCCCTAACACAATATAACCTGTAATAACGTCTCTCATGTGGCATTGAGTAGCAACATTCCCAAGCAAATGACATCTATAACACTAGGCAAGCACATAAAAGCTTGAACGAATCGACTTTCATGGGAAGAGATGGGATAATGGGTTAGTACTAGTGGAAGAACCAAAATAAGTGGAGGAAGGCCTAGAAACAAGGTGTGAACTAGGGTCTAAACTATGGTAAACCCTATGTTGAGACTGCTCCACTTCATCGACAACTTTATAGGATTTCTCTATAGTACACATGGTGCCTTGTGTTAGGTGTTACTATTGTCTCAAAGGTTGACCTATGGAGATCATGGAATTGTATTGTTTGAGTCTCATCTCAAGTTCCATCTTTGAACTTATAAATGGTCTACTCCTATCAACATATTGCTACTCAAAGTTGTTTATAAAATATAAAACGAGGTTAATTTAAATTAGGCAAATTGACAATATCACTAAACATGACATCATGTCATCAAAGTCATTTTCCATTCTCCATTCCTAATCTAAATAAGAATTTGGGTTTAAAAACCAAATTTAAAGACTCTAATTTGTTGGCTCACTGTATGATCCTAATCCTCATGATGTGATTATGTGAATGTGAATGAGGTCATGATGGTGACATGAATGTGAGTCCCCATGTAAAGAGTTTATATGTGAGAATTTAATCTAAATAAGTTGAAATACCTTTCGAGGACAAAACCCATTTTGATAAATATATGACAATCAAATCGAACAATTCTTCAACATTATAAGATTATGTTATAAAAAAATCACTTTGAAAGAATAGAACAAGGAATGAGAAAGTTTGACTAAAATAAAAAAGTTCAGCATAATAACTGAGCGTATGGAGTCAAAAAGAGGCAAGTGATAGCAAATGATACAAGGTGAGACAGGTAGTCAAAGGTTTTCAAAAAAATTATAAATATCAATATATAGATATTTTCTACATGGATGTGAAACTAAGTATTATCAAATAAGCATCGAGTACAACACCTATAGAAAATTTACATCTAAAGTAGTATGCGTTGTTCATTTTCAAATGGTTATCAAAGAAAACTTTGTTTGCAAATTAAAGAACTTGTATGATTTTTAAGTTGGCCTGAGACAATATTACAAGTTAGCACACTCATTTTGGAAAAAATAAGCACAATAACACTTATTATTGCATGTGGATTATAAATTTATGGCAAGATCAAGCACTGAGAAAATTCACAAGTTACAACAGTCTACACCATTTTAAATGATGAATTTAGCAACTGCAAATCATATTCTTGGGATGAGTATTACAAGGGATGAATTCAAGACTATTCTAGGATTATGCAGAAATATATTGAAAGGTGGGTGTTTAGAATTCATGATGCCAAACACCAAATATGCAAATATTATCTTTTTAAATTGCCAAAAATCTTATCACTAAGGGAAAGGGAGGAGCGCAAACACAAGAATTCAGTCTCACATATGTCAACAATGGGGAAGGTGAGCTACATCGGGAAATGAATTGTAACTAATGATTCAAAACTATCGATGTTACAATTTGATGATGAACAACCAATTGGGGCATCAATGCTCAATTGTTTAATTGTATTGAACACTTGGATGCACATCAAACCATGGTACTAATCCAAGCTCAACAAGAACCACATTTATCCTTTAGATCAAGATGATTATGTGATAGTGACAAAACTTGTGCTTTTGGGCTAGCATAATAATTAGATTGTCCAATTTATGTATCATATTATATTATCAAGGTAATTAAATCATTCCACATGTGAATTGAATGGTGGATAGAACATTTATTTCAATGGTATGAGAACATTGTATCATTTGATATCATGGTCCGATGGTTTGATCAAGACATTGAGAGATCGATGCACTATTAAAAGCTCTGTCAAAAAAGGGTTATGATATGATTCATGCTATAACTAGAGTGGATTAATGATCTAAGAGGTTGAAAACCATGCTCTTCAAGCTCCACTAATAAGCATCCTCTTTCGTTACAAAAATTCTCTAAGTGCAACAATAGTTTTACCTAAGATTGGAGATTTTTTGGGCTAAATCTTGCAGGATTTTCTTTACAAGTTTCTCTTAGCCTTTTCTAATTTCTAATTTTGAATTCCAATGGTCTGTCTACGAGGTGTTCTTGCCCCAAGTCTTCAACTACAAACCTTCTTTTTTGAGTCACAACAACAGAATTGAAAGCATGAAAATGGCAAAAAATTATAAAAGAAAGGAGAAGAGGGTTTTGCCATTAAGAGATTAAATCCCTTAAGAAGTTTTCCTTCAAGGAATTCTAAATTCAAGTTCTAAAATCTAGAGTTTTGAATTTGAGAATTCTAAACTACTTCATATATTTTTCTTATTCTTTTATATATAAATTTAGATACAATATTTTATTACAAATTAAAAAATACATGTGATTTTGACCAAAATATAAAGTTTCGCAAATTCCATACCGCAAGCAACCTGACCCCACGAGTGCAAACTGCCTGCTTACTTTTTCCTAAGTCAGGGCATTATTCACATATGCAAGTATTGTTCACATGCACAGATAATCCTTCCAACACATGTTGACCATGGCGGTGCAATAGGTCCACCTACTATGCACATGTGGAGAGCGTCTACTGTAGGTGGCTGACACGAGTGCACGTGCATGGTCCCTCACGATCACATTCCCCCAACATGCGTAGGAGTTTGGCGTGCCGCACTTTTGACATGCATGCGTGAGCCTTCCTAATGCGCCTGCAATTAGGCACCATGAGCGGCCCAGTACACAACTCTTGCAGCTTCGTGATGTGAAGACGATTTTTATGTTTTCTCTCCCCCTTGATTTTTTTTGTTCACATTTTTTGGGTTTAATAAACCTAGAATTGGGCTCTTGATCACCTGATGTTTGTTGCACTATTGCTTTTGATTCCAAGCCTTTGTTTCATAATAAAATTGTTTTCTTTCTTTAGCTTTAAGTAAAATAATGAACAATAAAAAAGATATGCTCAAGCCAACATCATCATTAACTTTATAACTAGGTTCTTTATTATGGACTTACGTCAAATAAGAACCCAAATTGAATCTAATGTATTCTTAATCAAATATTCAATAACATTATGCTTAACTTTCAACATGAAATGAATCCTATACTCACTAACTGTGTTCAATAGTTTTCCACTACTCTCCCCTGTGTAGTTCATATTATTTCCTACATATCGTTTTAACTTTTAGTCAAGGTTTTTTTCTTCAAAACTTGTTTATAAGCTTTTTGTTAGTTTAAATTATGCAGAACAGTGGCTCTAACTTTAGCCACAAGTAGTTTTTTTTTTTTTTTTTTTGAAAACTTAATTGCAAGCCATTTGTTCAGCAGCAGAACCACAAGATGTAGGCGGGCTGAGACAATTTCCAGCATTTTATATGCATACACTGAACTCTTTCTGTTACAAACAGCATAGCACTGGATTCGATGATCACCAAGATTGTTGTCCACAACCATTGGTTAAAAATTCTGTTTGCCAAGAATCAAAACTGTAACCAGACCTATCCAGTAAGTAACCTCCCCTTGACCTCACCTACATTTCAGCTTGAAGGTTGTTCTACACCTTTTCTGTACGCTGTACTTTTGGGCTATATATTAACCAAATTATGGAAGCAAATATCAAATCACCTCAACTATATGCACAGAAGTAATAGGAGGTACGTGAAGCATACATTTCTATATAGCTTTAGAACTGAAATCTTACCAGAACAGGAAACAAAGGGGAAGAAATCCTATTATGTGCGGATTTATACTTGTAAGAGTCTAACATGAGGAATGCAAACACAGCACAGAAGAGGCTGACACATAACTTTCCAAGAACGAGAATGATATCTCCAATGACATTTACTTTTCCAATGCACAAAATGTTGTTCATTATTAGACCCGTAGCAATTGAAGAAGCCTTGCAGAATCCTTTCCCAGTGATAGCAATCTGCATAGCACAAGGAATAAAAATGGAAAAGGCAGCTTAGTTCACCAGATGTGTACAACTTCCATGAACAAAAGACGCAGAACTAAAACAAGAATTCAGAAACTAACCATAATATATGCACTTCGATTAACAGATCTCAAAGTCCAATTAACACATCCAAGAACGCACTTTGAAGAGTACAATGTAACTTCCTCCACCCGACTCACAGGAACAGCATTCGAAATTTTTAATTTTCGACGGAGTGACTCAAGTATAATTCTTATAAACTCTACAAAGGGCAATACCAAGGAACCAAGAGCAACAGATCCAAGGTTGTACCGCATGAGACGCCGCATGGATGCAACAACAGGAAGATAAGCAACATCTTGCTGCAAAAAGAAAATGCCACTACCTAAAGGCAGTCCAAATCTCGGTTTAATGAAAATTTGAAGAGGGGAACAATTGTAGGAGTTTGAAATTTTCACATGCTCAATGAGTACTATCTCCAATATGTTTTACCAGAAAAGAGAGGAACTATGTTATGTATTATAACAAACAGCTATGAAATTTGTCTACATTAATTTGCAGACTACAAACAAACTTTCTGCAACTAATATTTTAGGGCAGCAAACAGCTAAGGTGTCGTGGACCTGGATTGCTCAACCCATACGCCAAGATCAGCTATTCAGAACTAATAATCCAGTATTATTGCAAAGGCTAGACAATCTAGCATTGTTTTTAAGCTAAACTAGCCATCCATATCACAATTAAAAGTCCATAGATGGATATTTTTAAGATAAGTTGCAAGATGATTAAGGAAGCATCTACCACACTGAAAAGTTCAGACTTCCTTTGATGATATCGTTTTGCTCAAACTAAACCATTGCTAGTCCAGACAATACTAACAAAATTCCCCAAAGAATCTTGCCCATGATTATGAAATGGAGAAGAATTTGCATCTATTTTTCGGGGTTTTAAAGCATGCTAAAAATAAAACAAATGCAAAGCCAAAGTTAGGGAGAGTATCAAGTAGAGGCACAAAATTGGATTTAATACAGTATTAGATGGAAATTCACCACCTAAAAAACTTAAACTTTGGATAATGTCCACCTTATATTAGTATTCCAACAAAATATTCAAATTGTAGTATGGAACTTCTATTATATTCTCAGTTGTAATTGATTACTATTCTTAGGTCTTAATTACATTGTCCATCATACTCTAACATCTAAGATCATTCAATTGATTAGTCAAATATTATGTAGTACCTTAGGGACACTAATACAAGATAAAAGCGTCCAAAAATTCATCTTTTGAAGTTAGGAAAAATAATACCAATTTGGATTATCTATCATTTGAATCTTTATTTAGATTTATTATTAAATTTAATTTTGAAATTTATCATATTTAGTTCTCATTAGGTTTAGTTTTTAATGAATTACTTTTATTTGAAATTTGAAATGGTTAAAAATTTGAGTTTTTTTAATCCTTCTTTGCTCTTATCTAAAGGAGTCTTCAACTTATGAAGAAATTTTATTTCAAGAAACCTTTTAATTTCTAATTAATACGATGATGATGGTACTTGGAATAATAAAAATTCTATTTTCTTCTCATTGTTGAAGAAGAATCTTGGAGATAACTCTAGGAATGTAAGAGATTTCAATAAGTGACAAACTCTAGCTATTCAACCTCTCCACGATGAAGACTCTTTCAAAGGAAAAAGTTGAGATACTCCAAACTACTATCATCACCATCAGTATGCATCCTTAGCCTTCCATTCCATTTGCTTGAGGTGTCCTAACCAACTTGGTGTCAAAGCAAATTTTTCCTTTTTTGATGCCAAAGAGTTCACTCCACCAAGAAACATGGACTCTCCAAACGCTCCAACATAAGCGACCAAATCATGCAAAATTATGCTTTGGCCACAAACAATCTTACGTAACTCTAAGAAAGCTTTTTAGCACGAGTAAGAAATAAACATACCAAGAATAAGATTTACCCAAAGCTCATTAATCATGCTTAACCTTGATTGAAACCAATAGAAGCAAAAAAATCACATGAATCACTTGAATGAAGCCAAAATTGGCTCTGATATGAGTCATTCAAAGTTGGATTAAAAAGAATTTCAAAATTAAGTCTAATATAAAAATAAATGGGCAAACAATGACTTAGAAACCTCAGCTTTAAGGTAAGGGTCATCTAAGTTTCTATTGAGGTTCAAAATTATGTTCAATTTCAAGTATGAGATAAATCATACTCTTGTATTTTTGTACCCTACAGATAAAAACTATCACATGGTGCCCTATAAAACTCAATGGAGAATTCCTTGTTAGGAGAAAAATTGACACTTGTCTTCACACTCATTGAGCGTTTTCGGCAGATTTGTTGATTAAAAAACTTTTATAAACAGTTTAACTCCAAAAAACTCAATTGCAGGGTTGTCAGCAATGCAGTAGCTGCCTCCAGAGAACCAAAACTTTGAGAACAAGAAATCAAACAATTGTGTTGTCAAATAAAATGGTAGCTTCATACATAATTTATATCACAAAGAGCCACAGATATAATTCAATAAGTATATTAGAAGTTTGCCATATTGACAAAGCTAACCCAGTTTCTATGTCATGGACTAGAAATTGACTCAGCATGCACGTATAGTGATGTTGTTCCATGTGCAAAAGATATCAAAAAATGCTTCTCACCGACAAGTCACCACGAGCCCAGTAGTAAGAAGCAACTGATCCTGCAACAACTGTAGATGAACAAGCAATGATGAATTGCGTTGCCCAAAAAATTCCAAACAGGTGAAATAAGATGGCAGCTGCTATATGAGGAGTAAAGTGGACGCTATAGCCACAACAACTGTCACAGGAAACTCGATTGGACTTGAGGTCATATGAGCAGCAATTAGCTTTACAATCATTTTTTAATACCTGCCCAGAACTAAAAAGATGCATAGCAGCAGAAATCCATAGCACGTAGAAGATGCCAAGAATTATACAAGGGAAAACTGGAAACACTATAAGAGCCTGAACTTCTCCTATTACTTTCGCAGCCACCTGTAAAAGAAAAAAATAAAAATTTCAAGATCGAAAACATGTGGAGTCATGAACTAATAATGCAGACAAATAAGAAACTAGAGAAATCAAAAACAGGTTTTATTAAAATTCAACTATTTTTAATGATATTACTGTAGATGCTGAAAATCCATAAGAGAAGCAGATGGCCAAGTTTGCACGCAACTCAACTAAATACCACGCTTACCTTTAAAACAGTTGTTCCCAAAAGAAGGCGCCGTACAATAGCTATTGAAGAAAGGATGGAAAATATCATCAAAATTGTCATAAGAACAGCCGCAACACGGAGATGATTTATTTCCTGGATGACATACAACGAAAGAAATTTAAAAAAATGGAACATATTCAACATTTTTACTTGGGACAAGGAAATTACCCTTCCACTAATGCTGATGTATGGATCGCTTTCACCAATGACAACTGATACAACGTCATGGCCAATCCAACCAGCTAGAACATGAAACAGCTGATCATTAGAAATATTCCCATAAAATTAGAAGTAGCATATAAAGTGCAAAATTAATTATATAGAACAGTGTTAATTAAATCTGACAGTGATACTAATCCACATTTGATGTTAGTCATCATTGCCAGATTAAACTCTTTGGTTCTTTTTTCTGAAGTGGTGTAAAGTCAATTATTTACCAAAGGTTGTTCCATTGTCAGTGATTGGATTAGTTGATGGAGAAAACAAACTGTCTTTGTGGCTTTTGGTTGTTTAAGGAGATTATCAAATAATAGCAACACAAGACTACTAGGATGACTAAGTTCACTGATTTGGACTAAAGATCAGATCATCTGATGATCAGATGCTGACAATAAGAACAATCGGAGGGCTCATGGTCAAATTAATGATCAGTTGGTGGGAACGACAGAGTATCTTAGTCATTGAAGTACTGAATAAACCATCCATTTTTGTGATCAGACTGCCCGAACAATGCTGCAGAAAGGTTTACGACTGCTCTGTGTCATACATCAATTAGATCCACACATTGGTTTACGACTGCTCTTTGTGTCATCTTTGATCCATCCCAGCTCGAATTTTCTATCAGAGGATCTAATTGATGTATGGAAAACAGATTTAATAGGCTCGCTGGATGCAGTTTGCTTTGCTGAAATTCTTTCTTGTGACTTCAGTGTTTTATGAGTGAACTCTGTTCTACTTATAAGAGCCAATAAAAAGCTCTTGGAAATTTGAGTTGAATTTCCATTTCCAATTTAAGCTCCTCTGTAGCAGGTCTCACTGCAATTCCCTGTTAGCTCTACTTCACTTCATTTGGGTATATATCCTAAATCCAAGCTTTTGTAACTCTGTTTACTTTCCCATTTTCAACTCAAGCTAGTTGGTGGGAGGAGATTTCATCCTAGCTGGAGCTCCTTCACTGAATATGTCCTTCTGGCTCCAGCTTTTTCCATAGTCCTATGCTATGGCCTTCTTCGATTAACTGTGGCAACTTGATTTTCTTCCAGACCTTAGGCTGCGTTTTAGAGTCATGAGCTTTGCTGCTCCACCTATTTTTAGATGAGAGATTGTAGTCCTTTCCAGTGTTTTGATTTCATTTGAAAGCTTCATTTGTCTTCCCTTCTGTATTTCATGGGAAAATTTTCTAGAGTTTGTTGTGAGGAGTCCATATGTTTTATTGCTTGATTGAAGTAATAAATTGGCCGTGACCTAGCCCTTCTTAAAAAAAAAAACAATGATTCTGGTTTCGAAAAATGTAGATTGGAGATCCTAATTATCTAAAGTTATATTAGCCTTGAGAAGAGTGAAGCTTGATTTGATGGAATAAAAGTAGCATCTGTTGGAACGACAACCACTAGGTTTGATCCAACTGACTTTGTTAAGGAATGCAAATTTCAACTTTGCCGATAAAAAAAGATGATAACGTCTAGTCCCATGAACCCAAGTTGTTTCAAGTCAGTTTTAATGATAACAATCCAATCACATGAGAACTAATGATCTTTTAAGTGTCTGTACACAAGAAGATTAGATAAGTGAATATTTGGAAGACACATGAAGTGAAATTACTTGATAATGAAGCATCAAGCATACCATACAATGAAAGTAAAATATTAAGATTAAGAAAAAAGGAAAAGCTCAAGGGATATAAAAGTCTTAAATACTTGTATAGTTGATTAGTATAGCTGGGTAAAAGTGTATTGCATGATTTCCAAATAATCTTTGTATCATTTTACAAGTTAAAATGATGCAAAGAGGCTAAGTATGGAATAGTTCTCTCAATATAAATTATTCCTTTTCAATCTCCAAAATCTCTACTTAAAATTCTTTTGCAACATTGTCAACTTGATCATCCCCCATTTAAAATGTTAAAATTTATGTCCCCAACATTGTTTTGTCACTTTTCTCCTTAAATCTTCAACGTGAAGTATGTGAACTTGTTGAACCTCACATAACTTCTTTTCCATTGAGCAATAAAAGATTCGATTTACTATTTTGATTGATTAATAGATATCTAGGATTCTTCTAAAATTCTAAACCAAACTATCACAAGATGGTTTGTCTCATTCGTGAATGGATTATATCTATGTCATATAGATCTATCTCTTGAAGAAAAAAATCTGATGTTTATTTAATTATTTCAACTTTTTGTCAAATCATCAAAACGCAATTTATGATTTCCATAAAAAAAGTTCATATCTAATTATGCCATGAATTATTTTTAATCAACTTTTCATTGATTTCTTTTCCAAAAAAAAGCTATTATACATAAATCCTCATGTTGAACCCCCAATACAGTAAAGTGAATGAAAGAGAAAAACCAACATCATTTAAGCCAATGTGCCCAATAATTTTCTCTAATTAATAAAATATCCTCTCAATCCCTTGATAATTAAAATTGTACGAACTGTGAGACAATTTGAATGACAATTCTTTTCTAAAATTAAAAGTTAACTAAAACTTTAGACACTTACTGTATCACACTTCTTCCATTTTCTCAAGATGTACTAATATTATTAAATTAGAATTATAATAAAGAGGTCAAGTAAAATATGAGTAAATAACAAGATAAGTATTAGGAGACACAAGATTTTTTAATGGTTTGACTTTATCTCAAATCTATGTTCACCCTCAAACAACTCACTTAAACAACACTATCCAAATCACTTATTCATCACATTCGGGTAAAAAAACTCATACAAATCAAGGCTTTTCATGGATCATCCACAACCCAACAAACCCACAATCTTAAGCCGACAAGATTAATGACTTCACACATCTATGACCCAAAACTGGGCCAAGAATTACAAACTTCTAATAATCAAATTAAAATACAAACTCACCTAATTCTGAATCAAATATAAAATTATAAGTATAAGCAATATAATGAATTATCAAAATAAAGATACCAAATAATTTAAGATCTTGTGATACAAGATGTTGTATGAAATTTAGCTTGAAATAATTTCTCTATTTTCCCTAAATTGAAAGAATGTTACAAAAAAATCTTTTCTCCCTTAGTAAGTTGCTCTCTTAAAACATTCTTATCCCTTATTTTCATCATTTATCTTTTTTATATTTATATAGTATATTTACATCATACAATGCTTAGAACTTTTAAAGAAAGATTCAATGATTCTTACAATAGCCAATTTTATATTTAAAGAATGTTTGAACTAAAAAATGTATGGCTCGATAAGTATATCGTACTATCCATTATTCAGATAATAAATTGTTCATACAGTCTATTAGAATATTAACATAAAATATGAAAATTCCAGATTTTCCTTTATATTTAGAGAATAAATATTCTTAGACGATCGTACTATCCGCTAGAGTATTAATGTTATGTATGAATGTTTCGAAAAAGTGTAGATGTAATGCATTAATTGGCCACTTGCATCTGTCATATTGAACAATCACATAATACTTTATTAATTAATTATTCTGATGTTGTTCCGATATACTCCTTTTGAATTAATTGTTTTATCAAGTGAACAAATCATACTATATGAAATTTTCAGGATTCATATATTCACTAGATTGGACTTTATACTTTTCTTTCCTGGACTGCTCGATCACTTATAAATTGCTCATGTAAACACTTCATACTGTCCAATCATTAAATCATGCAATCCAATTCTTATAGAGCGCTAGTGATAACCTAGATTGAATAGTTTGTTTTCTCAATTGTCTTTTTCTTACAAACAAAATTATACTGTCCAAAATGAATTTTGTATTATACGATCAATACAAATTTTAACTAAATTTAATCTTTAATTCAAGTTCTACTTTTAACTCAACAACCATTATAAAATTATGCATTACTACTCTCATGATAAGTTTTTAATAAGTCTTAGTGATATGCAATTAATGAAACTAAAGTTTATTAGGTCATGTTTGTTTAGATCCAATGCAAATGCTTAATGAATGAAGGGGCAAACTCTCATATATGACTACTAATAACCTGATTTTAATCTTTACATATTTTAGAAGATATGACCCATTAATAACTTGAGAGACACATGCTTCTATCTTCATCTACACTTGATACATGGAATCTTCTTTCTTTGCCTTCAAGTATGTTGATCAGATTGTCCAAAACATTTTCTATTCAATCAAAATTGAATTAACACCTTATCTGCTTAGCTTTTTAATTTAACCTAAAGCATATTAAATAAACATGTTGAATTACAAGGACACTTAAATGATTTATTATCATCAAATTATTGTGTTGCCTTTATGGATCATCCTAGATTCTTTATTTCAAACCTTCCTCTCAAGTTGTTCGAATTTATGACATGCTGATGTTTACAAGCATAAGCACAACAAACATCAAGTTAGAGTATTATAATGTCTTTCTTAGTTATTCTAATACTCAAAAAGGTTATAAATGCTATCATCATTCAACCAAAAAACTATATAAATGTCACATTTGCTAAAAACATCTTATTTTTTTATAATTATCCTCATTGTCAAGAGGGAGAACTAGCACATAAGGAATTTACCAACCTCAAAGATCTCACTCCCTTTACTACACAACTTATCTCCTAACTTAAAAGCTTTCTAAAATCCAACCTATGTCCAAATTAAACATCAATCAACAGAAGTCCTCTCAGCAAAATGTTCATCATTCATTAGAGCCCCCTTTAAAGAAGGATACTTGTTGGGTGGAGCATATCAAATCTGGCATTGGATTAAAAAGGACTCAGCCCTCACTTCTCATGTTAGTAATTCTTGATCTCTGAAATCTTTGACTCTTTCCTATGATTAAAAGAGTATCAATAAAGCTTTACATTCAAGTGATGTTCTTATCTATTTAAGAAGGACGAGTACATATCCTAAATTAGCACAAGCTTAAAAATCTTACACAAATGAAAGAATTCATAATATAATAGGTGATAATTCTATCCCTACCTCAGTCTTTAAGATAATTGAGTTAACCATCCATTTGCCAAAAGAAATAGTGCTTGAGAATGTATTAAACATCCCATGTACACTATTTCTAAGTTTGTGTCTAAGTACAGATTTTCTCCCTTAACATTAATCCTTCCTCACGTCTGCAAACTCCATAGAAATATCAAAAATAAAATATCTAAAACATAACATTTCCTCCAACAAAAGCACAATATCCAATAACAGACTTTCAATCTTTAATAGATCTAACCTAGTTGGCATCATCTTAGGCTTTAATTTGTAAGTATTTGTGTTTCAAATATATCAATCATTTCCTAAAAACATTTGAATGTAACTTAAATTCTTAAGACATCAATCCAATGTTCCTACTTTGAATTTCGCATTTACTAACTCCCCATACTAATAAAAAAAGAAAGATCAAGTCAAATAATAGTGGAGTAGTTAAGCTTATCAAATAAATAATGATAATGAAGAGTATAATCTATGTTTTATATCATCAAATTATTGTTAAGTTTCCATGCAAAAGTCAACTAGTCTATATCCAAAAAGAATAATTTTCTCAAATAGTTCTATGGCTTATTTACTATTAGAAATAAAGACATC
This sequence comes from Vanilla planifolia, assembly GCA_023846275.1. Lineage (NCBI taxonomy): Eukaryota > Viridiplantae > Streptophyta > Magnoliopsida > Asparagales > Orchidaceae > Vanilla > Vanilla planifolia. The sequence goes on along the minus strand of CM043871.1, from coordinate 12,094,070 downwards.
TTTGAAGATGCAAACTTAACACCAAGAAAATACTTTGCCCACCCATATCTTTAAGAACAAATATTTTCTAAAGATATTAGTTAATTTCTATACTAGATCATTTCCAAAAAATAGAATGTCGTCCACATTTACTACGAGGATCAACATCCCAAACGAGTGGCAAATACAAATAGAATAATCAGTTCACCACTTCATAGATCGACCTCAACAAGAACCTCACAAAGTTTACCAAACCATGAAACATCATAGATGACCTTTTAAAGCCAACAAAATTTTTCCCCACTAAACAATATACCTAGAAGATTGTGTTGCCAACATTCTAATGACATGTCAAATGTCTATATTTAGATGGCACATAAGTCCTTTACAAGCAATGTAAAACAATTAGTAGTAAAAGAATTTGCATCAATTCATGTAACAAGTAGTAAAAGAGGTTGTATCAATTTGCTTTAGATGTAATAAGCATTACTTAAGTGGATGATGCAATGGATCCATGGTGTGAAACACGATTGACTGACACTACCATAACAATAAAGACAAGCATAAAACTCTGAATAAGTATAATGAAACACGAAATAACAACTCACCTTTAGCATAACAGAACATTGTGACAGATGCAACTAGAGAATTGAAGAGAATAACAGTTATCCATGTCATTCCAGCAACAAAATGCCGAATCAACAGCAGCCAGATTATAGATAAAAACAGTGGCACAATCCATCCACAAACTATCAAAACAGGCCAAGCCTTCCCAATATCTGCCACATATCTCTGCCAAATTTAATTCATAGTTAGATAAGCAATATAAAACTCCCTGTTAACTTAATAAATATTTGTAGTTTCCTTTACAAGTGGATGTAGAATTTGGACAATAGGATGTTATTTTTCCAAAAATAATTCAATCGACATTGTTTTAATGAAAAAAATGCAAAAAGATCAAAATTCTTTAATGAGTCCAAAAATACAAAAATGGTATTTTTAATACAGCACAAAAGACTTAAAATGGAAAATAATAAACAGCAAGTGTTGACCTTTAAGACAGCTGACCGAGAATTTATTTCCTTGTGGATAGTCCTATCAATTAATATGTTCTCTTCTAAGCTTATTCCTCCCATCTGTTGCCAATGTCGCATGGATAAATTGGAGGCCCGTGCTATGAATTGACAGCTCCAATAAACTGGTATGGATAACTCGGAATAGTCAAATTCCACATAAAACTGCAAACATTACCTATTCAACTTTTGACAAGCCGGTTTACCATTGAATAGCCAGCTATACAAGTTAGATCATGATAAAAGACTGGTTCACGTAATACACAGCAATTCTTATCATTTTCAACTGAAAAAATCATGAAAGTATACGAAACTGTTTTCATGGTGTGTTGAAATAAAAGGAAAGAAAAGAATTGAACACCATTAATTGAAGCATAAGCTTGCAAACAGCTTTCAGGAGAGGAGCATTAAACGTAATAAGGCATCCTTTAGTATAAAATTATGCTATGGACTGTCAGAGCAGCAAGAGGTATTTGCGGTCATGAAAGCAAATAGCAGATACAGGGGTTTAACAGCTACAAGTCCAAAGAAGGACATTATGTTAAAACAAAATTGCTAAAACAAATTCAGATATGCTCAATCTTCATGCTTACCATTTACACTGGGAAAGATAACTGGATAGCATGGACCCTGTAGTTGAAGAGAGGTATTCCTCATCTCTGCTGTCAAGAACTCATAATAGTCATAGTCTCTGTCAATCCAATCATCTACTGACATGTGGATGTCTCCCTCGGGATAATCACAAACCCAATTAAGACCATCTTCAGAAGGGAACGGACATTCCATCAAGCATATACTCCTAGCATCAGCAAGTTTAAATAAGCTATCTGCCTGGCCACTTTGGTAAACTTGGTTAGGGTTCATCCAATATTGGATCTCCAATTCCCGAAGATCGGGGTTAGAATGCTTGTCCCCACAAACATTTCCTTTGTAATCCAATCCATATTCGAGCCTACAAATGAAAACCCAACACCTTAATAAAACACAAACAAGTGGTAAAAAGTTAACAAATTTCACATCTTAAGCATCAAGGTAGAGGAGAGTGGTATAGCTGAAAAATGACACTTATAATGGTCATGGTACACCTTAAAACAAAGGCACTATTTGTATATGAAACAAAAGGACATACAGAGTTTATAAATGTAGAAATAATCAAATACATCATACAATTATAATAATAAAGAATCAAACAAAATGACACCAAGACTTTACATGGTTTAACAAAAAAAAAATCCTAAATCCAGAAGATGAGCAAAAACCCAAAATTCACAAAAAGAAAACAAATTTACTAATTAAGCAGACAAATAAGAGGCATTTCATCACATTATGGTTGACCTGCCTATTCATTAAATAGCATGTAAGGCTAGTGCCTATGGTTTGAACTTTAATGCATGAACAAAACATCATGTGAGTAATAAGTTATCAAAATAACCAACTCCATAATAATAACATTAAATAGAAACAACCTAACCATGAAAGGGTAAGTCCTTTAGCAAACATAATGCCAAGGAAAAGATGACAAACAAAAATCCAGTGGGACTCCATTGTTGTCATTTCATATGCATATGTTCAAAAGATTATTTATGCTCCCAATCCTTCAACAATGTAGCACTAGAAGGATTTTGAGTTGGCATAACAGCTTTCGAAAATATGCTTATGATATAGCAAATCAAAAGAGGACTGCATCAAAGTTTTCACCCAATAGTAATCCTAGAACCCCACATTGGGCTTGGACAGCCTAATCACACAATAACTCTATCAGCCTAATTAACCAAGTTAAAGTGCATTTAGTTCCACATGAACCTTGCTTTCTCAAAACTTCAGGTCATATCCAGAGTCATTTGACCTAACAAGAAGAGCTATACATGAGTGAAGTGCAATGACAATTACTTAGCATACTTGAATGCAAGGAACCATTATTAATTTTTCCAAAGAGTGTTATTGATTTATACATGACTCATAAAGAGTAGGAGACTATCTAATCATCAAAACATAACAAAATCATGGTGAGTGGATCAATATCTCATTTTTTATCTTCTCCTTTTGAAAAGAAGAAGGTTGGGGAAATGAATCCCCCACTTGTACCCTCACATTCCACTTCATCCTAGCCACTTTGTCTCCTTCCCTACCTCACCATTGTCTCATTGAAAGTACCACATCAAATCCACCACTCTTCACTCTTCTACTTCCTTATTTCTTTCCCATACTAGAGACCTTGAGGATGTTAATGCCTCCCTACACCACCACCACCACAAGGAAGCATTGCCCACCATTGTACCTCCCTTAGCTTCTTCTTTCCCTTTTTATTTTTGTATTTTTTTGCAATTAATTGATTAATTAGGGTTAAACTTTTAATAAGAAAAAAAAATCTAAGCATACTATTTGATACAGACAAAAAACAAACACTTAATCATGAAAATAGATATTATGAGACACATGATGAAAAAATGTAATTTACACTTAAATTGTATAAACAAAGTGTTTATCGTAAGCCCATAACTTGAAGCCCATCACATGAAATAATGCACGAAGGCTAACATGAAATTAATTTTGGGTTAATGAAAGAATAAGTACAAAACACATGAACACCATGGGAAATTATGACCAATAATTTATAAGAATAAATAGAGTTTCTAGAGACTCTTCAATAACAATGTGATATTGGTGCTTGGTTATTTTACAATGTGAATATTAATGTTTTTTTACTTTTGTAAGAGTATGTATTAATAGATGTTAGTGGATATTAGTGGTTATAATGAAGAAATATGTATAAATAATCTCAAAAGCTGAAATGAAGATGTAATTTGATGATTTGAGTTATTCTCTTTGTGCACTTGATGGCTTCAATATAGGTGAAGCTTGATTGCTTTTCCTTTTCTTGTGTAACTCCTAGGTGAGTCATACGAGCTCATTTGATGAGTGTTATCCCTCATCTCTTTATCTTTCTTAACTTATTTTTCATTATTGATAATCATCCACAAAACCACTATTCTTTTTGTACCACTTCTCTTAAGTTATTTCTTTGCAACTTAAAACCTGGTATTATAACACTTGTTTGACTGTCATCGTAGCAGTTGCATGAGAGCTACTTGTGCACCAATCTGCCTATAGAGTGCACATCAACAGCAAATATTTGCAAAATGAATGTTACCAGAATAACTTTTGTCTATTTTTGAATTTGGATTTCTTTTATTTTACTCCTACATCAACTTGGAAACAAGAAATCTTTATTCCTCTCTACTAATATTACTCTCTAATTTCCATGTCTTCTTATGTAGTTTAAATTAATATGTTAGATTACTAGTTTATGCATAATAAACAAATTTAGCATTTCATAACAAATTATTATTTTTTAACTAAAATATTATATTTGGGCAGCTTAAGTCAAACTTTGCTCAAGTGACTTTGTAGATCATAGGAGTGTGTGCACAGATTTGACTCATGCATCTCAACGAACCTAACTCTTGTCAAAGGATGTGCACAGTCATTATTGCTATAGGCTTTCCTTAGTTTATTAATTTAGAAATTAAGTTTTATATGTTATTCTTTTCATTAAATATGAAATAGCGATTAAGACTTGTTTTATTATGATTATGTATCTTAAATATATTAGAGTAGATATAGATATACCTATAATTGGTATATTTCATGTAATTGTTACATGACCTTGATATTGTTAGGATTACAAATAAACATTGTCACATACTAGTTATTTGCATTCTTACTTTTTTCATGCTCTTTATGCATATTCTAATCATTTGACTAGATGGTGATACATTTATACTATTAGAGATCCATGTAAAAATTCATGATGCATAGTTATCTCATATATTTTATAATAGCTATGAGATTTAGCAAATATGTGATTGGTTATTTAATGTGAGGAAGATAAAACAAGATCAAGTACTCTGTCCAAAAAGTTTCAAGGTGGGGGAGATAGAAGAAGATGAAGGACATAAAAATGAGCACGTCAACCATATTATTACAAAGAACTGTATGTTCCATACAATATGAACATCAATGATATTAGTAATGTGATATTGGTTCAATTGTCCATATTTATGTAGAAAAGAACCTAGTCCTTATTGTATGGAATAGGTTGAAGCAATCTAGATATCAAGGAAGAAGCAAATTGTAATGGTATAGACACTTTGCAATTAATAGGCAAAGAATAGGAAGAGCTAGAAGCTCTTATTTTGTCATGCCCAAATAAGCCTAATGCAAAACATATAATACTTTGACTCTTTATACAATAGTGATAATAATTGATTGACTTGATAAAACAAAGAATAATAGTACTAAGTTGCATCCAATTACAATGAGAAACTATAAAAACAATGAATAGTACTCTAGAAAAAGGAACATTGTATATCAAAAAGCGAAGTCCCTATAAATAAGACATTGGAGAAGCCAATCAAAAAGTTGAAATGGCCAAAGAGGGAATAAAGATCTTATAAGTTGATATTAAAGATAAAAGGATAACTATTAAAAATTTGATGAAAAGTAAAAAATCAAAAACAAATTTATGGCTAAGTCAAGGAGCAAAGTGATCTTCAAGCCTACAATCAATTCCTTCAAATAAAAAAAATAAGAGGCTATTGATTGATTTAGCAAAGTTAAACAATAAGGCATCCACAATTATACTACTAAGACAAAGCTTTATCACCACATAACAAGTGGAATCAATTAATCCCATGGATGCATTAGCTCTTCTTATTATTGCTTTATCAATAGAGGTTTAACTTGACTTGAATGAAAAAATAAGAAACTTTATGCAAGATGTAGGATAGGTGTACATAAGAAAAGAATAATGTAACCTTCATGAGTTTTGAATAAAATCAATGCCTTTTCAAGCCCTTCTAAATTCTTTTCTAGTCTTTTAGAGTTCAACATAACTACATGTCCAAAACAACACTCTTCACTTATATGATGTCATACCCACTCTGATATGTTATTATGCTCTCACATCGTTATGACAGACTTATTCTAGGCAATGTTATGCACAAGTTAACAATGAAATGAAGCATAAAAAATGTGAAATTAATATGCACATAATGTCTTGTGAACCTATCAAGTGAAAAAAATTAAGATGAACATACCATATTACACGTACTTTAACCATTATGCTATAATGTCATTTTGTTTTCTTAAGTATGCTTTCAAGCATGATGTTAAACATATACTAGGTTTTCATAACATGTCCAATCATGTTAAATGTTCAACTATGTATACTATATTAAAGTAATGTGATATACTTAAATAATATCAATAAGTTTAATTAACATCTAATGATGCTTACTAAATATTTATCTTAGATGACGTCAAATAGCATGATGATCATATCACCATGTTATTCATTTGTACCAAAAGATATGAACTAGTTTATACCTATGTTAAGGTGTCCACCATAGTTTGAGTACCAATACTAATATATATTATGTGTAAAAGAAAAGAAGATAGCATTAACAATATATAAAGCATTGTATTCTGACAAACCAATTTGCACTAGTCGCTCACCAAATGATGGCACTAGTTATACTTGATTGCTAGCACTAAGATAACTAGAGCTTTTTGGGAGCCTAAGGACCTTAGAACTCCTAGGATTACTAATGCTTTTAGGTTCCTAGAATTACTGAGACTTCTATTGCCTAAGGGACCCTAGATCTTTGCTTAGCACTCATCAAAGCTTAGAATGGTAGTAAACTTTCTATGGCTACTTTGGAAGTTAGAGCTATCCTAACTTCATTCAAATCCTTATTGATTTAGGCATCTCAATCCACAAGACACTGAATCAAAACATGTTTAGCTTTATTGAAGTATGGTCCAATATAAGGCCCTACATTCCCAACACTAGGTTTTACATAAATCAGGCTGAAAAAGTTACAACTAATTAAGGTTTAAGTCATAATCTTGTTCTTTTTTCCATGAAATTGCATAATTATTGGCCATCACATTGAAACAATGACTAAAGCATTGAAAATTAGTTTATAGAACAAAGATTTTTTTTTAGTCAAAGATAGAAATGATTCTTATCGTTTCCAATCCAAGTACATGCTAGGAAGATCATTCCATAAGTTTGCAACTTGTCTGTATTTGGCCCAACCACTTCTTGAAGGATGTGCAATCTTATACAATTTGGTTATAATTTCCCCTATCCCATAGTTTGCCTAGTAGATTCAATAATAGGGAGAACCACAACTTCCTTATCAAAAGAACATTATGTTACAATATCAACCCTTAGTCATAGTGCTTTATTTAATGATAACAAATCCTATGTATTTCTAATAAATTTAGTTTAGTGAATTTTTAGATTCTAAATAACTGATGTGTTTGTCCATGAGAGAAATTAAAAAAAAAAAAATAACAAATGTCAGACCAAAGAAGATTCTCTTGGAGTGACAAACCACCAAAAAATATATTTTAACATTACTTTTAGGTATTTTAATTTTTTTAATATTAAATTTGATTAAAATTATTCTTTCAAAACATAAAAATTATATTTCATTTCTCATATCCTCATCATATCCAATATCCCTAATCTTAACATATTATAAATTATTTATTTAACATCCTCGAAATTTTAGTTTCAATAAAAATTAATTTAAAGAAATAAATTAAAAAACTTTAATTCTAAATCACCTAAACCTATCCTTAACTAACGGAACCTGTTTACCATTCACTATAGAAATCGAGTTGAAGCATCACTTCTGAACCTGTTTAGAATAATTTCAAATTAAAGCATTACTCTCCAAATCTGCATTTCATAATATGTTACAATAGCATGAGTGACTAAATCTTGAACGAGTCAGGGGAAGCTAACCCCGATATTAGGCTGCCTCTAAAACACACGAAAATCCTTATAAGGAGAAAACAACATTACAAATACACCGCATGGCACTAAAACAACATTTTTTTTCCACATGGCGAATCCCGAATTGCAAGAGTGACGTAAGCCGTCCGTGCATTTCGCGATCGAAAGGTCACCATCTTATTTGAGATTAACATTAACCTTCTAGGACAAATGGTTGTCAAGGTTTAATGGATCGTCATAAAGAAAGTATATACATTAGAAACTAACAAGACAAGTATGAGGGTTTGTCTTAAATAGTCATCTAAGCAACTGATTAAAATAATCAAAATGTTTATTTCTTCGTCAAAATGTAGTTGCTTTGATAGCACCTTGCTCGTGCAATAAGTGCTAGAAACAAATGGTTAAAGAAGGCAATGAGTGAAAAATTTTAAACTTGTACCACTTCAAAAAAAGAGGAATTTATTTGCAAACCACTTTCAAAACTTAATTTTATGCACAATCAACTAATTCTTTAATATTATTTGCACATTATTTTCAAATAATTATATTATATATTCACTAGCATTCTTTATCTATTATAATTACTAATTCATCACTTTATACATGCATTAATTAAATTTCATTAACATTAATTACTTCATGATAAATAAAAGAGATTATATAACCTAATATATCATGTATAGATCATGATATTAACTAAAAAGGCTATTTATTTGATATAACAATAAAAATATAATTTACAATTTCACTAAATCAAATAAAATAAATGAATAAAAGTATTGACATAAGAGATATGATGACAAAAAAGAATGACAAGTTAGTGGAGCATGAAGCAATCAGTATTGTCAACAAGCCAACTGCTTGTTGTGACTACTCTCAAAAGTAGGTAATGCAATTTTATGTCTTTAAGTGTAGAAATAAATTATTGATATAACGTTTTGAAACATTAAATTACATATGCATTACTTTTACTGTTTTGATAATATCAAACTACTATTATATTATTTTTAAAATATAATATTATGCAAAGAGCACTTAATTTTTTAACATTATCAGTATACTACTTTCAACCTCTTATATTGAATACACACACCATCAATTTTAAAAATTTTTAATATAATACTTCAGTTTAATAATTTAGTTGTAGTAAACTCTAAAAAGTGACATATTACCAATTATAATAGATAGTGATTGTTATAATAGTAATATTATGCAATAGAATATTTTAAAAATACTATACAAGAAACATTAAAGAATTAAATGCCATGTGTCTAGAATGAAGTTTTGAAAGTGATATACAAATAAATCCCCGCCAACCCACCCCAACCACCCCCCAACTCCCAAAAAAATTGTATGTAGGGAATAACATTTCCCACTTCATATTGTGGTGTCCAGTTCATTAGAAATAACATTTTGCACCTCAAAATGAAAAAAACACGAATAGGAAAATGCCAGATTTAAGAAGCAACTACATACAACTTTTTACTGAACAAGAAGAAATCAAAACCAAAGTGCATGCTTTCCAAAAGCCTTCTTTCCGCGCCACGGTCTATTACTTAGGAAAATGGCGATATTTTACCTTCGGGGGTTTCCCTTGTTAAAACCGAAGCTGGCGTTAACTATCATGGCTACCCAGAAGGCAATGAAGACCATCAAGAATCCCACGTCCCTGCACTTCCGATTGTGCCCTATGATCCCACCCTCCATCGGCTCCTCGCCTGCATCAGAGACGCCAATCTCCACCCGATGCCTACCGCTAATCACACCCAACAATCCTCTCATTAACCTCGATGGCAAACCTGCACTTCCGCAATAACCAGACGAGCACAGGATCAAGAGAGAGAAAGCTATCAGCTTTTATCCACTTGAGGAAGAGGAAGTAGCAAGACGAAAAAGGATGAGAGAGAAGGCGGGGTAAAGCAGAGCTAGCTGCGAGGTGTGAAGCTTGTCGAGTGAACGAGTGAATCCATTAAAAAAACCAAGTAGAGGAGCGTCTGCTGGTCCTGCGGAGCAGTGCGGATGAGAATGAAGAAGCTTTTCTTGTCGGTTGGCATTTCGAATCTTGCTTCGGTGCACGTATAATATGCATTGTGTGATTTAATTTTTTATTAGAAAACTATAATGATTTTATTAATATTTTAAAAATATATATTTTTATTAATAACTAATTATTAACGACCCAAACTCAGAAAATATTTTGGCATACAAAATTATACATATTTAAAAAACTATCTTTTGTATGATCATTATAAATTAATACAAAAAACACTTATCAAATAATCTATTTTATGTTATGGATAGATAATACAATATAATTAAATGATATAAACATTATATTTTAAATAATTAATAATTTTTATGATGATATCTGATACATGTAAAGAATATAATTTTGTTATAATAAATCTTAACATACTTAATATATTATCATAGAATTATAACAATATGATACATATTGTAAGGATGTTCTAATTATAAAAAGATATGATATTTAAAAAGATAATTAAAATTATAAAAAATTATTTAATATTAATTTATGTAAATTAAATATGTAAACAAGATATCATTAATCACTCTCAAATTTCATAAATTATAATTTATAACTGATGAATATAACATATGAACAATACAAATAAAATATAATATAACATTTCAAACATTCTTACATTATAATAAATTTAAATAAATCATAATATATTTAACTCTAGCATAGATTGTGTTATATAATTATTCTATATCATCATAATGAGAACAATTGTTTCAAATCAATTTCATTTTAATATTTTTTAATTACTTGATAATGTTTCAATACTTATATTATAACACAAGATAATTGTTTTGAAATATTGATTGATTAATAACATTGATATTATTGTTTTGTTGGGTATTATAATTTATCACATAAGATGTATATTATTTATGCATGTTTTTCTTATTCTAATTATGTAATAATAAATACATTACTTCGTAGGTAGGATGTGTTATCACATTGTTTTTATTTATTATTTGATTACTAATTAATGTATAGATTAAATAAAATAAATATGTTTATATCATATTGAATTTGTATGCAAATTCTATAACACATAAAATAAAGTAATTATATCCTAACAATATTATACAAATTCACACATAGATCTTAAATATGACCAATAATGATAGATATTGAAAAAAATCTCATTATCATATATTGATATGATAGATCTTAAGATATTACAATACTTATCTTATCAATTATAGATGTATTAATTAGAAAGTTTGTATTTTGAGAACAATATTAATCATACAAAAAGATAATTTTGAATAAGAAAATAAAAAATAATTTATTTGTTATTTAGTCATCTAAAATAACAAAAAATAATAAAAATATAAAAGTAAATATATAACAAATAATTATTAATATTAATTAACAACTGTCATTATTGTCAATGATCAAACAACTATCAGTCTTTATAAAAATTTTCAAGAGAGCTTTTCAGTAACAATAATTTCTGCACCTTAATTTATAGAATTAACTAATGAAGAATATTAGCATGTGAAGGCGCATTCCACGTGTCAACTTCGCCTGCCGTGGAAAGTCGTGCCGAGCTTTTTTTTGTTAAACTTACTTAAAGTTGGGCACGTGGCAATCATCTAACAATCCTATGGCGGATTTACGGTAGACACTATATGCGTATCAGCAGTAATCCAATCTCTCCGTGACAGGCTCCTTAGAAAGTGCAGGAACTGGATATCGCCGTCGGAATTTATCTCTCGTCGAAGTTCCTGTCTGTCTTAACCTTCTCCGTCGTCCTCCAGGAAAAGGGCGTGGGGAAGAAAAGGACAAATCGAAGTTGTCGAACAATTTTGGAAAGCGATTTTTTTATTCCGACTCGTTCTTTTATTTCTTGCAAAGATTGTCTTGCTGCGGGGGGCTCCGGTCAGGGAAACGATGGATGCATGGGCGAGGGCTTGCCTTCAATCATCGTTGAAGATTGTGAATTCGGTGATGGGATTGCTTGGGATGGCCATGATTATGTACGCTCTTTGGATGATCCGTGTTTGGTTCCGGGAAACGAGCGGGCTTTCTCCAGGCATGTCTGGTTCTAGTTCCCCATGGTCTGTAACTTTACCTTTTTCGCTCTCAGCTTACTTTGTCGTTAACGAAGTGCCAAGTTACAAGTCATTTTTGAAAAATCTATTACTTTTAATATATCATGCTACCAGTTTCGAAGTAAAGCTATGTTATCATTTATTTTTGAACCAGTGGCTTCAATTGAAGTCGTACAGTAGGAAAAAAACCAATGGATCAAAGATGATGAAGAATGGCTAGAAACGATTTGTCATTAAGAAGGATGGTCAAAACATACAAGCAACTAGCTATTTAAAGACAAAAAGAGGGCTACATACAAAAAATAAACTAACTCCATTCACACTGATTTCGTGTCAATGCTTAACCCATGCCATATTAATCTAATATTTGAACAACTATATTTTGCAATACTATTAACAACTATATTTGACCATATACCAACCACCATGACCTTCAAACATTCCGTCAATCATTAAGAAATCCTCTTGATGCAAAACCACCTATACCAAGATATGATTGAAATTTCTCAAATATGGAATGTTAAGAGCCTTTGTGAAGGCATCAGTAACTCAAACTTTTATAAACAATGCTTGACCATGATTGTTCCTTCAGCTACAACTTTAACTATGAAATGGTTTCAAGGTTCTATGGGCTTTGTTCTTCTATGAAACACATAAGATATCTCTATTGCATTTAATTAAGGCTGGTCAAAATTTCTAAATTCCTTTTCATCTATTGATGTGGGATAGATGTTACTATAATATATTCAGCCTTGAAAGAAGACAATGCAGTGTTAGTTTGTTTCTTTGAACTCTAAAACATTGCTCCGAATCTAAGTTGGAACAAAACTATTTATACTTTTTCATCATTTTTTACTTATCATGATCAATAAAATTAACTAAATTAAAATGACAAATTGGTTGATACTAAATTTCTTGGTCAGTTGTCTCCTTAATCCAATGAAGAATCTTAATTGCTTCAAGAAAGGATACATAAAAAAAGCCTGAGTTGAGATTTACTAAATGCATAGTATTTGACATTGTATGTGCCAAATAAATTATATAGCTCATTAATTCTCTGAATATTTTTTCATTTTCTTTTGTTGTTCTCTCATTTGAAATAAGTTTTTCATTTGCATTTATGGGTGTTGAAAAAGAGTTACAAATTAAAATGTTAGACTCATTAAGTAATCTAAAGCATACCTTTTTTAGAAAATAAATATTTCATCTATTTGAATAATTTTTACCCTAAAAAAATAATGCAATAATATTAAATCAGTCATATCGAACTCCATGATATCATCCTTAAATTGTTCAACCAAAATTTTAGGTGGTTCGAAATAAATAATACCATTTGCATAAACTTCAACAATAAGCAGATCTATGCATCAAGACATCTTATATATTGTAGACTCACTTTTACTTTAGTGAAACCACTTTCTTTAAAAGTATTATCAAGCCTCTCATTCCGTGTCTTGAGTGCTTGCTTAAGCCTACAAAGTGCTTTGTTTAGTCTATAGACATTCTCTTCTTGGTATTCAACAATAAATTTGTGTGATTGTTTTGCATAAGCATCTTTTTCAGAAAATTATTAATAAAAATATATTGGATGTCAAATTGAAAAATTTTGTAGTTTATTTGTGAAGCTTAGGTCAAATTGACCTAACGGTTTCAAAACAAGCAATAGTTGAAGTTTTAAAATGTTTTATAACCTTTGGCTAAGGGTCTCACTTTGTATTTTTTTTACACTTCCATTAGAATTATACTTGATCTTGCAAGCCTATTTCATGCCTATTGAATTATTTTCTTGTGGCAAACCAACAAACTCCAATATAATGTTCTTCTTAATATATTCTTTTCCTTGTTCGTGGCACTTTAATATCCACTTTTTCTACAAGCATATTCACAATGGGAAGGTTCTACAATCATAAGAATAAAAATATAAAATTATAAATGTTTTTCAAAGATTTTACATTTTTTGGAGGAATATCACTGTTTTCATTGTCACTATAAGTTATTGAAATACTCCTTTTTATAGATAAATTATTTTTGGATGAACTTGACATTGAAGAATCTTGTGATGTCATCATACTATCCTTCAAATTTGTCACAATAAGTTCACTTTTTGCACTATTCATTGTTGAGTGTTTTGTCCATTTTGTCCTAACAACTATTCCCATCAATGATATATGTAGACAAAAAACTTTTAACAATAAAATTATATAATTTATAATCGTTAGACTCATCACTATATCCAAAAAAATACAATTTTCACTATTTCTATTTAATTTATTTGTTCATTAGAAGTATTCAAGGGATGAGTAATAAAACAAAAAATTCTTAAAGAACTTAAACCATGTTCATGATTCAACATGCTTGAAAGGGAGTCATGTTGTACATAGCTTTTGTTGATTTGCTTTGATGACAATGACGAAACCTCTACCTTGGGCTCTACTTGCATTACCACTATCACTATTCTTCCCTTTGTTAGTGATCTCTACGTTTAATTGAAAAACCTGCACAATGTTTTTTTGAATATATTAATTCTTTGTCCTTAATGAATTCATTAATTTGTTAAGTGATAAAAGGACAAATCTTTAGATTCTTGAAAGATAGTAATTGCATAATCAAAATTAGAAAACTCAAACTTTTTTTTTTAACAATTTTCTTTTCTTCCACTCACCAAATATTTTCGTTTGATTTATAATACCATAAATTCTTGAAAAGAATTTTTGAATAGACTTATTTCCATTTGTAAATAGTCTCAAAATCTCTACTTAGATTTTGGAGTTTTGCAACTATTACCTTATTATCCACATATTATCTCCATGATACTCTTGTCCTAGAATGGTCTAAGGCTCTTTAACATTGTCGTATTAGTAATCCATGGAAAACTTTTCTTGGCCATTGCTTTCTTCAACATCAACAATGCTTTTGCATGGTTCTTATTTTCCTTACAGGTTATAATCTTTTCAGAATCTATATAACCATTTTCAACTAGCTCCCTTGTGAGATATTTTTTTTTGTCTTAATATTTCAAAAATCATATTTATCTTAAAACAAATTGATATTAGAGATTGGAAGAGGTTAAGTGTATCCATGTTGTTTGCCATGTAAAATCTCTAAAAATAATTTTCTACATAAAAAACTTTCTACAACTCTATATCAAAAATCGTTGGAGTCTAGAGACAAAATTTGCACAATAGTAAAAAATCAATTGACTAAGGATGAAAATATGTTTCATTAAAGATGGCTAAAACATACATGCAGCTGGCTATTTAACAATATCATGAAGCTTGAATATCTAACCCACACCAATTTGCTACAATTACTTTCATTAATCCATTCTACACTAGTCAAATATTTGGCTTAACAACTATATTTGACCACTCTATTAGGCCTGTATTTGAGTTAACAACTATATTTGACGAACTACTAACTATCGGGACTACCAAATGTTTCATTAATCATTAACAGATTTGTTAAATGATTAACATTTCGAGGATCAGAATAATTTTTATGGTTAATATTCTTAAGAACGTGTGAGGTAAAACCTTTGGTCTTGTGAACTGTAAACCTATGCATTTTTCCTCCTTTAGGTTGCTTCCTAATAAGTATCCATTTATTTATTAAATCTGAGCACCATTTATGCTCTCATTAATTTCTCAATTTTGCTGTAAAAACATAAAATTATTTTCAACCTTTGAATTGTAAACCTATGCATTCTTACTCCTTTAGGTTGCTTCCTAAAAAGTATCCATTTATTTATTAAATCTCAGCACCATTTATGCTCTCATTTAAATTCCCAATTTTGCTGTAAAAGCATAAAATTATTTTCAGACTTTTATATACAAAAATGAAATGCACCATTGGCTAACTTCCAACTTGGAAGCAACAAATTTTTTCATATGGCTGTAAGTATTGTATGATCTATATATTATATGTAAATAAATTCAAATAGCCTAATTTCTTAAAATCTCCATATCCATTTTAGTAAAATTCTGTAATTGTCTGATCAACATGTATTATACTTTTACTAATTGTCTGCTGAATTTTTAGTCTTTGCTTGTGTACTCTGCATGCTAGTTACTTTTGGGAATAAAGCTTTGCGCTTCACTATCCTATATTTGTGATAGCATACATCTTTTTCAAATTGCCAACATGTTAATTTTTTTCTTTGTCAAATTATTGGCTTGTCTTCCTCTTTCTGTCCCTTTGGTATGAAAAGTATTGCAAATGTTTTGTTGGATCTTACTTAATGGAGGATATCAGTGTTCTATTAACATAGAAGGCCATATGCTAAAATTGTCTTAAATTTTTATTTCCTGAATTCAGTTGCAGATTTCTATAGCAACAGTTATTTGTTGCATGCAGGTTCATCTTTACTTTTCTTGGGCTAGGAATCTTTTTATGTGTGATTACATGCTCAGGGCACATTGCAGCAGAAGCTATCAATGGCCATTGCCTTTCTTGTGTATCCTTCTTTGTGGAAGCTAGTCTGCTTTTTTGTTTTATATTTTCTCCTTTTTTTAATCCCATTGAATCAAGAATTATGTTTAGATAGGCTGTGGGAAAAGACATCAATCTACTTTTCCTTCCATAAATAAAAAGTAATTTGTTCCACTATTGCTTTTATTTTCCTGTGTTGCGATGCAGTAGTTGAAGTTGAAAAACATACCCATTCATAACTTTTGCTTGAAGGGGGTGCAGCCTTTGACGATGTTTCCTTTGGTAGGAAAAGGATGATAGCAGCAAGGATTTACTCATTCTCTAAAGAAAAGAAAGTAGTCATATGATTTGATGGTTTTGAGATTGGGCAAAGATAAGAGATAATGAGGCCAACATTTTTATGTGAAAAACCATTGGAGCTAGAGGTCTTATTGTATTCCTCTTCTTGGTGGGAATCTTCTTCAACCTTGGCAGAACACGATGCACTTGACATGATAGGTAAGGGATGTGGGGCCTGGCCTACAAATGCGATCAAACAGATAATGGATTAGACAATGATGTAACAAAAACAAATTCTTGGACATGCCCCAAGCGCTCTAGTCCTTTGGTGATTCATGAATAGCTAATGTAGCACCTTTGGTATCATTTGATGTCAGTTCACTTGGTTGTTCATTGTAAGTTGAAGGTATTACAAAGTTTCCTTTTTTATGTGGGCAAAGGTTGTTAGTATTGATATGGAACAACTATCATTTTGCAATAAATGTCAAAAGGTCTACCAAATTTTGGGTTGTGTTTTGGTTGGATCATGTATTTCATTTCACGTCTTAGTAGATAGTCTTGTTCGATCGGATTTAGGCCTAAATTTTCTTTTTGTTTTTCTTATATATGTCTAATCCTTCACTTATGTGGGTTGCGTACGCATCATTATGTGACAATCCATCTTGAATGCATCTCTATTTACAAGAGTAAAATTTGATTATCTGTTCCAAATTTTGAGATTTCTATCAATTATGTAGTTTATGCAATTTTAGTTCATGTGGTCTCAACCTATTTAAATGGGGCTGACTTATTGGATGAGTACTAAAGTCTTTCAACTATCTTGTCCCTTTGCACTACTATTCTCTTTAACTCAATTGCTTTTCTTGCTCTTCTTCTCTTCATCCATCGTGCAAGGTTAGCAAAAGACCTGGGAGGCCTTTAAGAGATTGACAAAATGGGCTCGCAAAGTACCCATGATGAAAGCTCGATTGATTGTGGAGGTTCTTACTAAGGTGCCCAAAAAACAGCCAGAGGCCACTACCTAGTAACTAGTGACAAAGGGGAGCAAATTTTTTAAATTGTCTCTTAGTGTTCCCTAGGAAGGAGATACTTCTGAAGGGTAGATTGTCAGTTGAGCTGAGGAGCCTATTTTCAAGGCTGGCATTAGTGACTTTGGAGAAGATAGAGATGAACCACAATAGTGAGCAGGGAGTGGTTGGCACTTTTGTGGAGCTTGAGTTATGGTTCCTAGTAGATATTCATGCAATAGATCTCTATTTTTGGCATGAATACCTTCATCTTTATTCTTGGAAAAAAGCATCAATTTCAAAAGGAGTTGGTTAATGGTGGTTTATTATCTTTTGAAGACTATTCACAATCAAATAAGCTCCAGAGTTGGTTGGTTGCACTATTTGATTGGGGCTTTTTACAACATCATTACCTTATATAAGCACAAAGAATATGACTGCATTGCACAATACTTGTAGGAGAAAATCAAGTATTGTTGGGACCTTCCAGGAAGTCTAAAGAGTATTTGTCACAATCTAAAAATTGATTGGTAAGCCGAGTAAGAAACACCATTTAAGGGTAGAGTACCTGTATACCATTAACAAGTTTTGAGGGTGAAGTTCCAAGTGGTCAAGTATAGGCTATTCAAGAAGCAAACTGATGAATGCTTGGAAAAAACATTCTAGATAAGGCCAAGTCTTGGGGTTCATAAGGTGGGAGGAGATAAAAGCTATCTCCACAAAAT
The DNA here is from genome assembly GCA_023846275.1 of Vanilla planifolia. Classification (NCBI taxonomy): domain Eukaryota; kingdom Viridiplantae; phylum Streptophyta; class Magnoliopsida; order Asparagales; family Orchidaceae; genus Vanilla; species Vanilla planifolia. Next base: position 12,075,676 of record CM043871.1, on the reverse strand, counting down.
TGGTGTGCATAGTAAAGCAAGCATTTTGGCTTCAGGATTTTTCTGCATATCAGATTACTATTAAGGACTTGCTTACAAACTTGTTTGATGCCAAGCTGATGTGGTATGACATGGCTCATACCCCATTGAGCAGCTCAAGAAGAATTAGATAGAGCAAGCTTAAGCAAGAATAATTAGATAATGGCATCCCCAAAACCTAGGGCCCTTCCCTGTCTTTTTTTATATGCTAAAGGTCCTTTGCTTTTCTCGAGATATTGGAATACAATATTGTTTTTCGTTACTATTACCCGTGCACATTGTTCAATTGATTGTGGTAGCATGCAAAACTTGATACCTGTGAAAAATGCCTTTGTTAGGGCTCTCGTGCTGATAAGTTTGGATAATGTTTATGTGAGAAGAGAAAATTTAAGTTTTAACTTATGACATTGAGTGTACCACAATTGTCAAGACGTGCACATCGAAAGAACATTTCTGTGGAGTGGTGAAGATCATGACAGGGCATGGATTAGGCGATTTAGTTGACAAGATTTTAGGATTCATGCAAACCGAATGTCATTGCTTTGAGCTGTAATTGTGCTTTCTTTCAACAATTGAATCTTCAACACGACCCTTAGTCTCTAACATTTGAAGGAAGATGAGCAGGCAGGTTGCCAAGTATCTGAGTGACTGAAGTACAAGTAGTGGATCGTAGGAGATTGAAGCAATTTTGCTTTGTATTTCCTTGCCATCTCTTTTTTGTGCTAAATTTCTCTTCTCTTCCATGTAAACTATCATCATTGGAACCATGTTGTTAGACAACTTGATGGAGAGCATTGATTTTGCACCTTTATGATCAAGAGCTTGGACCTAAGGCCAATGCTCAGCTAATCTTGAAGTGGTCCTTTTTTAGGGCAATGATTAGCCAAACATAGTATTTAGCAGCCATCTTTGTTGAGTTTTTGGTATGGGATTTGTATCTACCATCTCAGGGCATTTTCTTTCAAGTCCTAAATCACTCGGGGTTGGTTTTGGGATAATTTGGGCCGAAAGTGTGGAAACAATACTCTTTTTTTGTTGGAGTGATACAGAGCATATTTAAACTTTTATCAAGGTCTAATCTAGAGCCTACAATATTAGAGATGTTCAATAGATTATTAAGAAATATAAAAAGATACTATATACTAATTAGGGTTAGGTGACATGCATAGTATTTTAGAACTATTCAAATGTTAGTTTTTTAAAGTTGTAGCTTAAATTATTAAGTTGAGTAGATGAGAACACCTTAAGCATTAAACATAAAATCTTGCAAAACGATTTTTGTCATATCTAATTTCACTAATATAAAATAAAAAATTTAAAACAAACTTTATATGAAGTATTTTAATAGAATAGAGCAACTCTAACTTAAGATTATTACTTAGAAAATAGAAGTTGTTAAAAGAACACATCTTCTTGGTGATGATGTCTTATAGTTTCGTAGGCATTAGCGTTTGGAGAACTAACGAGAAAAAATGATGATGGTATGGTGATTTTATGTTAGTAAGCTTGGCTTAAAAGGGTAATAAGATAATAAGCTAGAATTTGGATCCTTATTGAGGACGGTGGTGGTTTTGTGATTAGATCAAAAGAGTGAATGCTTGAGTGTAGACTTACAAATGTTGGCAAAAACGACAATTTGTTTGGTTGTCGGCTCACCCAGTGGAAGGTCTCTCACTTTCGATTCTTGTTTCTTACAAGGGATTTAGTTGTCGGCTCTGTCGGTGGAATGTCTCTTAATTTGATTATTGTCTCTCACAAGAGAATTTAGAATCTCTCCAACTAAAGTTGGACACACATACTTTGTTCACAAAGGTGAAAACACGCAAACAAAAGAAATTTTAGTCTATTATTATTCTATCTTTCTATAGCCTAGTGGGCATCCTTATTTATAGGGATCTCAAAGGTTCATCAATAATTTCAAAAAAAATAAAAAAATTATAAAATTAATTGAATTAAGCAATTCTCAAACTGGCCATGCGTTTCAGGTGGCAATAATGATGAGTGGCGAAACGACGGGGCGAGCAGCGCGGGTAGAGTTGGTTCAATTTTCAGGTAGGCGTGGATCGAGTGGAACAGAATGGGTCGGCGAGGACTGGCAGGTTGGCCCTAGGTTGTCGTGGGTCGGAGCAAATCGAGCGGGTCTTTGTGGGTAACGGGTCGGCACAGGTCGAGCGGATCAGCCAGGTTCCCCGGTCAAATCGGGTCACGTGGGTGTGCGGATTAACTTAGGCGGCAGCAACGGCTGTTGACAGCGGCGTGACGGCAACAGACGACAAAAGCAGTAAAGAAAACTTAATTTTAAGTATCTTTTGAAGTAATTTTCAATCAAATTTTGCATTGACAGACCTATGGAACTGGTACAATGCCAACATGTGTTTGTGAGCTAATGTTAGACACTCCCGTATCACTGAGTATCTTCAATAAGCGGCTATGATTTCAAATTTAATTAATTCAATATATTTATTGGGTGAATGAGTTGCACTGCTATCCTAGGTGTGTCCTCTTCTAGTTGAGGTCAAGAAACATGCTTTTTGAACTTTCCTCTTGGCTTTCTGATTGTACAAACAGGTTGGTCTTTGTCAAAACGTTGAAGCTGGAGTTTAAATTGGTTGTGGAATGCTAGCATTGACTGGCACAACATTCCTAGCCTATTGATTAGTGAGGGGAAGGTCCTAGAAAAGAACAATGAAAGGTGCAATTGTAGACTACTATGAAGAGTATTTTCTGTTTAGATCTAAAAAAAGAATTTCTAGATAAAGTGCAATGCATCAAGTTTAAAAGTTTCAGACTTTCTAGTCAAGAACACCATAATCATTCTTTATAGAGTTTTCAAATTATGCACATGTACTATGAGATTCTTCTTGTGAAGTTTGCAGGAGTACTCCTGGGATGTTATATGGTTGAAACAGAGGGCCATACACAAATGGAAGTAGTTGAATATAGGATGTTATGGTGTGCCTTGATCTAGGGAATCAAGATTTGTTTATGGGTAGGATTGAAAGAATACCCAAAAAAAATCCTAAAAATGATGTTGGATAATCGTCAGCATGGCCACCAACTATATTAGACTTTTTCATGAACCAGGGAGAGTTTGCTTTTATGTACCTTTTGCTTTCTTGTATTGTTCTCTTTCTTGCATTAGAGGAAAAAAATTAGTGACTATTGTAAATAGTGCTGGAAACATAAAATTGAACCACACTTCAGTCCATTTGGTTTTCGTCCTTCTCCTCAATCAGAGTGCTTAAGCTGATTAAAATTACGGCCATGCAAGGAATCTTTATGCTGGTAAAGCATGTGAAAAACTAGTTGCAGATAGGATTGAAATTTCTCTTTTTTTGGTTTCCAATTTTATTGTCAAGTCAGTAAAGTTTATTCGCTTTGTAATCCTTATTGGATTCACAGTATATAGCATTTGTATTCTTGCTTCTTGTAGTGGAGGCTGTAATTACTGCTGACATCTTTCTGAACAGTGATTGGGAAAAGGTTGTCTTCTCCTTTGTTCATTTTGTTTATTAGCTGTGGATTTCATTTTTCATTTTTATGCTTTATCAATATTATGTAATTGTCTTTGTAGGATTTTCCACGTGATCCAACCGGGAGGTTTGATGAGTTTAAAAATTTTATCAAATCAAATTTCCAAATATGTGAGTGGGCAGGCTTCCTGGCTGTGGCTGCACAGGTAGATCTCTTTTTTATGCTTGTTTCTTTTTTGTTTATTTTATGCTTGTTTTTTTATTTATTTAAAACTTTTTTCCTGTATTTTTTAAGGCAATCTCTTTTTCTTTTATGATCCACATATTATTATGTTTAGAATTGAAGAGTGCAACTATTTTTTAGTAAAGCAATAAGCAATTTAGCATGACAATTTAAGTAAAACTACCATATTGACTTTTTAGGAGGCCTACTTCCAAGAAAAATTATGTACTATCTTGGTCTATAGGTTTAGTTAATATTCTAACTCTTTTGGAATGTTGCATTACTTGTGGCTTGTATTCTACCAAAAAGCATCCTTTCCCCTTCACTGAATGGCCCAATTTCTCATTTTTATCTACAAAGAAGAAGTTTGCCTTTATTTTTTGTTCCTTTCCAACTTACTGTAAGCATGAGAGCCCCAAAGAAGAATTTTTTTCCTGTTTTTTGGGGTTCCATGAGGATGACCTATTGTTGCGAATGACTAAATTTTGGATTTAGGATTTGGAAAAAGGAAATTTAATATTTGAATTCTTAAACTTTAAGTTTGATACAATATACTTGGCATGCATATTTGAGATATATTAAATATATCTTTTTTGAAATCATTAATTATTTTAATTGTAAAATTTATCTTTTTTGAAATAATTAATTATTTTAATTGTAAAATAATTACTTAATATTGATGGAAGTTATTTGTATGGCTAGTGGTATTAATTAATCATATTTAAAAAAGCAAGAAAGTGTTATTTGGTATTATTCACTTAACGTGAGAAGATCTTTCTCAATATGTTCATTTGGTAGATGTTTTTTTGTTGAACTTGGACCATTTGTTTGATGACAATAAGACTATTATATTGTTTTACTAATAATTTTTTAAGTATTTCAGATTATGCATCTCAAGATTGAACAAGTTAATTGATTGGAGATCTTGGTCATTGACTCAAGAAGTTTATTGACGATATTTTGGTATTAAATGTAATTGGCATCAAGAGAACCACAATGCTTGAATAAACAAGGAGAAAATCAGTTTGAGTCATCTTTACTTGTTTTAGAATATAAGATTTATAATAATTTATTGGAGACATTAAGATTCTATAAGATTGAGTGTGAGTGATTAAATGCTTTTAAAATGCTTCACTTATTTCAAATTTCATGTGGTATGCATTTCAACTAGATTTTTCTTCATATAAATATGCTTTATAATTTTGCAAAGGTGTTATGTTAAATATTTATTAAAGTTTCATAAAGCAAGAAATAAAAGGTAAATGGCTTAAGCATAGAGTGGCAAAAATGTATTAATCACACAATATAATATATTTATCATATTTGTATGATTAGTTCATTTGGGGGATTAAATAGTTTGTACTTGTACAGTGATCTCATCATCTAGTACGATTTTTATAAAACTTGAGAGTTATAGTTTGTATGTATATAATGGTCTCATTGTACTAGTACAATCATTTGTTAGTTGTAAAGTAACTTAATCAGACAAGTTTGAAGGGTTGGATGATCAAAATATTATGGTATAAAGTGTACAATCCTTAATCGGAATAGTATGATTAGTACATAATTGTGTATAATAGCTAGTTTAACTAAATTTTAAAAAATTTTATTATAACTGTTAGGGATTGCTTGGAGTCATTGAAATAAAAAGGGTCATAAACTTGAATAAGTTAATCATCTATTGCACATCATTAACGAAAATCTTTACTTGATGATTTGCTTGAAGATCATCACTTAAAAAAGGAGTGGAAGAATAATAAAGCTATTTTGATATTCATCTTCTTCATTATTTTCAGTCATCATTTCATCACATTACAGTGAGTTGAGTTGGAATTTATTCTTCATTGTTTTACCATGTTATAGTATGTCATTTGAATTAAATTGTATTGGGTTATAAAACTTTTATATTTGAGCTTTTTATTGTATATTTTGTCTTATTCTTGGGACAATGAATTTGATATTGTATTGGTCTTTTAGTCGTTGTAGGATCCTTTGATCCGGTGATTTGTAAGGTCTTCTAATCCATCGTTGGCTCTTTTGGGTCGATTATTGTAGGGTCCATGCTTTGTGGGTCCTTTAGCCTATTGTATGATTTTATCTCTATCAGTCTTTGTCAAAAGGGAGTGGCTTTAATAAAAGCCTAGTTTTTTCGCTAGTGGTAGACGTCGTTTCAATGTTGAAGCAAACTTTCTAAAAATATTTATGTACTTTCTTCTTTGTATTTTCACGTAAGTTTTTTTTACAAATAAACAAAATTTTCTAAAATAGTTTACAAAAAGACATTAAAATTTATAAAAGGCTTCCGTTGTATTATTTGAGATTATTTGAATTTGCGATTCTTACAATTCACCATCCTTTTGTGTGAACAACACCTTTATCAATTTTTAATATTTTAACCTTTGGCATTGACCTTCTATTCATTTGATAAAGCTTTTTGTTCACCAAGTTCTCCAACTTGGAGTTACCATCTTAATGTTCCACTCTTCATCTTAGTGTCTCTTTGTTTCAGGTAAGTGATCTTTCTTGCAATAATATGAGATATTTGAAACATTGTTTGATTAGATCTTTTATTTTTTTTTGCTAAATCTAGTTGATTTGAAGGAAATTGAGTAAGTTTCTTATGTTGTAAGAATTTGTGTATTTTAGGATTTGAGAAACAATATGCCTTGTTTTCTATTTCATACTCCATTATTATGGCCTTTTTGGTTAGTAGATTATCTTTTTTCTTGTGGACACAAGCCTAACTTTTGTTGAAACCACAAGTGTTGGTGTATTCTTTTATATACTTGATCTTTACAAGCTATTACTTTGGTGGGCATTGTATCTGATTTGTTTGGCCTTTCCACACTTTTGTGCTACTCGTCGTAAAAATTTGGCATTGAGCTTTTGTATGCTGTTGATGACGATGAAGTATGAAATCAGAAAAATATTGATATCTTAAAATATTTTGAGCTTTGGAGAAACAAGATGAGAGAAGTGCTTATCCACCAATGAGTTGTGAAGGCAATCATGACAAAATGAAACATGTCAGAAGCCACGAGTCAAAGATGGATGAAAAAGTTCTTTCGATTATTCAACTTTGTTTAAAAGATAAGAATCTGATAAAAATTTTACATGAGTAAGAGCTTATTTGACAATTGTTTTGTGAAATAGAAGTTATATTTGTAATGCATTACGAAGGTTACAAATTTTTAGAAGATGTAGCCTACATATTTTGTTGCTTGTCTTTACTTTATTCAAAGCTATTCGAGTAAGATCCACTTTTTGGGAATACGGGTCAACATCACATAATATCGTTCAAAATCTGTCAAGTGATTGTTATAAATAGCCTGAGGATAAATAATTTGATTCATTTATAGGCAGATCACAAATCTTTGAAATTCATGTTATACAATTCATTGCTTTTGTTAATTCAAATTGTAAGTGATATCAAATCGATTAATTTTTAGTATTTTATTGTTATGACATTTGTCATAGTTATCAACTCTATATGCCATCATTGATATCATTGCTGTCATTAATATGATAAACTTTAGGCTTGTCATCCAGGAAATGTTCGGAAACACCATGAGGAAAAGAACAAAGATGTTTATCGCTAGTATTTAACCAAACAGGTGCATCTAATTCCTAGAGAACATATTACTAAAGACCTCTATATCGGATAGAAATGGGGTTTAGCCAAAGTGAAAAAGGGTTTCCATGATTGGATAGGTAAAGCTTGTGGTATTTTTTTTGTATTTAGTGTGACCAATAAGAATAGAGAGTGATAACCAAGTGAATGTTTAGAAGAGAACTCATTACATAAATATTAACTCCTATCAAACTTTTTTGGTACAGGGCATGTATATGACTTGTTGCATTTCAGGGAAATAGAGATTCTTGAATTATGTATTAAATCATCTCCTTGGGATGTCAATGTGCATTTGAGTACAAATCCTTAAGACTGGTTTAGTCTAAATTTGATAATATCAGTGCCATTTCCTCGGCAGCAATCCCATGCTACAAGAAGAAAGTATTTGCACAAAGGTCTGGGATGGTGATGCCATGCTTCTAGTTTTCAATATAGTTTTAAGATGGATTATTTGATTTTATGGAATTTTAAGTAGATTTTTAGATAGTCGTGTCTCCCCATTTGTGCATTGTAACTAAACTTTTTATCCAGTTAGTAGCTCCCATCGACATATTGAGAACACCTTACTTTCTACTATCGTTCATGCTATTGTAGTTTGCATATCACTTTGGAATAGCATATCATATCAAACATTATTATAATAAGAGAATCTTTTGCTCTGTCCCTTCTAGAAACAAAAATTGCTGGTGCCCTTGCCACCATTTTTTGTATGTCTATATATCAATTATGGAATGTCAGGTGAGAAGAGTATCACGAGGCCCTAAAAAGGTAATTTAATGGTTCAAGATTTTTGTCTCATAAGTTTTTTTATTGTTGAAATTTGTGGCCAAAACTTATATTAGAATCACTTATGGAGGTTCGTACACAAAATCATAAATCAAAATAAAAGACAAGCCCAAAGGCAGGAGCATTTCCCAAACCCAAAAGAAATCATCATTTATCACATTTTTGGCCACCCAATTCGCAGCTGCATTCTATTGCACTACAAGTGTGGGAGATCCTGAAATCCTTGAAGAGCTTAGCGTTGCAGCTTTGCTTGAACAATGGAGGAGAAGTTGCATCACAATTAGTAATAGTGCAGCAAATGGAAGTGACAGCTACAGTGAATCGGATTCAATCCAAACTGCCTTCCTGAAGCTGAAGTGAGGTGAAACAAGATTAATAGCTGTAATCAACGTGCATTCCTCCGTAACCTATGGTGCATTCAAAAATTCCCCCAGTCCTGCAACGAAAAGAGGTCTATGATTATGGTCCCTTATGATAATCCTAATACCAATGCTGTCATTCTCATAATATCGGCGTCACAGTTCACTTTAATTTATCCGAGGGGAGCCAATGTGAGGGGTTTATAGAAAGCTGTAGTGGGCTCAAGTGGTTCCAGCAGTCAAAAGAATGGAGCAAGTGGAATATAGAAAGCGTAGTGCGCTCAAGTGGTTCCAGCAGTTCGACGAATGAAGGAAAGGGGAATTTGATGTCATCTGGATGATTAGTTGAATTATTAAATCAAAGGATAATGTGTGCTTCGCATGACGTTTGTATTTCCTATTTTTCCGAGTCTGATATAAAGCCACAGCTGCCTGGTTTATTCTTTCAGCTAGTTCCTTCTTCCCGAGTCCTTTCTCCATCTATTATTAGGTATTCTAGTATATGTCACTCTTAGTAAAAATTATTTGATATTTCAAAAAGGATCTGCACAATTCACTCTCTTAATCACTAGGCTTGATTATTAGAATGTTTCAGAAAAGTTCACTAACAAGAAAAGGGTTTACGAGCAATCATTCACCAGTAATTGTAGTTTGCATCTTATAAGCTATAAGGTATGAGAAGTCAAATAATTAGTCGTATGAACAACATTTTTTGCGGTCTCATCTTACTAAGAATAGAATTCACTTAAACTAGAATTTGGCACACACATGGAATGAATGCCATTGCTCGCTCACTTAGTGAGTGGTGTGTGTCCCTAAAGATTGCATCGATAATGTGATGTAGGATGGTATGTACCAAAAATTGGTAGAGCGAATAGCTTGGAGTTTTGGCCTCTCCAAAGTTGGTGTTGTGCCACTCATTACCACTTCACGGGTGGCATGGTGTGCAAGAGACAGAGTATTGGAGCAATCAACTCAAGATTGAATTGTAAGTGATTGATTGTTCATTATGTGTGATTAGCATATTGCTTTAGAAATCCAAGAAATTTTAATTTATCTATTTTTAAATTTCCTTAATTTATTTTCTAACTTTTTTATGTTCATCTTTTGATTTGGAAGTTAGAATAGCTAAAAAAATGGCAATTAATTTACTGCAGTGTACATTATAGTGAAGAGTGGTATAAGGTTATAACTGAGTGGTATAAGGTTTTAACTGAGCCAAGTTTAAACAAGCTGAAAAGAGCTAAAACTTGGGTCCAATTCAAGTCTATTTGACTTCACTCAAAGTAAGTTTGAGCTTGATTCGTGTTCACTTCGAATTGACTCAATTTTTGTGAAAGGAGATGCAAAATTCAATATCTGAAATTTCTTTGGTAGGATTGGAACTTTAAACCATATGAAAACCTATTGAGTCTTCAACCACCACATCATCAATGTTTTTATAACTAAGTATAAACATAATATCCTCTTAATTTGATTTTGGAAATAACTCAAAAACATTTCAATGTTTTTCATCTAGGAGGGATTAGTCATACTCCTATAAGAAGTAAAGCCTCTTACATCACATCATAGTTAATTTTACAAATATATTTTGAACGTAATTTTTTTTATTATTATCTTTAAGTAGACTGTATCCATATTTTGAGCGAATAGTATTTGGTTCAAAATTAGTTTGGAATTTCTTAGTTAATATAATAACTCATACTTTTTGAAATCCATTTGATAATGGATCAAACCAAAAATTTAATGAGTTTTAGATTTTTCAACTAAAATTATCATCTTGGTGTGGGGAATAGAAATAAATAAAATAATTCTTTAATTCAAATGAAAAACAAATTACAAGAAAAATAAAGTGATGAAAGTGAATTGTTCGAGGTAAATTTTTGTAATTAAATTGCAAAAATTAAATTGTTGCAACAACATAAGAAAAGAAAAAATTATAATATGCAAAAATTGGCTTATGATGAGCTAACTAGCTATGATGTAAGATTGCAAATTCCAAACCATTTGATGTGAAAATCACTATTTAGCTTATTGTAATGAGGTTGAGTACTATTTTAAAGGTTTGACCAATTTTACTAAGGAATTCTCTAATTAAGTTTAAAAGTTATGAAAATGTGATTAGTTTGGGAGAATCTAGCTTTAAAGAACAATAGGAGCTAATTGTTGGATTTTAATGTCAAACAACATAAATTTGATGAAAAAGGCTTTGTCAATTGATTTATTGATTGGCTCATGGTTTTAATGAAGGTTTATTGATTTTAAAATCTATCTACAAAAAATTTTAATACATTTGACAAAATACAGAAATAACTATAGGACTTTTTTTAAAAATGTAAAGAATTTACACATTTAAAGAACTATGGATGAGTTTTAGTTTAATATGGTCTGATTCTAAAAATCATTATAGAAAACAATAAGAATTTGTATGGTGTTGAAATGAAGGGCATGAGCATGTCAGGGTTAAGAAGCCTTCTGATTGATTAAATCAAGTTCATGACTAATAATCAATTAACATTGTAAAAAAATACGCCACAATCCATTCAAGGGCACAAAACATGTTTGAAGATCGTAAGCATTAAGCAATGTGATCAGAAAGACTAGTATCAAATAACCATCTCACCAAATGGTAATTGGATTAGTGGTTATAACACAACCCAAAGCAATCACTCATCACAATAAGAATGGGAAAAGAGAGGAGATGACTACACGTTCATAGATCAGTGGATAGGTGATAAGCAAATCATACAACAAGCCATAACATCCACATAGAAAACATGTGTGTTTGGCTGAAGAACCCCACTCCAGAAATGCTGAAAATAGATTAGAAAAGAATGTAAATACTGAGTAAGAAATTATCATTTTCTTTTAATATTTGATTATGATACGAAAACTTTCATTTATGTTAAAACCTCCTTTCAACAAACTTGTCAAAATTGGCATAGATTATGACTTAAAGCAAATCTATTCTTTTTTGAAACCTTATGTGGGCAATTCTTTTGAGAATCAACAAATTCCTCCCCACTTCTTTCACAAGATTTTGGTTCTTCTTTTTCAAATTTTAGCTTTAGTTCTAGAAAGAGCTAAGACAAAAGGCTCACTCAAATTAGGCAAAGTTTAGCTTAAACAAAATCAAGTCGTCATAAGCTTTATGAATCTTATACAAACTAACATGCAGAGGCAAAATATGAAAGAAATAACCATGCAAAGAAATCCCTCAGAAGCTAAGGGGCATCACACTAATGCGGGACTAAATATAACCCTGTAAGAATGTCACCAAATAAAAGCTGTGGTTTGCGGATAAATTGAGTGTATAAAAACGTGAAATAAAAAAAGGGGTCCAAAGAGTATCCAAGGCTGTAATCTTGACCTCATAGGACTAATGTCTTAACCCATAGATTTGTTAGATAATTGAGACGCGTCCATGCCATGTTGTCCATGATAGAGGTACAGAACAAAAAATAAGCACAGAAATGAACAAACATAGAAAGAGGTTGGCATGGCCATCAGTAGAATCAGTAGCCATTGGTCATCGTTTGCATTGGTAAGGTTTTAGTCACGGGTCATTAGTAATCTCATCTGTTGTGTTGGGGTGGTAGTGCCTCGAATGTTTGCATTCTGCTAAAACCCTAAATTTTCGTAGTACAACGTCATGGGATAATTTTTTTGCATACCCAGCCATTTGGGGTTATTGCCATTGTTTTTCTTTCTTAGATTTGTTGATAGTAAATAAAAAATGGTTTAGTTGTTTCTACTTTATTAGTATACCTTGCTTCAATATCACAAAATAGTATGCAATATTAGCTTTCTTTTGGAGAATGACAGTCTTAATAATGATGATGCTTGATTATGATATATGTGCAGTATACCGATTCGTGCATCTGCCATTAATGAGCCTCAAACTCTAAGATGTAACTTATATTCTGGTCAGCATCAGATTTTGGGGCCTCTAAGATCTACTCTGTTTTAATCAACTCTATTAATTTAATAGAGATTTCTTTTGGAAATCACCCCTGTTTTGTACTGTCTTCTAATATGAAGTTTCTTTTCTGAAAGCCACTGCTAAAAAATTGGCTAATGGGAGAAGATGAGTAATTGTTCACATGAGGTGTTTGCCTAGACTACTCTTGAAAAGCATGTATAGTCTGCAAAAATTTTGAACTTTTCAACCAGTTTCTCTGTTTTTCAATCAAAAGGTAGTACTAATATATGATAATATTAGGAGGGTTTTTAGTTTAGTGTGATATTATCATTAATGTAAAGGTGCTAAGTATTTAATTTGATAACATCTTAAATCACAATTTTATCACTCAGAAATGATATTGATATTTTATTCAAATTTATATGATATCTAGATGTTACTTATATTGATGTTAAATATAAAGAATAAATATTATCAATATTATCAAATTTGTGATTCAGATATCAATATTATCTAAATAACATTCAATCAAAGTGGCACTAATTCAACAGTTCAGATCTTATTCTTCTCTCTTTGAAGGCAATGTCCATCTTCCTTGCCATGGTTCTGAGAGCTTTAGGTCCAGATGACAGAGTCTATTATGATAGTGATGATGAGTCTGAGCCACCAAGGCTTCCTCTCTTGAGAAAACATGTTCATAACACTCCCTTTACGGCCAATGCTAACTTATTGCTCAAGAATGATTCCTGGAGTATTAGGATTCATAATAAGGTTCGTGTAAATATTTTCCTTTGTGCATCACTCAAATCCTAAGCATTGCTTTCATTATCGATCCACACTGAACTCTTCGTTTCTCCAGATTACAGGTAAAAACTGATCCAGTTTCTGGACTGCAGCAAGCTAATCTTTTGGTCATTTGGCTCTGCTGCATCTCAATTAACAGACTTCTGACTAAGGCATAGACAAACATGGTTCTCAAACCATAAGGCAACTTTGGAAATGTAACTTACATTTGTTGCATCTACTGTAGCACATTGCATTATAAATGCCAATATAAGAAACAGATGTTACTTCACTGTGTTCCACGCTCCCATGTGAAGGGCCATAATGTTTTGTTTAGTGCAACAACTTTTCTCAAAACCACAATGCATGATAGTTGATATATGTGTTTTGTTTTTGTTGTTTGATGTTGTGTTTTGCTTTTTTATTTGGTGTGTTTTTGTGCTGAATGATTAAATAGGTTTGATAATTTGTTGAAGGCATTGTTGAAACGTTTTGTGCAAGGTATGAGAAAAATGTATTTTATGATCTACATACTCATTATGACTAAATGAATGGGCACAAGTCAAAATTGCATTAACTTTGATCCCTTGGTCAATTTTCTTTCATTCTCTCTTGGGTTCTAAACATTTTTTGCCTGAAAGAGTATGAAACAAATTGAAGTAATTGGCATCTACCGAGGAAGGCATGGGTAGAAACTAGTTCATAAATCTGCATGTATCCATGACCATCAATTTAGTTTTTCAATCCTCCTGCATCCATAACCATTATTTATGATGTTACTTCATTCAAAGTTTAAAGGTTCCTCGTAACGATTGGAAGACTAGTTCAAGTTGCTTTTAGTCTATTGGATTGGCTTAGTCTCTTGGCCAGATTAAAGTCATCTCCACGCTAGGTTCCAGAGTTGCTTCAATACATCAATCCTCAAATGAGAATTTGATGAGGATTCAATCCTTGAAGTATCATAGAGAATCCAAACTCTACCTAGAGATTGTTCAATGGTTTAAGATCTTAAAATTTTAATAGTTCTTACTTGGCCCAACTATTAGACTTATCATCCATGGTTAAGCACCAAACTTTAGGCTTTACTATATGCTTCAGATCTTTAGTAATTCAGCATTTGATGCATTAACTATTAGTTGCTTAGCAAGATCCTATCGCTTATTTGAGCCAATAACCAGTTGCCTCAAAAGTCATGCACAACTCACATTACAAAATCTACTCAATTAGAAAAAGAATGAGACTTCTTTGTGATTTTTCAGTTGTTTTGAATCATCAATATACTTCTTTAATATCCTTGCAACTAATTTTACTATTTTTTTTTTAGCTTGTATGAAAATTTTCAAGTTTAGTGAGGAGGGTTTCTTGTTGATGAAAACCTCTTCCCTATGCCCAAATGGGCAAAATTTTTGCTCTGTTGAAGTTTTATATATTATTAATTTTAATTTTCTTTTATTATTACATTATTGTTTTTCTTGATGAGATTCTAATTATTATTTTTCTTGCTTTCATAGACTATGTAGACATAGACTTTCATCATCTCCATGTGAAACTTGTGAAACATCACATGCTTGAGACCATCTTTAATGGACAATTTTTGTATGCTTTTTGAGCCATGCATCTTTTAATACTCTTGGGAATGATTTCTTTCAAGAAGATTAAATCGAGGTTTAAAAATTTTCTTCTCTACATAGACATAAAGATTTTGTGATTTGAGTTTTATTACCTCCTCATCCTCATCTGGGTGCTATAATTGGTAGACTTGATTTGCTCTCTTTAACAGGTATGGTTCAACCCCTTGATCATACACCATCCAATTCTTCGTCACCATGATGCTGACCCAAGTTTAATTAGCAAGAGGAATTCACTCACCTCTTTAGTTTCTTTCTAAATTAAAGTATAAAAGCCATTGTCATAATGATTGCCATCCTAATGACCTTAAAGCCATCAAAAAGGTATAACTTGGGCACAACCTCTCTTTATATGCTAGGAGATTCATTAGTAGAAGAGTTCATAAATAAGCGTCCTAATGCTATTAATCCCTAGTTTGCAAACTTTGAGGATGAGAATGCCTTTTTGGCTATATATTCCTATTGCTTCTAAGATAAGTGTATTTAATGATAACAAATTAAAACATGAAGGTTACTCATCACTTGTGCTAGTGATTGTAATTTTTATAATTATATAGATAAGAATGTAGATAAACATTGACAATTTGAATGATGAAATTGGTTTGTTATTTTTTTAGAGTTTTATGCATAAGTCAAACTTAAAAATATTATATTATCATATATAATTTAATATACTTTATTATGATTAACAGATTATTTAAAATGACTTTAAAATTCAAATCATAAATATTTTTATCAAATATTTTACAACTATCAAAGACACCAAACTTCCCCTAAAGAAGATTCTCTCAACAAGGAACCATTAACATGGATGTTACTCTTCCCTGACAATGGCCATAACTAGATTAGGAGCTCATGCTAGCTATGTGTATTTTTTGTCTCCCTTAGTGTGGTACACTCCCACCAACTATAATCTCATAATTTATTCAACAATTTTATTTTATTTTATTTATTTATTTATTTATTTATTTGCTCTTTTGCTTTATTTCTAATTTCTTGAGAAGATTTGCTATCTTTTTTGCCTAGAGTGCAGAGATCTCTAACATTATTTGCCACATGTGAAACCCATGACCACATGCATACTTGAAAGTACCCTCTATATATTTTAAAAACATGTTAAAAAATTATATATTTTAAAATAATTTATATAAACAAAATGATGAAAAATCACAAAATTATCATCTCATTTCAAGTGATTTAAACATGATGTTTCATGTGAATGACAAATCAGCTTGAGTGTGACAATCAAAAAATGATGTTTCACGTGAATGAGAAAAAAGTTATAAAAATTTTTAAATTTTTTTTAAAATATTTCTATGATTAAAAAGATGTACTTAAATGGACCTGTTTACAACCCTAAGAAAGATCAGTAGCAGGACTAGTATAAAACAATTAGAATAAACAGGTATAAGATAAGAAACTATATTTAAAAGATAACGAGTAACTAAACAGCTGTTCTATCTAGCACTCTTCAATAGCCTTCAAATCAAACCACAAACCCATGATTTTAAATGATATTCAACGGTAACATGCCATTGTAGAAAGTACAAAACATCCCTAAATCAAAACATTTCTTGAGAGGAAAGAAAGAACAATTCCAATTCCAGCTTTTCCAATATCCATTCAAAGTTAAAAGTTATGAAAGATATTTATATGCATTATAAAGGTTTCTCTTGCTACATGGCACAAAACAAACCGTAGCATAACCAGATTCTATAGAATCATCAGAAACAAATTGGAGAACTAAAAGAGAGGAGTCCAACAGCAGCAGCTTGCTGAACTATCAAATGTTGATGCACTTAATAACCAGTGATCACAGCTACATCATCAGAGCTAAGTGATCAGCTTACACCGACACAAACTGTACAATACAATTTACAACATCCAATCCATGATTTATATACTACATGCTGATAAAGTTTTCCTAATATAGGAGAAAAGACCCAGAATCCTGCTCACATCAATCAGCTCTACAAGTAATAGATTGCATTACCTTGGTGAGCTGAAGGTTTGAATCCAAGCAGGGTTGAGTAACGATCCGTATTGCTTTATTTGACATGAGAATCATATGCCTCAAATATGGCGTCCGGGGTGAGGAGAGGAAGCTTATCTATGTACAGGATCAGGCGACGAAGATTCTCCCGGTACACGGTTGCCATGTCTACTATGTCTCTGCTATCGGTGAAGACCCATAGGTCGGCAGAGCTTATGCTCTTGAGGCTATCGCGACAAAAGGGACACGATTGTGATCTTGAATTCCTGCAATGTGACAAACAGGTTATATGACTGTTACTAGTGAAGCAACACAATGATCCATAGATGATCAATTTAATGGGCGACAGCAAATTATTAGAGGTAGTTTCTCGTCAGATTTCAACAATTTTGTCTCTTAACAGTTAAGAATATGGTAAATCAATAGTAAATTTTGTCTAATATTTTAACTTTTCTATGAAGATATTATTGCCATGGCCATCCAGGTTTTGTTCTACAAAAAGGCACCTCAAAAGATCTTTTCTTTTATGATTATCAATCTCAATACTACTCCTAACCAAATATGCTTAACTAAGAAGTTCTCATGGGATCCAACACTTTAATGATATCATGAACACTTATGTGCAAGTCTAAAATATTGAAACACCTTTTGAAGCAAACTCATATAATATCCCATAAAAACTCTATAATTAAATATATTTAGATTAAAATAATATTAATGTTAAGATAAACAACCAAAGAGAAAAATTTCTGTGTGAACGATAAAACCTGCTTAGTTCAAGATGAGAGAACCTAAGGGAACAAACAACCAACGAGAAAAACTTCTGTGTGAACGATAAAACCTGCTTAGTTCAATATAAGATAACCTAAGGGAACAATACTAAAGGAGTTCACATGGGATCCAACATCTCAATGATATCATGAAGACTTACGTCTAAGTCAAAAGTCTTGAACTATAGAAACACCTTTTAGGACAAATCAAATTAGACGTCATAAGAACTCTATCATTAAGCATGTTTGGACTGAAGTAATGTTAAAATAAATAACCAAAGGGAAGAACTCCCATATGAAAGATAAAAAACTTGTTTAGATCAAGATGAGATGATCCAAAAAAACAATATTTCGATATGGTGAAACGAAAATGTATATCTAGGTGGCAATGGTATTAAGACAGGCTCTATTTGTTGCATTTGTTTTTCTTGTCTCTTCTTCAACTATCTCCTTGAGACTAATCTATTCTTTCACTCATAATCCCTCACCTAATTAACCGGATAATTTCTCCATGTGAACAAAAACAGATCATCAAAATTACCCTAACAGTACCTAGCCTCCATTGACATGCAGGCATGGAAAAATAATGCTCTTATACTCACCAAATGTCAACCAGTTGCCAATAACCCTACTTAATAATGCTAGACTTCCAGAGGTACGCAAGGCCAAGCATATAAACAATAGTCCATACAAAGAACTTCACCAAACAAAGCTGTGCACTCACAGTTTCTGCATAAGGCACAGAATTGCAACCAAATGGAAGGTAAGACCCACAGGATTATCGACAGTTCATGCAATTAATCCAACACAATGAGATCAAGGAAGCATGCTCATTCCTTGTTGTGACTCACAGGAAAAAGCAACACAGATTCATTTGCAGAGAAGACACAAAGAATTGAAAAAAATCCAATATATAAGCAGAATATTCAGTAATATGAAAAACACAATTGAAAAATCCTCCAATTTTAGGGAGCAATCGTCAACAAAACACACATAAAATCAAAGTAACTGTAGTAATCGAGAAGACAAGAAAATGTAAAATCTTTATTCAAATCTAAAGATATGAAGAAACTGGAAAACAAATCCATCAGAGAGATTAGTATTTTTTTTGCCTAACCAGATAAATACCCAAGAACAAAATAACATATTCATCATCATCATACACCTAGAACTCCCAAATATCTCAACGGGTTTTACATATTTAATAATGTGACATCAAAGTTGAAAAATGGAATATATGCCCAACGCTTTGTAAAATTGTTTGCACTTCCATCTGACATTTCTCCAGCGTGAGATGGAGTGCTCGGTGACAAACACTTCAATTTTTATCTAAATGGAATTCTAAACTATTCCTTTCAAGATAATGGCTAATAATACCTGAGAATTTATAAAGCAATGATCACAATACATAATACAGTTCTTTAATTAAACAATTTAATCATAAAGATCCTAGGTTGGGTATCAAACTTACCTTGATCTTTCAGCCAGATTTCTGACAACAAAATAAGTTATATAGGCTGGACGTTTCAGGAAAGAAAGATAGCACATTACTAGAAAGCACCATATACATGGAATTCTACATTCACTCACTAATTCAATACCCACATTATAAACCTATCACCATCCCTCCTAAGTTCCCATCCTCGGCAAAAATTTGGGGACAGGTCAAATTCATTGGCAGCACAAGTATGCCTCATGTGTCTTTTGTACTTGACTGGATGGACTGTTGACCAGAAGCAAACTTTGATTCACCGGGCCAGCAAGCGGATAATGCGCTTATCTTTTGTGATAACACTACAGGGCAAGTAGCTCTTCTATTTGGGCAGCTATGTAATAACAATAAAGAGCAAGGAGCGCTTTTGTTTAACATGCTATGGTCTCAATGCTCTGGCAAGATGGTGATGAGTTTTGGGAACTCTAAGCCTGGTAACGTGCAGTTAGGAGGAACTACTGAAGCCAGAAATGCTTCTAAGAAGGGAGCCACCAAGAACACAGTATAAATTAGTAGAAGAACCAAAAGTACCAGTAAAGTGGCATTTCAAAACGGCCAGATTAGAGAAAAAAAGGGAATTAGGGTTACATGAATTTAAAAAACAAAAGGAAAGGGCAACAGAAAACTAGGATTTAAAACCTTGGTGCAAATGGGAACATGAATGCCTTCTCTTGGCCCTGGGATATGCTTCAAAATTGTTGTCATTCTTAAAGAGGACACTTAACTTTGCCCAAGGAATAGGCCCTTTTTGAGACAAAACCTCATCAACAAAAATGATGGTGTTCTCATAGACTTTTCGCACATATCTCGTGCATGAGCTCTCTAATCTTTAGAGCATGCATGGAGTTTAGTGAGAATCAATGATTGAAACGTTTCCAGTGGAGTCCATTTATCAGCAGCCATCGTCATTTATTTGACAACTAGTTGGCATAATCCTCGAGTTCTAGAAACTCCTAAGATTGCTACCTAGCAAACTAGCTGAAGTTAGATTTGCTGACATTGAGTGATCATGCTAAGTGAAATGATGTATGTTGAATGGTCAGATGAAGACTAGTGAAATACTTCCAGATAATTCTAAGATTAATAAGAATCAAGGAGGTGAACCGGAGAGATTTTTGATTAACACTAAGGAGGCATTTGGGTAGGTCCAAAAGGTGTCGAAGAAGGCCAACTCAACACAACAATGATTCAACCAGAGAATCTTTCCACTGGGAGATTGTCCAAAATTAGCATATTTATAATCACTTGTTCAATCCATATAGAATTTCTCAGTAACATCAAATGGTCCCCAATCTTCCATCTATGATGGGGAATTGACACTCAAATGGGATTTTAGTTCTCACAAGGATAGAACTCATCACCAACTTCAAACAAGAATATTTCAGAAGCTCATCAAAGACATTGAGGAGAAGCAAATTTTAAAAAGAAGCCAAATCATACCATTCACGATAACACTTCATGCACATGCAATGGCTACAGTTTGGCAACACAATCTTGCTATTCAACTCCATACAGATCCCACATTCCTCTTCTCTTTCAGCATCAAGCTCAGAGAACTGCCATCTGTCATCAATATCCCTTCTCCTATACCTTTCCAAACACATTGCTTTTTGCTTTTTATCTTCCATGTCAGTGATACCCTTATGTAGTTGCATCAAAGATGGGAAAATCACAGCTGCCAAAAATTGCCAAATTAATAAAATGTTGAATTTTAAAAAAGCACGCAATTGAATTCCACCTAAATTACCATAAAACTCCTTGACACTTGCTTTTCTTTCATGGGTTGACATGGTTGTAGTTCCATCAATGTGAACCTGCTAGGACACTTTGTTAACCAGATGAATTTAGGAAAAAAGGTATGGGGGAAACTATAGATTAAAAAAAATAAGACCTTGTATATTAATATTCTCAGCAGTCCTAAAGCCCCTGCAAGACTACAGTCTGTCCATTGCACTAGAAAGAGAAATAAGTGAGCAGCTGGACTATAAGACATACGCATTTGAAGGCAGGTACCATCATATTCTCTAGTAAATTCTGATGCCCTACATATGCAAACAGCACAAGGTTACATTACAATATTGACAAAAAATACAAAATCCATTACATTAGTAAGTATGAGTTCAATCTTTTATGCAAACAATAAAAGAAACCATTTGACAATGGCAGCCTCAAAAGAGAAATATGCTTATAGAGATCTTCCACAAAGAGAAGAATAAATAAACATATTTAAGGGAAAATAAGAAATAAGTCTATGAAATCTAGAAAATGAATGTAAGAGGAGATTTCAGAGCCTATTAACATAGATGCTAAAAAAAGGGCAGCATGTAAATAAAAAATATGTGAAACACACATTTTGTGCAAACTTTTACTAAACTTCAAAGCAATAAAATGACTTCGAACACATTAGGATAACAAGATTAAGCTTCCATTTCATATCTTCTTACCAAGGAAAAAAAACTAAAATTAGCAGTGAAGAAATGAAATAAGAGTTCCATATCTTAACAAAGTTAAGATGTGCATGTGGGTGTGAAGTGGTACCAACAAACATACCTAACAAGTATAAACATCAGCAAAAACCTTAAAAAAGAGTCTAGTGTTTCATACAAATACACAAAAAAGTATTGTGCTCACTTATGACAACTATATCAGATAAATCCACATATAATCTTCCAGCATTCCATCTCCTTTTCAAACAATATGATTCTCAAGAATAGTAAATGAATAATCAGATAAACTCAACCAAACCATTCTTACAGAAAGGCAACCTGAGGCACTTGTACAAACTAGTTCATTTAGCTAAGGCATCATAATTGAATTAAAGATGATATAACCGAAGTTGAGCCCCAAGAAATGAAATAATCAAAGGCCAAAAGCTCGCATCCTTGGTCAGCAACGCTATGCCTTATGGAATTACAGCAGATGCAATCCCATGAATACTTGAAAGGGCAAAAAGCAAAATTAAAAAAAAAAAAATTGGAAACAACTACGGCCCTTTCTGCAATTACAAAAAAATTAAACACCATATATCGACCAAGTGATACAACTCTGCAAAATTAACTCTGACAAATCCCCAAACTTAACCTCTTAAAAACAACGAAATCAACAAAATTCACAAGATAATGAATTGGGACAGAGCACAAAAACAATCATAACCAGTAGAAATCAGGTAATTCGAGCTGCAATCAGCTAAAATGGATACATTTCCAAAACAGAATCTGAGATAAGTGCTTCACTGTACAAGCAAACTCCCCATAACAGAATAATCGGTAAACAAAAGAAAGAATAGAAAAACGGAAGACGACTCAAACAGCGCAAGAGTCGACTTACAGCGTGTTTGCGTGCTGTATATCAGCTTCAAGGAGTTTGAGCGAATCCTTGTACGATTTCCGCATGTAAACCATGAACACGTGCAGCAAAAAAGCATCCAACAAAGTAACTATTCCAACCCTCCTCCCCAGCCCTTCAAAAACCCCTAACCCTAACCTTTCCTCGCCCTAGCTTTACCCTTCGCCGCCTCCTCCCTACCACAACGGTTCGCGTCTTCGCTATGAAGCCCCGGGCGGAGAACCTGACACGAGTGACCGAAAGAGGGAGGTTTTAATTGCCACGTGGCTAAAATACTTTCACCCAACAAAGAACGCCCCAACCACACCCACGCGTAAAAAGTACTAGAAATAGACAACTGGACGAAAGGGTGTCCAACTTTTGGTGGATTTACAATTAGTTCGATCACTTAGATGCTGGAAATATAATTCGTGGGACCTAAGACGCCACCTTATCCACTTAAGGCTTAAAATAAGATTAAGATATACAAATATCGTACCCAGAGGAACTCGAAATAACAGAATTGCCATCGCCCGGATGTTCGAGATATCTTTCCATAGAATTTTATTTAAAAAAACAAATTGGGAAATGGCAAACCGGGGGCTGCTTTTAGTAAATTAATGATTTTTTGCTTTATTAATCAAATTAATACGGCGTGTGGTTAACATCACCATTTGCGTTAAATTTGGTGCAAAATTATTGAAAAATTATTTCGCGAAAAATATCGCTATTTTTAAAGTACAAATGCAAATTTAAAGCTGTGGTAGTGGTGATTGATGGTACATAGATTTTTCTTAGCATTCATTTAAAACTTTTTGTTAATTTTTTTAATAATATTTTTTTTTTTGCAAACGCGTTAAATAATTTAGTATTTATTATTTTACATGTAAACCTTATTCATTTTTATTTTTCTTTCAAATGCAAGAGGACGAAAATAATGAAGATGACTTAAATAATTATAACTTAATTGTATTATTTAATAATTCTTACTTGTGCATGATTTTATCAGTTAATTTTTTTTAAGTTTTTCAATAATTAGAATTTTAATATATATATATATATATATATATATATATATATATATATATATATATATATATATATATATATATAATCTTTTGTTTAAATATTTGAATATATATAATAAATGTAACTATCAAACTATCATATCAAGAAAAAATTAGTTTCGTTTTCAATTGAAGTTAGGTTGTTATGCATGTTAAGATGTATTTAATTATTACCCAACATCATTTATACATTACAACATCAAAGAAAATTTGATTTTATTTTTAATTAAAAATAAGTTATGTCTAATATAATAATTCTTATAATTATTACTTTAAAATGAGATGATATCTTAATAGATAAGTTGATATTTCAAATAGTAAAAGAATGATCATACACTTTAAATGATAGCTTATTACAAATTATTATTGACATTCAGATATCCATTTCAAAAAAGACTTCATGACATTACTTATATGCAAATGAGATTGAGTTATTGATCTAAGATTTTTTTCAATAATAACAATAAATTGTGCAAATTGTATCTTATTACAAATAATAATTATCTATACATTATGAAATTATTTAAAAAATTTGTTATAACTATTTCCTATCTTCACAGCTAATAGTTTTTACCAATTGCTTAAATTGTTATTGTAACTTCGTGATATGTAAAACTATTTCAATTGTTATCTCATCATTTGTTAAGACTTTTGTATAAACCATTGTAGTGTATTCTAATGCAATGTTTTCCCATTGTTGCACATAACATTAATAATAGTTTTAATCATTATCATAACATTACCAATTTAGATAAAGCACAAAGTTTTGTAGTGTAAATTTTTTGGATGATGCCTTAATTTTGTTCAAATAGTTTTATTATTATGGTTGCAAAAAAAAAATTGAAGAAATATTAAAATGCTAATTTTCGGCCTAATGGGCTTGTTTTAAAATTCAATTATAAGAATTAAGCCCAATAAGGCCCATAAAATGCTAATAAATTTTATTAAAATTGGATTAAGGCGTAAATGGGAATTCTTTTAAAAAAAACCATTCATGAAACGATACACAAATTAAACTTGTGGTTTTTTTTTTCTATGGTTGTTGCCGAGAACAGGTAGACCGTTTTAAATGGGCTGGTTCATGAAAACAATGCAATCAAACAACTCAAAGAATAAACAATTCAAAGAATATTGGGTAAAAATACATCTAAATGTCACATTTCTTACTACTTAAAAAGAATAAGTAATTAGATAAATAATATCATTAATAATTGGATATTAAAATTGATGAATATTGAGCTGAAGACCTACCGTGAGGTGACCTCCTTGTTTAACATTCACTGTGGGTCCATTATTAATCCATTTTTAATTGTGAAGAAATAAAAACAAATTAAATAATAAATTCATGTCAATTATTAGTTTGTTGCATTGGATTATAAATAATCATTTTCTATAATATTGCCGGCCTGCAATTTCAATTGTAATTTTTTTTTTTTGGTCAAACAAAGAAGAGGACTTTTTTAATTCATGGTAGTTCACATATGTCATTTTGAAAAAGAAAGTAAAAGAAAAACGATTAAGCTTACGAGGCATGAAAGATTTTATTATGTCATGCATTTGAGCATAGATAATACCATTGTGTGTCATGAAATGGCTTCACATTTGGTAATTTATAGTTGTAATAAGATATTTAAAATAAAATAAAATTGTGAAGATAAGATTATCTTTTATTTTTTTAAAGTGTAAAATAAATATATAATTATCATAGATATTATATAATATTTTAAAATTTTAAATTATTTTTCAAATAGCATAGTGATGAGTTTCATGTGAGTTCTAACATCTATTGTCAAGATATAATCTCATTTGGATGATTGTGATCACAGATGTTTTAGCTAATTCTATTAAGATAAATTTTGAAAATATGAAGTTTTGTTTTATCATATCATTCTTTTGAAGTAGAGAAAAGTTTTATCGTATGTAATTATAATTTTGACATTCATGATAAATGATCTCTTTCTCCTGGCCTAAACTAACATTGCTTATTGATAGATGTTTTCTCCTCGTGAATAAATTGTATGATTTTTAAGTGCAGTCAAATCAGTTTATTTCTCAATGATTCATGATGTTATAGCTTAAGGAAATATGTATAATTGCCTTATGATTCATGATTTCAATCTTAAAAATTCATATATTTTTGTTGATAAAATATACTATTTATATCATAAATAACTTATTAAATATCTTATATGACAAAATTATTTATCTACATCTTAATCATCTTCTTTTCACATAAGTATTCATCAATATTGGATCTTAGGCCCTTTCATTGGGCCATTCAACTCATCAAAATTTATACAATAATAGTTTAATCAACTATATGCCAACAACATAAAAAAAAGGCCTATACAAATTTGGGTGAAGCTTTTTTATTTAAGCTTTTATTGAATTAGATTCACAACCTTAAATAATAATTTATAATATAATATATTTACTCGATAATAATAATAATTTGTTTCAAAGTAAAAAAAAGTAAAAAAGTACTAATATTATATACATATTTTACTAATATATTTTTAAATAATGAAAAATATATTAAGATAGACATTGTCTCTATCATTACATAGAGATTTATACTTAATATATTTTAATTGTGAAGAATATAATAAAAAAGAAAATAATCTTTATAATTTCATTAATTTTTTACTCTTATATATTTTCAATTAATATCGAATGTAATAGTGAAAAAATTCATCTCAAGATCGATAGGGCTTTCTTAAAAGGGTTCAATCTTATCTCAAATAAAGTAAACTAAGCTAGTGGAAGTGGTTTAGTAATGCCATCCAAAGGTTGATTGACAAAAGAGATATGCAAAACTTTAATGGCTTTAGTTTGGACAAAATTATGTCCATCATTTGGAAAGTGAAAGATCAAATTATTGCATAATTGCGTAGCACCAATACAATAGATCACTACATGCTATAAAAGTTGGATGTAAAGCTTACATAAGAATGGAAAATTCTATTTTATCTCAACAAGCAAGTGACTAAGCGATATTTAATTTTAATGGGTCTGCAAGCAAAGATCTTTTGTTTGAGCTCTAAATGCTGAGATTGTGATCAAGATAGATTATAGGAGCACTTGTGGAAAAGTTTAATTTGACTCTTGCTTAGTTTATATTTGAAAAAACATATAAAGAGAATAGAGCATTATCATTGAAAAGAATAATATGACTTAAGGTTTCATAAATCTATTTGACAACAAACATGATGTACTAACAAGCAAGAGGTATTCTATGCAATTTACAATAGTTTCGTACTCAATGAGGTTCAAATTTGTGAAAATTATATGGTCAAAGCTAAGGTTTGTAATGATTATCAACAACTCAAAAGTATAGAGTAATTAAAAAAATACCTTAAAATGCACCCAAATAAAGGTACTCTTATTATTGATTTAATCATTCAATTTATAATGCAAACTATAGTTGTCATACTCAATTGTATTGTTGACCTTATTACTAATATAGATCATCATTATCAAGTCATATCATAACAATAATATAGTAAAGATGACACATAAACTCTTAGATGAGGAATGACAAATCCATATATATTATTTTCTTTTTTTTCTAATATTTTTTCACAATTAGTCATAATAAAGAACAAAAGTATGTCATAATCATATCCATGTTCAAGAAATAATTCTCATTTTTTAGCCCTTCCATTCTTTTAAATCATCATGCCCTCTAATTGATCTTCAACAGACACACCTCACCAACTTCATTGATGATTTGGTTACGAGGCCGTTAGCCATCATTTCAACCCCTTAGAAACACCTCTATTGTTAAAGAAAAGAATTTTAGAAATTAATTTATGTTTTAATTAAAGACTTATGCATAATCATATTTCTTGAAAGTTTTGTTCCAATTGATCTCCAAAAATTGCATGAAAATTTTACATGAATTTACTCAATGAGCTCTATCAATGATATTGATGAAAATTTCATACTTTTTTTTATATTATTTGACATTTTTAATAATTTTTCTCCAAAACATTATATCAAACACTATAAAAAGATTTGACCCATCACCTGGTGATTATAACACTCAGTATTTATGTTGGAATTGTTAGAAATATTTAAATTAAGTTTCTTTACAAACTCTAATTCCACTTCAATTTCATAACTTTTTAACTCTTAGTGATAATTATTTTAAATCCTGGTATTTATTAGTTTTAGGGTTTTAATTATTATTTAATAGTTGATAAATATTCATAGTTGACTTTTAATTAGAAATAAAATTTGTATTTTGATAAAATAAGTATGTAACATAAATTTATATTTTCACGTGTTGATTATTATACTATAGAAATTAGGTCTTTAAACGAAAATTTAATATTTTTTATTGATCAATATATTATAATTAAATGAATTATTATAAAAAAAATAATATCTTAATTATATCTTTAAATTGACTCTTATACAAACATGTTAAGAGTATATTATGTTTTCTAATATTAGTATTGAACATTATCGCTTGTGACATGTCATATGTTGCCTAATTTTGTGAAATTAGAAAAAAAAGAAAAAGTATTTTAAAATCAAATAAATAAATTATTTTCTTAAATGAATAGAAAAGAGTTTATAAAAAACTAAGATCAATAATTAATCTTTAAGAAAAAACTCTTAAAAAGGAATATATATTATATTCAATATGATTTAATAGAACCATGAGTTCGAATGAAAAATAAGAAAAGACTCAAACTAATTGAAAAGGAAAATAAAAGAATTTAACTTAAAAGGTTGAAAATATCACATTAGCATGCTAATCTTATTATAGATAACATTGTTTTACATTAATTATTATATATATCATTATTTGGTCCTAATAAACAATTGACTCTATTCTATAATATTTTTTGTTTCTGTTACATATGTTTTTTCTTAATGATTATATGACAATCAACTTAGTCGATTCTATGATTTAACAATTACAAATAATGAAAACACCCAATACAAAACTAAATGATAATAATGAGAAAGATATTAGCTTTGCAATCTTTTTACTTTAAATTAGATTATTGTAACAAAATTTGGATTATAAGTAATATATGAAATAATGGTGCAATAACTACATATTCTATTTTGATATTTGACAAGATCATTTATTTGATTTTCACTAACAAAACTCTTTTATATACATCATCTTTATCTTTGTTTAATAAATTTATATTTATTTATTTTTTAAATGATTATCTAGTTTTCAAAAAAAAAATTTACTTATTTAAAAAATAAATTTAAAATAAAAATATTTTATAAAATAATTATTTTTTATAAATTCTCAAAAAAAAAAAAAGATAAAAATTAGATGACATCAAGCATGCACCACAAATTTATTTACCGGCACATAAATATTTTTTTATTTTTGATTCAAAATTTATATAAAATTAAAGTCTTGATGACTTCGAATTTTTGTCAATATATGGTTGTTTTTTATCAACATAAACTTCCACCAAATTTGGCCAAATTCTATTAAATAAAGTATTTACAGTAGAAATAAATATCATATTACAAATTTTATATACAATTGCTCACTGCTATTGCATATATCATATAAATGAAAAATTCAAAAATAATAGATTACAACAATCTATTTCTACTTTTTTTAAAAAAAATTTAAAACTAATGATTAACTTATGTCATCCTAGATAACAATAAATCTATGATTTTGATTATATTATATCTTGTTATTAACCTCAAAATGGCATGCAATTCTAATCATTTATGAGTACATTTTTTTAGAATATGATAATATTGATGAAATGTCATATGAATATAATCACAATGTTATTAGTCTTCAAGAAAAGATCTAGGCTTAATAATTCTTGTATAAAAATTCACGACCATTGATTTTGAGACTAATTGTATAAAGCTAAGGTTTGGAATTGCTTTAAACCTTTATCGAGCTCATAAGTTATCAACAACAAGGAGTGTCGATGATTAAATAAGTTAAATGTTGAAAATATTTCATCTCTTGTTTATGAAGCTAAACTCATCTACTTTTGTTGTACAAAATTTTTTGTATTCATTTGACTATCTTGATGATAAACTTAGTTTTTAAAGCAAAAGAAGTTGTTGGAGAGAATTTTGTTATATTAATTATATGTTGACACTACAAAATTATTTTTTATTTATAATATTAAACTAAAATAAATTATATTTATATTTAACAATTTTTTTCATAAGTGTAAATTTTATTCACATGTCAATTCAATTGCATCATATCTTTTTTTTTATTATGTTAGTTTTGTTATAACCATCATTATCTACTATGTCTACTCTTATTGTCTTTATTGAACTATAAATCTTCCTTGAATTATTGTCTTAAAAAGATAAACAAACATCTATCATTTTAAAGTTCATTTATGATATATTTAATCACTCTTTTAAATTTTCATTTAAATTCATGATTTTGAAACCCTTTTAATATATCATTTTTCTTATCTTTATATTATCAATTATAGTTTAGTTTTTAGATCAAAATATAGATGTTTGTTTATCTTTTTAAGATCGGGTTCCACTTCTAAATGATATATTGAGCAAGATACACCAAATGATTGGTTTCATGATTGAATTCCATCTGTGGATTAGACTTACAAATGAGATATACCTATTTTGCAATACAATAACTTCTCTTTTTAAAACAAATCCCATGCAATTAGGTGACATGTGCTATATTATAAAAGTAAAAAAAAATAATTAAGCATATTTATAAAAGACAAATTTAAGAGAATAAAATAAAATAATTAAACATCTATAAAATTTTATTAATCATAACATAAAAAATAATTAAACATATTTATAAAAGACAAATTTAAGAGAATAAAATAAAATAATTAAACATCTATAAAATTTTATTAATCATAACATAACAGTCAATCAAAATCATAACTTTACATAATATGATATCACAATTTTACATAATATGTCTTTTCAATATGAGTTATTTTTTAGTTTAAATATTAAATATAAATATTCACCAAACACTAAATCATATATATATATATATATATATATATATCAAGGTACACATTACAAAAATCTTATATAAAGAGTATTCAAATCATTTTAAAAAGCCATTAAATTTTTTTATGGCATACATCGCTATCATGCTGTAATAGTCACAACAAGAAGTATACTTGCTTGTGTGCCTCACCAACTTCTAATGCTTTAAATCTTTCTTTTTCTTTCTTTGTTTTATTGGCACAATAAAATTCCTAAATTACATTATTCTTTAACAAGAATAATTTCATTTTGTTTTTTGTTCTCTCTCACAAAAGTACTCAACCCAAGGAAAATTCCCCAAAATTTCCCTATGAAACTCTTGAATCCGTCTTTAGAAATTCCTTGTGTCCTTTCATTTGTGCAATAAGGGATTGGTAGTTCACATCATTGGCATTAGGAATTAAAAATATTAAAAAATATATGAAATTAGTTTGATTTTAATTAAAACTTTAGACATATATATATATATATATATATATATTCAAAATCTTTCAATCTTAAATAACTCTGAAACTTCATCAATCTCTTTTACATGAAACTATTCAACAAAATCCTATCCATCATAAAAATTTCATAAATATTTTGTCATTGTTTGATGCTTTGTTTTTTTTTCACTTTAAAAAACTATATAATAACATTTCTTTTGTTACTATTTCACATTTTAGTTTATGATCGTAACACTTTTCACTGTTAGATAATTTTAGCTTAAACTATTTTGTAAGATCTACATCTCAGCTTACTTTCATAATTATTTGATATCATTACATATTTATTTTAGTTTTTTAGTATATATCAATACTATTATGTAAATTATTATTGAATTTCTTTTCATTTCTATTTTTTTATTTTATAATATAATTACATACAATTTTTACTAATTTATTATCATTTAATTTTTAATAATTAGTACTCCTATTCTTTTCATGCTCATTTTCTTTTTTTAAATGTTGTATCTTTTATTTGATGATGTATGATTTTTATGAAAATTTAATACATTCTTAAAAAAATTAGAAAGATCTAATAAAAGAATTCTCATATCATTGGGATGCTACACCTATCATATTACTTAATTTCATCTTAAGCATCAATATTATTTTTTAAGCAAATTGCTAGTATGTGGTTGATCAATTAAATCTAATTTATATTATTTATTGATCAAATTTATAATTTATCCATGTAAACATTTTAAGAACTTCTCTTTAAAAGAATCTTTTGATTCAAAATTGGCTACAAAATAGTGCAAATTTTCTCATTAGCACTTCACTTGTGAGCTTTAAGAATTGGAATCATGTCAATCTTAAAACTTCTAAATATGACCAAATTTTAACTTGTTTTAGAAAACTTTTTATTTGAGATGAAACAAATATCATAGAAAATACAATAAGATATCAATCTTTTTTAACTTTTATTTACAATATATATATATATATATATATATATATATATATATATATATATATATATATATATATATATATACATATATATATACGCACACATGTATCTCACACACACATACTTATTAAATACAGAATTCATAATATTTATCTAAGATTAAACAAAGACAAAAGAAAATAATATACCCCTTTCTTGCCTAAAAGAATTAAAAGAAACCTCATAAATACAAAATCCACCTTCATTGCTTTGTGGTATGAGTGACACAAGATAAGCCCTAACTAGCAAACAAATGCAAAATGGTAGCTATTTGATGAAATCATTATTAGAATAGTCCCTAATCATGGCATTAGCAATGTTATAAAGATCTATCTAAGAGCCACCTTCAATCAAAATCCCATTAAATATCAACAATAAGGGCTAAGCAATTTGAACTCTTGAAAGAGTACTCTCCCTCTAAATAAAGATAAAAAGACTAGAAATCTAAAATATAGTAACACTAATAATCAATCCATAGTTGTCTTAAAGAACTAAACCCACACCAATACACTCACCCCACAACACCAAAGCATCAAAAGTTATCTTTAACTGTGAAGAGTGGTTCTTACTAGGTTAAAAAGGGTAAAAGGATCCCAAAGGTTTAGGGGATCTAAGGTTATAAGCAAGAAGATGGATTATTCAAGACTAGTGACAATTAGATGAAAAAAATTAAATGTGAAAATTATACAAACAAATGAGTCTTATGTGACACCTTGGATTGAACAAGGGGAGAGAGTGTAAAAGAAAAATCACTGAATAAGAAATGAGTCTTAATAGACTTCTAGGTAGAAGGTATAATAATAAATTTTTCTATATTAGCTACTAAGTGAGTGATTCTGATATTTGTATGAGATATTACTATTTTAAAATATTGAGTCATCTTTTGAGAATAAAGCTAATTTCAATCGAGAATGGGCAACCTAATTGAATAATATTTTAACATAATAAGACCATAATATCACAATATCACATTGATAGACTTATGACACTTATGATTAAAGAAGGTGAAAAGTGATTATTTGATGATGTCTTAAAAGAAAAATGACTAAACTATGAGTGACTACTAGTAGGCTTCTAAATATAGGATATAGGGATGAAGTATTTCACATTAGCTACCAAAAAAGTGATTTTGGTATTTGTATAATATGCCATCATATTAAGATTTTAAAGAGTCTTTTGAAGGCAAAACCTTTTTGGGTTTGGATAAGAAGACTTAAGGAGACAATACCTTTATATAATATGACCAAAATATCACAATTTGATATTATGATTCTTTCATATATGGTATGAGGCAATGGTCATAGTTCAAGTAATAAATTCTAATTTATTGATAATGACTTCTATCCATAAGTAGGTTAGAAAGAAGTAAAAGATGAATATGTGATAATAATCAACATCATAAGAGAAACTCAAGAGAAGACAATATTAACTCATAAAGCATGTGCCAAGGACTTATCCACCAAGCAACCCTAGAGATAGGAGGGGTTTTGCAAGATTTCATAATGAACAAGATAGAAATATATATATATATAATGTTACTTTATATTTTGTGATACTTTATTAGTATAGAAATAGTGCAAAAAAAATAAGTTTTACCATCATTCCTTGCTTGTGTGATTGATTAGTATCATTTACTTATATTTATACTTTAATTTATCTTGATATTATATTGATTTATTTTTTATTAAGTAAAAAAGATAAATAGGGTATGATAGCTTTGAAGTCTCAAGTGATTATTTTGTTATTAACAATATTAGTTAGGAATTAGAAGTTGGTGGAGATATTTAATCTCTCACACTTCTTTCAAGTGCTCAAAGCACTAACATTATCTCTTTCCTAACTCTTTTGCTCTCTAAACCTTTGAGGTCTTTCAATAGAGAAAACAATGGAGTGCTTAGTATAGATAATGTATAGTAGAGATTTGTATGTACCAAATCATGTTAGTAGGGTTTTGGATATTGAGTTAAAAAGCTCGAGAAGAAAATGTGACTTGTATTGATGTGCTTTACCTGATTGTCATGATATTGCATAATGTTTTTTCCACTTTGATTATTATGGGCACTTTATTTACAATTATTTTTAATTATCAAATTTTTTATAAATTGTTATAATTGATTCTCACAATAATAATATTTTCTTTATATAATCCAAAAGAAAATAAATAATTGTTATAAATTCACATTAAAACATGACATTATAAATATATGTAACACAACTTACAAATAAGAGTTGTCCCAAAGTGTTCATAATTTTAGCCCATGTGACAATAATCATAACAATAATATATCACTCCTTCTATTTGAATTTGTACTTTCTTATGATGTTCTTTACCTTAACATAATCCTTGTGAAAAATCCTTCTTCAATAAAGTGATTTAAGTAAAAAAACTTTTAAATGAAGCATTTCTCGAGCTTATCCATATGCTTATTTTAACTTGATTAGACTTAACTAAACTAATTACAATATCCCCTAAGCCTTTGGATTAGTTATGTTTGCATGGAAGTGATAACTCAAGAATTCATTCAATTTTTTTTACTTAAATGTATTTCTTTCTCATGAATTAAATATCAAAGATCATGTTTAAATGAAGAATTATCATATAAAAAAATTATAATGACAAAAAATATAATTAGATTGTAAACAATGAAATATTAGTATCATTGGTTATTATTTAGTCTATGCCCATGACTGTCTTTGAGGAATAAATGATGACTTTACTATTGATCATCTCAGAATTCTCTATGAACAAATTGTTAGAGGTAATATCAAAAATTTTGATCATTGTGGGGTTAGAAGGAACAAGCGTTGTTGTTACACTCAATTGGAAAATAGTTGGAAATGATAGACAAGAAGTTTATCTATATATCTTATAGTTCATTTGAAGTAGGATATCAAGCATTTGAGAATATGTAGTTCGAGAATTTTCCACGTATTGAGAAGTAGCAACAAAAAGGCAAGGAGATTTTGCTACGAATGAGACTATCTTGATTGATCAACCAATCAAGGAAATTAGTGTTACGACAATGCACATTTGCATGCAGTAATCGTCTCCAAAAACTTTGATTGAGGAATGCAATCGATTGACTTTAGCTTAAGGCTTAAATATTCTATGGATCCTGAATCAGGCTCTACAACCAATCAATAGAATTTGATGGAGGGCATCGAAGTCACTTTGGAAAAAAATGAAAAATCCTTAATGCAAGTTAAAAAAACAACATTTAAATTCAAAAGTTTTGCCTTAATACCCATTACAAAAGGTTGAAAAGTGATTGAGATATTGCTAAGTTGATGAACGAGGAAATAGAGGCAAAAATTACTCTTTGCAAAATGCTGAAGGAAACCCAGTATGAAGCCAAGTATCCGCTCATAAAATCTTCAATGTTTGAGGCTTACTAGTGATTTAAAGACAGTACAACTTACACTCATGACTAAAATGATCAAGAAGGAATTGACAAAATTGACAAAATTTGGAATACACCATTATCGAGAAGAGTGTTAAGGAAACCTTGATCCTTTTGTTGAAGGAAGAGTTCATCACTTGAAGCATTTTTTAAAAACCTTTAAACATCCAACTCCCGTGTCGATAAAGTTTGCAAAATGTAACGCTCAAAAGTGGGAGTCGAAAGAAGCACTTGGCCTATGTGCTACCTTGAGCATGTATTGAATATTAGTAACAAAGATTATGTGATTAGTTCTTAATTTTGTCTGAACAACTAGTTAATCAAACTATGATGACCACAGGAATTTTTTTGATTGATTTTTCCTCATCTAATCAGAGGTTTAATCTCTTATGAGCAGTAGCAACCAATCCAATTTGAATCAATATTTGTTTTTTTCTATTTTGAGCTAAAATTTATAATTGTACTAATTGCAATGTCTTTATAGGAAAAGTTTGAATCAACACTAGGTGAAATTCTAGTTTTGAGAACTCAACCTACATTTAACAAAATTATTTTGGTAATCAATAGTAAGAAAAGTTGGCGAGTAGGCCCGTTATCCTC
This sequence comes from Vanilla planifolia, assembly GCA_023846275.1. NCBI lineage: Eukaryota > Viridiplantae > Streptophyta > Magnoliopsida > Asparagales > Orchidaceae > Vanilla > Vanilla planifolia. The sequence continues at coordinate 12,039,770 of CM043871.1, read as the reverse complement.
TCAACACAAAGGACATCTATTGTTAGGGATCAATATTTGATTCCCTAATTGTTTGTAATATTAGAAACATTAGAGTGATGATCATAATTAAAACTATAATCATGATTACCTATTTAATAATAGTGTTATTAATGATGGTCTTAGATGACACCTTAAACATTAATAGAGTAAACAAGTTTTGAAACCCAACATGATAATGTTTGATTGTTATTCATAACTCACTATATGCTTACAAAAAGATAGAAGAGTGAGTTGTGAGTAATAAAAAAAATTATGCATAAATATAAAAAACATAGGTTAACACAATTATAATCTCCTTATTCTTATTTATTGGAAAAAGAATGACAAAAATATTGAAAACTTTAAAATCATTCTCGATAAGCAAACTAGAAGATGAACTTAAAAAAATCTCAAAAAAAAAAAATTAAACACATATTTTGACGATACATGCCATGCTTTGAAATAATTGATGTTCTCTTGATCTACTGATTAAAAGATGTGTTCTAAATGGAAACCATCAATAATTAAATCTTCATCGAGTTTCCATTATAAGAAATATTTTCCTTCGAATAAATGATTTCGTGTTGACCTTGTTCAAGTATTTTTACCATTAATGCTCAGATCATTCAAAACCAGATTGAGTCCAACGGTCCTTTGTTGTTCTGGTGATTTTCTGACATCCACTCACGTCGTCCTCCACATATCAAGGTGACTTATTCCTGGTTCTGTAGTCAAACCGGCCGGTCCACGCGCAGACACGTAGGCGGCATGCAGCCACCAGCAACGACAGAGCTCAGAAGTTTAAAGAAGTAACACGTGAAAATAATTAAACCGATATGCATATGTAACATATTCTTGACTTTAAAACAAAATCGAATTATATAAATATAAAATATTTACCGAATCAAAATTATATAAATATAATTTATAATAAAATTAATTCGCTGGCTTTTGCTGAATCTTTCTCTCGTTGAAGTCTTCGCCTTTTTTTTTTTTTAAAATAAATTTTCACTAACGTCCATTTTAATGATGCGACTTCTAGAAAGGTCCAATCTTTGGCTTTATAATCGTTTTGATTAATACTTTGCAACAGATATTTATATCTTAGATACAACAAATTTGACACGTGAACGTGACAACTGAAGTCAAATCTGTCATAAATTATTTGCAAATAAAACATTCAACCAAACTGTTCCATGGCGTGAATGGACGAACTGTCAGAAGTTTTTTATAACTTCCATGATAACTTTCCTTCCATCAAGTTAAATATCGTAAATTGAAATTAATGACTTATAATCTATTGTATTTTTTAAATTTTTTTTTCTTATTGATTATTTTTTTTGTCTTTAAAGACTTGTATGCTAATGGTTGAAAGTATTTTTTTTTCTCAAATAAGTTATATTATAGTCATATTTGGTCCAACAGAGGATCAAGTGGCACGACAATGGTGACAATGATAGTGTGAGGCAATGTGGTAATTAGGTGATTTAAGAAGACGTGACATAATATGAACAAAAAGTGATAAAATTTGTATGGCGTGGTAGAGACGATGGGTTGACATATTTAAAAAAAATGTTAGTCTTTATGTAAAACTAATTTATCCTTTTAATTTAAACATTTTTTTAAGTATTTGGTGCTTAATAATGTTTATATTTGGGCACAAGTTGGGGTCATATATGTTATAACACTCTTAAACAAGTTGACTTGTCTTATTACATCAAGATGTTGTCTCATTGGATTGTCATATATTGACTCAAGCAAGTTTTTTCTCCAAAAAGTTTCTTGATATATTAATAATATAATATCATATGTAAAGTCTAAAATTTTCCATCGATGGTTGATATGATGCTATTTCTCTACCTAAAGGCTTATTAAGAGTGATTTCTCGTTTGATGTTTTCTTTCATTGTAGGATTACTTAACAATCACTCTTTGCTCTCTTTCATTTTCAAGTGTTATAGACACATCAACTTCTTCTTGATTTGTTCTTGAATCGTATTGAACTAAATAAAGTATCACTTCAATATAATTTTTGTGACAACTCGAGGTTATTACATTAAAATACTGTTCATTTTCTCAGCCTAAAAATTTTATATCTAAAAGATAGCTTGATATCTTAAGATCATGATATTGCATATAAATTATAGAATTTTTCTTTCATAATCAATGTGAAATTATTTATCCCTATATCTTTCTACCTAAAAATTTGATATAAGTTATTCATTGTTTGATGATTCCTCTTCTTAAGATATCATTAGTAAATTTTCTCTACTCCTTTTGGTCCTTAACATGAGAATATTTATCACATAATTTATTTTTAATTAAACTTGTATGGCATGCATATCCATGTGATACCCCTTGGACTTATTCGATTGGATCGCTAATTAGTCAACTATCAAGTGTATTATTGTAAGATAATGTGTAGGTTTTGTTGGTTTGGACCAGGCAATTATATCTTAAGTTTGCTCATCAAAAATCTCAACTCATGTGATTGCCATATTTATCAAGGTGGTCATAAAATAGTTTTAGCCAACTGATATTAATTCAATAGGAAAAATTTATATAACATAAATATAAAATATACATGTTTATAATTATGCTACATGATAGGTCCAACATTATATCATAAAATTTGTAAAATAAAAAGACTAATCATATACATATTCTTTGTAATAAAATGCTCTCACAAAATAATTTTTATTTTGTTTTAATTTAAATTTGATTTTAATTATAAAAAAACTAAAAAAGTTTCAAAAATCTTTGAGCTCCATTTTTGGAAATTTAGTCAAAGAGAGATATGCCATATCAATGGTTTCTTAAGTTCCATTGTGAGACCTTTCTTTGGAATGATATGCATGGAATTTAAAACCAAAAATTTTCTTTTACTTTTGGAACAAAACGTTGCCCTTAACTAAACCTTATGTTTTCTTTGACTTTTCATTTCCTTCTTATCCCCTTGTAAGTATCGTTTTATTTTAAAATAAAATTATAGTTTTTTTATTCCAATTTCTTGCACTTTGGCCCTAAGAAACATGTTTGCAAATTGCAATAAAATAATTTCATGGTATCAAGTATGTAAAATTATATAAAAAAATATTTCAATTTTATCACATAATAATTAATAAGCATATAAATTATGTGAGGCAATCATCACCTATCAATATTCAATTTCTTTAAAATTTTTAGTAACTAAATTTCATTCATCAATACACTATTCAAATGCATCTAAGCTATATATGAATGCCTACTTAGCATTTTTTGACTTCGAATGATCACACATTGAAATTGATTTCAATTGTGAAATTTCTTTCATGAACTCATGCTTTTTCTTTAATCTTTTTCTCATTATTAATAGCTATCATGCCCCTCCTTGCCAATCAAAATAAATATAGCCATTAAAATACACAAAACAAATGCCAAAATATTGAGTGATTATCGAGTTCACAACAAAATCTCAAGGATAATGTAAATAATTAAATAAATATAAAAACTAATAAACAATCGTGCATAAAAACTCAAAGTTGTTATAACAAAAATAAAAGTTGAATAAATATTTTTATACATCATCTGTCATATAGATATAATAAAATTTTTACTTGTACAAAATGTTTCATAAAATTTTCAAAATAAGGTATCCTCTCTCACTTAGGGTCCTAAGCTAATAAAGTTTAAAAAAACCACAACTTTATACATATTGGGTCCTATTATATAATGTAAATAAATAATTAGTATAATATACTTAACAAGCAAATTATTAACTATAAAAAAGTAAAATAATATGATAATATAATATGAAATAATTAAATAACAATGAGAGCATAAATAAGAATATATGACATCTAAAAAGTATATGTTAAAATTACTACATAAATATGCTTTTATGAATGATGACTATATATACATATAATTATTACATCGTAATGATATTATATAATATTAATATCATATTTCTCTTTCTTTTTCACATTCTTTGTATTTTCTTTTTTCTTATTAGAGCACTTTTTTTTCATATGATCAATAACCTAAGTCAATAAGATTTTGTATCATAACATATATTTGTGATATTAATCATATCTCTAGATCTTCATCAACTACCCAAGTCACCTAAATATCTCTCTTTCATCTATCACCAGCATATATTAAAAGTACTAATGAAAACATGTATTTGCTTATCGTTTCCCATACTAAAGCATCACCAATAGTAGAAATGATGTATGATTCCATCTTTATCATGAAATCTCTTCTTAACAGCACTTTATATAAAATACTAATGATGGTACAATCTCTGTCTATCGTAACCTTATATCAAGATGTTAATAATAGTAATAGTAATCAAATCATGTTGGGTGATTGTGACATAATGTCATAGAAAAAAAATCTCATCATCTTTTCATTTTTGTATTTCTCATAATCTTATGAATTATCAAACTTACCTAACTAAATTTTTTCATTCATTCATTTCTTTTCATAATCTATATTTTTTTGTATTTTATGTTATGATGCATATATTATATTCATACACATAAACGCACACACACACACACACGCACACACACACACACACACACACACACATATATATATATATATATATATATATATATATATATTATTGTATATTATGTTGTAGATAAGAATATATACACGATTAATCAATGCTATGCAGTATACTCAATCACATCACATCTCATAATAATATCTTAAGGTAATTAATAATTAACTTATTTACATCATAATTATCTGAATTTACTTAGTTGATAGCTTTGAGTTAGCTTTTTATGACTTTTTTATATCTTTCTTTCATTATTCATATAGTAATTATCACAATTATAAATATATACTTATTTTTTTAATACAAGACTTTTAAAGTTTTAAAATTTTATTTAAAATTGTCATTTTTTATCATTTTCCAAAACTACACACTTTTCTTCATCAAAGGAATTCACAACGTAACTATAAGGGGTCTCTAAAATTCTATCACTTTTCTTCTTAGCATATCATCTATTCACAAACATATAATATTTTATTTATTCTTGTATCGTAAGCCAATGTAACAAATGGACCATTCTGAAACTTCTACACCCCTTTTAGAAGCTTAACATATGATATGTTGGTCTTAACAAATAATACATTGGGCTTAACAAACCATATGTTAAGCAACTAAATGTATTGCTCACAACTCTTAACATCTCATTTCATGGACTATATATCTAATGTGTTAGAAAATGACATTATTTGTTTTTCTCAGCAAAGGATCAGTCTTATACAAAATACTTATTATGACATTATTTGAAATCTCAACACATAATACATGAAGTTTAACATTTGGTATGTATAGCTCTTGCATAAAGTATGTAAGACATTAATAAAAAGATGCAACTTAGCAAATTTAACTTAAATCCCATAAAAAAATCATAATATGAGTAGCCTAAAATACATCTCAATATCATCACACAAAGGAAATTTCAAATAAACTCATGCCTTTACTCAAACTTATCCTTCAAAATGAATCAAGCACTTCTCATGGTTCTTCTCCCTCTGAGCACAAGACCTATGCTACAACTCTCAATGTAATCCCTTGTCCATAGCACCCTTCAAGCTCTTAGCAAGCTATAAGCAATTCTCATCCTTGTTTCTTCTTGTTCTTGCTCTTTAAGAATTGGGCAAAGCCTCAGCATCGTCTAAGGCTCAAGGGATTTATATAAATATCCTTTAATTTAATAAAAAAAATTAACAATCAATAAGCAAATTAATTCTTCAAAATATTTTAAAAATTCTAAATAATCTCTAAAAATTATAAACAACTTAATGATAAATTTCTCATAATATTTTCTTTTTAATGGTATGATCTCAAAGTGTATAATAAATACCATTATCACCACTCAAATATGATGATACTTCATATAAAAATATTTAAGTTGTTATCATAGCACTAAGGAGTTCTTTTAATTTCTTATTTTAGTTTCTTTTTCCATCTCTATTTCTTTCCTTTAACTCGCAACACATAAGAAGTTTTCTTGCATTTTCTCAAAAATTCCCATGATATCTCATTCCCCACCTCTTTTTATTCTCTTAAATTATCATCTTTTTTCAATGAAAACCCTCCCTATACTCATTATATTTCCTCCACTTAATTTTTCTGGCGTTATCATCAATTAGAGTTACTACGCCTAGTTTCTCTATTAAGGATAAGAGGCTTTCAACAAAATAAAAAAATTAAATGATGACATTTATTAAAATTTTTATTTTATAATTTATTTGTAAATTTTTTGATCTAAATGATCATTAAAATTGTCAACTACTTTTATTTGATTTTTCTCAATAAGTTCTATCTGTTGCCTAAACTTTTGTATTTTTAGCATCATTTAGTTATTTCTTAATTTTTTTGATAACCTAAAAAATTCTTAAATTAATTTTATTATATTCATTAAAATTATTTAATCTTTTATTTTGAGATCATAACATCTCCTTTTCATGCATTCGAAATTTTATTTCGAATTTCTTTATAAGCTCAAAGCCTTGGCCATATTTCATAATTTTTTAAGTCCATTTAATACCTTTAATAATATTTTAAACATCCCAATTTTGTAAAATAAATAATAATTTAAGTCTTTTTAGATTCTAATATGCCAATTTATAACCAAGGAAACTCCAAGTTTCATAAATTTTATGTCATTGAGTTTCTATAAGATTGTATATATCATGTCCCTTCAATGGACCATTGTCAAAATCTTCGCACTCTCACCACTTGATTTTTTTTTTTTTTTTTTTTTTTTTTTTTAAGAATTATGATCATTTGGAGCCAACCTATTTGGCTTTGCCATTAGGGATTTAAGGCTTTTAAACAGAATAAAAATTAAATTTTTATGTTTATTAAAACTCAGTTTTTATACTTTTTTTGTAAATCTTTTGATTTTAATGACCACTAAAAATTTATCGACTAATTTTATTTGATTTTCTCCAATGGATTTTACCCGATGCTTGAAGTTCTTGTTTTGACCTAATTTATTATTTTTTAATAATTCTTCTGATATAAAATTCTTATAATATTTTTTTATTATTTTTCCTTAAAATTATTTGTTCTTTTAATCTATGACCATAACATCTCTTTTTAATTCCTATAAATTTTTTTGTTGAGTTTCTTTATAGAATTTAAATTTTTGGATTGATTTTGTAATTTTAAATTTTATTTAATATCTTTAATAATTTTTTAATCAACCTAATTTATAACAAATGATGAATCAATTATTTAAGTCACATTAGGTTTCGGTCTTTCATTTTATGACCTAACAAAATCAAATTCTCATGAGTTTGTTGTTGTTTTGATTTTAATAATTGTATATTTATTTTCACATCTATCATTTCTCTTTTAAAGTGACTTACCCTCTTCTTTAATCTGTACAATTTTTTTTCAGAAAAAACTTATAAATTTTCAAAAATTAAATACACGTATTACTATTAGAAAAATCAATTACATATATTAAAACATTTTATTACATTAGGAGATGACATCATAGATCTCATTCTCAATTATTGCTAATATTTTTGTATAAGACATATATGTTAAGCTATTTTGTGATTGATATGTAAAAATAATATAATTGATAAGCTAAAATAGACTTATAAATTAAGTCTTAGATATGATGTGATTAGGTTATATATAGAGATGTAATTATGAATATATGATAACAATTGCTAAAAAAAATGTGAGACTTGTTATTTAAAATATGAAAAAAAAAAAGAATAATTAGCTCATGATTATAAAAAAATATTATTATTACGAAATAGATACTACAATTTATTTTTTTATGCTTATGCATGATATATGATATATTATTTTTTTGTTCATTCATGGCATATTTACTAATAGATATTGTGAAGATATCAAACTTAATTTGTTAGTATTCATTAAATATAATAAATAGAAATTCAACATTTAAGTTTTATAAATCTCATTTCTTTACTTTTATTAATAGATTATGTCATAAATATATAATAATAAGATGAGCATAATGATACATGAACAAAAAATTTTATTATATAAAGATCTTTTGAGATATATATATATATATATATATATATCATAATAATGTGACTAATATATTGATATTAAGAGTTTCTTTAACAAATGTGTATATATAATTTAATTTTATTATATTTTATAAAAGAAACTATTTTAAATTCAATCTTATTATCATCCTCACTTAATATCATGAATAAGATATCTAATGTGATCGACAATCAAACACCTAAGCTCCAATCCAGTGCCTTAGGGATTAGTGTAGTGGACGTACAAACCAATTAACTAGATGTTGACACAATTGCTAAATAACATTTAAAAGAAGATTACTTCTAGTGATAAAAGTTGTCTACAACATCAAAACAATCAATAGAATTGTAATAATTTAAATGACAAATGGTCAAACATGGTTACCCAAAACCAAAACTATGTCTATAAATGATATGACAGATTTTCTTTTAATTTTTTTATTTATTCTTAACAAATTATTTTAAAACAAAACAAAATATGAACTTATATATAGAACTTGCCGTACGTTTAAGGGCAAGCTTTGTTTAAAAATATAAATTTGTCCTGGTCCTTAATAAAAAAAAGCTTAATGCAATCTCATGAAATGTTGAACTCTCGCAATAGATTGATACGAAAACGCACAATTGATATATTAAACAAACATAAATATAATAATAATCCAACAATAATAACAGAAATTATATTTATAAAAAAAAAATATATATGATTAATGAAGAACAACCAACGCTTCTTTCAATTAAAGAGAAAATAAAAATTTTCTTTAACGTTGATGGCCTTTTTTTGTTATATAAAAATAAAAGTTAATTTTATATTATTTAAAAATTATATATATATGTTAAATAATAATATTGTTAGTCAATGAGATCTGTCTTCAAATGTGATTCTACTAGGTGACACTTAACATGATAAGATTATTCTAACCATTGGCGGTGTCTTGTTCAAATAGGTCTCAACAAAAAAGTCATTATTGAAGCAATTAATCTCGAGGACCACTGCTTTTTTATGTATATTATATGCAAATTATTAGAGTTTTGTCTATGTCTATTATGACACCTATTTGAGATGTTGATTGAAGACATTCTATCATACACAATTTTATCCTCATTCAAGAAAGATTAGTTTTACATTTTAATGAGTATGGTAAAGCATTTTTCTTGACCTTGACATCTAAATTTCTAATCAAACATCTCAACTACATCCCTAGCTATCTAGGATTGAAACGAGTCGTTATTCATTGTCATAATTCAATGTTAAATGCATATCTAATGCAATTTTTTATATGTATTTTATTTAGATGTGATGAAAAATCAGAGACTATATCTTCAAAATGAATATGTTTTAGATATAAATAGTTGTTTGTCTTTTAAATAACCTTCTTAATAAATATTTTATGTCAATTTTATGTAAATAATATTTTTTCTTATTCAAATTCATCATTTGAGTTTAAAATATATGTATCTATTTTCTCACAATATATAGTATTACTCCAACTCACACTAGCTAAAATACCAATTTTATTTGTTCATTCATCAAAAATTTATATTTTTACAATAAGTTTAAAATTGTGAACCTTTTATCAAAACTTTTTTATTAGAAGAGATCATGTTTATTATATTTAATAAAAGTAATATAATATTTTTATATTGAGAGTGTAGTTTTTAGTCTTTTTTAATATTTTTTATATTATATATCTTTTTTTTATCAAGTAATATTTTATTATGATAATAAAATCTTACATTTTTATATGCATATACAAGCAAAAAAAAAAAATCATGTCCATAAAAGACATTCTTGTGCATCAACACATGCAACTTGATTAAAAAATTTAAACCTTTAACTCTCATACGGTATTTGATTTATTGTTAGCATAGGATCAATAAGAGAGCCTAACAAGACAAGATAATTCAACTTGCAATGATGTGTTTCTCACTTAATCTACACCTAATGCTATCTAATTTAATGCCATCCAGCTTTGGTAGAGCTCTGGGCACGGCTAAAGAAAAGGAGACGCTGCCGGCCAAAGATGAACGGCCCTGCACTCGAGGTACAAAATGAACGGCAGATGGAGATCCCACCGATGCTTCCCTCCACATGCTTCAACTGCAAACATCGGACCTCGTTCGCCATGTCGGTGTGGAAAGCTTAGCCGTAATGAGAGAAGTCTGCGTCTCCCTTTCCTGCGTACACTTATAAGTGGACTTGTTCTCCGTGCCTTTTTTTATTTTTTGTTTTATCGTTAGCTAGGTGATCAGCTGATCTCGTCGTCGGACCCAAATGGGTTCTTGGCTTATAAAAGATTTAAAGGAGAAATGGGGCAGTGGTGGAGTACTTCTAGTCAGGGTGGCTGATCTCTTCTTTCGTTCTGTTTTCTGTAGAAGGTATGCCCCCAAAGCTTGTTTCTGAGTCCGAACTAGCTTTTCAGGATATGTAACGAGTGAAGCGGTTTGATTTGAATCGCAAAACCTTAGTGTGTGAGATTTCTTTGGAAAGGTGGGGATTTGAGTTTATGGTCAATTGCTTTTGGTAGCTGATCCGGGGTTTGGGAGGAGTTGTTGATAGCTGCCGCGGATGCAAAGGTTTGCAAGCTTAGAAAATAGGGTTTTTAAGTTGTTTACGGAACAGTCTTCGAACAACTTGTAAAAAAATGAAAGATTGAAGGGTTCTTTCTGAACTTTTTGCTGAACTTCTTTGGGACACCTTGCGTTCTGGTCGTCGGCAAACGTTGCTATTGAAACGGATTTATTTTAGAATTATTTTGAAAACATAGTTTATTTGAGTATAAAAGAGAAGCTATTTAGTGTGGTTTTTTATTCTTTTTGAGATTAAAACTAAAAAGATAGTCTTGTTAATCAGTTCATGGACTCGTTTATGGAAAATTTGTGATTATAAACTTTTGGATATGTTTGTTTTTTATGCCACATGTTAATATAGAAAGACTAACGCTCTTGCTTTGATTTCATGATATTTAAGCTGTTTAAAAACCTGAGTTTTTAAGGTTTCTCTTGTAGAAAATACTTAAATTTATTTGGACAAACGCGATCATTTTCCTCTTCTTCAGATTTCAGGATCACCGGAGTTGCTTATAATTTGCAAATTGCCCATAGATTGCCCGAGCCCAAAGCGTCGGATATGGATTATATTTGGTGCTGCTTTGGCACCAGGAAAACACATCAGGCGATTTTTTCTGGTAAGGAAGAAATGCACATAGGTTCTGTTTTGTTGAAGTTTCTGTTGTTTTCCTCTTTTTAAGTCTTCTTCTTTGAACTTATTGCCTCCTTACACTTCGGCTTCAATCCTCAAAGGTAAATTAATAAACAAAAACATATCTTTATCCCACCATATTGGACAGCCGCATAAATCTCTCTTTTTTTTTTTTTTTTTTGATCAAATATCATCAACTTACTAAATTCCAAGTATGCATGATCCTTATCATCTCCTATTATGTATCAGATGTTGTTATGAATGTATGTTTATGAATTTTACATTGTTATAAAATGGTGCTTTGCTCATCTGCAAGCTTGCCTTCCCTAATCTATTCTCGTTTTCCTTGGCAGAACTTTCTGCTGATAAGAACATAAAACTTTTCTCTTACAATGAACTGAGGATAGCTACGGACAACTTCAGTCCAGCCAACAAGATAGGCCGTGGGGGGTTTGGAATTGTTTATAAGGTACTTATCTTTTAGTTTCTGTTTTTGTTTTTAGATAGATTGACTAATAATCCTTCTTCCATGTGATAAACATATTTCAGGGAGTTCTTAGAAATGGCATTCCAATAGCTGTGAAGGTCCTTTCTGCTCAATCAAATCAAGGGGTCAATGAGTTTTTGACAGAGATCGATGTGATCACAAATGTAAAGCATCCAAATCTCGTCCAGCTTATTGGTTGTTGCATCCAAGACATGAATCGAATTTTAGTGTACGAGTATGTCGAAAATCGCAGCCTTGATCATGCCTTGTTAGGTAAACTGCATGGAATTATACTCTTCAACTAACTAGTATCACATTTCATGCGGTATTTCAAGACTGAAATAAGTGATTTCTATAACCTTTCAGGCTTCGATTCTAAGAAGGTTAAATTGAATTGGAGCATCAGATCTGCAATTTGCATTGGTACTGCCAAGGGCCTTGCACATCTTCATGAAGGAGGTCACACACAAATTGTTCATAGGGATATTAAAGCTAGCAACATCCTTCTTGATGGAAACTTCATTCCAAAAATTGGCGACTTTGGATTGGCCAAATTATTCCCTGACGATGTTTCTCATATCTTCACACGGGTCGCCGGAACAATGTGAGTTCATACTCTTTCTGCATTAGTTGTGTTGGTTGTCGAAACTCTTTGTACCAAATGACTACGAAACATTCGAAGCTCTAAGATTTTTGTTCTTATAGATCAATTGGAGCTGATGCCACTTGAGACTACATGGTTGATTTTCTAACTCAAAAGTTGTATCTTTTGCAGAGGTTACTTGGCACCTGAGTATGCAATGCAAGGTCAATTAACTAAGAAGGCTGACATATATAGCTTTGGGGTGCTTGTCCTCGAGATCATAAGTGGAAAGAGTTGCTCAAAGCCTTATTGTTATTATACTGATAAGCTCCTCTTGGAATGGGTATGTTATCTGTGTCTTTTTATATATTTCTTATCAGCTGAGTACAAACGACAATAGGAGCCAAGCAACAAAGTTATTGGTGAATGGTTTTAAAGCTGCTTTATCACTTACCCAGAGTCTCTCTTTGCAGATATGGGAGCTGTATGAAGAAGGAAAACTGCGTGAGGTGATTGATCCAAATCTGGGAGACTACCCTGAAGAAGAAGTCTTCAGATACCTTAAAGTTGCTTTGTTCTGCACCCAAGCTGCTGCTGGGAGAAGGCCCTCCATGTCACAGGTGTTGCACATGCTGTGTAGGACTATAAGAATCAATGAAAAGGAACTCATGCGGCCCGGGCTTATCCAAGAACTAAGATCCAATTCGTCGGCATCACCAACTTCGATTCCTCAGTACTCTTCCAGCCCCGTTTCTTTAACCGCAATGGCTCCAAGGTGATGTTGACTCTTCATCATATTCCAAATTTAGCTCACATGTCTGATTGCTTATGTGGATATGATGGTGCAGCAAACCAATGTGGCCCAAGGGTTTATGTTGCATTCAAATTTGTTAGTTGATCTATTCTTTTGCTAATGTTTTGTAAGTAATGCATGTTTTTCTTTAAATTGGGACAACCATTTTGGCTTGCAAGGCAAGAAGGTTTCTTCAAATTGTAGCAAATAATGAGGTTTACTATTCGATGCAAAGAATGTAATCTTGGTTTCAAATGCTAGAAATATGTGAAGGCTGATGTTTATATCTTCTTGTTAAAAAGTAGTATATGTATCCTTTCTTTTCATTTATCAATTTATATGCATCAATCATCTATGGCTAGTCTCAATATCAAGTGTTACAAATATGTTAGGCATATGTTAGATACCTTTGTATAATATATGTTAGAAATGTGTGAATTGTTATATTGATATTACGATATTAGGAATAAAGAAAACAAGAATTGATTATTGGATTATCTTTAATGAGAGAAATGATTAAATCATTAGATAAAAAATAATTCTTAACAAATTTTTGAACAAAAAAATATAAGAATGAAATTCTTATATTAAAAAGAGAGAGAAAAAAAATTATCAGATACATAGATTGAAAAAAAATAATGATAAAAAAGTTAATTGAAATTATTTAGGAAAGAGAAAAATTATAATAATCAATAGAGATGAGTAAATATATAAATTTATAATTTTTATAATCATGATTAGTTTTTAATAATTTATTAATATTTTATAAAAAAGGTAAGATAAGTTAGATAATGGAATTATAAATTATTAGGAATCTAATAATGTCAAATCGATAAAAATCAGAGATGTCTAGATTATAAAATAAAGAATAAGAGATTAATGAAAATTTATTAATTATTTTAACTATTGAATTGATAACTGTCACGAATTAAAATAAAGCAATCAACTTTAAATGATTATGACGTTGGAAATTATGACGTTGGATAATAATGTAGAGCTCATAGAGAAACTTAGTTTCAATTTTTTTTGTCATGAGTGCAAAGTATTAAGATAAAATAATAATAAAATCAAATCTTAAAAATAAAAAAAATATGGTATTTATTATATAAATTTTTAGTAAAAAAATTATTAAAAAATCAAATTATATTAAAAACTTATTAAATTTGTATGATGAAGTGCTCATTATGTGGATTTTTGTTAAGTTAACCTATAAATTTTTAAAATGGTTTGAATTGAAAAATTCAAAGAATAAATGTTTATCATAAGGATTTAAGTTAAAATATTTAAATAGTTATTTATTTATTTTCTTAAAACAAAGAGTATGAAAATGGGAGGAAGTCACACATTTCCTATTTATGATTTTAATTTTTTTATAACCTAAATGTCAAAAACATTGGAGGCACACCATTTGGATGCAATCCTTCATGTATGGGTGTGGTTTACGTTTTAGAAGAAAGGAAATAAATGTAGAGGATTGATAATTATCAAGAATTAAAATAATTTTCAATCAGCTTTGAAAAATTATGAAAATAGAAAAAAAATGAAGAAGTCATAATAGCTTACAGGCTTTCTGCCGTGAATGCGAAGAGGTACAATATAAAAATAAAGAGTTGAACTTTAAAAAGAAAAATAATATAATATTTTATATATTTTTTTTAAAAAAAATAATTAAAAAATCATATGTTATTGAAAAATTATGAATTTTTAGAGCAGTTTGGATTGAAAGAGTTTAAGTTAAAATATTTAATAATTTAAGTTTTATTTATTTATCTAAAACTAGAGGTATGAAAATGTGAAGGAATTATTATATCCTTAAAAATGATGATCACAAAATCAAACTATTTGTTACTGATGAATTTTTGAGATTTTTGTGAACATATAGTTTTGGTTAATTATTAAAGGAAGATCTTGCATATAAAATTGGAGAAAGTTTGGAGACATTTGCTTAAGGATGACTCAATCTTTAAATCATGAAATTGGGAAGACAAGTTTTCTTTGATATGGCTAATCTAGATACAGTTATGTATTACCATTATTTATTGAGTTGGAATGTAAAATTTTATGTTTACAAAAGTGGCACTTAAGAATAACAAACCTATTACATGAATGTTTTGTTAAAAATATACACTCTCACTTATAATGTACTCTTAAGTTGCATTTGTTTAACTGTTATACCCAGTAAAAATTTTTATGTGAATCTTTAATAAATTAATTTTTGGCTTGGATGATTTCAGATCGACAGTAGGATGAGCCAGGAGCTCAATTGGAGGCTATTAGAATTTCTGAAATTTTCTGGGGATTTTTCGGAGCACCGAGGAATTTTTAAGTAATTTTCCCTGATTTATTGGATTTTTAGAAATTCGAAAATCCATCTAAATTAAACCGGAAATTGGTTTTTACCGCGCGTGAACCGGACCGGAGCGGTTCAGCGAAGGCGGGGGCGGTTCGCCGAGTGCGTTTGCGCGTGCGTTTGGATAAGCCGCGGATAAGCGGATCAGACGGACGAGATCAGCGGTGGAGGTTAACCGGCTGATCGAAGGTTAAACGGCGTTTTGGCAGGTCAACCGGCACTTAATGGGTCGTTAACGGGTTATTACCGGTTTAAGCGGGGTATTTAACCCGAACCGTTTCGACCCTTAGGGTTTCGAACGGCGGCCGGAGACGAGGCATTCGCGGCGGACGGCGATATTTTCCGGCAGCCTTTCAAGGGGCTTTTTATACCTGGAGGTTCGCGTGATCGAGGAGAATCGATTGGTACCGGTTTCGTGCGGCGAGGAACAGCGGTTGGTCGCGTGCGAGCTTCACCGTCGCCACCGTCGCCGGAGAAGAAAAAGGTAGGAAATTCAGAAATTAAATTAGTTATTTAGCAAAATTAAAGCATGGAATATTTTGTTAATGCCTATCTGAGCATGTGATTGGAATTTTGAAGTCGGAAATGCATTGCAGTATTATAATTTAACATGTTAGGTTTTAGGGTTTCGGAAAATTATACCCGCCGAATTCGGAATTTTGCCAAGCATGTGTTGAATTGATAATGTGCTTTATTCATGTTAAGGTGGTTTCAAATGCTGGAATCATTAATTTCATAAATTGTCAATTAGGGATCGGATGGAAGTCCTTCGGCGGAAAATTTTGATTGAACCTTAGAAATTAGTGGCAATTATTGAAACATTAGGATAGTACGAACATAGAATTTTGTTTCTCTTTGTTCGCGGTCGCCGGAAATCGGCGGAAGAATTGGATTTGGTCGGCGATTGCGTCGGCTAGGGTTTCGCGGGCTTCGGACCGAGAAAGGAGAAGGGTTTAGATAATATCAAATTTAATTAAGTAATTAATGATATTTACGCCATTTTATTAGTAATTAAAATTAATCCGATTAACGGATTATTAAGAAATTGGTTCGGCGGTGCCGCGGTTCAGCGCGAGGGTCCCGAACCGGTGGCGAGATCCGGTTCAGGGGATTCGGCGCGGTTCAGTGAGAAGCGGTTCTCGGCTCAGCGCGAAGGCCGAACCGGCGGCGAGAACCGGGTTCACGGAAGTGCGGGCGGTATATTGGAAATAACGGAATTTTAAATTCGGTAATTAATCCGAATTTCGGAAAATGGATATATGTGAATTTAAATTTTAATTCGGAAATTTATTCCGAATTTCGGAAAATTAAGAAAGGGCAGAATTTGATTTTTTGGAATTTTTAAATTAATTCAGAAATTAATCCGAATTTTTGGAAAAACAGGATATATGTGGAATTTATTAATCCGAATTTTTGGAAAAACAGGATATATGTGGAATTTATTAATCCGAATTTTCGGAAAAAGGATATATGTGGAATTTAAATTTTATTTGGAAATTTATTTCGAATTTCGGAAAATGGATAAAGGGCGGAAATTGAAATTGGGATTTAAAAATTTCCTGAAGTGGGGAAAAATGTTATCAGTGATGACAGTACAGCTGGAAACAGTCATACAGAGGTATGGTACATGGATGCTACCAGAACAGTCAGTAACTGGTATAGTTGTATTGCTTGGATGGCAATGGCATGGATTGAGTCAGTTTACTCAGTGTTGGCATATTTTATGGATTGGCATACTGGATCGGACTACTATAGACCCTATATGATGTTTTAGGGTAGTTGTGGTAGGTAACTGTGCGGTTCAGACTTAGCTTCCACAGTATACATGTGGATTGGTATGCGCCTTGTCGTACCTGGACACATGTTGCCGAATCTTGGAGTTAGAGATTGACAATGACTGTAGGGGCATGAGCTTCTATGGAAGTTGTTGGTAGAGGACTCCTTGGGACGGTGGCTGAGTCGACCTCTTCTGGTCCACGAGTGTAGGCCTGCGCGCCTGAGAGTGGCAGCGGCAGGGGTGACTCGCCGTGGCTAGCCAGGGTGTCTCACGTTGGCTAGAGATCTATGTGACGGGTTTGTCTATAGTCTCCAGAAGATTGAATGACGAGAGACGCTGCGGTGTCGGGTGCTAGGCGCCATGCGTGCGCAGAGATGGGCGTGTCCCGCTGGCATGCTACCTGGAAGCATCAGAGGAGAGCTACTCTGTTGTGACTGGGGTGACTGTGGTTGGTTGGAGTCTGGAACTGAGAGTGCCTATCCACCATACATTGTTATGCTGTATTCCTATATTGTTGTTATTATCCTTCTCTTGCATGTGAGTTTTACTAGCTGTCTTTCCTACTGGGCGTAGCTCATTCCTGTATTATGTATTTTCAGTGGCTCGGCAGACTTGACGCTACCAGATTAGGTGGGATCGTAGTCAGCAGGTTTGGGGAGGATATCTGATTTGTGATTGTCTGAAATATTCTGGTTAGTTGATTGTTACTATTGGATGTACTTAATGAGATTGTTATTCTCATATGTTATGTAATCCGTGAGGGTAATTCTGGCTTATGTTCTGGTTGGATAATATTGTACTTGTTAGACTTGGTTTATTTCTTGTAATGTAATCTCCATTTACTGCCCTACCTTATTGTATTGGAGTATGGTGTGTGGAGTGCCATATCTTATTTGTGGATGTTATGTATTTTATTTTTGATGGTGAGGTCATTACATGACTATGGAACTTAACCATGGGGGTTCAGACTTCTAATAGACCGGTTCTCCTACCCGTAGGGGTTAGGAGTATTAGGTCTAGTAGGAGTAACATTGCGCGAGTCCATCTGTTAATTCAGGAGTCATGAACCTGATTTGACGGTGTACCCGGGAGATGGGATCCACATTGTTAAGGGAAGTAGGTGTGTAATGATGTGTTATATCCTATGTTTTCGTAGGCTACTCAGGTTGGTATGGGACGATCTGAGCTGTCTATATAAAAAAAAAAAAAAAAAAATTGTATGCCAAAAATCAGCCTAGGAAAAATGGGGTGTAACATTAACTATAATATCACTAGATATATGCTTCAGAGTTAAGATAAGTTTTAAAAAAATAAAATTAGATTTAAAATAACTTATATTTATTTCAGTCTAATGACTGTATAATATGATGTCTCATATTGTAATTATACGATCTACGTTATAGCCTAATGATTATATAATATGATATCTCATTTTGTATCATATAAATAAGAAATTTTCTTTGTATGAGTTCGCATCTTATTTTCTTTTAAGGTCCATCGATGTATAAGCTTAGTATTGGTCAAACATATATGATTATTATATCATATTAGTATGATCTTATCTTCTTATTATTATCTTGATCATATACAAGATGGTTCTTATGCGATTGCCAAGTTATGTTTAAAACTGGCATATTGTATAATACAAAGTAGTGTTATAATTTATGACTTGCTCTAACTCATAGATGATATAAATGACTTAGAATAGTAATGTGTATACTGTGTTATACAAATATGAACCTTATATCGTATGAATATATAAACCTATATGATTGATGTACTTCTATGTACAAAATGTCTATATATTAGTGTTGCATGATTCATTGTCAGATAAAAGACTTAGAACAATCACATAGATTATATAATTATGATAGTTCTACCATATAAGTACATTAATCTTCTATTAGGATTGAATTTTGAAATGTCTATTATCTTATAATGATGATTTGTGTATTACTTTGTATTATAACTTACTTTATAATGTTAAATAAAGTATGGTGAATAGTTCTTTGTGGAGGCCACTCATCGTTTATTTTTTTATTTTGATGATGCAACATTTATTTCTTCTACATTTCTTTTTAAAATTTGAAAAAAAAACATAGGAATCATCTTTATTTATTTATAAAAATTGTAGCATAAACAACTTTTAAACTCTTTGAATATAAAACCATTTAAAACCCTTTTTAATTCATAAAGAAAACAACTCTTAGCACATCACTCTTTTCAACAAGATCACTTTTAGAAGCTTGTAGAAGCAAATAGTAAATTTGTCATGAGAACTATTTAGCATAGAATTATATTACCAATATAGAATTCATTTAAGCTTTAAGCAATTAAAATGTTAAAACATAATTGTTTTACAACTTAAAACAAAGCTAGGTCCAACCATCATCATGATTAAAAAGTTCTATTACATGTTCATTATCATTACATAAATAATTACTATCTGAATTAGTATATGACTAAATGAGAAAGTAAAATATCCTCTAAATCAAGTAAGCATAATATAGCTCTCATAATCCTTTATAGTCTCATAAAGTATCTCATTTTAACTTGAAAGTGTTAAGCTAAAAGATATATAAATCAACTAACACTAACTGAGTGATACAAAGCATGTGCATATATATATAAAAAAGATATTGTTCGATAATCACATGTACGGTCAATAATAATAATACAAAAAGATCATGTTAATGAAATATATAGACTAAAGTAAATTTTTACTTGAAAACTTGTAATCACATTTCTTTTTTATTAGTTTACAACTTTTTTTATTTCTTTTTTCTTTTATATTTTTAAGAATTAGCTTTGGAAAAAGTGATATTATCAATGATTAGTTTTGTTTAAGAACCATTATTTAAACGTAAACAATTTAGATGATTACCTCTTTTGATACATCTCTAGAATGTGTTATTATGAAATACTAGTCATTATTTTAGACAACCAAATCATCTTTTCATCTTCAATATTTTTTATTGTATATTTGATCATGACATCACTTATTTGATAACAATAAAATTAATGTCATAGTTTTTCTAATACTTTTTTTGAATATTTTATAGATCATGTATCTCAAGTTTTTATACAATCAATAGATTAAAGTTTTGACTAAATGTCTCACTAAGCAATTCACAAATGAAGTAATGTCAAGTAATATTAGTGGCTAAGCTCTGATTGTGGCTTAAATAGAATATTAATTAGCCATTGGTCAAACTTTTAATGGAGTAGCTAACCATCAAAAGTTCATCTCTAAAATATCTAATAATTTGATTATTTATCCTGTCACTTGTTTATATATAATACTATTAAGTTATATAATAATATTTATTTATAAACATGATCATTGATTTCTTGGGTATTATTATTTTAGTAATTAAAAAATATTTTATTATTTTAATGGCTACAAAAATTTTTTAAAAGTAAAAAAATTAATATATAAAAGATGATTTTAAGGAAAAAAAACAAAAAAATTGTCTTAAGAACCCACACATAGCCAAACCCAAAGGCTTGAGCCAAGTGGCTTAAAGTGCTGGAAAATGGGCCTTGGGGAGTCGTAAGTCGAGACAACGAATGAATTAAGTTGGGTCAGACCCTAGTCTCGACTAGCTCATAATAACCTAAATGGCTTGGGTTAAATCGAGTTAGGAAATAACTCTTGAACTATGGCATAACATGTCAAGTAGGATTCGAATTGTTGAGTAATGGGATTGTGATGTAGGACTAGACGAAATTTGCTTAGTTAGAAAATTCGTGACTGATGCACAACAAAGAGCAGGGCCGTCTCCCTAAGGGACACACACCTAGATACGATGAGGGTTGAACGCAAAAGGCACCAACCAATGAATCCTAACTAAACTTAGGATCGATAGCGGCTAAGAAGTCGCTAAATCGATTACGGCTACACACTTTCAAACACGCAGAAATGGGGAGTACTTAGATTGGTTAAGTACCAGTTGAACTTAAAATATAATTTGTAGTAAAAGTTGCACTTCGCAGAATGAAAATATATTGAAGACAAATTAATAATTTAGGAATAGAAATTACTCGTAAAAAGGAAGACGAGGAAATACCAAAAATTTCAACTTGAAGATGGTTGAGCGATGAAGGAAGATGATAGACTGGAGTGGCGTCTCACCACTTGGACCTCGCGTCCCTCCTCCCAGTATCAGAGCTTTGACGAGTCAGCACGCCAAAGACACTCAGAGCACTCACGAACTCAGAATGGAAGCAAAGAACACTCAAAAGCTTGCATTAACTATTCAATCTCCCTACAACAGAAGAGGACTCCCCCTTATATAGGAATCCATAAGGGTATAAAAGACATTTGACTCATAACATGGGAATACTAAAGGACACATGGGTAAACTAAAAGTCACCTAAAAAATACAAATAGACTCTTAGAAATCTGAAAAAATAAAATAAAATTAAGTGCATTCATCCTAATTTCAAATGGCCGGAGGCGCAGCAACGGCGGCGGCGGCGGCGGTGCGGGTCGGTGCAGGCTGGCGTGGGTCGGCGCGGGTCGCAGGTCGCTGGCGCGGGTTGGTGCGGGCTGGCGTGGGTCGGCGCGGGTCGTAGGTTGCGGGTCATCCGGGTAGCTTGGGTAGGCGCCTGGCTGGACTCATGCACAACGGTTCGGGCAAACCCGGATCCGGTTCGGGCACGAACTGTTCGACGCGGCGGCGGGCGGTTCACTGTGGCGGCGGAGGCTGCGGCGGAGGCGACATTCGGTGGCAGGAATAGTGATTTTGGCCCCTTTTTTTTTTTTTTTTTTTTTTTTTCAAGACCAGGTCCTTGGACGTCGAAAATCCTTCTCGAACATGATGTTCTCATCAGATTGGGTCAAGTCAAGCCTATGCGCGCGTGTGTGTGTGTGTGTGTGTGTGTGTGTGTATATATATATATACTTGGGTTTTGACTTTCCAAGAGCACGATGAGATAGCCAACCCCATTTAGCTGACCTATAAGCTCAGAAAAAATAGTTATACATTCCAAACATCATTTACAAGCCTATTATGAGGGATAAAAAAATTAGCCATATTTATGATTAAAGCAAATTAGTAGTGCCCAATTATGGGTTTTTTCAATCAAACAATTTAGATTATGTCTACTATTGTGAATAATAGATTATATCTAACCACCTATCTGACAAGTTTGATAAAATAGATTAGATTAATTTTATCATTTTGAGTAATAATTTTCATCTTATCATCCCTTAGTAAAACCTAGTTAAATAGTTAAGTATTCTATTTAACCACGTATCTGACAAGTTTGATCAAATAGATTAGATCAATTTTATCATTTTGAGTAATAATTTTCATCTTATCATCCCTTAGTAAAACCTGGTTAAATAGTTAAGTTCATTTTTGCATTTTTGAATAGTGCATTTGATCTAATCGTCTATCTATAAAGCTTGATCGAACAACTGAGATTGTCTCCATCATTGTGAATAGTGCTCTTGTGCATCAATATCGTTCATCCATCATGTTGGATCTAACAATCTAGATCAAATCTTGTTTAGATTAGATCTAGACCTTTTATTCAACATTTTGTCGAGTGACTCTTTTTTAGCCTATATCAAATGATTGTTGTTGTTCCCCTTCATAATCAGCATTTGAAAAAGTTGTTTGTATTTGTTTAAAACTTCAAAATGCCAACGATTTATTTTAGGTGACCTTTTCTAGCCATTAAAAAAATTTGCTTTCACATTTCTCAGTTAATAGACTACTATTAAACCCTTGGATTCTTTATAAATATAGATGTTCATAATATTGTAAAAAATAAATTTTTAAATAAAGTAACAAAATGTTACTACTAAATTTGTTTGATGCGAGTGTGTTATGTACAAATAATCTAACAGTGTTATTCTGTAGGTGTCCTAGGAAGGCAAGCAAGAGACTCAAAAGGGATGTCCCAACTTATTATTCAACATTCACAAGAGTGTCAAATCACCAAGAAAATTCTTCACCACATTATTTCAATTTTTCGAAATTTAATCGTCACGTCTATATTTTTGGTTAGTACATATGACTATGTGATTTCTTGTTTAGCCTTCTATAAACTTCACTTGTGTATGTACCTTATCATTTCACCACCAACATAAGTATTTGAGTGTGTTGTTATCATTACTTTTCTTTTATATTGAGATCATTTATGTTAAAAATTAGTGTAGGCTACTTGTTTCTGAGAAGGTTCTTATTTTTCTGTCAATCTTAAGATTTTTAATTCCAAATCTATAACACCATTGGGTAAGCTATTATATAGAAATATTATTTAAATATAAGTACTTCCCAATTATCTATGAGTTAAAATAAATTTTAGCATATCATCTTATATTTTCTTAAGTATTTTAATTTATACTTCTTCGTATTAAATAAATGAATAATTGAAGAGCTTAATCTTTACTCAAGAGCTTATTGGCAATCTTTGTTCTTGAATTAGTCTTTTGATTGTTATTGTATAGTCATTTAGTTCGATGATTTATAGGATCCTTTTTCGTGTTATTATAAACTCTTTTGTTGTAGCATTACAGTTTCATTTGTCCTAGTGTTTCGTACACATTTCTATTCAATTTTATAGAAAGTCATTTTTCGTGGAAGTTGTCTTTTGGCCAAGGTTGGCATTAGATCGAATATTCAATAAAACTACCTAAAAACTATGTATTTTTTATCACACTTTTCACATAAAAAGTTTTAAGAAGTAAAAAAGAATTTCTAATACAAGTTTACAAAAGTTATTAAGAATTATAAAAGTCTTTCATTGTTATATTTGTATTTGTTTAGATTTGTAATCTTTATAATTCAACTCTCTCCATCTTATGTAGACATCACTATTTCATATTCTTTAATATATAATAATTACACTTACAATGTAAGACAACCATAACTAATAAAAGTTAACGTCACATGGAATAATTTCTTTACAAAACGAACAACAAATCAACTCTTCAATAACACAATAAAAGAGGAAATGATAACAACTTTAGTTAGTTTTTTTAATGTCAAACTGGGTTTGAACCTATCTTCACATATCATAAGAGATTAAAGTTCATCTCTTCTCCATAAAAATGTCAACACCTAGAGGTATAAATCCATATTTTATTGAAAAATAGGGAGACAAAAAAATTCTATTCCAAATGATCAATCTATATGGCCACTTTTCCTCTTTTACTAAATCCTTACATCTAGTGATGTGAGGTGTTTACAAGGGAGAAGGTACACCCTTGCTTAGAATTATTGTAAATATATCATGAAGAAGTAAAATAAGAAAATAAAAAAAATAAACTTGAAAAAATTACAAAAAAAAATCTAAGTACCAAATTTGGACATAAATTAACTAAATGAAATCTACAAGAAATGTCTTAATTTTATAAAGTGATGAATATGAAAGTTTTAAATCTTAAGATGCTTTAAATTACTTTTGACTTTCAACTCATTCTAAAATAAGTTAATAAAGTACTTAAATCAATCAATATGCTATTGCTTCAAAATCTTAATACACAATGATTTCTAAATCAAGCAATAAAAATCATGTAAAGTGGTCGACAAAAAAAAACAAATTTAAAATTTTAAGATAATGCTACTAATAAAATCATGTGAAGATATTTTAAATTATTAATATATCTTTCCTCCATCAAATGATTGTGATATTTTATTTAATGATTTCATAGAGATGCATTGTCCTTTTACCAAAATAGAAATACTTGTTCAATGCTCAAGTTATATAAAATCTACACGACTAAGAAGAGTATGCATATTTTAAAATCCTTTCAAAATTATCAATAAACTGTTTATAAAATTGCTGTATTTCTTTGCAAAGTTATACTAGAGAAGATTTAATCATGATTGTTATGATGTTTAATAATAATTATTATATAAAAATATCAATAGTAATTAGTTATTGCTATTATGAATATAATCTAATTTATTTTGATTGAATGATTAAAACATATTTGTCAAACTTCAAGTCTGAACCGTCAGATTAGAATCCTACAAAATAGGATTCAACAAAGGTCTCCACGTGGCAACTTCTGCGGCGCGTTACCGGCTCAATATTTGAAACGGTTGTCAGTTCAAATAACTGATTTCTCAGATGAAGAAGACAAATTGCAGAGCAGGCAGCAATCCGCAAATATTCTCTCCATTAAACTCCTTTCCTGCGCTTGCATGGATCTGCTAACCCTGTTCCACAGATGCACGGCGAAGCTCTCTCGCCGTATTCTTTCCAACGTTGCCTCCACCCTGCTCTGATGCCTTCTATCCGCCGGCGTCTCGAAGAACTCCTCAATGCTGTTCCAGCTCACGGGATAGAACGCCGGCGGAGGAACGACTGCGAAATTGAACCCACTCCACCCCTTCACCCTCTCGACCACCCTAGAGACCAAATACGGTCCGTTGTGACCCCACCTGCTGCCGTTGAACGTCGCCGCGAACTCGCTCAGGAACTCGTAAACCAGGGGATGCCTCTTCTCGAACACCATCACCGCGTTGTTTAAACGGCTCCAGTTGCCGGTGGAATCGATTGACTGTGCGCCGACAACGTTTTGGAGGGAAGAGAAGTCCTTGAGGACTATGACGTCAGTGTCGAGGTACACGCCGCCGAATTTGTAAAGGGCGGCGAGGCGTAGGAGGTTGGAGAGGTTCTGCCCGAGCGGGACATTGCCTGATTTGAGGCGACCTTGCTGGAGGCTGGTGTACCACCCCTTTGCTGGGGTGTTTTTCAGGAGGTAGCCAAAGTCGGGGTCCATTGCTGCCAAGCGGAAGCCGCGAGAAATAAGGGGTTTGAGGGGACGGGCGCCGGTGAGGGAGTCCATAGCAGGTGAAAGTATGAGAAGGCAGGCTTGGGGGTGGAACTTGAAGACGCTTTCCACGGAAAGGATCTCTCTTGGCCCGAAAGTATCGAGCTTTGAGATCCATGTCATTAGGAAACGAAGCTTGCATGTAGGATTTCTGCCGAAGAATGCCTTGGCTCGAACAGAGAAGGGATAGGAACGACAATTAATAATAGTTGAAAGAGGAGGAGGAGGAGGAGAAGAAGGAGGAGGAGGAGGAGAGGAGTCTGAACGGGACGAGACAAAAGATGGGACCTGCTCAAAATGAAGTGCTGAGACGGCGGCGACTGGTTGGAGTTTGACGTCGGAGAACCAGATGACGGTAAGGCTGTTCGAGCTGAGGAAGACGAGGGACAGGACGAGAATGGAGCCGGAGGCGAAGACCAAAGGAAAAGAAAGGCGACGCCTTTGCTTCGCCATGGGCGAGCACAGTAATCTAATTTTACAGGCGACATCGTCATCTTGTAGGCAGGCCTGTTAACGAATTCATCCACCAAACCCAGTTAAGCTATTCCATTTGGATGCCAGTTTAGAATCGATTCATGACCCATTCCGACTCCTAAATAAACTAGAAAAAGATTTTCCATCAGCTCAATTGAATCGAAATACTTTACAAGCCTTTAATCGGATATCTCTCTTTAAATCAAATTATCGTGTTAATAAAAAAGTTATTTATAAAAATTGTTTCGGTTAGTTTTTGTCGTTCAAAATGCAATGAATACAATTGAGCCGGCGGTCAAGTTAATTATATAACCCGATTGAACCACGTCCAGTTAAGCTGGATTAAACCGGTTCAAATCGTCCAACTGGCAGCGGGTACGACTTCATAAGCACATGACGTTGGAAACGAACAAGAATTTTTTTCTAAGTATTTTTTTCAACCTTTTTTAAATTTTTCATTCACGTCATGCTTCTTTTCTTCTCTAACTGCCACAATGGGAGTTGCTAAAAGCATGGTTTTACCGTTCGCTGGAATCAACGGATGCTTGGTTGAAAGCATCGTTTTCTTTTGACATAAAGTATAGTTTTGTTTTAAATTATGATTAAATACTTAAATGATAAATGATGCTATTATTAAGTTTCTATAGTATACATTTCATAGAAGAGTAATGGCAAGGAAATTAATTAACCAAATGCCAAAAGCCATAACGAATCACTTTTGGCTCAAGACTCAAACATTGGTCTTTATTATTCATTTAATAAAGTGCAAAACCTAAGTCAAACATAGTGATGTTTGAAAGATCTTTAGCCAAAAGAGGACTAAGAGCCACATAGAGGTCATTTTGTATGCTAAACCTACAACCTCTTCAACGACTCAAAGACAATATTGTTAGAAAATGGCTTGGTAAATCAAGGTCACAATAAAGAAAGAGCAAAACAAAGATCACACGGGCACAAATTGAAAGCATGGCAAAGCGTTACTAAGTTTTGTAAGAAAACCAAAATAATGAAGCAACTTAGTTGTACAAGAAATCCAAACAGTTATGAAAATAAAATCAAAAGAGTATCAAAGGATACGATCTGTAAAAGTGAAAATCCAATAAAACTTAATGACGAAGCGAAAGGGAGTGGTTTTGTGAAGGAAAATGACAACATAAGGCATCGGCAAAATGAAGGAATCATCAAGCGATGTGGGACGTTGTTGTAGTAGAGTAATAAATAAATTTATGTAATGTTTCACCGCTTGGGACTTACACTTCTCTTTCTCATATCGAATCCCAAACGAATCATCACATTAGAGTTCTTAATACGATTAACTCTATATCTCAAAAAGATGCATGAAAAGTGAAAATTTTACTTATTAAAAATTATCATTTTAAAGGATATGTTTTCTTTTTTATAGAAAATATAAACACAAAAGACCAAATAAAAAATTTTAAAAATACAAAAATTATAATTAAAATTTATTTCCAAATAATTTTTAGAAAAGCCATATTTTTAGTTTTGAAAATATGTTTGCTAAAAAGCTACTACTAAAGCTCTAACTAGAGTTGATGCTAAATAACTTTTTAAAAAGCTGTCATTTTAATCCAAAAGCTTTGTGGTATTGGTTCACATGATTTATGGTGGGCTCAAATTTGGATCATAGTCACTAAGTGGGTTGGTAGGTTCATATGTTGTCAAGGTCATGAGTCGAATTTGATGTTGTCTGTCATGAATCGACTTGGTCTGTTGGTGCATTGTTAATGGTTGTAGGTTGGTGAGTCACAAAGTTGGTAGGTGGGTCAACATGAAATTGATAATGATGCAAGATAATGAGTCAATAGTCATCAACATAGTTTTGGGTTGAAATTGATTCGAAGTATAGCAAAGCAGACTGGTGAGTTAGCGTGGCATCTTGGGATAAAGTTTAGTCAGCATGTTGTAAACTCTATCAAAGAGTCAGTGTAGCACAATGAGTTACTTATGGGTCTCACAAATTAGCATTCGGATCAGACTTAAAAAATTCTTTCATCTAACTAATTCAATGAAGTACAGGTTAGGCCAACAATTTAGGTCGGGTGAAGCCAGCGCCATAAATGGTGGACCAATGCCCGATGGGACATTGTTTGGCTCCTTTTGTTTCTTCGTCACTAGTTTGAGCTCCAAAGTATAATTTTATGTCTTGTCTAATTTTCATATATGAAAAATATGTATTTTAATTGTCTAGAAGTGCTAATACATGTCTATCTAGCTCCTTGGTATTTAAAATCTTGATTAATATCCTCAACACAAAAGAACCATCAACCAAGAACTCATCTTAATAAGCTTTAAAGTGAAAATATGCAATAATAAATGCTCCCACATTGACTATGGAGGTAAACTTATGAGCATTATAAGTTATACAATGGTCATAAGATGTTAATGAGCATTTTGGAGGGAAAAACTACTTAGACAAGAATAGGACAGTTCAATAAGATAATATCTTAAAATATAATGAAATAAGATTGTGATAAATATGATATAAGTGCATCCCTCTAATTTGATGTGGCTTAAGAATAAAAGAAATAAAAATTAGAGGCTATAGCACTTGGGACTAAAGTGGATAAGGAGCAATAATTGAGTGATGTACCTCAAGTAAAATTATTAGACAAGCAGTTGCTCTTGCAAGTATCTAATTTAAAGGGTATAAAGATGAGTCTCACAAAAGTTATGAAGAAAACATTTTGAGATTTATTTATGTTATAATGATTTGAAGATATTAAGGCTCTTGTAAAGACAGAACTTACTTAAGCTAGCATAAGACTATCCAAAGAGATAATAATTTGATATAATAAGATTAAGTTGTCATATAGAAATAACTTGTATAAAGTTGTTGATCCAATATTTAGAGATCTACCATATTTTATGATTATTTATAAAAGATATTTTAAAACTATTCTAAAGGTTCTTATTGTATCTGTAATGCATCCGTACTCATGGAAGCCCACACATAAATGTCCTAATTATAATTGGAATTTTCAGAGCTTGATTATAGTTGGATGTATTGCAACTTTTATCAATTATACAAACAATGATGAATTTATCTAGGTTATCAAAATATTATATGATTGTTGTAGTATTTTATAGTTGCTATGGATAAGTCAATGTTTGAGCTCTTTTGGAACAAATGGTATGATAACTAAATCTTCATCCAATGTATATTATAGAATTTGCCCTTGGTTTTCCAAGAACAACATAGGTCTATCCAATACGAGCTGCCCTAAGCAAACGTATGACCACACCAAATAGTTAACCAAATCTTGACAATTTTTATTTAGTTTTTTTACTAGTGCACCCCATTAATGATCTTTCTAAATTAGAATCTTATCAATCCTTACTTCCCTTATGATATGAATTTCTCGAAGTCCACATAAGCTTGCTTTTAAAACGAGTTAGTAAGAAATCAGTTCATTTATTATGGAGGGTTAAAATCTTCAAAGTTTCATGCATTCCTTCATTGTTTCACTATGGGGATGACACTTCACTCACGCTCTTCTAAGTCATTGAGCCCTCAACCAAGAGCCCCTTTTTGGGATGTTAACTAAGGGATTGTGTGGAGGTAGCATTACAACCAATGGCTTGGACGTACTTTTTGGATGGGCTAGGGCTATGCCCAATAGATTTCTAGTAACTTTTATTTCTGAGAGATCAATTTCTTGTTAGGAATTGAAAGGTTCATTTTCTATTTATATTTCATTTCATGTTATAGAAGGGCGTGTGGTTTTACTAGTGATTATTGTATTCTTTTTCAAAGTTGAGCCCATTGGCTTGACAATAAAGAAAATTATTCAACCAATGAAAATATTAGGTATGATGTGGATAATATTTGTTTTAAGTACCAAATTCAAAAGTTTCCCAAATAGGATCTCTAATTTCCCAAACTCGAGCCCCATTGAAGTCATAGTTCAATTCACAACCATAACCCAAGCTTACTTCATTAAGCCTTTAATTGTTCTCAAGAATTTTTTGTGTGTGATTTGATGAAATATTGATTAAAAGGAGTGAAGAGCAATGTGTGATTTCATTACCCAAATGATATATTGTTTTCATCAAATAATCTTTCAGTAGAATTAGTACATATCTTAGACACTCCACCCTATTGATGCCCAAGTGAACAAATGTCACTTATGAAATCGAAAGTGAACCTATATATTTCTAAAATTCAATGATTTGAATGGAAATTTTTATCATAATATTGTATATTCCACAAATAGATTATGATTTTATCATTGATTTCTCTAAATTAGTCACACAGAGTTTGTAAATAAATAATTTAAAAAAAGGTAAGAAAAAATTAGAAGAAACTTTTTAAGGATTAAGAAACAAAATTTGTAAAAACTTTTTGACATAGAATTCAACAAATAAATGAAAAGTCTTATGATTCCAAAATAGATATTTTAAAATTTACAAATTAAAAATAAATAAATATTTTTAATTAAAACTGTTTTAAAATTTATTATTATTATTTTTAATTAACTTAAGTTTCCACAAGCAAATATTTTAAAATTTAATTTTAGATTGACAAATATTTTTTCTCCAAATATTAATTTTATTATTTTTTTTTAATTTCAAGTAAACAAATGTTTTCAATGATCAATAATTTAGAAATATTACATATAAATTAATAAAAGTTTTAAAATAAATAAATTTTTATTTTCAATTAGCAATATTTTAAAATCAATGATTTATTTTTAATAATAATAATAACAAATAATGATTTTTAATTTTGTGTAATACTTTTAAAAAAGTTTTTAATTTTAAAATTTCTGATGATTTATAATTTTAATAATGAATTTTAAAGATATATTTCAAATTAAAATAATTGTAATTTTTTTAATTTAAAACTACTGGTCAATTTAAAATTAAAATAAAAATTTCTAAAGATTCGTGCTAAATTAAAAACATTTGATGATTTTGTATTTAAATGAAATTGTTTAAAACAAACTTCAAAGAAATTTGTAATTTTAGTTTTTAAAAAAGTAAAACAAGAATCAAATGATGTCTGTTATTGTTGAAATATTTATTTATTTAAATGTTTAAATAAAATTTTCTATTGATTTAGCACGGTTTTAAATTATTTAAAAATGTAACAAAAATTATTAAAATCAATAAGCAGTTTTTACTTTACGTTTAAATAGTTTTTTTTTTTGAAAAACCATTTTTTAAATATTCAAACAATATTAGAAATATAATTTACATTTTAATTTTCTTCTAAATTCTTTGAATTGGAATATTCTAAATTAAATTAAATTTATATATTTTAATATTTAATAATTGCTTTTCAAATGTCTCGCCTCCTAAACGATACTATTATATAATTATATAATTATATAAAAATATTTAGTATTAAATCTGCATCGCAAACTACTCGCAGGGTTTTCTCTAGCGGTCATCTTCCAAATTAGATCTTAAATTTTCCTTTCTATAAAGCATTTTAAATATTTTTATTTTAATTATTTAATAACCAATAATTTGTTTTAAACCTACACATGATTATTCAAAACAGCCGTCATTTCTCATAAACGCATACCTTGAGGAATTGCCCAAAGGGGATATTTCGAGAAGTTTCCATTCCGTGTTATGGTTTGTAAATAATATTTATTTTTCATAAAACAATATTTTCCAAAAAAAATATCATCAATACTAAATTTGAAATTTTTTTTTAAGCGATTCGCAAGCCAACTCAGCCATCAAATATCAGCTTATCCCATTCAATTACGACCATCCATTTTATCGAACACACAACAAGAATTACGTTACGTTACGTAAATCAAATTTTGCTTGACTTTCTCCACTGGTTAGTAGCCCGTTCAAATAATTACTCATGTGTACGTATACTCCAGGCGAGCATGCAAATGAATTAAATCTGTAATACTTTTACTCAAAAAATATAGAAAATATTATAAAAAATAGAAAAAGACACGTAAATGCAACTCAAATGAACAACTGTCGTCTTCGTAGCAACTTTCAGCGAGTAAGGACAGGGCCGCCACTTCAATCATCCATGGCCACGGCCCCACGGAACCCACTAACGCCACCGACCTTGTCACAACCTGTCGCGCACTATTTTCTTCGTCTCTGTTCCATCGCTTTCAGCTCCGTATCTTCCTAACATACACCGCTGTGGTCGCCATTGCAGCCTCTTCCTCGCCTTAGGCTCTAAGCAAAGTGGTCTCTTCTCTGTTCTATAAATCCAGGCGAATTCACAGACGCAGGGGAAGTCTCTTACGTAGCAGAGACAGGAAGAAAAAAATAAATTACTTCATTTATTTGTCAATCCATCGATTACCCATCTGCAAGGGAAGGTAAACTTCGCCGTGGAAGAACAAAAGTCGTGAGCTTGGAGTTTAATCAGCAAGTATACTTTTCAATCAGATATGCTCTCTTCTTCAGTTCTGAAACCTACATCAAAGGCCAACAGACTGATAGAAGCAGCAGCAAACTGCGTCCTCTTCGATCTTCTTCACGCCCTCTTTCCCAATCGCTAATCAAGTCCCAATCCCAATCCCGACATGGGGCTTTGCTCGCAACAGATTTCAGGAGATATTTTTAACCGGCCTCAGGTAATCTACAATGCGATCCTTCTTCTCCTTTCTGCCGTTTCATGGTGTATCTCAGCCTTGAAAAGCTACCGAGATACGTCTTTTGTGAAGCAGGGCGTTCCGAAACAAGAAGGGACGGGTCAGAGGCAGAAGGGGCCGCCCTTAATTTGCCCCCGGTGCGAGTCCACGAACACAAAGTTCTGTTACTACAACAATTACAGCCGCGCGCAGCCGCGCCACTTTTGCCGCGCTTGCCAACGCCACTGGACCGTGGGCGGCACTCTCCGCAACGTCCCGGTCGGAGGCGGCCGCAAAAACAAACGCCAAAAGACGACGCACTCGACCACCCCCTCCGCAATCAATCCTCCCGTCACCATCAATGCATTCGTGCCGCTAGTCGGAGAGCTCGAAGAAGCCATCTTTCCGGATGCTCTCCGACGCGTGCTGCTTCAACCGCAGGCCGTTGATGACGGTGAGGAGCCGTTTGGGAATTCCCTGCAGAATGCTCTACCGCCTTTTGTGACGGGTTTCGGTGGCTTTGTCTCTGGATTTGATTGCGCCATGGGGAGCACTCCCTTTGCGGCGGCAGCTTCCTCGTGCTCCTCTTCTTCGAATTATAGTTGCAGAAGATTGGTGGAGAGCGCGACAGAGGCCAATTGGGTTCCCCAGTCGCTGGCTTTGCCGGCGAGTTACTGGGATTTCTGGGACGGATCCGCCGACCTTAACGACGCCAGACAGTAGCTGCATCCAGAGTGACTCAAGAAGCTTTGCGGCTTCAGCCATTCTAACTTTAAATGGCGAAGAAGAAAGATTTGTTATTTCTAATTTCAATTGCCTATTTTCTTGTGTGCTGAGCTGTGTTCTTGCTACCGTAGGAGTTTGATTCTAGAAGTATGACTTCTATCGCTGAGATGTAAGCTTTTAGATCTTATCTATTGCAATTATTGCCCCTTGTCAGTTTAATTCTTTCATCAAATCTTTTAGATTTAGAAAACTTATGTTTAAACAAATATTTATTTAAATATATAGATTTTTTTAATTATTTATGAAAATTATGCACCTTCACATATTATCCCAAAGAACAGCAATTTGACTAATTACATATGCGCTGTGGGTATATCACACATTGTAGATGACTATTTTATAACATTAATAAAATTGTTTTATACATGTATTATTAAATATTGAATTAATAAATTGAAAATATTTCTAAAAATATTATTTAAATCTTGTATTTGATTAGTATGTTATTAATAAATGTTTAATCAAATATATTATTTTATGAAATAATTAATAGTATTTGATCATGTGATAAATGAGTTATATACTTTTTAAATATTATTTTAAAAAATATATTTGATTCTAGTTCTTATATTATTTTTTTTATTCAAAAGTATGTTTAAAAATATGATTAAGTAATTATTAGATTGTACTTCAAAAAAATTCTTTTGTAGAAAATTAGATTTGAAAAAAGGTACATCAAACAAGATCTAAGTGTAGTTTTAATTTTTTTTATGAAATATAAGTACTAAAAAAATATTTTAGTATAGAATCTCCTTCAATGATGATGATAAATTTGACTATTATGATATAACATCTTAATTATCTCAATAATATGTTAATCACATTACAAGTGAGTTCTATCAAATTCATATGTTAGGGCATAAGAGACATCACATGACATTCCTTCTAGAGTCATTTGCTAGGGTACAAATCGTATAATAGGAGTATAAATCATAAGAGTATGTTAAGGTTCACAGAAACCTTCACTCTTTAATATATTATATATAAAAAGAATGTAGTATTTTGATCATTAAACTTATAAGTTATGGAGTTATTAATGATATATCATTGATATAGCATAAATATGATTAATACTAAGGAAAAAAAAAAACCATGATTCAATTTATTCTTCTACTCTATCTTTCATGTTTTGTCTTTAATATCACTTCTCTTTTTCCTATTATTCTCCTTGTTGACATCTCTTTCTTACAAATTTTTTCTATATTTTGTAATACTTCTGTAGATAGGTAGGCCAAAACCTTAAAATTAACACAATCTCACCTTCTAATGCTCTCATCCATCCTACTTTTTTGTAGCATCTTTACCAACAATTTTTATAATGACTAATGAAGCTCATTCTAATGTGTGAAATATCCAATGGGTAGGATTACAATTTCATTAAAATAATTATCTATGCAAGTAAAGATGAGAAAAAAAAATCAATCTTTAATTGAAAAAAATCGAAAAACACTGGGATCAAGAAGTTTGTAATAAAAAAATCCATTCTTTTGGAAGACTCAAAAAGCTAGAATCTATACTATTACTTCTGACGTTCCTATAATAACCAAGGTAATTAATCACTCATAATCTAAAACTAATAAAATATATAAATTAGATGATACAATTCTAATAAAATGGATATCTAGAGCAAAATGCTTTTTCAAATTCCATAATACCATATAGGAATGAAAAATATCAATTTTTTCTTTTTCATAAATATTAAAAAATTAGCATGATATTAGTGTATGCATGGAAACAAATAATTACACTTATGATAAGCTTTTAAAGAAGCAAATAGAGTAAAATTTGTTTCATCAAAGTTTTGTACCCTATAAGATACCCTATGAAAAATACGTGACTTCAAAAATGCAATTCTTCAAGTTTTAACACAATACTTTCTCGCTAGATTTCAACATAAACCCAAAAATAGCAGCATGAATTTTCCATAAGGTCTTCTAGGTATCAAAAATATCATTCAAATGGGTGCTTAAAGTTAAGACAATTCAAACATATCTTTTTAATACTTTTATATTAATTGTTTCTTCCTCTATTATTGCTCCACCATAGCTCTTTCATTTTTTTTTTACTCTTCTTCTCCTTTGCTTTATTCCTTTCTTGATCTCCTCTTTCTTCTCTTGTTGTCCCTCTATATGGCTCCAACAACTACTCTCTCTCTCTCCCTCTCCCTCTCTCTCTCTCTCTTCACTTTGCTCAATTCCCTTCTCTCAGTGCCTAAAGCTTCTTAAAAACTCATTCCCATAAGAAGCTAAAGTAAATTATGTATATATGTGTGTATAATATGTGCGTGCGCGTGCGTGTGTGTATCTTAATGTTTCTTCTTTTATCCATAATAAATTCAATTAATATGAAAATTTTAACTTATGAACTAACAATTTTTTTAAACTAGTTATTCTCAAATATATATATTTACTTTAACATTTAATGTGATTTTACAAAATTTTATATTTTTCTAAACAATGCTAAAATTAATATGATTTTATTTCAATCTCAAAACTTAAATTTTATTTGACTA
This sequence comes from Vanilla planifolia, assembly GCA_023846275.1. Classification (NCBI taxonomy): domain Eukaryota; kingdom Viridiplantae; phylum Streptophyta; class Magnoliopsida; order Asparagales; family Orchidaceae; genus Vanilla; species Vanilla planifolia. The sequence continues at coordinate 12,003,380 of CM043871.1, read as the reverse complement.
TATAAAGACTAATTACATACTTGATTTTCTTATTACATATTTGTATAGTAATTATATTTTAAGGATATCACAAAAATGTCGAAATTACATGATACAAATCAATAAGATAATTACAATAAAATCATATTTTGACTTCCATAATGCAACCAAGGTATTAAAGATATCCATTGCTTGCTTGGACATTGATAGTTTAATACATTGTAAGATTCATAAAAATAGAAAATTATGGTCCTCATAAGCTTTTAAGGAAGCAATTAAATAAATATTTTGAACCATCTGATTTCTATTACATGCACTATAAGCTATAGCAATTAACCTAAACTTTAGTTGGATAATAAACAAAACTTGTTGAGGACAAAGCTATTTTGAATTTGGCATAAAACATGACATTTGAGTTGAAGTGCAAGCATTTTAACTAAAAACATTTATTTAAGCTATCAATCCAACAAAGTAAATTAAGAACAAATTGAAAATTGTTATTATTATTTAAATTCATTTATGCTCTAATGGGTTACCTTTTTAACAATAAGAAAATATTATTATCAATACAAACCTTATTCTTATATCATATTAAACAAGAAGGATTAGTGCCCTTGCCCCTAAAACAAAAGAAAACTATTCAATTAAATGACTTATAACTAAACAAATGTCAAAAACAAAGGAGAAATGTCTTTACTATAATTATAAATAACCTTTTCAACATGACCATCTTTGTCAAAACAAGTTATTTGTGCCAATTTTAAGTGATGAATATCCTATTAGTGATGAATTTAAAACTACAAAAAATAATATTATTTATTTAGAGCATATCACCATTGTATACATCTTTTGAAACATATATGATAACAATTTTAATATATATATATATATATATATATATATATATATATATATATATATATATATATATATATATATACTTATACTTTTACATAATTTAAATATTCTCACAAAAATAACTAAATCAATTATCCAAATAAACTAATTCATAGGTAGTCTTAAAAGATAGATAAACTATGTGACTATATGATATCATATATAGAGACTTTAATTATCTTTTAAATCCATGACAAATGAAACAATTTTTAAATGATTAAAATAAATCATATCATCTATTCAATGGAAAACTAAAATAAACTTATCATCACAATTTATTTTACATTATATAAAAATCTGTTAAATGAATACACATCTAAGAAACAACAAATTCTCTAGATAGTATTTAACAAATATGACCTAATTTATATTAAATGTTCCTATAAAGTCAACTTACTAAAAGTTTATGCACTTTGATAAATTTCTTTAAAAGAATGCCAATAAATGAATTGACATAATTACATAAAATTTTTACAACAAGAGCGAAATGTTACCGTTATCAAGCCAGATCTTATATCAAATTTAAAGAAAAAGCAAATCAATTATGAGTGGACTTGTAGTCAAGTGGAGACCAACAGATATATTTAAAAAAGGCTTTTGTTCTACGTGACCGTTGGGCAAATTTGATGCAGCCTTTTTTAATTTTTGAATTAAAAAACATACTATTTTAAAAAATAGCTTAATTATACCAATGGATTGAATTTAGATTGGGTGAAACTTGAGATCCACACCCATAAATATTTATATAATTTTAATAAATATTTATATAATTTTTTAAATTAGTGACCAGGTTAGTTTGTACGAGGGGGTAAAATGGTCCGCTTTGATTTCATTCAGAAACCAGATTTGATCATGTGAGGGCACGGACAAAGAGAAAGAAGAGAGAGATACCCGGTGCCACGTTTGACTCGACGCGCTCTCCTATGGAACCAAACGATGTTTCGAAATCGGAATTAGAGTAAAGCTCGGGGACGGAATTCGTATTAATAAAATCTCCGTTCGGCTGGAGCGGTGGGGACATTAGTCTCGATCGGCTTCTTAGATCTGCCAATGGACAGTAGGAGTATTTTCGTTAGCGTTCTTCCTTCTGGATGAAGCCCTAATTCTTTTTTCTCATCAAGGCGCAACGTTTTCCGGTCTCGCCCCCTTCAGTTCCTCTTGACGGCTTTGATTTCTCTCGATGAGGGCTCCGCCTGCTTGATCAGTCGTGGACTTTTCAGGTAGGATAAACTGGTTCTCTGTTTCGAGGAAATTAGGGTTCTTCAGCCAGCTGCTTGCCGGATAACATTTGTGGAACAGCTAGTTAGTTAATCGGTTCAGCAAAAAACGCAAAATCGGGATCGAGGACGCCGATGGATGATCCCAAGGCAGATGACTCTGATGACGAAGCACTTGGCACTGTTAATAGGTTTGGGGATATTCATCTCAACAAGTCTTCAGCTTCGGGAGCCAAAACTGGCTTGTCCTCTACTAGCAGCGTGCACGAGCTATTGGAATGCCCAGTTTGTACTAATTTGATGTACCCTCCAATTCATCAGGTTTACTTCAATTTTTTTTTTATTGATTCTCAGGCTAACTCTGTTTTCTTGTTCATTTTATTTAAGGTCGTATGAACTTGCCTACCTTAATACTTTGTTTAGGTTTAAAGAGGCTTGTGTTTAATAATAGCTATTACTCTGGCTATTGATAGAAAAGCTCTCCACTTCATTCTATGTTGACTCCGTATGTGGTTTTATCATGTTTTGATTGATCACTCTTTCAATTACTCATTTTTACCTTTTGCCATATTCTAAATTGATAGGACTTACCATTCCTTTATTTACATTTCAAGTATATGAATAGACAGGCTAAATGTCTAGATTCAATCAAATAGATCAGTTTTGACTAAAAAATTCATGCTAATATTTATTACTTATGGCAAATTGGCAGTTAGTAGCCATGTTGTTTAAGCATTCTTACCTTCTCTTATCATGTTGCAAAGATTGTGTTTTTAATTTTGGGTTTGGAAGTTTTTTTTTCGTAGTTAAGGTGGGTTTAAATAAACAAAAAAATTAGTGTGCTTCTTATATGCTAAAGATGATCTACTGCTATAGTTGGTTGAAGCTCTTATAACTCACATAACAAATCTAGGATTTTATCCCCACCTTATGTAATTTATAAAAACTGATTTTTTTGTTAGGTTTGGTGAGCGTTTGAGTTAGCTTAAAACGTGTTTAAATCAACTCAAGCTTGAAAACATTTAGAGCCATTTTGGCTTCACTTAAAAATCACTTTGTAATTAAGCCAAGCATAATTTGAAGATTTTGAGTTTGAATCTAATTTGGCTTGCTCGAATTTGACTCATTCTCCACCTATGCTCTTGTTAGGTGGTAAAATGATTAAATTTCTTTCTTCAATGACCAAACAAAAAAAAGGTAAAGTTTTTAGCAAGTATCTCATATATTTTATTTTTATTGAGAACTTGACACTTCACTGTTCCATATATCTCACATACTTCTGTACCATGGTGTGTCCCTAGTTGTAAGGCCATCCTATATGATGATACAGCCCTTGAAAGGATATTTTTAATCCAACTTTGCACAGCGGGCCGGTTATTTGATATTAACAGTACTTTATTATAGATATAACTAGTGTTATTGATATAGTTGATAATCATGTGGTTAGATTCTCATATCCTTTGCTTTGTATCCCCAAGTTGTTTGATAAGAAACTTTTGTTAGATATATTTTAACCTCCTCCATTATGGTTTTACAATAAACCTCATTTTGTTATGGATCAATCAGATAAAAAAGGATAATTGATGCTTACTATTGCAGTATGCATTTAAGTTCTCTGATTTTTTCTGGAAAAAGGTATATGAGAAATCATTTGGAATGTATTGGGATAACAATATTGATAGATTGTGCTTCATTTTATCATGTCTTTGCTCTGTCACAGTTCAACCGTGTTACATTACAAATTCCCGAAAGCATTGTCAGCCGTCCATGTTGAGTTAGCTGAATGATTTTTTTTTTCTCTTCTTGGGTTATAGATAGATGAGCAAGGTTTCCTATTGTTGAAATTATATTCTACTGGAAAATAAATCTACTGAATCCATGTTTAACTATCAAGTCTTTTGGTTAATTTTATGCAAGGTTTATAGATATAGATGTCACGAATGCTTTATTCTGCATGTTGATCTTATTTTGCAGTGTCCAAATGGTCACACTCTTTGTGCAAGCTGCAAGCTTAGGGTACAAAACCAGTGCCCTACTTGTCGCCACGAATTGGGCAACATAAGATGTCTAGCGCTTGAAAAGGTGGCCGAGTCACTTGAGCTTCCTTGTAAACATCAAGCAATGGGATGCTCAGGAATATTTCTGTATTATGAGAAATTAAAGCATGAACAAGCATGCAAATTCAGGCCTTATAACTGCCCCTATGCAGGGTCGGAATGCCCCATCACCGGTGATATTCCAATGCTTGTTGCCCACCTAAAAAATGATCATAAAGTGGACATGCATGATGGTTGCACATTTAATCATCGATATGTCAAATCTAACCCCAATGAGGTGGAAAACGCAACTTGGATGCTCACGGTATGCCACTTGTGTTTGTAGCATGTTATGTGATTATGAGTTTTGTTTTACATTCTAATTTTATTCATTAATCCTGCGTGCTTTTGATACAATCAATATGACATCATTTGAGGAATTTGAAGCAAGAACTGGAATAAACTTTCATTTTGATGTTGCAATTTGTGGAACTTATATTCTTTTTTTCAGATGCTGGAAAATTTATGATTTAGAAACACCACATTATATATGATCTAAACCTTCTGTAACTTACTGTATCATTAACTTTTTATTTTGTGGTTGTTGTAACCTTATGCCAACCTCTTGTCCTTGTTTCCTCTGCATCTTTCGTGCATGTTCTCTTCTTAACCATGCTTCAACATTGTTGTGTTAGATCTTCAATTGTTTTGGCCAACACTTCTGTCTTCACTTCGAGGCATTTCTGCTTGGGATGGCTCCTGTTTACATGGCATTCTTGAGATTCATGGGCGAAGACGAGGAGGCCAAAAGGTTCAGCTATAGTCTAGAGGTGGGAGGACATGGGCGCAAACTGATATGGCAAGGGGTGCCAAGAAGCATCAGGGATGGCCACAAGAAGGTCCGAGACAGTCACGATGGCCTCATCGTCCACCGAAACATGGCCATGTTCTTCTCCGGCGGAAGCCGGCAGGAGTTGAAGCTTCGAGTCACCGGCCGAATCTGGAAAGAAGAATGAAGCCCACAAAAGTTGAAATCTTTCTTTAGTCCACCAAAGCAGATCTGATGTTGTCTCTGTGTAGGCTTGCTTTGCCGGAAGGTGTTCCTGATGTGGAAGATGGCATAGTTAGTACTTTATCTTTCGTTGCTAAGATGCAGTCAGGTTACATAGTTAGTACTGTTACATTGGGATGCCTGTTAAGGCTATGCAAGTCACGTTTATAGAACGATGGCTGCTCTTGGTAATTTATCATTTAAGAATGGTAGCTTTTCTACGATAGTTGCCAAGGACTTCACAGCAGATTTTTTTTTTTTTTTGGTGTTAATGGAGAAAACTGGAAAAAGTTTTTTTCACTAATGTAGTGTTTTGTTGGAAGATATTTGTTATATATATATATATATATATATATATATATATTGTAATGCGTTGGAAATTGTCGTGGTGTTAGCGAAACGATTCTTCCATGTTGGAACATTATGATGTTGGTGTGAACGGGTCAATAAGAATTGTAATTATGGCAAAGATTAAAAATTTAGATTTAAAAGATGAGGATAAAAACAATTTGTTTTATAAAAATAGTGATACGTCAAAAAAAAAAAGAATTATTATGAAGATAATGATGTTATTTTTTTATTAGTTATTAAATTACATTTTTTCAATTTATGATGTCTTATTAATATTTGTTAATTATTTTTTTAGAATTATCATCTGTATATAAAATTGCTTAAGTAGCCCTTTTGGAGGCTACTTGAGTAACATCAGCCCTCAAGTCTACAACGTGCATGCAACGTGAGAAGGTCAATCTCCATTCAAAATCGACTTTTATCCATATTAAAGAAAAGAGAGATCAAAAAAGCAAGAAAGGCTTGCGACATCACAATTTTGTTGGAGTGTTGATCAACATGTGAACATTACAACGAAGGGGTTTTCAATTGCGGGACACCTGTAATTGCAGCCTAAAAGCTATCAAGAAATTTTAGAAGGCTTCCCTTGAAATGCTTGTAAGATATTATATTTTGCATATCAACCCTTTTTATGTAATGAAATCTTAATTTAAAATTTTTTTAATATTATTGGAATAATGCAAATATGAATTTTTTGAAATTGAAATCATACATGGTGCATTTTGGTATCATATAGATGTCTTGGAGATTATGATGTATTTGTTTATGTATATTAATTTTTTTAGTATAAAAATATTACAAGGAAGTCTTGGGATAGTGCTATGTACATCGCCTGACTGGTGCTCGACCCTCACACATCATTGATGTTTCCTCTTATTTTTTAGACAAGAATGAGACAATGTCATTTGAGTATTCTAGCAAAACTAACATACCTAAAATGGATAATGAAGATGACACATATAGCCTTTGAATGCTTCTTATAGTATCAAATAGATATTTAATGAGGATGCATTGAGTGATTATTGTAAAAGGTGCAAAAAACAAATGGACAAGATGGTGCAACTCGTAGTTGTTACAACGGTGTGTGAGTTGACATGCTTTGGACCCATCGCATATGTTTAAGATGATGAGAATGAGCGTGTTTAGCTCCATGATTTGAACAATTTGGATTCTTATAACTTTGAATTTTAAAGCCTTTTAAACCATTTTTTTAATTTACTATTGAATTTTATATGTATTTATAAATCTAATTAATTTTTTATGGTGAATTCCTAAACCCGATGGGATAAGGAATTTGGTCGAGCCGGGCAGCACTCAAACTATATGTATGAGTCAGGGAGCCAACCCTATTAAGCTCTAAATATTACTCTCATGTGAAAATTATAAACTCCAAATTTTTACATCTTTTTACAATGTGGGACTAAATCTCTTGTGCTTATCTACATCTAAAATAGGGAGCGCTCAGCATCGTTTGATCATGCATTTTTACGATCCCACGGTGGAGCTCGCCTCTGCTTTATTAGTCAGTCATAATCATCCATCCCACAGTCCATTCGATCTCATATATCTATTGGTAATTACTGATTTCATTGATTTCATATTATTTATCCTTAATCTGACGGTCGCATCGTCATCATAACTTATCTAGTGACTAGATTTCTTTTTGTCTTATTCTTAAATAATGTAGCTCTTAATTATCTTGTTTGAATCCTATTACTAAAATCAACTCTAACTTTACCGCTGTTAAATCGAAAGATCCAAATCATAACCCACATGATCGGATGACGTAGATCAAATCCGTCTTGATTGGATCATCTATAACTCATCTGCATATTCAACATTAGATATGACGGTCTGTATTGCCTACGATCAGATCCAATGACCTTGATCCACCCCGCCTAATGACTAATTATTTAGCCTTTGCGTTAGCCTTTCTGAAAAAAAAAATTTAACATGTGTGTAAAAGTTTTTAAGCTATTTGGTTCTAAGTTTTCAAATAGTTTTCTACACTTTCTAACAATTATAATCAAAATTTTTCTATAAATACTTAACAATTATAAATATACTAATTAATAAACATGAATCAATCCTTGAGATCTCAACAAAGTGCTATTTGATATTCTATTGGTGTAAATTCAACTGGTAGTAACTATGATTTCTCCTTTTCAAATTGTCAAAATTCTCCAACAAAGCCTTGCACATCTAAACTTTCAAATTCTCATTTCTCTCCTTAAATTTAAGCTCATTGTGCATTGTTTCATTAACCATTAAGTATAGAAAGTTGTATAAATTTATCAAAACTATTTCGTCTTGTTGTATTTTTCTTTTTCTCTTGGGTTAAGCGGCCTAGCATTTGTGAAAGCCCAAGTATGATTTGATCTTTTAAAAAAATCAAGTTAAGGTTGAGCTCTCAAAAGCCTGGATTATAGTTGAACCCATAAAAGCTAATAAGTTAAAGGTGAACCGTAAGAAAAAATCTCAAGTTGTAACCTTTTCTTAGTGGTGTTTTTCTCGACCTCGATTGGGGATTGAAGTAAGTTCTAATTTGAACCAAACCATCTAAAAATTAAGATTTTCTATAAAAATGAAATTATTTTTGAGAAATAAGTATATTAAAAAATAACAAAAATTATTTTAAAGACTATAATTCATCCCATTCTTGTGGGATTCACATACTAATTTTTACTTCATATCTTTATTTATAAAAATCTAAAATGTATAGTAATAATTTGCTAATATATTAATACAAATAGATGCTTAGGAATACTAAGTTCTATATTTTAAAATTCTAAAGAATATTTAAGAATTTCAAAAGTCATTGCAAAATTTAAAAAAAATTATATATTGAATTTTGTCTAAAAAATATCCTAAAAAGCTATAAAATTAAATGCAATAAGTAGTTGTTAAATGTCCTATGCATTTCAGGCGACAGTCCAACCAGCAATGAGGTAGTCAATGATGTGATCTGGGTGACACGGGTCAGAGTGGGTCACCATGGGTTAACGGGTTAGCCCAAGTCAATGTAGTCATAGCAGGTTGATAGGATAACAAAAGGGTCAAAGTGGATAACTTAGTTTGGCGAGGGTTGATGGCTAGCCAGAGATTAATCATATTAGCACGAGTTGAGTGGGCATAGCATGCCAAGCAAGCCAAAGTAGGCAAAGCAAGAGAAATGGATCATGGGTGGCATTGTCTTGGAAGTGGCTGTAGACGATGATGATGATGGTGGCCAAAAAACAAAAACACTTAAAAACTCAATTTTAAGTTAAAATAGAAAAAAAAATTTACATTAGTAGAACTACAAGACTACTATAAAAATGACTTATGCTAATTTTTAGGCTAACATATTCAAAAAACTACCAACTAATCTCTCAATGACTCAAAATAAAATATAGATATAAAAAACTAGACTACCTAATGAAAAACAAATGAAATGTACGACAAACAAAAAGTTTTTAATTGACCCCCACAACATCAATGATAGTGGAGATTAATGAGAAGTAAATGAACTAATAGCTTCTAAGTGGAACCTCTGTATGATATATGGGGCACTACTGTGTTAATGTAGATTCCTGAGGAATAACACCAAGCAGTAACTTAATTTTGTGATTGATTTCTCTTCTTGGAGGTAGACTTTTAGGTAACACTGAATGCATGACATCTACAAATTCATTTAGAATTTTTGCAATTGCATCAAGAACCTCACTAACTTGATCTTCCTTTATCTCGATTAATGTAGCAAGGAATGTATCTTAACCTCAACCCCTTTTCTAGTTGCATTGCTAAAATATATCATAGAAGGAAGATGCCTCCTACTTCTATTTGCCTTTGTCATTCTTCTCAACCCCGTAGTGTTTCATTGCATATACTTCCATTCCCCTTTCTGTTCTTTGCCTTTCTCTTAAGAGTTTGAAGAGGAATATGAAACTTTGGAAACTCTCAAGTCCATAATATTGTCGATAACAATGATTGTACTCAACAAGTCCTTCACATTTTGTCAACGAATGTCCAATTATGCATAAGGTTTCAACCCAGACAAGAAGTTGAAAAGCTCCTTAAACATATTCTTAAATGTCTGACATCAAGCAATTGAATTTCTTAACATTTTTTCATGTAGCTCCACTATGCTTCAACTTCTTTAAACCATCCTGAGCCACCCAAGAAGCATTGCAAAGGAGAAATTGATCATTCATTTCTCTCTTAATATTTTTTTAGGTATCAATCTTTAGCCTTTTAACATTTGCATCATCAATGCTCTATATTCTCCACCATAATTTTGCAGCTCTCATGAGATATATGCTAAAAATGATCACCTTCTTCATATTCAACACATAAGAAATGATAAAGTGTTACTCTATGTTACACAAGAAGTTTTTTAATTCCTTATCATTCTTGATGCCATTGAAGTACTTTGGTTCAAGAATCCACAAGAAGTGCCTCTCTTATTGAAATATGTACTTTCAATTACTTTGTGCGTCAAAGCAAACTAACAACACAATTTGTCTTATCCTCAGGGATTCAAATAGAGTCCTTAACAAAGGTTCACTAGAGACCTTCCATAACTAACTCTAAGTTTGTAGGTTGCTCTGAAATGACACCTTACCTTCCCCATCAGGTGTGGTACCAAGGACTTCTACTTATGAACTCATTTATGTGAGTTTGTTGATTTTATTGGCCATCTAAAAAAACGAGATATTGATACCAACTATCATAGGCGTGCTTGTCATAGATTAAAAAAAATGCAACATTTGGCTTACTGCATAATAACTAGAAACTCCAATCCTTAGTCTAGCCTTAAACATAAAAATATACAAAATAGATAAGATTAGGGTTGGAAAAATACTTTTCTTTTGTTGGATTTTACTAAGGAAGTAACATACAAGGCAAGAAATACATACAAATGCATGAATGTTTTCCCCCACCACTTTTATAGTGATTTATAATCTTAAAGGAGTGAATTATGGCTCAATCCAATACTAAGCACCAATGTTTTAACTTTCCCAACAACTAGTCAAAGAACAGAAGCCACATTTTTGGAATTTTCCTTTATAACCATTGAAGCTAGGTGCATAACTTCAAGTGTCTTTCTTAGAAACACAGGTAAGCATCTCAAGAAAGACAAAAATGAAGTCAAAGCAATTAGTAATTAAGCAACCATCAAAGCTAATGATGTTCACTGAAGATATGATATAGATCCTCATCATATGAATATTTTAATTAGTATTTCATTGAATTAGATAGAATTGAATCCTTTGAGACAATTACACTCTCATATGAATAGGCTCCTAACAAATTTGTAACAACATCAAGAACTTATGCTTAGCTCAAATATGTACACACCAAGAAAGTATCTTTGTAAATCCCTAAATAGATTATGAATACATTTTAGTGATTAAAATCTGCACCTCCATAAACATAACTTAGACAAAACCCATTATCACCCAATCTAATGTATTTTTGAATGCAACTAACCAAGTTAGCATTTAAAACATCTATTTAACCACCATTGTTCAAAGAAATATTAATGTAAAGTAGTTTAGACATGTTATACATAACATTGATTAGGAGCTTAAAACCAAAAAAGTTTCACACCAAATTAGGGCAACAGGTACTAAAGGCACATGCCCGGCTTCGGGTGATGTGCACCGAAAGTAGGTGCCCAATTTTGGGTGTCGTATACCCAAGGTAGGCACTTGACTTCGAGCACCACAAAGCAGGTGTGAATGCATGCACCCACCATCAGGTGTTGCGCATGTGCAGTGCATGCAGCCACCATCAGGTGTTGTCCACGAGCTTGAATTAGGCACTACACTGATTTTTATGCAGACCATTTTCCCCCGACACATGCAAAGTATGTGACTAGGTTGACAGGGTTGGATGCAAGGGCACACACAGCTGGATGCGTTGAAGACATCAGCTAGCTATCTGTGCATGTGGGCAATAGGCTGGTCAGCTCAAAATTTCAAAATTTAATTACGAGTAATTTCATCTTTTTATAATTTGAATATGTATTAAAATATTGTATCTAAGTCCTATATAAAAGGGTAAGAATGGTGAGCGAAGAAAACTTTCAGAGGAAGAACTTATGAAGAATTTTTTAGAAGAACTTTCGAACAAGAGTTTTCTGATAATAACTTTTTGAGAGAAATTTTCAGAAGAGGGAGGATTAGAGAATAATCTAGAAATAAATTTTGAATTGAAATCAAAACTATTGAGAAAATTTTTGAAAAGAAAATTTTTAGGAGTGTTGAGAATTAGAACTTATTATAAAAATCTAAAATCCCTTAAAAAATCTTTTTGAAAAAATTATCCTTTTTTGACAAAAAGTATCCTTATTTTCCTTTTTTTGCTTCTAATCATTTCACACTTTTTCTGCTACGACTACTCTGAAAAATGTCTATTAACAAAGACTTGAGGTGAGAACACCCTCGCAGGCAAATCAAATATCCTAAGCTATATTATAAAAAGAGAGACACCTTGACAAATACATTATAAAGAATTGGGGATCATATAAAATATCTAAACATAAGCTCAAAAAATTAATCAAACTACCAACACTCTAAGGACTTTAAACATTCTACCAAGTGATGGTGCATTAACTAAAGACAGGCATCTCTACTTCAAAGAAATGTCTAAAAGAGCTCCTAGATAGATAAAATTACATCAATAAGCATATAGTAATGAGTTAGAGCATAAACAAATATAAAAGTTAGGAAATTTTTTTACCACAATAACCCTTTTGCAAGAGACTGAGTATAAGAAACCAACGCAGATACATGACCTTAAATATCAATAATAAGGAGTTAAGCGTTAAGAGCAATACATTATTTGTCCATCTAGGAAAATGTTACATAATCCAAAACTTAATATATACTTATTTTCAAAATTAACTATGTAAAATAGTTTTTGTTAAAATATGGAGGAGTTTATAGTGGTTCATAATTTCAGCTACTATAAAATGTCAACCTTATATTGTGCACTATGCCTAATTGAAGATTCTTTGGTGGATTTTCCTCTATCTCAATTTTCACATATCACTCTCTTAACAACGATTTTCTTCTAGCCACTACTAGACATTTCCTTAATCATTAGTTGTCTTTCTGTAGGTAATGAGCTTCACTCTTATTGTAGATTGGCTTATCCTGTAACATTTACTCAACATTTTTTTCACTTCTCCTTTTTTTAGTTGTCTCTTAGCAACTTATGAGATTCCATATCCTTACAATGATAGAATTCAATTTCTCTTATTAAAAAATGTTGATGTAACATCCAACGATAGTGGGAAGCAAACATGTACTAAGAAAAGTTTTACCTCAATGCAAGCCTTTAAGAATTACATAGATGAATAAGTTTCACAGCAATAATAAAAGATAGATCCTAAGCTTTATAAGTAAAGTTATAAACATTAAAATGGTGATGTTCTTTTTAGAGAAAATTTGGGCTTAGATCTTATCAGAAATCCATTGTTAAGTATGTTAAAGTTAGAATTATTTTGGATTGGCGACCAAGTATGCAAGAACTCCTTAAATAATGATAAAACCTAATTGGATTGAGATAATACCTCACGAGAAATATTAAAATGTTACAATTTATTCTTCTTTTATGACATGAAAAAGTTCTCACATAAAAATATTATTTTAGATAATTAAACCTTCTTCTATGGAGATTTATTCAATTAGTTTCTCATTGTAATGAATAATACACATGTTTTTTTTGTAATATCTATTTGGACAAATAAACTTAGAGTTAACCAAAATAATTCAAGAGTACCACTTAAATAAAAAAATCTAAGTTAAACTTTCTCTATTCAAAGTGAAGTTAACATATCCTCATCTTAAATATTTGATAGTTTTCTTTAGTTGCTAATTTTATATTGATATGGTGTGGCATGACATTTTTTTGAACAAACTTATGATGCCCTTGATAACAAGATTTATTTGTGTTGCTTATTTTTATTATCTATGCCTAATTTTTGGATAAGTGATATAGAGCATTCTAACCTATCATAAATGAGGCATTACTATGATTTATGTCTACAAGTCTAGAGTGTTTCGATCACTTTTAACAAACATTCTCACTTTTGCTTCATAATGCCCAATTACCATTCTAGGAGTACCATGGTATACCAAATTACATTCAAATACATTTCAGTTGCGTTTGGTACACAAAGTGAATAGATCATACCCAAGAAAAACCTAAATGTAACTTGGTGCCAAATCAAGTATGGCTTAATGATGGAGCATGATTTGATCAAAGGCTAGCAATCATAGCTATGCAAACATCAACCTTAGTAAGTGTTTGTTCAAAGCATTACTTGAAAGATTCAAGGGTTTGAATGTGTAAGCTATTAGATGGTAATTAATCATGGAGCTCCAAGAAGAAGTAGGAGATTTGGTGTTTGATTCTAATTTTGTATATTGTTTTGTGGCCCTATTTCATTCACAAATTTGATAGAATAGGATCCTTTAGCTTATGAAAATTCCAAAAAAAGGGCCTAAAAGAGCTTTTGTAGTCCTTTGAAGAGGATCCAAACACAATGATGCATCATCAATCATCATCCTTGTGACAAAGGCGTTGTTTACTATGATATCGTTGCTCTTGATCTTGTGATCTCATAAGTTGATGTGTCCATTGCTATTTCACTATTTTTTTTTTATTTTCTTTCATTCCATTGTTGCAAAATCATCACTTTGTGATATTTGCTTCATTAATATGATCTTTTTCTTAAATCTACCTTTCTTTACCATCTTTATTCATTTCAATTAAGAATACCTTGATTTCATTGTCCCCCTCAAATTCAATTATGTTAGATTTAATTTGGACTTATTTTCCACAATTTATCCCATTGATGCGATTGGTACATGAATAACAAAATAAAAGTGAAATTTCTTTGCAATTGCATATGGTACTTTCTTTAGCTTAAGTTTTGAGAATCCATGTTTATCTTAGATAAACATTATATAACTTTTGTCTTTCTAATGAAGCTTACTTAATTATTTTACATAATTTAATCGAACTAAACCTTTTTAAATTATGTGCAATTATTTATCATATAATGACGAAAAATATTGTGCTTTATGCATTGTATGCATGATACCTTAGGATAAAAACCATATTGAAAGAATTATAACTTATTTTTGTTGTCCATTTGTTCATTGGACTACTCATTTGATAAAAACAAAACCATATATTTTATTTGTTAATCCTTCTCTTAATTGTTGATTTTTAGATCATGCACTTTGAAGCATATAGGGTTTATTCATGTAAAGAGCATAATCAATTAACTTAAAAAGTTTAATGAAGATATTTGAGTGATAACTATAACTGGCACCATAAGAAACATAAGCTCGAGCAGCATGAGGAGAAGATCCTTATTGAGTCTCTTTATTATGATAATTAAAATATAAAAACTTATAACAATTTTCTTAAAACATTTAGAATTTGATGAGCTATAAGTGAGAATGCTTAAATATTTCTAAAAATATCTATTTCACTCATGAAGTTTTTTGTTCAAGTCATGCATTCTATTTAGATTGCTTACTCGTATATTTTATGTCTTAGAACATTGCATTCTTAATAAGCTGCATCATTCATCGTTGCTAAATCATGTCAAAATTGAAAAGGAATATAAATTGAGTAAGGATTACATATTTAGTATTAATTATACTTAAACAATATTACTCATCACATAATATGATTTGTTGTTTTTTAGGAACAGATAAAGAATGAGTTTAAAGTGAACTTGAGAAATATAGTTATTTACATTATCTTGCATAAGTGCAATTATATTAACATACAAGTGCATCGATGGGCTACCCAAGATATGTATTATTGGTTTTAGTTTTTTTTTGTTTTTTGTATAATATGATGTTACATTTCATACTTATATGATATATTATTTTGGATAATATATTGGACCAAGTGATGAGAATAATTAGAATTTGTTATACTATCATATAAGTGTGGTATTTATATTATATTAGTATGTCACTTATTACCTTGTGTTACAAAGATATTGTCACAATCTCAATCTTGACCAAGTAGTGATTCATGTATTGTGCATGATTACGAGCTCCATTGTGAGGACTTACGCAAGTTATAACAAAACTGTACATTGTCTAACAATTCTAACAAATTCTTCTAACTTATGGTGACATAATATCTTAATTATTCTTTTAATTACTAATGTATCTCCTTAATTTATTCATCAATTTATAGGTGATTAATTATTAAAAATTTTAGATTTGTTCTCATTATGTTGAACAATAAAATCTAGAACCTCCCCATAAATCTTATATATTGATAAATCATAATGTCTTCAAGCTCATCAAAAATACTTAACCAAGTATCAATAGAATAATTCCCTGATAAAAGAAAATGGTTGCAACCAACAAAATGACCTCCATCATGGAGGCTTAAAAACAAAATCAGTCATCAAAAGATCACACAATGGATTTGGCAGGGGCATACCCCTGTCCACACAAAATCTGCCAAACACACCGATTTGGCAACGCAATGGGCCGGGGCGTTACCCTCCCACCTAATATGTGAAAAACGCAGAGCAGACATACTCCTCACAAAGAGAAGGGCGTCAGAGTACACACTCCCCTCTCTGGGGTAGCTAACTAATTACAAGATCTCGTGCAAGACAGTGGTAGAGTCAGTCTGGAACTCGATCGCCTGGAAACAGTGGAGCTTAGTCATGATCAGAACAATAGCCTCCAGCATAGCCTGAACCTCCATGGCACCGCAAGCCTGAGAGATAAACCTCTTGCCCAAGATGTAGATAGGACACCCCAAATGATCACGGGCCACAACACCAATACCTGCCACCTCACCTTTCACAGCCGCATCACAATTCACTAAGATCCATCCTGTTGGGGGGAGCCACATATGGGTAACAAAAGACCCTGAAGGGTAAAGATCCCCGTTGGACGTAGATGGATGGGCAATGGAGATACCTGCTGTAGCTGTAATTTCCACTTTAATCTTCATGATCAGGATGAGTTTACTAAAAACAGCCCCATTATGCTTCTTTAAGTTTCTATTTTCTCAAATGTAGTAGAAGGTGATAGCCACCACAGCCATATGAAACGCCTCTCCCCCGCGCACCGCTCCCCGCTGCTTGGTGCGAGTCAAGAAACTATCGAGAGCACGCAACACCACGCCCGAATCTTCCTACAAGAAAGCCTCAGCGCCTCCGTCGAAGCACTCAGCGCGGGGTCCACCCAAACACTCCGCGCCATTCTGCAGTCTATGAACAAGTTTATATGAACAAGATAAAGGATTCAAAACAACATACTTTAAGAACCAATCAACAACCACCATCACCATGATCATGTCATTAATCATCAAGAACTCACTGATGAAGTCCATGGAAGCTAATATCCACAATTTTTTTTATAATTAGAAGTTTCAAAAAAAACTCTCTTCCTTCTTTCTTTCTGTCTTATCTTTTTGGTACATCAATTAAGTCTTGACATCAAGTTCAATATCTGCATCTATTTTAGGCCAATAATATAAACGAGACAAAAGAGCTAACATCCTTTCCTTCTCAAGACGTCCAGCTTGCTATAGATCATACGACTCATTGAGTAGCTCTCTCTACAAGCCACCAATAAAAGGGATAAACACCTTGCTACCTTTGAGATTAAGAGCCTATCCTCGATCCAATATTAATGAACAACCTTGTCTTGGATTTGCTCTAATAACTTACCATAAGCATCATCGATATAACAATAACCTAAATTCTATCCATCATGTATGTTTTCACTAGCATAACAACATAGATAGTAACAAATATCTCTTTTGACTTAGCACATCAACAATTTAATTATGCTTACCATTTTTGTGCTCTCATACAAAGTTATATTATGCTAAGTAGTCTTGCAAGCTAATCCACTTTGGTCAGAACTTCTTTTGCATTTTGAAGAATGTGTTAACAATATTGTATGTTTGCACCATAAAAATTTTCCAGGCATTTACGCCCTCCAAATTTCAAGCTATTGCACCATCGCAACCACTTCTTTTTCAAGCATTGAATAATTTTTCTTTGTAGCATTTAGCTTCATACTTTTAAAAGCAATGGGGTGACATTTTTACACCAAAATCTAACCTATAGTCTTATCTATCACATTTGTATGTACCTTAAAAGGTAGCTTAAATCAAGTAGCCATAGAACTGGTTTAAAGGAAATGACAATCTTTAATTTATCAAATGACTCTTGATAAGCATCAGACCAAATCCTCTTTTCACTATTCTTCAAGAGATATATCAATGTGACAACATTCTTTGAGTTTTTAGCAATGAAATTGTGATAATAATTGGATAAACCAAGAAAAGATCTTGATCTGGGTACCTTTGTTAGAGCTTGCTAGTTAATAATGGATTGAACCTTCCTTGGATCTATTCTCATTTAACAATTCTTGACCAAGGGTCTAAGAAACATGACCTCTTCCTTAGCAAATTGATGCATTTCCATCTTCATATAAATTTAACATTCTCTTAAACAAGATAGCTATAAATGCACCACATTTTCTTCAGAAGAGTAATTGTAAATAATAATATCATTTAGATATATCACAACAAACTCATCAAGATATTTAGAAAGAATATTGTTCATTTAATTATAGAATATAACAAGGCATTTGTTAAGCTAAATAGTATAATTATTTTGTAAAACTCCAAAGAGTTATATTGAGTCACACAACTGGTCTTAGCTATCTCCAACCACACCTTATTGCTAATATCCTAACTACAAATCCAACTTAACAAATCTTGTTGGCTTGCATAATCGATCCAACAAATGTTGCACCAAAGAAATTGTGTGCTTGTCTTTAGCATCACCTTGTTCAATACATAATAGTGCACACACATTCATAAGGAATGATCCTTATTTATTTGAAACAACAGTTGGGCACTAAATGGAGTTTTATATGATTGAATGAAGCCAATTTCCAACAACTCATTTAATTGTTTGCATAATTCTACCACCTCCAATGAAGACATACGATATAACAGATGAGTAGGAGAAACAACTCTAAGTAACTATTCGATTTTGTGATCAATCTCCCTCTTTGGAGGTAGATTTTTAGGCTACATTAAACGTATGCCATCTATGAATTCTTTTAACAAATTTTTCAACTACATTAGGTATATCAACGACTTGATCCTCTTTAATCTTGATCAATGTAATAATGAACATATCATTGCCAATTTTCTATCCATTCTTTAGCAAAATTGTTGAAATATATTCTATTTTATCCTTCTTCTTAATTATCTTCTTCTTATAAAGATAGAAACAAGGAGTTGTTTCTTACATCACCATGATCCCATCAAGGTGAGACATAAAGGTTATCTTAGATTTTCTACAAAAGTGGACCCCAATAAGCAAATCAAAATTATATAAATGAATCACCAATAAGTTGTCCTTCCCCATCCAACTTCTTAAAGTCAAAGCAACTCCATATACCATCCCAACCACAATTTAAGCCTTTAGATTCATTAAAAAAATTGGGCCAAGTACTCACCCATAATCCATATTTCTAAACAAGCTTAGCAACAATAACGATGTGTGTTGCATTATTGTCCATCATCAATTTCATGATCATTCACCTTCACCAAGAAATCCATCAATGAAGGGTTTATAGCAACCACATCACTACTCATTGTGTTCAATATTTCAATTGAATTGAACACCAATGGATTAAGCAATTACAAAAGATTGACAAGTGCAAAAACTTCTCAATTAGATTTCTCATTGGTTTTCTCATCCATTAAAGCATCAAGCTTCTCAAGCTTAGGATAATCTTTAGCACAATGAGGTCTATTGCACAAGAAATAATCATGTTAATTGCTAGTGTTATTTGTATCTTTTTAAGAAGATGACTCTTGTTTTTACTTAACTTTGTCATTCTTCTCACCTCTATCATACTTCATAGCATCTTACTTTGATTCTACATTTTTTCTTGCTTTTTCTCTAGATTTTGAAAGAGCATCCAAAACTTTGGAGACTCTTATGTCCACAAGAACATCAACAATGACAATTGTGCTCGATAAGTCTTTCACGTTTTGCCAACAAAGTTCTAATTGAACATAAGAATACAGCATAGACAAGAAATTGAAGGGCTTGTCTTCCTTAGACATATTTTGAATATTTAACATGGAGGAATTAAATTGCTTAACATAATTCTACATTGATCCATTATGCTTCATCTTCTTTAAAACTTTATGAGTAACCTACGAACTGTTACAAGAGATAAATTGATCTTTTATTTCTCGCTTGAGCTTTTCACATGTATCAATTTTTTGTCTTTCAGCATTTGCATCATCAATGCTCCACCTTCTCTACCATAATTTTGCATCTCTTATGAGTTACACACTGGAAATGGTCACTTTCTCTACATCTGGCACATGAGCAAATATGAAGTATTGCTCCATGTCTTATAGGAAATTCTCCAACTCTTTCACATTTCTAGCTCCATTGCAATATTTTGGATTAAGAACTTTTATAGAGTGCCCATTATATTGTCTAATTTTTGTACTTTTGATTGCATTGTGCACCACATCCAACTCGTAGTGTAAATTGTCTTGCTCATAACAAATTCTCTTGAAATCCACATCAAGGGTTCATTGAAGCCTCTCTACAATAGACACTAGATTTGTAAGATGCTTCAAAATGGCACATGAACCTACCCTATGAAGTGCAATGCCATGAAGGACTTCCACATGCAAAATTCTCTCTTTGAGCTCATTATTGCCTCAACCATCTCCACTTTCTAGTCCAACTTTCAATGAAAAATGCAAAATGTAAAGAATGCTCCAAGAAAAGTTGAGAAAATTTACTTTTCTTTGGATTTCACTAATATGTCAACAACATTTAAGGTTGTGGGAAGTACAAAGATATAATATTAGTTCAAAAAAATTTTAATACTTATTTATAAATTATAAAATAATGGATAGTTTTATTTTGAAAATTGCATTCTTTTACTTTCTAAATAATTATAAAAAAATAGTAACTTAAGAATTTGTATTTTTTTCCTTAAAAAAATATAAATTATTTAAAAAATAATTGAAAGAAATGAAATAAAATTATAATTGAAATACACCATTGTCTTATATCAAATTAAGATTTACTATGCATATGATATATAATAAATGAATTAAAATTAAAAACATACTCTTTAATTATATATATATATATATATATATATATATATATATATATTAATTACGTTTATGTCTTAAATTTTGCTGTAAATAAAAGTACGTTTGCTAAATATTGATATTGATTTTTGTTTGTTTGTTGAACCAATGTTAACTATGTCTCATTATTTTATATTATATAATATACTATATTCTTAGAAGAGAAAAAATTATCCAAGTGAATATAAAGGTGAGAGAGACTTATTATCTTTTGTTATACTTGTGATTTAGTAGACATATAGGATATTATATTTTTTAGACATATCAGACTTAGCTTTATTTTAAAATGTGCTTTATTTATTTTTGATTAAAAGTATTAAAATGTTTATAAATTAAGAATATTATTATATAAACACCACTAAGTTAGCCATTGTTATACATAATTATGTTACTAACTAATATTTAATCAAATTAAGATGTAACATAAAGATAGAAAGATTATAAAACACACACACACGCATGCACGCACACACACACACCCGTGCTATCATAATCTTAAGATATTGGAACATATTTTAAGACTAATTTTTCTTTGACTAATATGAAATACATAAATGGGAACCAACATAACAATATTGAGTTGTTTCATAAATTATTTCGAATTTAATCAGCAAGTGAGAGTTTTAAGAGTTCTATGACCAATTTGCAAAAATGTATATGGCCAGGACTTTTTTAATTCCTATATTTTATTAAATGAAATTGAATTAAGCTCAAATTTTTAATGCACTTAGATGTCTTAATAATTGAAATTTTCTTATTAAATTTTTTTGGAAGCAATGACCTTTATTTTATTTATTCTGATTTTTGGAGTAATTCAATCTAATTGTTTGAAATTCTATTTCATCTTCTCCTATTCTCCATTACCACCAACTATTACAGGGATGTTATCACAATCTCAGCCAAGTAGCAATTCACGTCTTATGTTACAACTATAATCTCCACTTTCTAGTCTAACTTTTAATGAAAAATGCAAAATGTAAAGAATGCTTCAAGAAAAGTTGGGAAATTTTACTTTTCTTTGGATTTCACTAATATGTCAGCAACATTTAAGATTGTAAGAAGTGCAAAGATATAATAGTGGTTCAAAACAACTATTTCAATGTTTATTTATAAATTACAAAGTAGTTAGTAGTTTTATATTGAAATTTATATTCTTTTGATCTCTAAAAAATTATAAAAAAATTAGTTTCTTAAGAATTTGTATTTTTTTCTTAAAAAATAAAAAATTGTTTAAAAAATAATTGAAAAAAAAAATAAAAAACTACAATTGAAATATAATATTATATTATATCAAATTAAGTCTTATTATGTGTATGATATATAATAAATGAATGAATATAAGACTATGTTTGCTCAATATTAATATTGATTTTTATTTGTTTGTCAAACCAGCGTTAACTCACTTTCATTATTTTACTATTATATAATATACTACATGTTTATAGGAGAAAGAATCATCTAAGTAGATATAAAGGTGAGAGGGGATTAACTTTTCTTAAATTTGTTATTTACTATATATATGTTGTATTATATTATAGTTTTAGATATATCAGATTTAGTTTTATTTTAATATTATATTATTTATTTCAAACTAAAAGTACTAAAATATTTATAAACTCAGAACAATAGTTATGTAAATATCACTAAGTCATTGTTATATATGATTATATTATTAACTAGTGTTTAGTCAAATTAAGATGTAACATAAAGATAGAAAGATTAATTGCTTTGTTTCAAAAAAAATAATATTATATATATATATATGTGTGTGTGTGTGTGTGTGTGTGTGTGTGTGTGTGTGTGTGTGTGTGTGTGTGTATACACATACACATACACATACTCATATACGATCATGATCTTAAGATATTAGAACATATTTTAAGACAATTTGCTTTGACTAATATGAAATGCTCAAATGAAAACTATAGCTCAACATAAGAATATTGGGTTGCTACATAAACATTTATGATTTAATGAGAAATGCAAGAGTTTTAAGAGTCCTATGACGATATTGCAAAAATGTATAAGATTTTGTGGGAACTTTTTTTAATTCTTATTTTTTATTAAATTAAATTGAATTAAACTCAAAGTTTAAATGCACGTAGATGTCTTAATAATTGATTTTTTTTTCAATTTTTTTTAGATTCAACCACTTTTATTTTATCTATTCTAATTTTTGAAATAATTCAATCTAAAATTTTTTGTTTAAAATTCTCTTTCATCTTTACCTTTTCTCCATTACTATCAACTTGCCTCAATGTCTCCAACACAATCATATTCCTTAATCATCATTAAATTTTTCAAAAAGTTAATATTAAAATATATTTTTATTTTTTTATTATAACTACTTAACCAAACCTAATTCTTATAAAATTAACTTACACTTATAAAATCAACAATTATTTTTATGTGATTTGCACATAGATTATAGATCTATACTAATTTATGAACAATTGAGAAATTCCTTTCTCAAATTAATACTTATATTCCATAAACTAAAATGTAATGATCTAGAATTTATATTTTATTGCATTGTAAATTCAAATATTAAAATTAATTTAAGATTGTCATGCAAAATTTTTATATCATAAAAGGCGCTTTTTGTAAATTAATCAATAAATGCTTGTAGTATTTTTCTGAAAAAGCTTTATAGTGGACATTTAAAAAAAAGATCAAATGAAAAAAAAATATTATGAACATAAAAATCCATTCAATATGGGCTGAAAGAATCAGTACGGCATCATATTTGCCGCTGTCCAGTGTAAATTTGAATTCAAATTTCGAATTCTCAATTCATTCGACCGTTGGGGTCATCCCATCGGCATTATAATCTTTCTTCGAAGAATCCAAAGCATAACCCTCAGAAAACTCGCTCGGACACAAACTCCGTGTCTCTGTCTTTCTCTCTCTCCATCCCCAGCCATGGCCAACGCTGTCAAGAAGCTTCCTCTTCAGACAAGCACCGCCCACAACTCCGTTGCCTCCGGCGGTGGCGGCGGCGTCGGAAAGAAGACGATCGAAGAGATGTACCAGAAGAAAACGCAGCTGGAGCACATCCTCCTCCGCCCCGACACCTACATCGGCTCGGTGGAGAAGCATACCCAAAACCTTTGGGTCTTCGAAAACGGAGAAATGGTTAATCGACCCGTAACCTACGTGCCTGGGCTCTACAAGATCTTCGACGAAATCCTCGTCAACGCCGCAGACAACAAACAGAGGGACCCATCGATGGATTCCCTAAAGGTCGAAATCGACGCCGAGGGCAATTCCATCAGCGTCTACAACAACGGAGACGGCGTCCCCATCGAAATCCACCAGGAGGAGGGGGTTTACGTGCCGGAGTTGATCTTTGGCCATCTTCTTACAAGCAGCAACTACGACGACAACGTGAAGAAGACTACCGGTGGAAGAAATGGGTACGGGGCGAAACTAACCAACATCTTTTCTACCGAGTTCATCATCCAGACGGCCGATGGGAAGAGACAGAAGAAGTACAAGCAGGTGATTGTTCTCCATCTCTTCTTTAGATTCCCAAAATTTCTTGAATTGACTTTCTTGGAATAATATTTGAATATTGTTTTCGCAAATCCTACGAAGGTGTTTACTGGAAACATGGGAAAGAAAACTGAGCCCTCCATTACTAAGGGCAAGGATGGTGAAAATTGGACCAAAGTTACTTTCAAGCCAGACTTGGCGAAGTTCAACATGACCCATCTTGAAGAGGACGTGGTTGCATTGATGAAGAAGAGAGTCGTTGACTTAGCTGGAACACTTGGTAAGACTGTTAAGGTTGAGTTGAATGGACAGCGAGTGCCCGTCAAGAGCTTTGCAGACTACGTTAATCTCTACCTCCAGTCCGCTTCTAAATCCAGACCTGATCCCCTTACAAGGTTGGAAAGCTAACCAAGGTTTAGAACCTATAGTTAAATTTTCCCCTGGTTATCGTAGGTCTTTATCTGATTCGTTTTCTCCTTGAACGTAGGATTGCAGAGAAAGTTAATGATAGGTGGGAGATATGCGTTAGCCTCAGTGATGGGCAGTTTCAACAGGTTATTAAAGAAGAAGAACGTTAACTTAGAATGTAGTTCTCTTAATATGAGGCTATAATTTCGTGTTTTGCTTTATGTTTTCTTGTTTATCAGGTGAGTTTTGTGAATTCCATTAATACCATCAAGGGCGGTACACATGTTGAATATGTCACCAGCCAAATTGCAAGTCATGTGATGAGCATTGTAAACAAGAAAAACAAGAATGCTAACCTAAAGCCACACAATGTAAGAAACCATCTATGGGTATTTGTCAATGCTCTTATTGATAACCCTGCGTTTGATTCACAAACCAAAGAGACCTTGACTACTCGTCAAGGCAGCTTCGGATCGAAATGTGATCTTTCACAGGATTTCCTCAAGAAGGGTAAGTATGCGTTTTTTAGTCAAACTTGAGCCAATCCTTATTCTGCATCAATTAAGTTAGAGACTGAAATCAATTTCTCTGCTTGCAGTGGCAAAATCAGGAATTGTGGAAAATCTTCTCTCATGGGCTGACTTCAAGCAAAGCAAGGAGATGAAGAAAACCGATGGCACAAAGAGGCAGAAGATCAGTGGTATTTCCAAGCTTGACGATGCAAATGATGCTGGGGGAAAGAACTCAGACAAGTGCACACTAATCTTAACAGAAGGAGATTCAGCAAAGGCTCTTGCTGTATGTGCTTCAAAAGATCAGTAGTAAACCTTATTGATATCTATTGTCTCATGTTTGCGCTCTACTTATTTCAGATGGCAGGTATCGCAGTTGTCGGCAGAAACAACTACGGTGTTTTTCCTCTTAGAGGAAAATTGCTAAACGTTCGAGAAGCAAGTCACAAGCAGATAATGGAGAACGCTGAAATCCAGAACATAAAACAAATCCTGGGTTTGCAGCATGGGAAGCAGTATGATAGTGTCAAGGGTTTAAGATATGGTCATCTCATGATAATGACCGATCAGGTTTTTATCACTGAACTCCCCATTTCATTACTTCTCTTGTTCAGTTGAACAACTTATAAATGTTTTCTTGTTTCCATTTCAGGACCATGACGGTTCTCACATAAAAGGGCTGTTGATTAATTTCATTCACTCCTTTTGGCCTTCCCTGCTTAAAGTCCCCTCGTTCTTGGTGGAGTTTATTACACCAATTGTTAAAGTAAGCCTTTGTTTCCACTACGTGTTAAAACTCTTTCAGGGAAGATTTAACTAAGGTAGTTTCAAAATTCTCAAGGCAACCAACAACAGAAATGGTAGGGTGCTATCGTTCTATACTATACCTGAATACGAAGCTTGGAAGGAAAGTTTGGGTGGAAATGCAAGTGGCTGGTCTATAAAGTACTATAAGGTTTGTCATAAATGAACAACGTTATAAAAGATTCAGAAAAGTGTATTTTTCTTAAAAGCTTGCCTTTTTATAAATGATCACAGGGGTTGGGAACTAGCACATCAAAAGAGGGAAAAGAATACTTCCAGGACCTCCAAAAGCACAAGAAAGACTTTTTTTGGACTGACGAACAAGATGGGGAAGCTATTGAGCTAGCATTCAGTAAGAAGAAAATCGAAGCCAGGAAGAACTGGCTACGTCAGTTTGAAGTGAGTGACCGTTACCTCTCTTGTCCATCTACAGCATTTCCGTGCTTTCGCCCCCGCTGAAACTTGTTTCTCGACCTCGGCAGCCGGGAACTTTTCTGGATCAAACTGAAAAGCTCATCAGCTACAGCGACTTTGTCAACAAGGAGCTCATATTATTCTCAATGGCCGACTTGCAGCGCTCAATTGCTTCCATGGTAGACGGCCTGAAACCTGGACAAAGAAAGATCTTGTTCTGCTCATTTAAAAAGAACTTTGTCAAGGAAGCAAAGGTCAGAACGTTACGTTGTTGCACCATCTAATACCAAATTTTTGCATCGATGTTACCCTCTTGTGTGAATTCAGGTAGCTCAATTTTCTGGGTATGTCTCCGAGCATTCAGCTTACCATCACGGTGAGCAAAGTCTTGCAAGTACTATAATTGGGATGGCTCAAGATTTTGTGGGTAGCAACAACATCAACCTTCTGCAGCCAAATGGGCAATTTGGTACTCGACATCAAGTACGTCAGTCCACATTGCTTCACCTAATTGAAGCTACTTGTTTGAAGGTTCAACAACTTAGTTGTTTCCTTTGTTTGCATTTGCTCTCAGGGAGGAAAGGATCACGCAAGTGTTAGGTACGTTTACACCAGGTTGTCTCCAATGACCCGGTTCTTGTTTCCCAAGGATGATGACCTTATTCTTGACTATTTGAAGGAGGATGGCCAATCGATTGAGCCAACATGGTACTTATTCTAGTTATTTACCTCTATAAACCAGTCTAATTTGGAATATAAACCAGTCTAATTTGAACTCACCATCTATAAACCTAACTGTAGGTATGTTCCTATTATTCCCATGGTCTTGGTAAATGGGAGTGAAGGTATTGGTACTGGCTGGAGCTCCTACATTCCGAACTATAACCCGAGAGACATTGTAGCAAATGTTAAGCGCTTGCTTAATGATGAGCCAATGCAACCAATGGACCCATGGTACCGTGGATTCAAGGTTAGGAGAAGAATAGAAATCTCATCAGTTGAGGTCTCCCACGAAAACAAAATTTTGAAGTGACTTAAAACCATGTTCTGTTGATTGTTAATCAGGGCCGCATAGAGAAAACAGCAGTAAAGGAAGCTGGTGCTACCTATACTGTAACTGGAATCATAGATGAAGTGGACAGCACAACAGTGAAGATTACTGAGCTCCCAATTCGGCGATGGACTCAGGACTACAAGGAGTTTCTGGAATCGTTGATGAATGGTACAGAGAAAGTTAAAGAGCCGTTCATTAAGGTAGGCAATGAATCAGAATTGATTGTATTTTATTTTTGATTTGTTGATAATAGAAGCATGTCTGTTTAATTAACAGGATTATAGGGAATACAACGATGACACAACTGTGCATTTTGAGGTTGCATTGTCAGAGGAGAACATGAACATGGCAAAACAAGAAGGGCTTGAGAAAAAATTTAAGCTCACAACAACCATTAGTACAAGTAATATGCACCTATTTGACCCCAAGGGAGTCATTAAGAAGTATGATACCCCAGAGCAAAGTGAGTATCCATCAATTAGTTGTAAACCAACCATTCGAGTGTTTCACTTTGGATAATCAAGTCACTTCTTTTATGCAGTTCTTGAGGAATTTTTCCTATTGAGGGTCACATACTATGATAAGAGAAAGGTGAGAATGAGAACCTTAAGGGGTTCTAATTATCTGCAATAACTTTTATAGTCAAAATGGCCAATTTTATTAGCAAATATTGCGCAGAAAGCACTGTTGGACAATCTCGAGTCGGATCTTCTGAAGCTGGACAACAAAGTTAGATTCATTCTTGGTGTTGTTAGAGGTGAGATCATTGTTAACAACAGGAAGAGGGCTGATCTGTTCCTAGAGTTGCAAGCGAAAGGGTTCACACCATTCCCGAAGAAGCCAAAGGGCATTGATGCTGCAGTCGTCGGAGCCATTGCAGACGCAGAAGAAGCCGAGGAGACCAACGAAGTTTTTAAAGGAGGTGTGAAATCAAGCGACTATGAATATCTCCTCTCCATGGCCATAGGAACTTTGACCTGGGAAAAGGTTCAGGAACTCTGCATCGAGAAGGAAAAACTGGAAAAAGATGTCGGAGAATTGAGGAACACCTCACCGAAGGCTTTATGGATGAAAGATTTAGATGCTCTTGAAAACGAGCTGCAAGTGAGTTGGTTTGAATGCTTTTGGGTCCATTTATTATTCCCTTTGCGTGAATACAACGTTGATGCGAGGGCCAATTTTAAATCAAATAGGAATTGGAGAGGAAAGACGCGGAAGCCGAGGTAGCGAGGAAGAAGATGAAGGCAAAAGCCGGCAATGGTGGTGCTGCAGCTGCCAAGTCCAAGAAGCCAAGAAAGAAAAACACAGGTTTGCTTTATTTACTCGTATTTTGTACTTGAAAAGGTGCCAACTCGAATCATAAACATCATTGCAGAAGCTGTTCAAGAAGCAGTGATGCCTAAGCCAGAAGCTGTTCAAGAAGCAGTGATGCCTAAGCCAGAAGCTATTCAAGAAGCAGTGATGCCTAAGCCAGAAGCTATTCAAGAAGCAGCGATGCCTAAGGGCAAAGGGCGTCAAAAGAAACCGACACCTGAGGTCCGTTTTCTACCTGTTCTGTATGTTACGCTCGAGATCTCAAATTTTTTATCTGTTCATCTTCTAGGCTGTTCCCGTCGATAGTGACGAAGATGCAGAGGTGGTTGCTCTCAAAGACAGATTAGCTGCATACAACCTTGACTCTTCACCTGATAACTCAGGTATGCTGATTCCTCTTTTCCCTCAGCGAGCGTCTTAATTCCCATACTAATACTAAGTATTCCCTTGTGTCAGTTACGGATAATGAGGTACTACCAGATGCCAAAGCAGCCAAAAAGGTGAACAAGAAGAGAGGTGCAGTAGCGAAGAAGGCCAACACAGTAATGCTGTCTGAGGACGATACGGACGACGAAGATTTTGGAATGGCTGAAGAACCAAAAGGAAAGAAGGAAAGAGGGAAAAGAGCAAACAAAACCAAAGCCACAGCTTCGACCAAGCCAGGGGCTGGACAGAGCAAACAAGTGTTGAGCCAGAAACTCATTTCTGAGATGTTCCAACCTCAAGAAAATGCTGAGAACTCTCCGGAGAAGAAGGTTAGGAGGATTAGGCCTTCTCCTTTCAATAAGAAGAGTGCTTCGTTCTTAAACAGGGCCGGAACAAGCGACGACTCTTCTTCTGGAACTTCTGTAGACGTGGAGCAAATGGATTCCGTTGCCAAGGTGGCAAGGCCAAAGCGGGAGAATAGAACAAGAGCAGTGTACGTCGAGAGCGACCAAGAAAGCGAGGAGGATGATTCCCTCTCGGAATATTCTAACTTCTGAGAAGATGACGATTAGGATGCTTGTTGTGATTTCTCTATCGAATGCTGTTGAGAGTAACTTGTGATTCAAACATGTGATTTGGGTTAGATTTGCCTTTCTTTTCATTAAAATCGTGCAGAAGTACGTGTTTTACAAAAAACGGTCGTCTTCATAGTTCAATGATATTCTATATCATGTCTAAAATCCCAAGCATCCCATCAAATTTAGATAGGTATTGGTCAATGTTATTAACTAAATTATTTGTCATGCATGGTTGTTGTCTCTTCTCACCTAGGCATTACATTCTCAAGCAAATTTGCTGGATTAGTTAGTTTACTCCAATCATTTGGTTGGGCTAACTCTCTCTTTATCTAAAATCATTTATATGGTTTTAACCATCTTCGTCCAAATCAAATCCCTTGTCTCTCATTGTTGCAAATGATCAAGTCTCCTATTCTTGGCATTGTAATTTATATTTTGTTATTATGTCTAATTTTGTTTAAATTTTTCATAGTTATTATTCACTTGGGTTAATTTAAGGCAATATTCTTTATTGTCTTTTGATGAATCTCTACATTCAATTTTATACTTAATTAGAAAACCCATCATGCAATATTATAAGGCAAAGATTTTCTCTTGTCAACCTCTCCTAAAATGTTAATGATCTCTTATTTGTTATTAAATTTTTAATTATATCAAAGTTATTTATATTTTTTCCCTTTTATCTTATCACTTATTTCATCAAAAAATTTATTTGATTTAAAATTTTTAAATCATCTTTTTTTTATAAAAATCAAGTTAAATTAAGTTTGGAAAAAGAAAAATATAAAAAAAAGAAAAAAAATTAAAAAGATAAGTTTGATATGTATAGTTTTTAGCATTGTAATCCTAAAAGAGTGTTATAATTATATTTGATTAAAATCTTACTATCTTTATATTGATGTCTTTTCAATTTGTATTCAGACATAATATAACTTTTACAGTATTTTCATCTTTTGAAATGGTTCACATTAGCATTGATGTTTTTTCATAAAGGGCTTATTCAACCTACTACTTTATTGTTACAATTTGTTCAATCAATGTTTCAAGCTCTAGCTCGGGGAAAAGAAACTTTTTTTGTTGCTTGTTCAATCATTTTGACTTGAGTTTCATAGAAAGATTGAGAAAAAAAAATTAATTTAATTCCCCACAAAAAAAAAAAATAAATGACTAAAACCACCATAACATTCCTATAATCATTTAACTTATTCACATGCACATCAATGCCATAATGTAATGTTATCATTCTTTTAATTCTCTCTCCCAAATAAATATTTCACAATAATTCATACCTATGAGCCAAATAAAATATAAATGTACGAAGGTATTGTATATAATTTTTGTTAACATTCCACTTTAGAAAAAATAATCTACCAAACAAAATTACAAAGCAAAGATGATCAACTCGAACTTGTTGGAAAAGCAATTGCGAAAAGTTTCATGTCCTACAAATCTTTCAGTCTTTCCAATGAGCTCCTCCCAAGCATTTTGACCAAGAACTAGGCATTTTGTAAATGTTAGAAATAATCTTTAATAGTCTAAACAAAACAAGGCATCCCTTGATGCATTTAATTAGTTGATCATCATGAATTTTTTCTCGTGCTCTTCGAAATTAATCTTCATAAAATGTTTGGGTCACCTCTAAGATGCTTAATCTTAGAACACAGTTTGGAGTCTTAAGTATCTAGTTTTTTCATATAATTAATGATTAAAATTATGTCATTTTAGGTTAGCAAAATTTATTTCATCACATCCACGTAAGAAACTACTTGCTTTACTAATACTAAAAACCAATAAAAAAAACAATTCATAAAAAGTTATCCAAATAATTACAAGCACAAAGATGACTACAACATGAAGTGAAGAAAAGAATAACTACTAATAAGAACTACTTTTGGTGTAAATATAATCTAGAGATGCTCTTTTGTTTTTTTCTAACAATTTTATTGAAAACAAAATTGAAGCTCAAATGTTCTAATTCAACAATTTTCATAAAAAAAAATCGAATTCGTTTTTATTTTTATTTAAAAAAAAAATTGAAATTTTGGTAGCAAAAAATGCAAGGAAGCTTCGTCGTAGTTTCGAAAGAAGGCGTGACGTGCAGTACGACAGCCCGAGGCATCTTTTTCGCATAATTCTTCCGTAGATCCTAATGCCCGATATTTCTAAAATTTAATATGCGAGACTCGGTAGTTTGACCAAAAGGAAAGGGTATTCAGGTCTTTCGGAACTAACGCCGTCAATGACTCTGCTGAAGATCGTACTCATCCGGCGCACGGAAAGGAATGGTAAGTGCAAAGGTAGGGGTTAGGTGGACGGCTAGATTAGATTTAAGGTCGGTGATTCGTAGGACTTAAGAATAGCCACCATCAGTCTTTGCTTTTCTTATCGTCGTGCTCTGTTCCTTATCGCCTTATCCAGGTAAATCCATATTTGCTTACTATTGTATGGCAGCAGCCAGTTCTAAGGGGCGAGAGATCGCTGGAAGGATCGGGAAGCGACTCGCAAACCAGATCCGAGCCGTGAACTCATCACGCGACTTGGCTCCACTCTTCATCTCGAGGTACTTTATCTGGTTGATTTCTTCCTCGAATGTCTCTTCTCTTTACCTTGACATCTCTTGATTAATAATTTACATCGGATCTGAGATTTCCTTTTCTCGAATTTCTGAGATCTCTTCTCTCTCCACTCTATCCGAGTTTTTCTTGTGCTCTTAAGTTGGGGAAAAAAACCTCGATCGAAGCATTTGATTTTCTGGAGGATCCTATTTTGAGGTGAAATGCTGTTTTCACGCCTGAATTCGATGGATGGATGATTTGTTTGTTGTGTTTTCTTAGGAGGGCCGCACACGCTGATTCTTACTACGAGAAGGAGATAGAGGAGCAGGTGCGCCCGGCGGTGGTGCCGGACCATGTGATCGGAGCAAGGTCAGACAACTATTGGGGCCCGCATCCCACTACTGGCGTCTTTGGTCCGGCGGATCTGAACGGTACTGCCGGAGGGAACGTCCCCGGCTTCCGCCACCCTCCGGGCTCCTCTGATGGTAGCTCGTCGGCGCTGGACCAGACCGTTCGTTTCCGCCCGCTTGAGGACCTCGAGAAACCTAACCCCGCATAAACTCCCCGTCCCCGCTTGGGCGTGTCCACTCAAACTTGCCCAACAATAATCTCCATATATAATAAATATTGATATATTAAATAAATCACGAAGTATGTACTTCGTTTACCTGTGTGGTCTAGCGTACGGCCACGATGGTTTTCCTTGTAATAGACGTCCGTTTGTTCCGAATTATGATGATCCGTTCGACTGCATTTGTAGTATCATCAACTCGTTTCAATTTAACCTGGTTTCTCAAACCCAATGTATGAAATGGCAAAATGTTTGTGTTGGCTTCAGAAACAATGATTGGGTTAACCCAATTGAAAGTTCAATGGTATTATCCATCTATTTTGGATCTGACCCGGCTAACCTGTACGTTCCAATGTACGGAGGTAGCTTGTGCTCGATGTTGTGCATAAACTATGACGGTGAATTTGTTATAGAACATTTTTAAATTGTTTGCACGAACAAATCATGTGTTACAAGTAACGAATTTCAGATGTGACGTTAACAAAATCTTATTCATTTGAAAAGTATTTTTTTAAAAAAATACACGCATTGTTTTAGTTAAATGCTTTTTAAAAAATATTGTTAATATCTCTTTAAAAATAAAATAAAATTCAAATTGGGTTGCAATTGAAATACAAATAGGTTATAAGTAATATTGAGTATGAAACAATTATGACAACTATTAAAATAAAACATATAAAATTTTTTTCAAATAAAATTTTAGTTCATTATGACATCTATCATAAACATTTGTCTCATATTATATAAAAAAAATCTATATTAATAATATGTTATATCATATCAAAACTTTTATATGTAAATTATAAAGATGTTATATCATCATATTTATATTTATGCATTTTATATAGATAGATAAGTCTAATATATTTATATTATAATTATTTAAATTTATTTATATATTTTTAATAATATTTTTTATTCTTTAATTTGTTTTTTTGTTTGTTTCCTTATTATATGCATGCCTATCATTAGCATATTTATCTTTTTATTCATTTTTATTT
This sequence comes from Vanilla planifolia, assembly GCA_023846275.1. Classification (NCBI taxonomy): domain Eukaryota; kingdom Viridiplantae; phylum Streptophyta; class Magnoliopsida; order Asparagales; family Orchidaceae; genus Vanilla; species Vanilla planifolia. Next base: position 11,969,513 of record CM043871.1, on the reverse strand, counting down.
ATTTTTTAATTCCTATTTATAATACCTTTCGAAATAACTCATCAAACTATCCAACTTTTTTTATAGAATCATTTATCTATTTATTTAAACATCTAATCTCACATTATTGAATTGCCCAATCTATCAATCGCTTTGTCTAATAGGTCTTCTTGAAACTCCAACATTCCTAGCTAACATACTACTTGTCAAACCTTCCTGTTATTTATTAGACTAGATTAAACCATTCAATTCAAATTATCATAAAATATGATTGAGATGTATATTAAATCATCTAATTTGACCTTCCAACACTACAACAATAATACTAAATTTATTTTTTCTTCCTCTTCTTGATTAAATATGATTTGAGTTAGCAATGAGTCTCGGGCTGGATTTACTAACCTAACCCATTCAAGAAAGGAGGCCTTGCCATAGTAGGGTGCTCCGTTTTAGTGTGCACAGGGGAGCCCCTAAATATAATGTTAAAATTTTACATAATTATCTATATAAAAATCTTTTTGTTTTAACAATTCTCAAAAAATTTCTAGTTCAAAACTTTATTGATTTCCTTCCATACCATCTTAAGCCCCCTAATCATGTTTTCTATTCATGCCTTTATATATCCTCAAAAAACAATACTAAAACCCATTAAAAAACCTAACGACAAACTAAAATTTATTTAATCTCTTTATTAATGTAGATGTTTAATAAGAACCCTAACCTTTTTTTCAAGTTTTCTTGCGCAATTCTTTTTGCTTTTTCTTACCAATTTTTTTACTATAGCTTCTTCCCTCTATTTTCTCATTACAATCCTTCCCTTATGCTTAATCTTCATACTACAACTCTTTCTTTTGCTCTTCTTTTATAATGCACTCTCTTTTAAGTAGCTTAACAACTTTTTTACTTGTTTTTTGTAAACTTGCTTCCTACTTTTTCTCATTCTCTTTTTGCTCTCAATCTAATTCTCTAATCCATGTTTCTTTCCAAGCAAACCAATCATCATTAGTTTCTTTTTTTGTGAGCTTTTTATATAAAATATGTTAACTTTAAGCATATAAATTACTTTTCAAATAATTGTAAATTTTAATATACTAAAAAATAATATTTTATTTTAATTCATTCTTTTTCTAAAAAAATTAATATTTATTTATCAATATATCTAAAAAAATTAATTATATTCTTTTTCATTCATATACTCTTATCATATACAAGAGTTGAAGTAAATTAGCTCATAGAGCTAATAATACTAATATATGAAATCTTATGTTTTTTTAGAGGAACGAATATATGAAACATTTTTATATATTGTTACAATAGTCAAGAGAGCACAAACTATGCAAAAAGTTTTTAAATATAATTTTGTTTTTTTAGTGTTGCATTCATTGATTATGTAATTATTAGAAAAGAGTTTCAATGAGTCTTTAAAGAAAACTATTATAAATTAATTAATGTTTTCAAATATATATATATATATATAAGAGTAGTTTTTTAAGGTATACATGATCATTATTAGAAGATTGTAAAAAAATTTCTTATATAGCTTCTTTTTTAAGTGGGTTAACTTAGAAAGCTACAAAGCTTGAGTGGGTGTTGAATGTGAAGAAAATGTTTAGTATTTGGAAGATTAGTCAATTTCAATAGCCATCCTTAGTTTGGAAAAAGAAAATAAAAGGTCTTTTTTATAGTGATGTATACTTTTCAAAATCTTAGTTGTCTTCTCATACAAAGTGAAAAAACGATCACTCATATTTCTAAACAATTAAGACCACGTGAGCAAATTTACAACATCTAAAATTATAAAAATGTTTCTTAGAGAGAAATGTTTCATATAGATTATAGAGCTTTATGTATATTTTTACTAAGAAAAATTTAAGTTTAAATTAACTTCAATTGTTCAAAGTAAATAACTATTATGATTTGCAAATACTATATCACCTAGAAAAAGAAAATATAATTATGATGTTAGTGGAAGTTGATGAGTAATAATTATTATTTGAATTAGATTGCAACTTGGGTCAATAGTTCAAAGAAATATCAATGTGCTATTTTAGTTATTTATAAAGTATTTTTTGCTTTAAGTCGTAGAATAGAACTTTGTTTCCAAAATTTTAAAAAATGATCTAAAAATGATCTAAGGGATTAAGTGTTAGAATTTTGTTCGAAAAAAATAGAAAAATATAATAAAAGTGATTTAACTAATTAAATAAAGAAAAATGTAGTTTTTAACAAGCAGTTTGAAAAAATATTTGTGAATTTTGTGATTAGATTATTTAGATTTTCTTAATGTCATAATTATACATAGATTGTTATTAATAGACAAAATAAATCTTTATATTTTAATATCAATTAATATAATATATTATGCAAAAGATTAATTGCATTCTATATGATCAAATTGTTAAGTTGGAATATAACATCACATAATTTTTTTTATAATATTTTATAAATCTTACATTTAATACATTGATTGTAATCATTGGCATTTAAAACAAATAATGGTTATAAGATATATTATTATGTTATGTTATATCAGAAAGTACATTATGATTATAAATAAAATAAAAAAAATCATTTCAAAAAATCTTTAAAAAAATATATTAAGAAAAATTTAAGAATAATTATTCTTTCTCAATTTGAGCCTTTTTAAAATTATTATAACTTGTCAAAATATAAGTGGTAAATAATAAATAAATAAATAAATTATATTATAAATAAATATAACTCTTATCATTATTATCGCCTTTGAGGTTCTTCCTTTATTCTTAATTGTTTGGATTTCAAAACCTTAAATTGATATATTTTTTTATTTATTTTTCTGTCTTACGTGTGAGGTTTTTCCTTGCCTCGGCATTCTCTCTCTTGGGCTTCTTTCCGTCACCATCTTTTTGTCGTCGAGGCTGCGTTGAGGAGAAATATTTAGAAAAAAAGGGTTGATTTTAGTATGATATTGATGTTTATTATTATTTATTATTATTTATTATTGTTTATGTTATTGTTAAAAGCAGAGAGGCCGTAGTAATATTTGCAAATAAAATATTATTAAAGAAAAGCTTATTGCATACGTTAATATTGTGAAAGGTAATGACGTCATGATAAAAGCATGTAAACACCAGCCATGAGTATAATGATCTAAGGGTAGAAATGAGAGGTACCAACAATGGATGAAGAAAAAAAAAACAAGGGACCCTAAATGTTGTGAATTGTTTCATCTTTATCTCTCTAAGGATATTGGGTTTTGAAAAATTAATAAATGGTTATGTTTGAAAATAGAAATTTGAGTAAGTTGTTGGAGAGGTATAATTTTATTATAAACTAAAAAAATATATAAATAAGTTATAAAAAATTGTCAAAGAATATATGATTGATCGAATTATGTAATTTGTTAGTATGAAAGATATAAAAGGAAAATTGAGACAAGATTTTAATGGTTAAGTTGCACCAACAAATTAGTCAAAGAAAAGCACTTTTAAAAAAATGATGAGAAAGTGATGAAAAATATCAAGAGTTGTCTAAAAAGTCAAAGATTAAGTTTTCAAGGGTGATAGAAATTATAGAGATATTAGGTTTCAATGTGATTTTTTGTAATTAATTAGCTAAAATTAAGTTATAAGTGTTATTAGATAATTTAATACTTATTGTTTCCTTAAAATAAAAGATGGTTTGATAATTTAATAAAATATTAATACCAAATAGATTGTTTGATTTAGATTTTAAAAATATCTAACAAATTCTAAAATTTAATGGGTTTATCTAGAAAGAGCATAGTTAGGAAAATTTTATGTTAATAATTTGAGATCTTTTGATAGCAAAAATGGAAACAATATGTGTAACAATAAAGTTGAATTTTTTTTCAAAATAATCAAGCACTAATTTTGATCCTAAGCATATAAGCAAAGATAGAGAGAAAAATATAAATGATCAAGAAAATGGGAGAACAGAGAAAAAGGGAACTCAAGGGAAAAGAAAAAAAGAGAATTTAAGATTCTTTCTTTTTCTAGGGAAAAGAACTTTGATTATCTAAAGAGAATAAGAGAGTAATGGAAAAAAAAAAGAATTTTAAGTTAAAAATTTTGATTCTAGAGAAAATTAGTTTTTCTTTGTTTTGATGAAAAACTTGATTTAGGATTTGTCTTACACTTGTTAGTACTTAATTTTAAGAGATTTTCATATAGTAATCTCATAAAAAATTGATTAAAAATTTTTGCAAAGATTCTTTATTATTCTCAACTCCAAGTGACTTAATTTGTTCAACAATCTAATAAAATTGATTGCTTAAGTTGGAAGAAGAGATTCAATTGGATTGTTTAATAATCTAGTTAGACATCACAATCAACATTTGTACATACATATTTAAATTATTTAATTTAATAATACACTTTAGTTGGGAATAAAAAAATCTAATTAGTGGGATTGATTAGCCAATCTCGTAATCAAAAGGTTTAATTCTAAAAAGTTTTTTTAAAAAATGAGAAATTAAAGACATTGTTAAATGTGAAGTCATATAAAAATATAAATTTCTTATGTTAGGAGCTAAAAAACATGTGATGATTTTAAGTGTTGATTTTTTTATGTTTTATCAAAAAATGATTCAATGCTATATTATTATTATGCAATTTGTCAATACATTCTTTTGACAATAATGATTTGCTTATATATAAATATTTTATGAAAGCATTTTATACTACTAGTAATGGGTTTGTAAAATCATGATATAATTGTTGAAATATCTATAGTATAATTGAATCCATGTTGTCACATGTTATTTTATTTCAATGTGTGTTAGCAATGAAAAAGATAAATATAAAAGTGGATGTGTAAAATGAAAGACTATTGTATGTGAAAAGTGTATAACATGTATTTTGAAAAGAAGTAAAATTGGAATCTTTTTTGGATCATATCCCCTGAGCTTGAGGTTGATAAAATTGATTAAAATAATTTTCATGAGTAATATAATTGATCTATTAAGACAAGATTCTTATTACAAGTTGAGCAACTTGAGCGTATACCAAGTTATCTAACAATTGGGGTATGATAGCCAATATGCTCAATTATCTCAAAACAGTAATATGTGATTGATAGTATGGACAGTTGAAATGATAAAATACTTTTTGTTTAATGCAAAGTGATGATGATTAAGAGTAGAAATAGAGCCCAATAATTATAGAAATAGAAATTATTGGTTTAGCATGATTATGATATTTACTCCATAGCACGACATGTAGTGTTATTTGTAAGACTCTATTAATGTTTCCATGTTAAAAGAGATCTCCCATGAACCCATTCACCTCATTGCCTAAAAGGCTTTCAATTAATAACAAAAACCCAAGTTTCATTTTTTCACTTTTGTTGTTAACTAAGTATCATATAATAAAAAACAAGAACAAAAGATATAAAGACAAAAAGATCCTCTAAAATAAAATAATAATAAATATGAATAAATAAAAATATGTAGAAACAAAATAATAAGTCATTTTGAGTCTTACAAATGACTCAATATAATTCAATAATATTCATAAACACTAAAGAATTTAATAAAATCTTTTTACAAGTCCTCATTATCTTGTTAATAATACATAATTAAATTGGATATTGCACAACTTAAGCTCTATTATATCAACTTGATATCCACCTTTTGATGCAAGTTGTATTACATGAAGAAATTTATAATGCTATAATTTGTAATATAAATCTATGCAATAAAGTAATTGTTATTAATATAAAAGGTTTTGGACTTAATCTATAATATTTTGATTACGATTTTGTAATCGTTAGCTTGTTTTTAATTTTGATTCTTATTTAAAACAAATAATAATACATGCTTTTGTGATTGTTTAATTAATAGGGGTTTGCCTGATTGTTCTAATCATAATTAATTTTGTATTAATCTAATCAAGATGTGACAATTATGGTTATAACTTTTTAATTACTTATTTATATTTTATGTATATATTATTAATTATTTTTGGATCTCAAATCCTTTTGAAACACTAAAAATGACAAACTGAGTGATTAATATCAATAAGAAAAATGTTACATGTGATTTTAATTATTAAGTGCTATAAAAAATACTTCAAATATTATCTAATTTGTTACATAATCAACATTTTAATAAACACATATTTTGAAAAAAAAGGAATAATCATATGACATTAGAAACATTAAGAGGTAGACATTGATGCAGCATAAGATCATAAATGCAAGTAGTTATGATTATAAATTTTTAACTACTTATTTACATTTCATGTATATGTTATTAATTATTTTTGAATCTTAAATCTACTTAAAATATGCTAATGCAAGTAGTTAAGATCACTCTCAATGTAAGTATTATAAATTGATTAACTAATGTTATGTGTAATTTTTAATATATTATATAATATTTTTTATAAAGATAAAGCACAATTATTACAAATGAGCTAAAGATCTAAAATATCAAACTTTAACCTTTAAGAATAATTCCTATTAGCTTAGCATACTCATTAGTGGGGTAGATAGCATAAAACGTTCCTCCACCGACCTTCTAGATTTTTCCCGAACCACCTCAGATCGAACGGCTGAAAGCGCCAGAATTGAACTTTTGAGTGTCGTGGGCGCTTAAGGGCACTCTCCCTATAAATGCTGCTCTGTGTTGTCGCTCTTCTCACTTTGCCGGCGGACGCTTTGAGCCTACCCTTATACTCTCTTTTAATCCCGAGTTCTACATTTCCAAGCTACGCCTGTCAGCTAGGTAGCAAATGTTTTTCTAGCCAGATCTCTTCTTTGCGTTTGTCATTATTGGTTTTGTAGTTTTTCTTTCAAAATAAATGGGATTATACGGCGGAAAGATTATTCATTTCTTCTGTCCTGATATTTTTGCATTGATCAAATTATTAATGCTGCTAATGTTGTTTGATGTTTATGAATGTAATGCGGGGTCGAAACTTCAGCTTCCTATTACGTAATCAAGTCTTTATGTTGTTTTTTGTGAGTATCTACAGATTGTTGTGCCGCTTAGGTACTTTAGTGGTTACTGCTGGGAATTGTTGAATTTGTTGAAGGGATGGTTTTAATTGTAGCGTGGAAATGATTTAATGACGATATATGTTTCAGTTACTGTCATTAAACTAGCTGGCGGAGGGTACGCTTGGGAAGAGATCTTCTTTGCAACTGTTGTTGGACTGCAATCGATTCAAAACCAATCCAAGCAGTGTCAAAAAAATATTTTGGTGCCTCATATATCGGTTTTGAGACAATCTGGTCAATTAGCAGTCAATCGATTCAGCTTGAAATGCATGGGTTTCGTGGTCCCTTTGTTTTGACGTGTAGCCAGTGAAGTTGCTTTCTTTTTATTAGACAATACAACAAATCAAGTTATTAGAACAATTATTCGATAAAATCAGGCATATTTTACAACAAAAATCCATATTTTAATCATCACCACTAATAAAATTATGTCTTAGATATCACAAGTACTAAATTTTATTATTTAAAACTAATCCATCAAAATATTGCAATAATTTGTAAAATAGTATAACCTATTGTTGCTTATGAGTCAAACATACCATTTCTAGAGACTGTTAAGATAGTCACATTTCAAACAACTTGTCCATAGATAAAAAAATTATAGAAACCAATGTTGTCTTGTAAGGTGATTAGGAACTCTCGTAACTCGAATATCTCACAATCCATAAGCTATAGTATGCACTTCACTAATCATAGCATGATACCAATGGAATATGAAAGCCCAAGATAAAGAAATAAAAAAAATAATAAATAGAAAAAACAAACAAATAAAATAAAATAAAAGATTCTTTCAAAATGAAGTTGCAATATCCAATAAGTTGTGGCAAAATGTTGCTGCAATCATTAAATATCAAACTGCTGTAGCAAACATATTTTGGTGACCACTAAGTAACAAGAAAACAATGTTGCAATAGGTAATAGAACATGACCATTAATAAAATCAAACGAAAAACCACAATTTGACACTAATGTGGCCTCAAAAACATTATTGGCAATGCAAGTATGTAATATGTTTTAATGTATAAGGGTTTATCATTAAGAATTTAATAATATGAGAAATTAAAAATAAAGATTATAAGAAGTTTAATGTTTACAAAAATATCTAAATTACAATAACTTTTAAGGTGTTGATATATAATTTTAATGTAGAAAAATTTAACATAAATATAATTTAGAGTTTGAGGAGGATTATAAAGTGGGAAGGGAGATAAAGTTTGGATCCTTATAGGTCGATGATGATTAAGGGAGAAAAGAAAAGCCAAGAAAGAAGGGTAAGAAAATCTCTTTTAGGAAGAAAGTTGGCTTCTAAGTTGACAAAAGACTCAAGGCTCTTGAATTGGACCCTTAGGGGCTTTATTTATATTTTTCAAAGTGATGTATATTGACCTCATTTGACAAGTGGAGGTATTATAATTGTCTTTTTAATAATAGTTTAATCACCTTGGACAAGTTTGTGAGCCTTTGTTGTTGTGGTAGGGTCAGTTATAAATGACACTTAAAATAAATGTTGAAAGATTAGGTTTTTGTAGAGTTGACCTTAAGTAGCTTGGCATCGAGGGTTTGGTCTTGGGATTTGAGGGCTTATCCTTGAATGGCTTAGTCTCTAGCATCAAGCAGTTAGATCTTTAGGGTAGAGCCTCAAGTGGCTTATCGCCAATGCTTGCAATGTGTTTGTACTCCAAATTAGTGGTTGAGGTTTAAATTGCAAATTTGTGTATATTTATTTGGTTTTTGACCCATTTATATTATGTTGTAATAAAGTGTTATTTATAAACTTGTTTGCATGAAAATTAATTTATAGGGGTTATTTAATTTTTAAATTTGTTTACCTTCTTCTTTAAACCAAGTTGATTATGACTAGGATTTTTATTTATTTGTTTTACTTTTGGAGTCACATAAACCATCAACATTGATTGAATTAACATTATGCTTAGTGCTTTGGAAGAGCTATCAATAAAAAAGGATGAATCTCTCAAATGAAAAAGGGATGCTATTAAGATTAAAGATATTTCTTATTGAAATTGGCAAAGGTGGATGTTCTCATGCCAAATCTTTTGAAAGACACATTGAAGTAGAACCTTAAAGAGATTTTTGAGATTGCTTGAGATTTAAAGATAGTCAATGTTGGGTAGTTGGTCTCCCACAAACGTTTTAATGGAATATTGGTGGAAATAAAAAAATGTTATATGATACTAATATGATGAAATTTATCCTTAAGGAATTTAAAGAAAAGTTTAGAAGAAGACGTTTTGTACTAAGAGAGGATTGTTTATCTTGAGGTTGATGTAGGGTTGTTAAGGGAGCACTCCAATGCCATTTTGTACACTTGGCTTGAAGAAATCAACAAGCGACAAAAGATTGCTCCAAATTCAAGAAAAATTGTGGTGGTGATCAAATCTACCCTTTTGACAAACTTGTGGAGGTTTGTCAAGGCCTTAAAGATGTACTTGGTCCAGAATAATCTTATATATAAAGATTTGCTTGAATTTGTTGATTGTGAAAATTTTATGGAAGCAGTTAGCCCAAATAATATTATATATAGGGCTTGTATATTTAAAAGGTTCTCGAAGGGTTAGCTCTCGATAGTTTTTTATGGAATTTTTCCTTTTTGAATATTCATTTTGTTGTTTTTAAGTTGCAATAGTTTGTAAAAATGAAACAAAGAGTTTGTTTTTTTAAAAGTTGTGCACCTTTTTTAACAATATAATTTTGTTTGTCATTTTCATTGAAGTGGTCACTTCATTCCTTGTATTTGGATTGGCACGTTTTTTTTTATGAGGTTGAGAATCGCATGTGCCTATTGTGGTGGCATTGTTAATTTCTATTCTTGGATCAAAATATCTTTTCAATTTGAGAATGGTATGTATAGACCTTTATCGCACGCTCCATAATTTGCCCTGTTTTTTGCTTCATGTCCTTTAGCCTCTCATTGCCAAAGGGTTTTGTAAAGGGTAATAAAAGGCTCAAAGAAGAGATCTCCATATCTCAAACTTTTTGGGGAATGAAGCTTCGAAGCCTTTGAAGGTGATTTGTTAAATATATGGTCCATTTGAATGGTTACCACCTTCAACTCGAGATTTTTTGATTGGTGCCTTTTGAAGAGGAGCAAATCATTCATCAGTAGGAGTGTTGTGATATGTATATTCATGAATTGTTTTACTTTATGGCCTTTTCATCCAATTTCAAACATTGTTTGTGAAGTTATTTGATTATTTTGCCATCACATTGACTCAGCTAGTACCCCATGTGGTGGTTATCAAAGAGATTTTTAGCTTCTTTAAAGATCCTGTAAATATCGACTAGTTTTTAAATTTTTCAAATTTTCTTTAAATACAACTCTAAAAATTATGGGTTGGAGAATAAACACTTGATAGTAAAAGTTTGCTCGAGAGGATGGCTATCAGAGGGACTTTTATACTTTAAAGACCTTGTAAATGTCGACTAGTTTTAAAATTTTCTTTAGATACAACTCTAAAAATTGTGGGTTGGAGAATAAACACCTGATTGTAAAAGTTTGCTTGTGAGGATGACTTGAACTCAATGGTGAATGCTAGTTTATTGAGCCAATCCCAAGAGTAGTATTTTAGTTTGAGGGTCTAAGGATTGTCAAGAGGAGAAAGCTTAAAGACCTTATTATTTATTGGACGTGTATAATCCTAAGAGAAATATTTCAACTAGACATGTACAACTTCGAAGAAACCAAGATTGGTTGAATAGGAAATACAATTTGCATATGTTTGGATCTTGACAGATAGAGAATCAACAAAAAGAAGCCTTATACTTTGGATGTGGCCTTTAGGTAATACCTATGATGGAGCTAATTTTATACCTAAAAAATTTGTCTAAAATAGAAGGAAAAATAGACCTATTTTTTTGTTAGTGTTTTCATTTGCAACATATAATATCTTAAATTTTTATGATTATATGTCGGTGAAGACAATGCTTATGCCCCCATTGATGGTGAAGCATCATAAAAGAACAAACTCAAAGCCTGGCTTTCAGGCTTAGGGAGGTATTGCTCATAAAGCTAATCTTGAGCAAAATAAAGAAAACAAAGAGTATGTTTCAAGTTTTATAAGTTATCACAAAGAATTCAACAAGAAAAATATAGGTTGTGTCTTTGTGACCTCGACTGATCCAAAGAATGGGGGTGTATTTCACCATATAACCTGTCTTAATGGTGCTAACATTATAGCAAAGAAGGGCCAAAGAATATTGTATTGTTGGCACAGGCTTACCAACTTTTTAGAGATAGCGGATTACTTGCTCTTTTGTTGACTTTAGATCTCATTTACAAGGATGTTAACCAATGCAAAAATGGAAATTTTTTTAGATATTGATTGTTCTTTGATTGAATAAAGATTTTAAATTTATATTGTTATCATTTGTAGATGTATTATCTAGAATAGTTGTGTTTTGTCTTGAATGCATTGCTAATGTAAAATGTCAAAAATAGATTTAAAAATTACATTTTTTGTGTTGTCGATTTATGTCATCAAAGATAATCCTGGACTGAAATACCTAATGATTATTTATGTAATATAGTATTACACACGTATACCCAAGGGTTTTGTTACATTTTTAATAATAACATGTTATAGAGATTTGTTGTGTAGGCCATAAAGTTTTATTAAGAATGTCTTTTTCAGTCTCATGAACCTTGATGCATTCTAATTGTATGTCTTTTTGAGCGATCATAAAATAACCTAGAGTTCATTAACTTCATGAGGAGATTAATCCATAAGTGCTTGACAATCATGAAAGGGTTGATAATGCTTTGAATGAGTTAATATTTCAAACAAAATAAGGTGCATGAATGAAACAAATGAATGAGACCTAAAAATTAATATTTAATGAAGAAACACCAATTTTCTTGTTATCAAAATATGATGTAGCATGACTAATCTTAACCTAACAATCCTCAACAAGATTAATATATACAATATAAATGACTGATCATTGTATCGAGGATAGCCTACAACTTCTTGATCTAGGAGCACCAAATTTCTTTCTTATCATATTTGACTTGTGAATGCAAACAATAAGCATCAATCAAGAATGGTATCTATTCATATCTAATGTTGAATGTTATGCGTTTAATAAGAATAACATACGTTTGTATGTTTGACATGCATGGATCAAGTATGGGTTTGGCAAACTTCATTCTTATAGTGATTAAAAAACATTGCTCTTTTTCATAAAAAAAAACTAGAAATAAAGTTAAAATTGAAACAATTGTCTAAAAACATAAACACTAGTGATCTAAAATTTTTAAAATTGAAATTAATGTCAAACTTATTTTCATGGTAGAGCTCAACAACTAAATAATTAAATGATGATGAATGATAAAAGAAAAAGAGTGAATAATAATTATGCAATCATTGTTGGGGCAAATAGTTACATCATAGGGTATGATCTGACAATAGTAATCTAAAACTTCTAAAATTGAAATTAATGTCAAACGTATTTTCATTGTAGAGCTCAACAATTAATTAAATGATGATGAATAATAAAGAAAATGAGTGAATAATAGCCATGCAACTAATGTGGCCGCAAGTAGTTACATCATATGGCATATCTAACAATAGTGATGTAAAACCTCTAAAATTGAAATTAATATCCAACGTATTTTCATTCTAGAGCTCAACAATTAAATGATGATGAATAATAAAAGAAAAGGAGTGAACAATGACCATGTAACCAATGTTTGTATGTTTGACATGCATGGATCAAGTGTGGGTTTGGTAAATTTCATTCTTATAGTGATTAAAAAACTTTGTTCTTTTTCATAAAAAAACTAGAAATAAAGTTAAAATTGAAATAATTGTCTAAAAACATAAACACTTGTGATCTAAAATTTTTAAAATTGAAATTAATGTCAAATGTATTTTCATGGTAGAGCTCAAAAATTAAATGATTACATGATGGTGAATGATAAAAGAAAAGGAGTGAATAATAATTATGCAATCATTGTTTGGGCAAATAGTTACATCATAGGATATGATCTAACAATTGTGATCTAAATCTTCTAAAATTGAAATTAATGTCAAACGTATTTTCATTGTAGAGCTCAATAATTAATTAAATGATGATGAATAATAAAGAAAAAGAGTGAATAATAGCCCTGCAACTAATGTTTCTGCAAGTAGTTACATCATATGGCATATCTAATAATAGTGATCTAAAACCTCTAAAATTGAAATTAATGTCAAACGTATTTTCATTCTAGAGCTCAACAATTAAATGATGATGAATAATAAAAGAAAAGGAGTGAACAATAACCTTGTCATCAATGTTTGTATGTTTGACATGCATTGATCAAGTATGGGTTTGGTAAACTTCATTCTTATAGTGATTAGAAAACTTTGTTCTTTTTCATAAAAAAAAGAAATAAATTTAAAATTGAAATAATTGTCTAAAAACATAAACACTAGTGATCTAAAATTTCTAAAATTAAAATTAATGTCAAATGTATTTTCATGATACAGCTCAACATTTAAATGATTAAATGATGGTGAATGATAAAAGAAAAGGAGTGAATAATAATTATGCCATCATTGTTTGGGCAAATAGTTACATCATATGATATGATCTAACAATAGTGATCTAAAACTTCTAAAATTGAAATTAATGTCAAACATATTTTCATTGTAGAGCTCAACAATTAATTAAATGATGATGAATAATAAAAAAAAGGAGTGAATAATAGCCATGCAACTAATGTTGCGGCAAGTAGTTACATCATATGGCATATCTAACAATAGTGATCTAAAACCTCTAAAATTGAAATTAATGTCAAACTTATTTTCATTCTAGAGCTTCACAATTAAATGATGAATAATAAAAGAAAAGGAGTGAACAATAACCATGCAACCAATGTTTGTATGTTTGACATGCATGGATCAAGTATGGGTTTGGTAAACTTCATTCTTATAGTGATTAGAAAACTTTGTTCTTTTTCATTAAAAAAACTAGAAATAAAGTTAAAATTGAAATAATTGTCTAAAAACATAAACACTAGTGATCTAAAATTTCTAAAATTGAAATTAGTGTCAAACGTATTTTCATTGTAGAGCTCAACAACTAAATGATTAAGAAATGGAGTGAATAATAATTATGCAATCATTGTTGGGGCAAATAGTTACATCATAGGGTATGATCTAGCAGTAGTGATCTAAAACTTTTAAAATTGAAATTAATGTCAAATGTGTTTTCATTGTTGAGCTCAGCAATTAATTAAATGATGATGAATAATAAAGAAAAAGAGTGAATAATAGCCATGCAATTAATGTTTCGGCAAGTAGTTACATCATATGGCATATCTAATAATAGTGATCTATAACCTCTAAAATTGAAATTAATGTCAAACGTATTTTCATTCTAGAGCTCAACAATTAAATGATGATGAATAATAAAAGAAAAAGAGTGAACAATAACCTTGTCATCAATGTTTGTATGTTTGACATGCATTGATCAAATATGGGTTTGGTAAACTTCATTCTTATAGTGATTAGAAAACTTTGTTCTTTTTCATAAAAAAAAAGAAATAAAGTTAAAATTGAAATAATTGTCTAAAAACATAAACACTAGTGATCTAAAATTTCTAAAATTGAAATTAATGTCAAACGTATTTTCATGGTAGAGCCAACAACTAAATGATTAAATGATGGTGAATGTTAAAAGAAAAAGAGTGAGCAATAATTATGCAATCAATGTTGGGGCAAATAGTTACATCATAAGACATGATCAATTATGCAATTGAGGACACAACAATATTCTAAGAAAGCAATATAAAAAAAAATAAAAAACCCATAATAATGGGGCATTGTAATTTCTATGCTCATTAGTAAGATCACTAATACTAGGCATCAAAGTGTGAAAGAAGATAGACAAAGAAAGATTGAAACCCTAAACAAGGGGAAATGGGCAGAACAAGTCAAGGCATCGTTATATTGGGATGAAACAAGCATTGTAAGAAGAGAAATGGAATAGTAGAAGAGGTAAAAAAAACCACAAACTTTAAAGTAATCGATAGCCAATTGGAGAAGAGATGAAGCAAAGGCAAGGGAAGATGAAGACAAAGTGGAGAAAGAACTTTTTGAAGAATTAGCAGAATGAAACTTAGGATAGCTTAGTCATAAATAAGGACTTAGTTAATAGGATTGTTATGAAAATATTTTTTGTTTCTTTGCATTAAATTGATTCTATCTTGAGCTAGCTTTATCTAATCTTTGGTTGGCTCAAGATTGGATCAACTTAAAGTTTGAATCACAAAAATATATTCTTAGTTAGCTTATTTGGATCGAGCCAATTTTGATCTAATCCAAAAATTGAGCTAACTTGTTATCTTTCATCGAGCTAAATTAACAAACTTATCTCTTGCTGCTTACACTTTTTTTCCTTAGATTTGGTGAAGTTTTATACTTTCATGATATTAGCTTTTGGTGGAATGACATGTAAAATGTTGGATTATATAATTTTTTTTCATTGATTTTATTGTATGATGATTCTTTCAGCAGAATAATACTTGTTAAGGTATCTCAATTGATTCTTAACTCATAAATGCTAAAAGGATCTCATTGAATAGGGCTCTAGTTCGACCTAATATGCTCTTAAGTAAGACATTAATAACCTAAAAACTAAGTCTATAAATAGAAGTCATACCAATTACATATTATAACTCAAAACTATGTCTCACTTGTAATGTATTTAATTATCCCTTCAAATAAGAATCTATTTTGTATCTTTTCTCACTTTCTTTTTTAATTTTAAAATCTTTTAACTAATAGAATTGTTTCATAATAAACTTCAAGAGCATCAGCATGATCTCCTAAGCCTTTTCTAATAGTTGTGCTTTACACTAATTACTTTATTATGAATGGTTGAATGCCAATAACTATGTGTTGGGCATCGAGTGAAATCTGAGCTATGTTGAAGCATATAACAATTAACATATATACCAAAAGTTAATTTTGTTAGAGTTATTGTGTGAGTTCACAGAATCTTTGTCTAATTACAATAAAAATCACCAAAGATCTATGATAGTTGTCCACCAAATAGAACACTTGAATTTTAACCAAACTTGGCTCCTTGTCAAACTTAGGCATATAGGCTGAAGTGTGTAAATAATTGGGTTCCATCCTTATATGGTGCATTAAGAATGAGTTGGGCCCCTTATTTGGTATAACTCCCTTAATAGTGAAATTAAAAAGTCTTTTCTCTCTTAATCAAATAATCCATTTTTTTTAGTAGATATGGCTATTGAATTACTACTCTTCACACTGTTCATCAGTGCACTCAGAATACTGATGTTCTCTCTGAATATCAGGGGTTTTATCATTAGCAACTTAGCTTCAAAGAACTTTGAATTCTCATACCATCTTTCTTCATGTTGCATCACTGGACATACTCTTTGCTTAACATTGTAATGCATATTCATACCTGAATGCGTTAAATTTTTCTCTTATCTGAAGCACATCCTTTTGGCTTAGCTTGCTTAGACTATCTCAGGTCTGTTCAGAAAAGCATCTCCTTTGCACCATACAACCCTTCTTGTCTGCATGGAGTATTTAAGATATTATTATATAAATATAGTTCAACTGAAATGCCATGATTTATGATGTAATTTACTTCGATTATTTGATGCCAGATTTTGTCATTGTCATTAAGGTTATGGCTGCTTTCAGCACAATATCAGCCGTTGGTTCATTAACTACCAGAGAAATATCAACAGAGAAGTTTTCACCTGCTAAGATATCCCAGTTCTCTTCTCATGCTTCAATTTCCTCTAGTTACCTCAACGGAGGGAGGAGCTGGTTGAGCCTACAGAAAAGATGCAACACTCGAATCTGTGCCATGGCCAAAGAACTATATTTTAATAAGGATGGTTCAGCAATTAGAAAATTGCAAGTATGCTTGCTGTTTCTGTTTTGGTTGTGGTTCAGTTTTAAAACCTAGAGATAATTCCTAGGCAATTCATTCTCTGTTCTGTTGTTTCAGAATGGTGTTAACAAGCTTGCTGATCTGGTTGGGGTTACACTTGGACCTAAAGGAAGGAATGTTGTACTTGAGAGCAAATATGGTTCACCCAAGATAGTCAATGATGGTGTTACAGTGGCTAAAGAGGTAATTTAGTCTTGTACGTTTGAGATTTATAATTCAAGGTTTGGTGTTGAAGCATAAACAATGCACTTTATAAATCATTATACAGATGCATATTTGAAGTTTTTGAAAATGTGAAGTGTTGTTTAAGAATCATTTACTTGGATTGATTTTGGTTACAGGTCGAACTAGAAGATCCTGTAGAGAATATTGGTGCTAAATTGGTTAGGCAGGCTGCTTCAAAAACGAATGATCTTGCTGGTGATGGAACCACAACTTCTGTAGTTCTTGCACAAGGCCTTATTGCTGAAGGTGTCAAGGTTTGATTCCTATTTGTATAAACATGCACTCTTACATGCATATTATTTTTTGAAGAATCTCATGTGAACCCTTTTTCAGGTGGTTGCAGCTGGTGCTAATCCTGTTCAAATTACAAGAGGTATAGAGAAGACTACAAAAGCCTTAGTCTCTGAGCTTAAGCAAATCTCTAAAGAGGTAATTTCCAGGGGATAACATTCTGTTCAATAATAATTCAACTTTTTTATTTGTAATTTAGATCAATGAATGCCGAATTATTACTTTGTTAATTCTTGTTTAACGATCAAAGCAATGTGGAATTAGTATCGTTGAAGAACTTTTTGCAATACCTGATGCAGGTTGAAGACAGTGAACTTGCAGACGTTGCTGCAGTGAGTGCTGGAAACAACTACGAAATTGGAAACATGATAGCGGAGGCTATGAGTAAGGTTGGAAGAAGCGGGGTGGTTACACTTGAAGAGGGTAAGAGTGCAGAAAACAGTCTGTATGTCGTCGAGGGAATGCAATTTGATCGTGGCTATATCTCTCCTTACTTTGTGACTGATAGTGAGAAAATGTCAGTTGAATATGAAAATTGCAAGGTAGAAATCTGAGCCAGCATAGGTTCTTTCCACTTTTCTTTGCATTTTCTAATTTGAAGGTTTGTTTTTGTTTTTGTTTTTTTTTAACAGTTGCTTCTTGTCGACAAGAAAGTTACTAATGCTAGGGATTTGATCAATGTTTTAGAAGATGCAATTAGAGGGGGATATCCTATTGTCATAGTTGCAGAAGACATTGAACAGGAAGCTTTAGCAACACTTGTTGTAAACAAGCTAAGAGGTTCTTTGAAGATTGCTGCACTGAAGGCTCCTGGTTTTGGAGAGCGCAAGAGTCAATACCTCGATGATATTGCTATATTAACTGGAGGTTGAGTATTTTTTCGGCATCCATTTTTTTGTGTCATTATCTCTACCCATCAAGCAAAAATGAACATAGATGCCTTGTTTACAGCAACTGTTGTACGGGACGAGGTTGGTCTTACATTGGATAAAGCTGATAAAGAGGTATTGGGTACTGCTGCTAAAATTGTTCTAACCAAAGATACGACCACCATAGTAGGTGATGGAAGCACTCAGGATGCAGTAAACAACAGAGTTGTACAGATTAGAAGCTTGATTGAGGTTTTGTATCTTGCTCTGAAGAACTAAATTGTTTTCTTCAAATAACAACTTAACGTCAGATTTCTTTTCTTTTTTTTTTTTTTTTTTTTTTTTTTTTTTTTTTTTTTGTGCCAACTTTTAAGGCCGCAGAACAGGAGTATGAAAGGGAGAAACTTAATGAGAGAATTGCCAAACTATCTGGTGGTGTTGCTGTTATTCAGGTAACTCTGAAGTTGGACTAATGCTTCCATTCTATATTTGTGATATTGTTGTTGTGTCTATATGTATAATTTTATTTATACTCTTTAAATGTTTTTGCAGGTTGGTGCACAAACAGAAACAGAACTAAAGGAAAAGAAGCTACGAGTTGAAGATGCTCTGAATGCTACAAAGGTATACCCTAATTGTCAATTTTAAATGCCCTGATTGATAGGATACCTTATTTTATTCTCTAGCAAATTGGGTTATTTATCCATTGAGTGCAGGCAGCAGTTGAGGAAGGCATTGTTGTTGGGGGTGGCTGTACACTTTTAAGACTAGCATCAAAGGTTGATACCATCAGGGAAAGTCTTGAAAATGATGAACAGAAGGTTTGTAAGGCTATTAATATTGGATCTAGTATTGTGATGTTCTGCTCTTGTTTAATTGAAGTAAACTGATCCGGCTAAATGCATATGGGCTCGTCAATTACTGACTAATTGATAGGCTTTTTTCTGTATTTTTTTTCAGATTGGATCGGAAATTGTCAAAAGAGCTCTTAGCTACCCTCTTAAATTGATAGCAAAAAATGCAGGGGTGAATGGAAGTGTTGTAGTTGAGAAAGTATGGACCTCATTTTCTGTTTTAGAGTTATCTAAGTTGCAACAGAGCTGGATGACTTAAGTTTTGGTCTCTTGTTTCAGGTCTTGTCCATTGACAACCCCAAGTATGGCTACAATGCTGCTACTGGAAAATATGAAGATCTGATGGCTGCCGGAATCATTGATCCCACGAAGGTAATTTTTTCTTTCTTTTCATTTTGCTCCTATGGGTCAAAAGGCTCGTTCATGTGTGCTTTACTAAGATTTGGCTTAAAAGGGCAATCTACAAGGCAAGATCGTCTTGTTTGAAAATTGATGGATATCAAAGTGCCAAAGCATTTTTTGATTTGTTGTTTCTTGGTTGTTGCAACTTTTAGAAAGGTTTGTTTGAGAAGGCATAATAGATTAGCAAAAGCAATTTATTCTTCTAATTGTGATACTATCATCATTTCATTGTATCATTGTGGGTGAGTAAATGATGTTTTTTGTTTTATAAAAACACATTTTTTGTATGTTTTTTCTGCCGACATGAAATGCAAAATAATAGTCTGATCATTGTATACAATTCTTCAAATCATTATTTTGCTAAATTCTTAATATTTTTTATTGCAACAATTATTTTAAGTCTTTTTTTAATCAAATTTAATTTAATCATAGTTGTACCAAATGATCCTACCTTTTGAAGACAATACTAGATGGAGTGAGGATTACAAAACTTGGATCAGTTAATTTGCCTTGTTGATCTTCACAAGTTTATTGAGAAGAAAATCTTGTTTGTCAAATGCCAATCCCACTAAATTAATTAAATGATTACAAATCTAGGATTGGTTAATTTGCCTTGTTGATCTTCACAAGTGAATCGTGAAGAAAACCTTGTCTATCAAATACCAATTCTAATAAATTAATTAATTAAATGATTTTAATATAGGCACCACAGCTAGAGTGAGTTACATCCAAGAGTTAAGCCAACAAAGCTCAAGTTGAAGCTAGGGTTTCAAAAATAGGTTTCATCTTCGAAGTCAAGAAAAAAATGTGAGAATCAAAGACGTGCCTTTTGTAATACGGGCATGCATCATCCCGTCTTACACAAGAACTGTCATACTCATTCACAAATATGATTGTTGTGTAAGAAAAATGTGTATATTTGTGTGTATGTGTCTGTATGTGTATATATATATATATATATAATATCATGTTATATGTCGGGGATAAGTTTGATTATAACCAATGGTCATTACTTGACTTTGTTAGTCCCGGGCAACCTTTAAAGCTTGCTTAGAAATTGCTAGTTCAATTTTTCAGGTGGTGAGATGCTGCTTGGAGCATGCATCTTCTGTGGCAAAGACATTCCTCACATCCGATGCTGTGGTGGTTGACATCAAAGAGCATAACCCAGTTGCAGCTGGGAACCCAATGGACAACTCAGGTTAGCTCCTTCATCAATTGGTTTTAACAGAAATTTACTTCTCTGTGTGACCTCAACACTTAAGCATTTTTTCACCAGGGTACGGCTACTAAACTGTTGTTCTCCTAATCGTCGTTTATTTAGAGTCATAAGAAGAGACGTTTTGGGAGGTCAACTCCTCGGCTGCTGTCCTTGTTGTGTTCTTGATTTGTGACCTTTAACTTGACCTGTAACATTACTGCAAAAATATACTAAAGAACTGGTTTGCATTTCAAACAATATAAAAACTTTCCTAAGCAAAAATACCCATTGAATGTGCCTATATCCTGTATTAGTTATTTTTTTTAATGAAGGGACAAATTAACCGCAAACCGCTGTGATAAAGATTGTCCAGGTTTTTTCTGGGGATGAATGGCCAACAGTTAAGGTTGTCATCCACGTCAAAAGGGTCATTTGTTGAGTCCTATATATGGTTCTCCGAGGCCTACGCCTCCCATCAATGGTAAAAGAGATGCTAAGTTTGACAGCTGATGGAATTTTGGATTACGGAATAAGAAATTGGCCAGATGACCATAATGACACAAAGAAAGTGGGATTTCTTCATATCAATCAATCCATAAGATGGATTTAGTGCTATAAGTGCTAACATTTCATTTTCCAATTTATTCATTTGTTTTTAATTCTCACAAAGTTTGGAAATGACAATGAAAAGGATTTGGGTTAGATTGATCTAAATTTTCACTCATTTAGTTGTTTGTTTGTCTTTATTATATTGGATGCTTGCTTTATTCTTTACCTTTTTTTTATGTTGAATTTCTCACTATACTTGTTTTAACTTGTTTTCAACTCATGCAATCAATGGCTGGCTTAATTTAAGAATTTTTTAGGTGGTAGCATTATAAAGGGTGTGAGGTATTAAATCGAAATACAACTCTCATTGCAATGGGTTTTACACATATTTGTCTAGCGATTTTGATTTTGAGACATTTATTCTAGCATGGGTAGGACATTATAGGAGTTAATAACAATTATTATAATGATATAGTTATTGTTCAACATTAAGTTGGTTAGTGAACAAATTAATTTAAAAATATTGTTATTAAATGTTATTCATAAGTTATAAACTTGATCATATATAGACAGTAATAACTTGTTAAATTATGCTCTAGAAATCACATTAATGTTGTTGTTTAACATTACTAAATCATAAACATTTGTAGACTATACCCTTCAAGAACTTCTATAGCATTATGTTATGCTTGCATTCATTTTTAATATATCTATAATACTTGTAAATTATTATTGACAATAATGAATGTTCAAAGGTCAAAGCCATCTTAGACATTGGTATTATATTTCATGTCATAGCATATTTAGAAAAAAGACACAATTGAGATAATATGTGATATACAACAAGAATTTTAAAAAGTAGGATCTACTGCATAATTAGAAGTAGATTTCTATCTACAAAAATTTGGAATAATATGAGAACTACAATTTATAGAAGTTATCAAAATACTATGAAAGATTCATTTTTGGAACAATATACAAGGGCCACCATCCAAAATTAACTCATTAAAATTACATTTGAACTCAAATGGCTTATTTACTTAGGATCCGTGCATGAATAATGAAATGGAGGTAAACAACTATAGATAAGAAACAACAAAGTTTAACCAAAATAAGTATGATTTTGTTTATTTATGACTTGTAAGTTTTATAAAATCTTTTTTAAAATATATGAAAGAAAATGAAATATGAAAATAGTATTTATAATGTGGAATTGATAAATGGTACCTTGCTCATGCACATTTAAGATTGGTATGTTTTTGCCCCTTAATTTATAACTTTTCTTATTATGTTTTGATATTTAGGTAGCTAGTAGGTTTGTGACAATTGGGATTGATGATGACTCGAAAAGACTATTAGATGATTGCTCCAAAGGTTTTGTTAAGGAGCATATCACCATATACATAAATTCAATAAATACTTAGATGGACTTATGATAATCTAAAAGTTTAAATTATTAAGTAAAGATCATATTCATTGAGTATTAAGGTTCTAATAATTTTTTTAATTTATAAAATTGACGAAATCTAATCTCAATTATAGTTAATAATTTTTTCTTTAAGTGAGAGTCTCAATCACATTGTCTAATAATTCATATATTAGTTTTGTCTCCCTTGTTGGTCATATCACAACATATTGACTATACCTTCTCTTCAACTCTTCTAAAATTATCATCATTAGTTTTATTTTCTTTATTGAGATTATCATGTTCATCACTTAATGCAAGACAAGTGTTAGGAGCATGATACTATGCTATACTTAAGATGTTAGACTTTTAATCGTACTAAGATTAAAGGCTCATATTAGTCCTACATGAGATTATCTTAGTTTTGTAACATTTTTAATTCTTTAATAGATTATAATATGTTATGCATGAGACTTTTATAGACTTTTATTTATGTGAATACTTTTATATTTTTTATAAATTTTATTATTACTTTACTAAGAAATGCATTTTAATAAAATAAAGTTTTTTTTTCTAGCTTTATCATTGGCAAAAATTGTGGTTTCTTATAATGCATACATATATCTGCTTGGGTTGTGACCTAAAATTTTCCCTACACCTAAGTTGCAATTTGGTAAAGGTTGCAATTTGGATTTACCTTGTTATCTCCATCTCCTTTTATTTCGATTGTCATCGACCACCCTATTGCGATCGCCATTGAGAACCCATTGCAATTACCTTTTCAATCGATTTGTTCAATGAATGTGAGACTGGTGACCCATAGCTACAATAATCCGACTAAACTACATGCTCGTGAACAACATTACCCTACTGCCACTCAATTGAAACTTGCCCACTCATTTTCATGAGCACTCATTGAGCCAAAGCTTTTGCCCAAACATCATCTTAACCCTACCAATACACAACGGTGCATGTCATCACAAAAAAAGTTTCTCTTCATCAACCTTACCACTATGCTCAGCTTTCAAACTAGCTTGAAATCTTACTTTTAGTGTCACTTGAACTAGATTAACATGAATTCAAGTATATCTTCAGCTTCGTTTAGGAATGGTTTTTTAGGATCTTTTGATTTGACTTTAATAAAGATTCAAATTTAGATTTAGACCTATCTACAATATTTTTATCTTATCCATCTTAACTGTTTTTGGTATTAGAGGTAGATCTATATTTAGTTGTATGAGTTCTAGTCATATCCATCCTCTATATCACTTTTATTAGAATCATCAAATTTGGCATTATTATACATTATCAACTCTATTATCTAATCAGCATTACTAAAACAATCTCTGATTCCTTTGTGAATTATGTCATATTATATCAACTGTCACTTCTTTAGCTTTGTCAAATTCTTCTTTTATTTCTGCTTTTTCTTCTTCTTCTTCTTCTTCTTTCTCCTCTTCTTCTTCTTCTCCTTCATCTTCTACTTCTCCTCTTTCTTCCTCTTCTTCTTCTTCTTCTTCCTCTTCTTCTTCTTCTTCTCCTCCTCCTCCTTTTTAGTTGTAAAATGTGCTAAAATAAACAGAGCAAAAACAATGGGGATACCCATTGGGAAAAAAGGGTTGCTATTATGTCATCCTCCCCAAGTGGGAGGGAGCATGATTTGATAATATCAAGGTGATGGATACAGTAATGCTCTAATAAGTTAGGTGTGATATAAAGTAGATCATTATAGATAAGCCAGGAGTCATCGATAAAAGGCTTATCTTTCCAGTGAATTAAATTTTTTTAAGAATATAATCATTGGTTATAATTGTCTCATGATCTAAATTTTTCTCTACATAATCTTGACTTACTCTCAGGGCTAACATATGGTAAGAATTGGTTCACTCAATATGAGGATTTATGATAAAATTGTTCATTAGGTATTAAATATGGTATCTTATATTGCACTAAATCTTTAACATAAAAGATTATACTCATCCCATGCTCTTTTGACAAATCCAACAAGTATGCATTAGTTCTTAGTTTTTAAATAATTATAAAAGGTCTAATTTCATATTTTAGTAATTTTTGTAAGTTTTGCAAGGAAATTATTTTGCCATAACTCTAATTATTATATAATTTTTATAATTTTTTTTATATTTTTATGAGTATCTACTAATTTCTTATATCTTTTGTTACTTATATTAATTTTTTTAGATATTATTTTATATAATGAAGAAATGTGAGAGACAAAGAAAGAAGAAAAATTAAAAATTTGAAAATCCATTGGTAAAAGAATAAGATTAATAAGTGACTTAAGTTTTATTATTATGATAAATTTTGAAAGAACTTAGACTAAGATTATGATTCTTTGAATTATTATATATAGAATTGGCTCTTGATAATAGTTGTTCTTCAAGCTTGGGTTCCCTTATCAAGCTAGAAGAAGATTTTTTAAACTATAATTTACTACTTTCATCTATACATTTGTTTGTGGGTGATAACTTAAAAAAATTTAGTTTGATCCCTAATAAATGTTATAAAGTCTTTAAAAAATAACTAATAAATCTTTTATCTTAGTATGATCTATGGTCATTGGAATGTAGTGTAATTTAACTATTTTATTGAAAAACATCTTGGCTACATGGGTAGCATCTGGGGTCATACGACAAGGGGCAAAATGCGTCATTTAAGAGAAGCGATCAACTATCACAAGGATAGAATTATGCTTAGGTGGGGACTTAGGTACTCCAAACACAAAATCCATACTTATGTCCTTCCATGGCTTGTCAAGTATAAGTAATGGAATGTAAGATCCTTAGCTTACATTTAAAAATTTGGCAATCAGGCATGTACAATATTAGGATATAATAAATGCAATATAATGTGTCATTTTAGGTCAATAAAATCTCTTTAAGATATCTCTAAGAGTTTTTTCTCTCTTAAAATGACCAGATAATCCTTCAACATATATTTCTTAAATTAAAAAATCTCTAAGTGATAAATTTGTGATATATAATCTGTTATTCTTATATAAGTATCAATCTTTCAAACTAAAATCTCTATATATAAAGGTTGATGTTGCTTTCATTTCTAAATAAATTGGTTCAAAATTAGGACAGTTAGAATGTTTGTTTTCAATTTGATCAAAATTTAAAAACTTTACAAATAAAACGATCAATAAGTAATCATGTCGATTAAACTCATCAGCTATTTTATTTTTAAATTTGGGCTTGTGTTTAATAATGAACGTATACTTTGGATGTTAGCATGTATATGATTAAGGTCTCATTGGGAATTTAGGAACCTAAGTGACTTAGTCAAAATATAAGATGAATTCTTTGCACTCCTATAATGTCTTAAAGATTAAACAATGATATACAATTCCTTTTTGTTGTAGAATACATCTTTCTAATATCATTAAGCTTCTCACTAAAGAAGGTAATAAGATGTTTATCATGACTAAGGATATAAGTTATACCTACTCCTGATGCATTGCATGCAACCTCAAAAGCAATAAAAAAATTGAGTAGTTTTAAAACAAGTACCTTGGTCATAGTCTTTTTTAACTTTCTAAAAGTTAGCTTTACATGTTTGATCCAAGTAAATTCATTAGACTTAGTTCAATCGGTAATCAATGTGACAATAAAACTAACATCTTTAATAGAAGATGACCAAACCATAGAAGCTTCTAATATCATAAATTGTTTTTGGGGTAAGTCACTTTGTAATTGTTTTGACTTTATTAAAGTCAGAAAGCAATCATTTAGAAGAAACTATATACCCTAATAAGGTAGAACATGAAGAATTCATATTTCTTTAGATTTGAAAATAAGTATTTCTTCATAAGTGTTACATAATTTATGTAAATGATATAAGCGATCCTCAATAAATTTGTTATAGATCAAAATATCTTTAAAATATACTATGATAAATTATCATAAGTATAGTTTTAGAACATGAGTCATTAATTTCATAAATATATTTGATGTATTTGATAACATAAATGACATTACTAATAATTCATACAAATTATTCTTAGTCTTAAATACTATCTTCTATTTATTTCTCATCGTAATCCTTAATTAGTTGTAACTATTTTTTAAGTCTATCTTAAAAAATATGATGGCACTAGACTTTTGATATAAGAGATTATTTAATCAAAGAATAAGATTCCTATATTTTATTATGTTTTTGTTAATTTCCTAACTGTCGACACACATCTTCTATGTTCCATCCTACTAAAAATGCAAGGACACATAGAAATTAATACTTTTGTAAACAAATCCTTTTTTAAGTAGGTCTCCTAATTGGCTAGCTAACTTAACATGAGGGTTTAACTTATAACAAGGGAGGTTGGGTAGGCTTGCTCAAGGAACTAGATTGATTGTGTTGTATGTCCCGTATAAGAGGTAGCGTGTCGGGTAAATCATCCATGAAAATGTTAAAAATTTATTTAATAAGGCCTAAATAATAAGTAGTGTGATAAATAAGATGGTGACTAACTCTTTAATTATAATAAATCAAACAAAGTCTCCTTGATCAAAAGTATTTCAAATCTAGGATAGTGTGATTAATCTTAAATCCTTTAGCTTTCCTTTTTTTTATCCTTATGCTTAGAATTTTTTGTAGATTTGTCAAGCTTAAATATTTAAGATTTCTTGTGAGATGGGATAGGATGTAATGTGATGGTTTTTCTTCTTGAATAAAAAAAGTATGTGTTAATCCTACCCTTCAAAGTTTTATTCCTATTAAAAAGTCATAGTCTTCCTAGGATAATGTCACCTATCTACATAGATATGACATCACATAAAATATCATTACTATAAATATCCAATGTCAAGGGTACATAGTATATTTTTTAGTAATTATAAAAATTTCATCTATTCTAACATAAAATAAGGGTTTGACTATTCTAATAGAGAAACTTTTATTCACTTGATAGTCTGAACAGATATTACATTGATATAACTATCACTATTTATGATCATCATAGATGACTTTTTTTAATTTTTATGTTGGTACTAAAGATGTTAGTGATCTTTTAGTCATCTTATAATTATGGGTTGAAAGGGTGCACTTACTCACTAAAATCAGTCAATTTTCCATACTTTCTAATTATTACTCAGCTTCTTAATTAGTTATTATGTTTTCTTCTTCCTTTATCTCTTCTTGTTCATTATCTCTATCTATGTTGATATTTTAACTCTATTTGGGCAATTTTAACAGCTATATGTCCATTTTCAAGACACTTAAAATAGGCAATTTTAGATTGTTCGTTTAGAATTTAATGGATTAGTTTGATAAAGAGTTTGAAGTAGCTGGTAATGTAAGTTTACATAGTTTAGAAACTATGGTGGAAGAGGTAGATGAAGTGGCATGAGAATGAATGATTTGAGAAATGTTGGTGAGAGCTTTTGAAGGGGTTTTCTTAAAATAGGATGTCCTATTTTTCTCCACATTATTAGTTGTATGGTAAGCTTTCTTTAAGTTAGTAATATTTTTTAAAGTAGATTCAGCCTAAATGTATTACTTTAAACCTGCCCTAAAATAAGATAATACTACATGCCCAAATTCATCTATGTCGTGCCTAAGTTTATAATCCTCTAACTTATTAATATAATCCTCAATAAACTTACTATCTTAGAAAAATCTTCATATTTATTTAATTATTTGATATTATAAGTTATTAGAACAAACCTATTATATAACCTAAAATTAAGGTTTCTCTAAGTTTGAGATACCTCTTCATTATTATTGGTATATTATAACTCTAAATTTTTAAGAAATATGTAGGTAGTATCATTAAGTTTAATCTTAATAAAATAATATTTTTTGCTCATTCATATTAGGGATATATTTTCTCTCACAATGCCTAGAATCATGTCTTTTATGGTTCTTACATCTTTTAATTTTTCTTTTTATAGATTATTGGGTGTAGCACTTCTTTTCCTATTATTATTTTCTCTCTTAGGATTTGGTTCATATGTTAATTTAGGTGGATTTGTCCAATGGTTTGAGTGACTTGAGTTATTAATTGGATTATTTTTAGGTTATTGATTGGACACAGAGAGAACTATCAATGAAAATTAATAAGGTAAGATATTTTCTTCTATTTTTATTTTTTTTATTTTTTTAAAAAAAATTGAAAGTAAAGTGATCATACTTATAGACCACCAAAGCTATGATTGGGTGTGTTTCTAGATAAATGGTAAGTGATCAAGGTCCCGTTTATGTTAGATCACATTTTGCTCTAAATTGAATGGTTCCAAAAAAATGGTAAGAAGTTATATCACTATTTTTATATCACCTACTAATACAAAGTTTATCCAAAACTATCTAAGAATTCTTAGTAGATACATTAAGAAAAAGGAATTTTCTTATATATTAAGTACAAAATTATGAGCTTTGATACCAAAGTTGATGCAAGAATTTTTTTAGACTTTTACCAAAGTCAAATTTAGATTTTACAACACAAGAGATGCTTAATAGACAAATAGGAAATACTAAATAACATTATGCATTAATTAAGATAATATAGCATGTATGATATTTTAGAATTATTCAAAAAATTAGTATTCTAAGTTGTAGTGTAGATTATTTTATGGAGTATGTGACAACATGTTAAATATTAAGCATAGTCTTAGTGAGCTATTTTATCATATCCAATTTCACACATATAAAATAGAAAATTAAGGATAAACTATATTTAAAATATTTTAAAATAAAAATATAACTCTAACGTAACATTATTATTTAAAAAATAAATGTTATAGAAAGTGTTCACCAATTTTAGGATGGCGGTCTTTAGTTTTTTTTAAGTTGGTATGTGAAGCACCAAAGAAAGAAAAAAGTGATGAGGTGAAGGCTTAAGTTTATGAGAAAGTTTGGCTAAATAAGTAATAAAGTGATTGGCTTAAATTTAGAACCTTGTTTAGGAGAGTGAAGATTTGATAGTTTGATATAAAGAGTGAAATGGTGAATGAAAACTTGTGAGTGTTGAGAAGAGGGTGTTAGAGGTAGTGAAAATTTGATTGGCTCTCTCAAAGGAAGCCCTCATACTTTTGATCTTTATCTCTCACTATAAGAGAAAAAGTCAAAATCTCTTTAACTAAAGTTGGGTGCACACTCTTTACTCATAAATGTAAAGAAAATAATTAAGAAAAAATTTTATTTACAAACAACATCATTACAACAAAGGAATCTCTTTTATTTATAAATGAAAGACAACTCAATAACTATATATAAAAAATAAGAATTAAATATACCTTAAAACATAATATAAGTATGAGAAAAAAAAATTAAATATACTTTAGAATATAATATAAGCATGAAAAAGATAAAAAGTTAACATAAGAAAGACTATTTTTGAGTTAAATCACTTGAGAATCCAAAAGATGTATTTAAAATTCCAAAGATATTAACTCCAAATAAGTCAATCATATTAAATGTAAAGTATAAAAATTTATGAAAAATTATATCAAAGAAAAAATTGTGCATACATGCAACATGACAATTAAACGATGATAGAGATGTGACAAGGAATGCTAGTAGTTAACGAGAATACGACAACGATTGGTGAGTGGCTAGGCGATGGTGGAGGACTAGATAATGTCAGGTAACCAGGCGATGGTGGGAGTCAGTGATGGCAAACAACAGGCAAAGCCCGTATAAAAATAACGAGGATAACCATTAGACAAAAATGGATTATTGTAGTTGACCTTTATGATTAACAAAGATGATTAATCAAAATAGAATTTTGTTCAAACATGACTCCAAATTCAAATGAAACTAGTGCTACATCAGAGGGTATGTGACTGTGAGCTAAAGTGATATGTTCATACATCACTATACCTTTCTACTAACTTCATCGGAATCATCACCACTAAGTATTTTTCCCTTATCAACTTTATTGCACATTTTGGCTCTAGTATACTATAACATCCTGAGCCTTTTTAGAGAGTTCATTTTGATCACTCAAGTTTTATTCTTTTTATACTCAAAAGTTGCCTCCACTTTTAAAAACTTTGACTAATACCCATTTATAACTTAACACCATTCATATAGTAGCCAATATAAGACTATCCCTCTTGATTCTTATATCCTTTGGATGTTCACCATCCTTTATAAGGTTGGGTTGCTCCATCCAATCTATAGGAAATTTTTAAGATTTAACTATTATATTGAACTAATAATGAGATTAGTTTTGATATCATATTATAATATTTCTAATCTTCTTATAGAATTATTGTCTTAACCAATTGAATTTGACCATTTTGTTCTCAAAATGTGGCTCTCATAAGTCATACATTTCAATATTACTTTGAGCTAAACATATTTAACTATGGAGTTTTCGTGGGATCTAATGTCTTAATTATTTGAAAGTATTGGATCCAATGAAAACTATTTAGTTAAGTATATTTGATTAAGAATAGTATTGAGATGAGTATATTATAGAAGGCATTTTTTTAAAAGCAAGTGAACAAAATATGAGTAATTAGAGCACTACCTTTTCAAAAAGACCAATAATGTTAAAATATCGTATTAATTTTGTGATCATGTTAAATTTGTCAAAACTATCATGTGATATTAGTCTAGGCATGTCTAAGTATCACATAAATTTAGCATCATTTTTACGAAAGAGTTTCATCATGTGGCCTTAATATACATTTATATGAAAAATCTAATAATCCAAAAACTTAAGTTTACATTGGCACATTAGTTTATATTAAAAATGTGAGAAGTTAACAATTGTTAAGAGTGTTGAATCATAGATTATGAAGCTCAAGCCTAAATATTAACTAAATAATCAAAAAGTTTAATGTATGACATTTTCAAATGAAAAGATGACATTTGAGTTTCTTGATTCTAGTTGTATATTTCAACAAATGGGTATCAAATTGTAATGATAATTAATTTTCTTCTAGTTATAAGTATAGATATATAAGACTAAAAGCAAATAAAGATCATAAATATTAATAAATAATTATCTCATTGATTATTATTATTATAAGATTCTTAAAATATTCTTTAATGACCTTAATAAAATTTATTTTAAAAAATTTAGAATAAATTAATTATTATCAATACAATTATAATACAGAGAGATGTCTCATCAACTTATTGCATTATAGAAGAGATCAATCATTATAGAAAATATAAAGAAAAAGAAGTTGACCGTGAGATAAAGGGACATAAGTGAAAATGCAAAAGTCTATATATTTTTCTTTATTAATTGGATCATCCAATTAGTGATCAGAGATCAAATTTTTGCATCGACAGCTTCCAATGTTGTATAGACATTATACATGACCTTAATAATGCCCAAACCTTCGAGTCCAAAAGCATAACTTCTTGACCCAAACCAAGAGGGGCTCTCAATTGATTCATATATAATTTATTCCGGCTCTGCACATAACCGTCTTTACCATTTTCCCAAATCACTTCCATCCACCCCAACCAAACACGCTGAAGGGATCCATGAGACCCTTATCAGGAATGGCTAAGCTCGTTAGACTTGGCTCATGTACATCAAGTCCTTGTAAATTCGCAAAGAAGTCGTCCGGTTCGAGCCGATGGCCTCCGAACCCCTCGTGGAGAACCCGGTCGGGGCCATGAACTGGATCGACAGCACGGGTTTCTTCTTTAATCGCCACTGGGATGCTGGATCCCGTGGGGGTGACGTCATCTTTCTGTTCTTTCATGTTTGTGGAAGTCGACGACCGCGTCCTTTGACCGAAGCCGGACGAACTCTTCCAACGCTGGACCGGCCTCGTGGAACCGGCGAGGGAGTTCCTCTGCGCTGGCCAGGGGTGGTTGTGCTCCTCGGTGTACGTAATAACCAGCATGCTTGGATCCGTACGGCTCCGCTCCACTTGCTTCCTTGCCGAGCATCCCTTGGAGCTGCTGCATCTATAATAGCCCCTGTGAATTGAGTTGGAAACGTTATTAATTTGACCTCTAGATTGGAACATCGAATGAGTAAGCATACCTGGGGTAAGGAGAACCTTTGATGGGTTTCTGACCGTACTTCCTCCAAGCCCACAAATCACAAGGCACGACTTCCCCACTTGGCTTGCTGCAGGCTGCGGCCGGGGCTGGGATGCAAACGACCTTCCGTGCTTGGCTTTTCCTGTAAAAGTTCAACAACGTGAATCAGAAGGAAAAAGCTAAGTCTAAACAAGAAGAAGGCCAGGATTCTGGAATGCCGGCAAAGCCAATTCGATTTGGGATGAAATTACTGGAGCATTTTATTTAGGCAAAAAGTGCATACTTTTTTTTTTGGGCGTGGGGGCTGCAGAATCTAATCCTTTTCAGCTAAAGTTTGTGTACCACTTGTAAAACCAAGTATGCTGTTCTTGTCATGAAAGAAGCAAAAGGAACTAAGCAACGCCTTCTCTTGAATAAAATATGCAAATGTAACGCCTTTATTAATTTTTTATTTTTATATTCCCTTCTTGATCATGACCCACTTCCCTTTTGATAAGCCTCTACATCTCCACTTCAGAGCTCCACCAGATTCATTACCCAATGATCAGTACATCAAAACCCACAGATTTCTCTCACCAATAATTAATTAGAAAATAAAAAATTCGGATTTTGTCATTATTTGAGAGCCTAATTCATAAATTACTGACGATCGATGGATTTGGGTAAAACCTTCTCGTGATCATGGGAGTTCGAGGCGCGGTGATGTGGACACCTCCGTCGAGATCCGCTGGCGAAGAGCTCCGATTCTGAGAACAGGTTGAGGGCGCAGGCGGGGCTGTTTTCTCAGGTGAGCGGAAGAAATTCGTTCCGCTTGACGGTTGGGGGAGGAGCGGATCACCCAGAGGAGAAAAGGGATCGTTGAAGCAGTTGGCCAGCGGTGGGAAGGCGGTGATGGGGACGGCAGGAGGCAGCTGCCAGCCTTCGGTGGTGGTGATTGTGGTGGTGGTGGGAGGAGGTCCGGCGGTTCGGAAGATGTCAGTGAGGTCTCCGCGGCTGTTCTCCATTCGATGATGAAATTGTCTTTGCACGTGATTTTGCTCTTGATGCGGTTACGCACTAAGTAGTGCCCTTGGCTGGTTCTTCACCATGCGCTGATCTTTTGTGGAAGAGCAGAGAAAGAGAGAGAGAGAGAGGAAGTTGGTTTTATGTTCGTGTGTATATATATATATATATACATACATAAAAAAAAAGGATGTTATCTATACGCAACAAACTGGCTAAGATGGGATCTTTAGAGAAAGGGGAGTTCTTAGTCTTTTATAAATGCTTTATTTTGAATACAAAATTATATGCTTACGTAATCTGCCTTCATTAATATAGATTATATGAAGATTTTATGATTGTAAAAATCAAAATGCTTTATGTATTTTATGAAGGCATCAAAAATAACTTCTGTTACCAATTTGATAATATATATGAACCCAAGACTTCTCTAGCAAAAAAAAAAAATCACTATTGTGAAATTTTGATGGTTATTTTTTAAGAAGACTGTTGAGAATATTCAGTGGATTTTTTTTATGATTTTTTTATAAAATATTAACATCATAAAAGAACAAAAAAAAGTAGAAAAGCTTAATTCAATTTAAACTAAAAGCTTAAAGTAGAGGAAGACAAACTACAAGCAAGTTCAAAATCATGATATTTTTTTTTTCAACAACTAGAGCATAGAGTAGTCGTTGAATTGAATGTGATGCAATAATCCATCTTATAAATGAAAACATAGTTAACACAAAAAAATAATAAAAATAATAATATTTTGTAGGATCACAACAAACTAAATCATTGAAATATAATCCATAATTACACAATTGATACATAATGAATGTATTCAAAATTTTTGTCAATATTATTGCATATTCATGACTCATAAAGATTACACGAAAATCAGAGATAGTTAATATTTGGTAGAAAATGATGTAAGAGGTAATGTAGCTACCATATTTTGCATGTCCTATGTACTAGGGAAATAGTTGACCTCCAATGGTGTTATTTTTGGAAAAATTCAATGTGTGCAATTTTAACAATATCATGTATAAATTATATTATAATTGATTTACTTCATTCAACTATTCCTTGGAGATAAATTACAGATTCACGTGTGGCATATATCATATGTATTTCTTATTATTTGAGTATTAGTTCATATCATTGATATAAAATAGTATGCATTTATGATACTTATTAGAAGAAATTTAATATTATACAACAACCTTTTTAAAAAAATTCAAATAGAAGAATACTTTAAAATATTATTCTATAAAAAGTGGAGGTTTTTTTTAATAACTAAGACAATCATTATAGTTTAACTTTGTACCTTATATTAGTTAGTTATTGTATAATGTGTTATATAACTATATGGTTTCTCGATCTTGGCCATCACAAACTTTCTCTTAATTATCTATTATTTTTCATCTAAATAAATTATTTGCTTCTCTCATGTTATTGACTTTCCTCCATCTTGAGATAGGTGAATCTTTTGTAATCATTGGATCACTTCTCATTGTTCTACATTGCCTCTTCATTTCTCATTGATGAATGTTCATGCCTTCATATCAACCACTTGCCCTTTCCTCATTTTCTATCATTCTTCTCCTTCCCCTTTAAGTTTTTACTTGAATATTATTTTGCATGCTTGTGATGTTTTTATCTATCTAAAGAGTTTACCTTTATATAAAAAGTCATAAGATCTTAAGAAATAAGGATTATTATGCTGCTCAATTTTATGGTTTGTGAAATTTAAATAAGTTTATCTTTTTAATACTATGGTTATTGTTAGTTAATATAATGAAAGTGTTGTTTTCAATTTTATAATAATTCTAGCTCAAGAACCAACTAAACCATTTTCTAACTCAAAAAGAAGGGCTCCACTACATAAATTATCTTATAAATTTTTTCATATTTAATACATTCTTACTAATATATTTCATGTGGGGTTTTTTAGCGTTGATAATAAGATTTCTAGTCTTGAAATATTATGAACCTTTTTCTAACACTTGGATGTTAAGTAGATAAGTAAAATGGATATAGGATATGAGTCAAAGGCTATCTAAGTATATTCTTTCTCAAGTTTTGTTAATTTGTCACTTCAAAGACTCATAACCATAGTATCATCATCAAATCCCAATTTGCATGACATATCTTAATAATGATAAGTAAGAATAAATTTTGACAAGTTTAAGTTGAAACTTTTTTAAAGTCATAACAAGAAAAAATATTTTATAGCTTCTCTTTTCAACATGCAACTCTTTCCATTGCTTATGTGTTGTATTCTCATACAACAATATTATTTATTTGTAACTTAAGATGTTATGATATCATTGGAATATAATTTATACTATATTTTTTGTTTGTAAAATTTAACTTTATATATATATTTATATATATAAGGAAATGACTTTTTTGTTTTGCAAATTATTGGGTATGTAATATTAATTTTTTATTTATTAGTTTTTTTAATATAAAAATTATGTAAAGTTGCTAATGAAAAATATCTCTTTGAATGAAGTTATTTGTATCATTCTTGAATTAATGTAAAAAAAAGATATTTTCTATAATAAGTTTATTAGTAATTTTTATACAAAGTAGTCTTTTACAAAAATTTTCAAAAAATCTCAATAAAAGTTTTAAAATAATATTATATATTAAAAATAATATTAGATTATTAGTACACAATTAATTTTAAATAATTTAAAATACTTAAGCTTCTAATTTAAATATACTTAACTATAACAATAGTTTTGACAAATGCAAACGGAATCCTGAGAGCCAATGTATGATCAGCATGGGTAATAAAGTTAGTTTGGCTGTGAATAACTAGTAGGACAATAGAGATAGTTTGATGTATTAGAGTCAACATATAGATTAATGGACAATATAGATTTGATAAGAATAAAATTTATCAAATACAAATAAAATTAAATTTAATTTCATATTACAAGACAAATAATGTTAAAACCTAAACATAATATTAATATAACCCTTATCAATAAATTTAAGTTTCCAAATTCTTATAACCCTTATTAAAACTATTTTAAACTTTCACGTGGTAAAGTTTTTTCTTAACAATTTTAATTTCATTGAGGTACGGTAAGATAAAGGGTTTCTTATGCATGATATTAGCCATATTGACCATGTCACCATTGCTTTCCACAGGCCTTTATCCTACATATTGAGTTTTTTCTAGCTTCAAAACAACGATTCATGTTGTTTTACATATCTTCTATGTTAACATTAATAATACAAGTATGCTCAGTTGTTTCAGCTGAAATTAAAGGCAGGAAATCCTACCTGCTAGCTTTCGAGCATGCAAATACTGCAAGAACAAAAATGGCTTCAATCGCAACGAACCCCATGGAGTAAATCAAAAGTTCTGCCAAAAATAAATAAGGTACATGACTTAACTAATCCAACTCTGCATCTGACAACACAATATAACCATTAACTGGATAACAGTACACATGTAGGACCAAAAGGTGCCCAATGATGACATAATATATGTACATGAGAACATCGTCGAGCTCCTGCATCCATGAGTGGCTTCAGTTATTGTTTCCGTAGAACTGGCTGCTTCAGAACAATGCCAAGTAGCTCAGGAGGAGCTACTGCTTCAAGTACAATAATTGCTTACTGCTCCAGGGAAGCCAAGGTGAGGCCGAATAGAAGAGTTGTCGTATTTAGGAACCGAAGTGCCCCCCAACAAAGCAAGGCTAAGTGGATGAAGCAAAAGCGCCCCCAGATACTTCAGTTTGTTTCTGCGTTTCATTTTGTACTTGTCCTTAAGCATGGTTCCTCCATTAAAGCTCAAAATCTTAGGAAATGTATGAATCAAATGGTACGTGATAGAGGAGAGAGAGAGGCAGGAAACAAATCTGTGAAGTCTCAGTCAAGTGGGTATAGTGTAGGGAGCTGTGCACGATAGGAAGGATGTGATGAGATGGATCAGAAACCATAAAGCTTTCGGTGGTAAAGAAAAAGGAAGAAGAAAGAGACTGCCTCCTCCGTTCTTTTTTTAATTTATGCAGCAGAATCTACTATGGTGGACAGTGGAGGAGGCCACTAAGCCATTGCATGGAGCTGCACCACCATAAAAATTGATCCACCGCCACATGTGGCGCACCTCATGGCAGTAAATTCTGATTGGAACAAAATATATATATGTATATATATATATATATATGAGCAATATTGTTATTTTTTGTTTTTGAGAAATATAATTTATAAGTATAGTAATTGTGAAGATGATGGATAACAAAAACTTTGGAATTATTTAGATAATTGGGTTGCTAGTCTCATATGGACCAAACACCTTTGGTCAGTTACTTCTACCCCAAATGGGTTGTATTCAAAATTAGATGAGTTAGAGCTCAACTTCACATAACATAGGAGAAATAGTCTTTATTTTTTATATATCGGCATATATTAGTTAAAATTTGGTATCATATCCTGACTTTTTATTGGTTTTTTATATTAGAATTTGATTCATTTTTACGCCTCTGTTATATTCAATTTCAAATCAAACATCGAGATAAAATCAACCAAGGACCAATGAAATAGAGGAGCAAATTTAATAATAATTCACATCTTGTTTTTGTAGTATAAAAAGAAAGGAGTTATGAGCTAAGAAAGGAATGGTGCAAAGCTTCACCGAGGTATGTCGTGCTAATAATATGCATTTTATGTTTTCTAATATATATGAAAGCATGAGCTGTGAAATCTTTGGTATGCTTGATATGCTAAATGCATGATATGTTATATTCTTCATACTATATAAGAAAATATCAAGATAGAAATCATTTGCTTATAAAAGAAATTCTTATTGAGATAAGGTCTTTCTTAGTTTGAACTTACGATTAACATATTAGGATGATGATTTCTATTGAATTAGGGAAAAAAAGTCCTCCTCCTTGTATTTTAATTGTTAAGAATGGGTAATGCTTTTATTGATATAGGGATGAATTCTCATCCTTAAAATCTAATAACAAAAGATGATCACAATTATTACTATATTAACAGGACAATCTTATCTAATATATTGATATAAGAAATAAGAAGAGATATTATAATTATCTTCAATATAAAAGAAATTATAATTTGAATTTTAGGTTTAAAAAAAGCATAAAATATGAGAAAACTTAAATTTTAGTTATTTGAGATGACTTCCATTAGTCAATGTAAAAATTGCAAAGCTACAACAATAAAGTTCATCATAAAAACTTTTCTTAAGGTAACATTTTATAGGACAATTAAAAAAATCATTGGGTAATCAACAATAGTTCATTTTGTTATAGATAGCCATCTTCAAAAGAGAAAAGCAAAAATGGAGTTCTATAATAAAATGTTGCATTATAAAAATGTTTCTTTAAAGGGTCGAGGGGTCATTTTTTTTTATGAAGATTGTAGCATAGATAACCCTCTTCATAAGAGATGCTTTGTGTGATCGTGACAAATAAATCCAATATATTTTATAAAATTTAGATATTACATTTTTTAATAAAGTTTTGTAATGAATAATTTTTTATAGATTACAAATATAAATTAGATTTTTTTTATTTATTTTTTGCGGCAGAATTTTTTTCATTATGAAAAGTCGACAACATTATTTGCAATTTAATCCTAACCCTCGCTCTCATTTACACTCTGATCGTTTGATGAAGTGCAAACCCACATAGAGAGTCCTCTCATGTCTACTCCATCAAAGATAAGTGTCAACAATCACCTTCTCCCTTTTTCTCATGTTGGACACACCAAAGAAACACAATGCTCTTCATTATGGGACAACAATCCAAAGGCCTTGAGGATGGGTTTGCATGGTACTTTAATTGTTGTGGTTATCCCTAGTGTGGACTTTGATATTATGTTATTGTTACAAACAAGAAGTGCATGTGCAAGCAGTTGCATAAGGAGCCATAATGATAGTTCCAACAAGGTCTAAATTACTTTTGAAAGGAGATGCAATGTGAGATGGATGGGCTTTGTCATGCACATAAGCCACAATTGTTGTCTCCTGACTATTGGTTGTATTGTTTCTTTTTGAAATTTTAATTAAATTTTATTTTCTTGTTAATAAATTTTATTTTTCATATTAAAAATATTTCTTTTTACTATGACTTGTTATGTGATGAAATTTTCCACTATAGAAGATACACATCTTCTACAACTTGGATTTGTATAACCTAAATCATAACAATAATTTTTTATTATAAAATATTTTTTGTAATGTACAAGTTTTTGTTACGAAAATTGCTACCATAAGAGTGCATATATTTCTATTGAAATGCATTGTAATTGTGCTTATGTCATATTAGATTTTATATGCTTGAAGATTCTATTGTAAACTCATACTTCATTTAACATTTTTACATATGAAATCAAAAGCATGTAAAAGCCTACTTTTTAATGTTTCTTGATAGAAAATCTTGCTACGTGAGAATGTTTATTTAGTTTTGGCATGTTCATACAAGAGAGGTTAAATGAATCATTCAAATATCACAAGTAAAAAGGTCGTATTTTTGTGAGGTATATAAAAATGAAAATGTTTTTCCTTTCTTTTCAGATTTATATGTTTTGTCCAAAATAAATAAATAATAACTAAGTTCATGTTTGGATTATCATAACAAGTTATTAAACCACATACAAGGGAATTTATGTTTTCATTTTCTTCATTTTTGTGATAAAATCATCGAAGTTACTTTCAAAATAATCATCCTCTACAACTTGAAGGTGACCCAACTTCGTATGTTGCTATTATTTCTTGCAACAAACATTGTATCTCCTCGATTATTTGACCCAACTAATTAAAATTATCTTAGAAAACAATTTACATAATTTTTCTATGATTTTGACCCGTTGCTTAATTGAATAGAAAAAATATTTCAACTTTAGGGATTTATGTAACAATTTTTTCTGGTGTAGAGTTTTCATGCAGTTTCTTGCTTAGTCCAAAGAAGCAAAGAAATATTTCAGGAATTATGCCAATATAAAACAAATAAGTTGATCACTAAAACTTCCTAAGATCAAAGGTTTTGTACATGATCTCTATAACAAGATGGCATCACACTTGTGTCATTTAAAGCATATACGAAAATGGCATTACAACTGCTCCATATAGTTGAAGGCAATTTGTATGGACCAATTAGTGTGGTTCTTTGGCTAGTTGCCTAAGATGTGGGCTTAACCAGCAAATGTAACTTGATTTCATTTGACAACTATGAATTAAATGTCAAGGCATGGGATAAACAAAGTAAAAATCTTAACTTTGAAGAAATTCTCAAATAATGTCTACAATGCATCTAAGAACACAATTGACACATCCAAACATGTAAATAAATATAAATAAACATAAAATCAAGGAGGTAGGTGTCAAAAAATCTCATAAAGCTTTTCACCATCGTGATACAATAAAAACATACAATATATAATTATCCTTGGTTACAAAGTATGAAAGCAATATAAAATACTAAAAGCAATAAAAAAACACTAATGTGATATTGGTACATTAGAGGCACCTCATAGTCAAGAGATAATTCTAATGAAGTATGACCATTACTATATTTCTTATTTAGAGTAACATCATTTTTGCTATTACGATGCACATATTTTTATAGATATTCATCCTTTATTTTATATTTATGGTGAATTTAAGAGAAAAAAGTTATGTTTTATTGCATATGCCATAATTATATGGATAATGTTGTGTGAATATCTAGATTATTGTATCCTAAACTTTGCATTACATTGGGCAATAATACCTATCATTAAGTTATGTAATAGGTTACAATATTTTCAAAGTTATGTGTGCACCTTATATTCTCATCCATTCTTGTGCTCGTACAATTGTATGCATGTACCACCTAAAAGTTACCTGTGCATCATCTATATTTTATGCTTGCTCTCTTGCTTGGAGGTAGTACTTAAAGGCAACAAAACTCCCACATTTGAATTCTAAGTATGCATGTATGCCTAAGTCATTAACTTGTGGTCTTTTGTCTATGTGCCTAAATTCCCATGTCCCATCCCCACTCCATTATATCAAAATTTATATTCTACACTAGTTGCAAACATTTGTACTTGACAGCTATTCCACCATAGTCAATAAAATTTTTATTTCCAAAATAGCAAACCTGAGCATATAATAAAGATTATGCACATACAATCACTTTAGCCATCATTTTACGAGA
Organism: Vanilla planifolia; assembly: GCA_023846275.1. Taxonomy (NCBI): domain Eukaryota; kingdom Viridiplantae; phylum Streptophyta; class Magnoliopsida; order Asparagales; family Orchidaceae; genus Vanilla; species Vanilla planifolia. The sequence continues at coordinate 11,927,646 of CM043871.1, read as the reverse complement.
CTAACCAATCTATTGAAACCACTAAGAGAAACATAGAAAGTTTTGAAGCAATCATACATGACTTTTTAATGACAATTGAAAAGAGAATTGAGCAATATATGAACGAAATTTTGATCATTATTGATTATTATTACTTTGATGTCATTAGAAGTTTTGTTATTGTTGATTGAGACTATTCTAGAGGATGATAAAAAAACAAATATAGATGTGAAATAGTTTTGTTGTGCCATGGAATAAAGAGATTCCATGTCCTAACCACTTTGTATATCTTGTGTTTATCAACTTATTGTTTTTAGTGCTTCCCTTCATCATTTGTTCAACTTGTACCACTAAAGGAAGTATTATAAGAAAAATTTTATTATCCCTTACAAAATATACACTGGCTTTTAAAACAAAACATGATAAAAAGTTATCAAAATGGAAATGCTATTTATAATGGTGGAGATTTTCTATCACTATAAAAATAGGCTTTTAAAACAACTGCAACATTGTAATACATGAACTTTAGTAATAATTTTTATTCAATCTTTGTATGATATCTAAGGTTTTATAGGAGTCATTTATAGAAATCATTATAAAATATCAAATTAAAGGTCCTTGGATACCACTATGTTTAGAATCACTATTCCTAAAAATCCTAATCAAGTGCAATGAAAGACAATTTTCTCTTTACCACATTCCTCCTCCATGGCAATCCCTCACCAACCTTTCTCAGATTTCGATGCTATATGTACCAATTTTTTTCATCTTTTTGCTTTTGAATTTTAAGAGATAGAAAAGTGTGACATTCTCAAATTATTAAACTAGGTATAAATTGAATTTGTTTTATAAAGCAAGCCAATTCACTAAAAATTAAAGTATTTTAAAACATAAAAGAAACATATAATTAGATAGAGCTCGTTAAAATAAGTTCAATAATATTTATTTTGTCTTGATTATAGTTTATTTAAAATTATTATGAATTATCAAATTTAATGAGTATAAATAATAATATATTTTTATTAAGTATACATTGAACCTACTTTTGATTTCTTGAAAACAAAAACAAGATTTCTCCTCCCCCTTTCCTATGCATGATGTAACCATAGGGATTCTCTCTTACACGATCACTTAAATTTGCTGAGCATTCTTCTCATCGAAGACGAGAATTGTGTTCATCAATGAAAGCTCAGTGAACTTGAGGAGGATGCAGTTTCTCGTGGTAGGAAGTTTTGATAACTCCAAAAAAATGAAAAATGAAAATCATATTTATTTCTCATAATTTAACTTTGAATATTCTTAAATTGTGGATAGAGCTAAAGTATTTGGCTCTAATTAAACTTCCATTTGGCAATTAGAATTATTAAGAAGAAAAAAATTGACAAAGAAGAACAAGAAGAAGAAGATGGAGGATGAGGAGGAGGAGGGGGAGAAGAAGAAGAACAAGAAGAAGAAGCAAAAGAAAAAAAAGAAGAAGAAAAAGAAGAGGAGGAAGAAGAAAAAGAAGAAAAAGAAGAGGAAGAGGAAGAAGAAGAAGCACTAAATTTTATTAGCAATAGGGTCACGAATGAAAAAGGAAAAGCTATTGAGGAAGACAAATTTAATATGATTTTACGCATATGCATGATGTATTGTTGCATGCTAACTAATAAAACAAATATAATGAGCTATGTATAGTAACTTTGATGTATGTTGCATTGCTATAATAAAAAGCTAGTAGAGTTGTGAAGGGATTAAGTGATTGCTAAGCACGAATTTGTAATTATCATGTATAGAAAATGTGTAATTTAGATATATTATTTGTTAGGAGTTTACGTGCTTTTATTTGATATGTTAGCTACAGTTATCAATATAGTGATATTATGTTTATTTAAATTTGTCACATTTATTTATCTATTGAATTGTGGATTTAGTGTATGTATATGTTTAATAGGTGTGGTTGCTATATTCACCAAATTAAGATTTATGTAATAAATAATATAATTAATTAAACTAAATTATAATATTTTTTATGATTAATAGCTAGTGGACCACCTAATTATACTTGTTTTTGAGATGGGGCTAGTGGCTAGGGCACAACGAAGTTGATAACTTCAATAGTGAAAGTGGTTAGTGATCAATAGGTTACATAATTGATATTTGTCATTGTGATTAGAGCTAATGACTAGTGAGTTACATTGTTGAGTCTTGTAATAAATAATTTATTTAATTAAAATATTGAAAGAAAAAATATAGACGTTCATAAAAATTTAAGATAAACAAATAAAAAATATGATTTTTATTATAATTAAATAAACTAAAAAAATAATACTAACTGATTATCTCGAAAGAAAATTAAAACAACAGCATGACCATCTTTATATGGAAATAGGATCTACTAAATAAGATCACAATAAAAAAATAAAATAATTCACATTTGTATGTGCATGTTATTTATTTAAAATTGAGATAATTTTTTTACATCATATTATACTTATTGAGTTATATAATGCATATTTCTTTATTTATTATTCATCACTTTATTACGTGATAGCTCTGCTTATAGTAGTTTAAATTATATTTTATCTACATATCATTCATAATTATATTTCTCATGCTAATCATGTGTTAGTTGGCTCAACCTATTTATTACTAATATTTCAAGTACAATAAAAGTCACAACATCAGGAAGAACATTAGTGAACACAACTGCTAAATAATTTAAAAATACAAAAGTTTTGAAATAAATAGTCGTGTAAACTATTTTGATATATCATCTGATATGTTTCAAATTTGAATGTAATTATGAAATTAATAGTATGACATCTATGAATATAAACATAAGTTATGGTGATGTTTTTTAATTATCTCAATTGATAGTTGTGGATATACTTGCATAGATATATATTAATGTATGTATATATAAACTATTATGTTGTACAATAAAAAATAAAAAAATATGAGAGGCCCTATTTATTTAAAATCTAAAATTTTAGAGAAAATAATGATTTAAATTAACTTGTATTAGAAATTAAGGTTATTTGTAATGTGACAGCTATGAGTTATCACATTGGGTGCTATCAAAGAGATCAAAGTCCTAAAGACTAGTGTTCAAATTATAAAATACTTGAATAGTTGAAGTTCTAAAGATAAACATGTATAATTTTGGTTATTTGTATATCATGATGATTTGACAATTTGTCTTTTACTTGTTTACATATATATGCGTGATTTCTTAAATAAAGCTGAATACTAAAAATCTCACATATATGTCAGGAGAGAATCAGGAGATGCACATCTCAATGAAGAGGATGTGAGCATCAATAATGAAGACATGCATCCTTAATAACACAAGATAATATTGGAGCAGTTGTTTGATGAACTAGTCAAAATTTGTTTTATCACAATAAAGTGCAACACTGTCTACCAACAAATCCAAGAAAGACAAATTGATAAGTTGGTGCAATAATTCCTTCAATTACATCTTCCATAATTTTCAAATGCTATTGACCTTATATAGGTAAAGGTTTGGCTAGACAATATATAAACATTAATTGATAGCATGTTTTGTCCTACAAGTAAAAGAGTTTCTTTGGTCACTCTTGTAATGAAAGGTGTGATAAAAGACTAATGACTTGGCTATACAAAATTAAAATTTGAAGCTAAATCCATCTTAGAAATTTTATGTTAAGATTTTTGTAAAGCTTTCAATGAATGATATATCTCTTAATAAAGAAAGGAATATGATATTAGTTGAGCTGATTATATCAAGGTAGCTTTGTAATCATAACTTATGAGTGGAAGTATATATCGCTTGCTAAATATGTACAAAAAATGGTGGCCACTGAAGATGACAAATATTACATGTTCAGAAAAAAATTTTGAGATTTTATTAAAAGTAGCATGTCTCCTTTAGAATTTTCTTCTTATATAAAAGCAATGGTAGTAACCCAGTGGGCTAAATAAGATTAGGTTGCTAAGAAAGTGAGAAGAAATTTAGCAAAAAGAAAGGGATCTAATTTTACATCTTGAAGTGAAACAAAATTTTAAAGGCCAATAGCCATAGAATCTTGGTCACAATATTCTGTAACTCTTATTAAATCATGAGTTAGTAAAAAACCACAATGCAAAATTTGTACAAAGTACCACTAAGGAGAATGTCATTAAGAAAAGCTAATTAAATGTTTTAAATATCAGCAAATGAGACATATTACTCTGTATTGTCCATAGGATATTGAAAAAGGAAAAAAAAGTTAGTAGGGCAATGAGAGAATGAGAACCTAATAGTACATTGTAGTGTTCATATGGTATCATGAGAAGACAAACTTTAATGACGCCCTAATAGACTATGTAGCCTTGCATTTATATTATTATTTAATAATAAGCTCTTATATTGCCAAATTATTTCACAAGTATTATTCTATTACAAAATATACTAGTAGTAGTTCCATTTGATTATAGTCCATCTCACTCTTTCATAGTAATTGATTTGATTACAAAACTATCAGCTAAATTACATGTGTTAGAAACCTCTCTTTTTGTAAAACTACTTAAAAGAAAAAAGTTAAAATGGACAAATATATCAAATAAAATATAAAAATAAATAAATAAATCTTTTAAATATCAATTAGTTATCATAAATCTATCAAAATTTGATGTCATACTTGGAATGGATTAGATAGTATTCCATCAAGCCACCATATATATATAATGATTTACTCATACTTGTATGATATAAATCTAACTTTCATATCTATTTGACATTGCTTCTCATTGATTCTCTCATTTAATTGTATCATTTAATTATTCAATATTGTAATGTATGTTCTCAGCTTTCTTCTTTCCTTATTAAACCTATCTTTAGCGATGTCATATAGTTCTTGATCATGATGATACAATGTTCCATTTCATAATGTACAATCATTTTTAGTCAATTTAAGTTCATATTTTATAATAAAATATGATTTGCTTGATCATACTATGCAATGATCTTCCAAAAATAATAAATTCCATAAAAAATTTTGAGCAAATTTTCAATTATACAAATAACTTAGAAGCATTTTCATTTTACAAATTGAGAATGTTATAACACTCTTTTTGTCGATTATCAGTGCTATTAGACACCTCTTTAACTGTGAACCAACTTCATTTGATGTTGGGTATACTCCTTCATCTAATTGTCAATAAACTAATATTTTTTGAGACATGATTTTTTCTTTATTTCTTCATTTTTTTCTTTCTTTTCTTTCACTCCTATTTTCTCCTACCCTTCATATCCTTTCCCATCTTTCTTACGATAATTTTTTTTATCATCTATTCTTTTACTTGCTTTGATTTTTTTTTTCAATTGCATTAATTGAGTGCTAAACTTTAAAGTTTTGCTCTAAATATTCATCATGTGATAAACCTTGCAACTAGAGTATTGACACTTGGTGATTAAACTCAAGTTCTTAATAATGTTATTTTTTGAAATTTTAACATGTTATTTTCTTCAAATTTTATTATTTTCATACATATTATATGTTGATCAAATTGTTTCTATAATTTTTATATAAAAATTATGATTATTATTAGCTTATATTTGTGTATCAAATATACAATCAAGGTAGTATGTTATTTCTTTATATCTCCAACTTGTTGAACATTTGAGATTTAAAGATTAATTAACCCATAATAATATTTGAATTCTCATATTTAAATATTTGAAATGTATGGTCTAAAAGTGTATAATAATCATTTTATATATTATTTATTTTAATATAACTTTTGACACTACTCTATCATCATTTCTTTGATACATCCTTCAATATTTCTTTTACTTATCTTATAAATAAGAGAAATTTTGATTTATTAGATATATCTAACAAATAATAGGAGTTGAACGCATGAAATCATTACTGACTAAGTAAATGTTTTTCATAACAATTTTGGTTATGCATTTGTTGTTAACTTTTAATTATTTACATGATATGTTATTATGTAGGCTTAATTAATGCTTAGCTATTCATTTAATTGTTATGATGGCTTACTTAAAAATGTCGTCAATATAGTCATAATTATAGTTTTTGTCTTCTTTAGATCAATTTTAGTTGAAACTAAATAAAAAAGGGCTAAAATCTTAGATTCAAACAATTTTGATCATTTTAAATGATTTTTTTAATAACTCATTTTAGGCCTATTATCTTTTTTTAATTTAGAGATTTTTTATATTTATGTTATCATATTTTTATACTATACAACAAAAAGTAATGTGACTTGTTGTCCGTGCTTGTTCGGGCACACCCGAATCAACCAATGCCGAGAGCCACGACTTTTTGTCTTCTAAAATTTCAAAATAATTTTATAAATAAACTTATTTTAAATTTTGAATCATCATCTTCTCTTAATTATTAATATTCTTTTAGTACATAATAAAGATAACACCATAAACTATGAACATGGCTGAATATTGTAAAAAATAAAAGAATTTAAGTATTGGTGCATTTTTATAAATTTGTTTATCAGCTTAATAATGTGATATTATTTATTAGCTATCTTTTGTACTCGATAAGATTAACAACAAACGACAAGCCTTAATGTAAAAAAAAAAATAAGAGCAACAAATATTGCTAGTATTTATATAAGATATGGCATGTTGAGCTTAACAATTACTAATATTTTATACAAAACTAATACATGAAGATAATATGATTGATATGATTGACTAGATATAACATGCTTACGGATTGACTTTTAAATATACTATGACAATATGTCAGATAGAGATGATATAAGATGACGAGATTATAAAAAGGCGTGATAAAAATTATGTAAAATATATACCTTTGTATATTGGAAAAATGATAAATATAAAAGATGATAAAAAATAATTAAAAAATTATCATAAAATACATATATAATGATATAAAAAATATGATATATTTATTTGTACCCTATATGAGATAACACATAATGTTTATTTACTCCTTTAACAAATGTTATTACATAGTATTTTCATAAATAATATTATTTTATTATTTCACTTATTTGTTAGTCTATATTGAAATATTATTATAAAGTTCATCTTCTTTCTTATTATGTTGTATCATAAGCACATAAAAAGAAAATGATTAAGTTGATACATAAGCTTTGTGATGTTAAGAGATGCATTCTGAGAGGTTTGTAATATTATATATTATGATATTATATTTGAAATATTATTATGTGCATTATGAAATTAATATGTTTATGTTTTAGGTATTATTATCATTTTATCATAAGAAAATTTTATTTGATTACGATTAATTTTTTTAAAAGAGTTTAAAATAAATTTTATTATCATTTTTGCATAAGTGATGATTTGAGCTCTTTAGTATGCTATTTTATTTTGATTTATCCTAATTATACGTTGTTATTATATTATCATAAGAAAAATATCAAATGATGCTTGAAAATGTATTTAGAAACCTTCACTAATTTCTTATAAGAATATTGGGTATTTTATTAAATCTCACATAAGAGATAGAAGAGAAATAAAAAATATCTCATAAATTGCATAATATTCTTTCTATTCGTAGTCAATGCTTAGATCTCTTGTCCTCATATCAACGAGCTCCTTTAATAATTATTAAGAATATCTTTAATACTCCAAGCTTATAATGGATACTTCTAAACTTGTTAAAATAAGTAGTTAATGCTTTGTTATGTATCACCGTTAAGATCTATAACTTCATTTATCATATAATAATGATCGATTGAATTGTATTCATTTATAATAAAAAATGGGATATCATTTTACAAATTCATAATTAGTCTATGATAACTATTTGTTAATCATTAATTATTTATAACATTAATATAATCAATGATCTCTTGGATATATAGATGGATATCATATTACAAATAATGTGCTATTTTAATTATTATTTATGTAATGAAAGTAATATATTTTTTAAATCTTAATATTCTAAGAGAACGTAAGCTTATACTTGAATGATAATAATATGGTCATAATATTGTAGAAAACGTGGCAGCCTTTCGGTGTACTTGCACGAAATTTGAAGGTCATTTAGAGAATCTATAGTTCGATATTTTATATCTTCTTTTTATTTTTTATTTTTTTTTTTGCTTGTGTTGCAAGTTTTCTTCGTTTTAGTTCGTGCAATTTATCTTTCGTTCACATTACAAGAACTGAAGGTCCATCAATTTCTAAAAATGGTGTATTTAGTATGTGATTATAAATTGTCCACGTCAATTGTTGAAATACCCCTTAATTTGTATGGCATAGGCTGTTGTAAAACTAAATGGTTTGTCAACTTGCCAGAAAATTATCTCAAATAAGATATTCATTGAGAAAAAGAATAATCCGAATTCTTTTAACAAATTCAAATAAAAGAAAGAAGTTAACTTATAAAAATAAATGAGATCCAACTTTGCTGACCGATCAAAAGTTTTTATTTAGGCATTAAATTCTTTTAATTATTATTTGTTTGTTTGAAAATATCCAAGAACTATGTAGAAAATTATACATTGGGGTCTTAATCTTAAATAAATGGCCAGCACCAATGTTTATTGTGAAGTTCTGCAGTTCCTAACTGCTTCTACTACTGTGTTTGAGCTTTGAAATCCTTGAGGAAGCCAAACGTTTGGCTTCTTGCGCTTCTCTTCGTCTTTATGGCGTTGAGATCTGATCCCGAGCAGGGCAAGCCCTCGTTCTTCTCCAGGGTTTTCAAGCAAGATGTGAGGGGTCTTTCGATTGGCCAGTTCTGAGAGGATTTTGTTCGTGCTGTTGTTGGCGGTTTCTGATGTTTGGTTGATTAAACAGTTTGTCTTTGTGGTCTGGTTGATTAGGTTGGAGAGATTGACGCTGATACCACAAGTGAGCCTTTTATCGGTGGGTCTGGCTCGAAGGAGAACTACTCAGTTAGGGCAGCGATTCTGCCGTGAGTATATGATATGAATTTATATGGTTCGTGATTTTTTACCACACTCGAGTATGGTTGTTTAACTAATGAAAGGTTGGAATGTTTAGTGTGTTTGTTTCATCTACGAGATGGATTTTTTGTTGGTTGCTGCTTCCTTGGGGTTATTTAGTGTCATAACCAGAGTCATATATCTTTTATCGTGCAGTGTTTAGTTTGTTGAATCGTAGTGTATTAAGACATAGTTGCATTGAACACTTTATTTTAGTATTCGTAGTGTCCTGATTGTAACATATGATGCATATCATATTGGACAATCGGCTCATTTGGCTGTGTCAGAGCACGGAAGCAGTGTTTTTCCCTTGTTTGGATTGCATTACAAGATGGATCATGATGAGGTTCTCACCAAGATTACTGAAAAAGTGGTCATGAGGTGTGATAGGTTGAAAAACCATTGGTGGATCCATCTACCTTAAGGTAGTTGTCAATTTGAAAGAATCTATCATCCTATATACAAGGTTGATTTAAGGTACGATGATGTTGTTTTGGATTGGACTTGGCTTCCATCATTTGATGTTGGAATGTTTTTTGGTCCATTGCTTCTTTGTAAAGAATTCTTAATCCTTGCCATTGACATTGAAACAAAACAACTTTCATACCAAAATATGTTGGTGTAGTCTTGTTGACCAATTGCTTTGTGGTCTTGAGAAGTTCAAGACTCTAAGATCTCATCAATCTAGATGAATTTTAATTCTATTTCTTGTTCCTCTTTTCCATTTGCTTGTCTTTTTATTCCTTCTTTTTTGTAATTTATGTTTATTTGTTTTGTATTTTAAGGAACATGTTGTGGTGATTTCTTTATTAACCATTTAATATTTTTAAATATTTACTTTCTACATCTAGAATTGTGGTTCATCAAAACATGAATTGAACCTACAAAGCTTTTTTGCTTCTAGGGAAAGCTTCTAGCATGTTTAAGAGTTTTGAGAGTTTCTTGAAGATTAAATTATAGGGTTTACTTGCTTGGCTTGTATAGCTCATCTTTTGCCTTTTTGGTTCAAGGGCATCACATAATTGCTTGTCATATTATTTAGACCTTGGGTTTGAATGTCTTGTATTAGGAAATAGAAGCATGGTGTTCACACAAGAAAATGGTGAATTGTGAAATCATCGACTCAATAATATCAAATAAAAAAATAGAAGTCTTTTAGAGTTTCTTAATTATTTTTATAAACTTGTTTTAGAAAGTTCTATTAAATTTGAAATTAATTGTGTAAAAAGTGCATTAAAGGTAAGCACACAGTCATTTTTAAATGATTCAATTCAAAACCAGATTGTATTTACTATTGGCTAAAAGGTTATGCAAAAACATTAAGATTTGTTTTGCAAAATCGGTTAGGCAAAACCCCATCCAGGTCAAAAGATTTTACAAAAACTTCGTAAAAAAACCATGCACATGTCGGCTCAAATGAGCCTACGATATTGGGCCAAAGGATCTTATAAATTATTGGACCAAAAAATCCTACAACAACTAAAAGTTCAAACAAAAGATCAAAGATAAAGTTTTAATAATGGGACAAAGAATGCAATGCATGAAGCTCAAAATATAAAGTCATGTAACTCACAATATAGTCAAAGGGTACACTATGTTGTCAAATAAATATAGAAGTATGCAATGTAGCTCAATGCTATAAATATGAAGCAAAGGAAAGATGTAGTTTCTTCACTATTGCTATAACTTTCTTTTTTCTATTAGCCAAATGTTAAAGATATTCAAGTGAAAATTTTTTTTAAGATATGTGATTCGTTATGACCATTTTTTTAAGGCTATTTTTAGAGTTTTGAGAAAGTCTTGAATGTTTTTAATCATCTTCAACATCTCTTTGATGACTATAATTATTTTTTTCCAAAAATCAGGTCAAATTAGTCATTTCTCATAGAAAATGAAATGAGAGTATTATATAATCCAAAGATAGTATCACATGATCTCCTTTAGTTTGTACTAAAATATCATATGATCTTCACTAATTTGTATTAATTATACTATTATCTAGGAATATTATTCTATGATCTCTACCAATTTTACTAATTATATTTTATGTTAAATATTAATGTACTTAATTCTTGTTTTTTTTTCATGTTTAATCAGATGGACTAATAGTGCTATACTATAAGGTTATAGTATTGTTCAATTTAGTTAATTTTGCATATTTTCAAGATTTTGTATTCTGATTATCTTGAAAATGTATTGTGAATACAACTTATTTTTTTGTTTTAATAATGCAATTCTTAAATGTAGAAAATATTATTTGAATTCATGTCTTAAGCTAAACCTATATGAGTAGAAGGATGGTTTTAACAGCTTTTATTACTCGCACTAAAAAATTTACCGTCTTAGTGTCAAATTGTTATTGGTTATACAATCTAAAACACATTAAAACGATTCTAAAAATATTCTTCTCCTTGTTTGTTTAAGCTTTATGTTTGGTGCCAATTGCATGCTCATCAAATATCACTAATTAAGCATTTGAGTTGATACTAAGTTTTTTTTAATTGAGTTTATTAAATCATTTTTGAGATGAATAATTTAAAAGACTCAAAAGGAAAATATTAATAAAACAAGAGATTGATTTTGTTGTCATCAAATTAGTGATATATAGACGAAGTATATAACATCTTGCATCAACATGGTTCTAAAGCTCCAACTTTTTACATTTTTGTGATGTTATGCACTGAAGAGCTTGTGACTATTTAATAGATGATTTAGTTTTTTTGTTGGTTATAAGTGCAACTCAATAAGGTGGGTGTTGTTTAACATCAAATTCTAGATGATGTTAATGGTTTGTATCATCAAGTGGTATTTATGGAATCCGAGTGAATCGATTAATTGTAAGAAATTTATAGGGCACTTGAGCTTCCTTTCGAGGTGCTATAGCCACTAAGGGCCAACATGTGGCCTCACTTATATTGAGAAGTTTTGAGTGAGCTTACATTGGGGTGGATCAATCCCATTTCCTACTCCAAACCAAGGACCTAAGTGTTGGGATTTGCTTGATAAATTTTTGTTTAACATCAAATTCTAGGTGATGTTAATGGTTTGTATCATCAAGTGGTATTTATGAAATCCGAGTGAATCGATTAATTTTAAGAAATTCATAGGGCGCTTGAGCTTCCTTTCAAGGTGCTATAGCCACTAAGGGCCAACATGTGGCCTCACTTATCTTGAGAAGTTTTGAGTGAGCTTACATTGGGATGTATTCAATCCAATTTCCTACTCCAAACCAAGGACCCAAGTGTTGGGATTAGCTTGATAAATTTATGTGATGGCTTAACCTTAGGGTTTGGGCTCTATAAGGTTTGATGGACAATTTTCTATGTGATCCAACCATCATGAATGATAAGATGCCCTTGTTACTTATCTTGAAATCGTTTATCTAGAAAGAAAATCTTGGTATTGCCCCACCTTAGCTTTAATGGGATTGGGAGGTTGACAAACAAGTTATTTCCATTGTGACCAAATGTTTGTAAATATCAAGTGAGACTTGTTAGAATGAAAATAATTTGCTAGCCAAGGTGCATTAGATGAATGTAGAAAAGTATCTCCAAAGGTTGGCATCACCCATGAGTACTTAAGGTGGAATAAATAAATTTTTTTGGGAAATGTACCTTTTATTTGACAATCACAAACATCTCTAAGATGAGCTTTCCTTTCTTAAGTAGGGTGTTATGATTGTGCCAGGATGTGAGGTTTAGTTCGATGAGTTGTCTATGTGATTTTGTTGAGGATCCCATTTTTACATTGTCAAGTCGATATTCTCTTGGCTTTATCATAGGTGATGGTTCTATTTGCATATATCTTGCAAGTTTACGAAGGAAAATGAGCTTTATATAAGTGAAAGTTGAGTTTTTTGGAAATAATTTGTTAGGATTTTGTTGTTTTTTATTTTGAAAAAAAAACTTTGAATAAGGCTTAAAAATAGAGTAAGCAAATAGGTTTGATGCATTCTAGCTAACTAATAAGTTGGAACTAAGTTTTAAGATTACCAAAATGAAGAACTTTACTTTCTAAGAATGGAGGGCTTTTTTTTCACATCCTCTTAAAATGGCGACATATTTTTTGACCAAAAAAGGAAGCATCCTCATGGATTTAATATGAGAGCAAGTTGGGCATTTCATGTGCCAGCATGCCTAAAATTGCCTTAAATGGTTGTCTTAGAAAAGAATACTCTTAAAGAGGCCACTTGAAATGTTCAGGATGAGGGCATCATTTGGATGGTAGGAGTCACATAAAGGAGATGTCATGAAAATCCCAATTTGAATGCCATGAGATATGTTCTTTTTTGAAGTTCTTTGTGCTTAAAGTAAATCCACAAGAGGGGAGGGGGGGTAAATTGTGGTAAATAAAATTTTAAGATTTTCTTTCAATTTTCGATTTAAATTAAAACTTAAATCTTTTAAGCAAGAACAAGAAAGAGTAGTAAAATAATACACAAAAGATTTTTAAGGTAGTTCGACTTAAAATTGAGCTTACATCCATCCCCAATCGGTGTTGGAAAAAAAAACCATTAAAATCACTAAATTACAAGCGAGGTTTTTCGTACGGCTCGCTTCAAACCTACTTGGGATTTTACCTATGGCTAATCCTGAACCTACTTGGGTTTTTTTTCGGGCTCAACTCAAACCATGGACTTTTGTACAATTGTCGAGATGCCCTTACCCCAATGAAACAAATACAAAAATTGGCAACAAAGGATAAACTTAAAACAATTTAAACAAGTATGAGTCACACTCAATACAATAAAAATTTCAAAGAAAAACTGAAAAGGGGGAGGAATAGAAATTGAAAATAGTTGAAGCAAAAACCTTCAATTTCGGGTTCCTTCGTGCAATTTTCATTTTGTGATTTTGGAAGCACTATATGCACTTGAAATAGCTCGAAATTATGATTTGAAAGTTTTGAGAACTTAGCAATTGTAACATCTTGAAGTTCTTTATCTTTTCCTATTTATAGAGCTTAAATTTGAGCTCAAAATCCACTCCTAAGGGCTCTAAAATGAATTAGCCGTTTGGGTAACGGATACATAGTAGTTACCTTTCGATTTGGATCCTGAAATGGACGTTTCTGATTGAATCCCGATTTTACCGTTCGGGATCAATCCTGGTCGTTGGATCTAGGCGGCCTTGATCTGGGCCATTAGATCGCGCGTAAGTTGTCCTGCATGTATTAGTACAATGTGTCTAAAAATTACTTAAATTGGAAAGTTACTGTAGTGGTTCCGCATAATCTCCCAAAGCTGTCTCAGGTTCGAAGCTTTGGCTTGTCATTTTACTGTTTATTTGCAGCATTTTACCTTGATTAACCTAAGCCGTCGGATCGCGCCTGCCCTTCCGCCTTCATTAACCTCAGCCGCCCGATCGCTCCTGCCCTTCCTCCGCCTTTGACAATCAGATGGGAATTTAGTCCCATATTGCCCAAATTATGTTACCATTGCTCTCTATAAGGATTCTGGTTCATACGTCTCTCGAGCCATTTGGGGTTGGCTCCCCCTTCGTCGACCAAGGTTTGATCACTTGGTCCTGGTTGACTTTAATTCGCACTGTTCCGTTCAGCTTTCCCTACGGGCTGATTTCGCGCTGTTCTGTTAAGCTTTTCCTGTGGCCTTCGGGCTTTGCTCGCCCCTTTCGAGTCTATCGAACAATTTTTATTTTATATTTTTAAAATCTCTAAAGCCTGGACGGGCCAGCGGTCGGGACGGGTCGACCCGCCCAATCCTATAGTGAAAAATCCTGAGACTAAAATGCTTTTATAGTGTTTTATGAGAATTTTTGTGTCAAAATTTTGAATATAAGTGTACTAAAATAATTTTATATTATGATAGTGTTACAAGTGTCCTAAATGTCTATGAAAAGAAATTTATAAAAAATAATTCTTAAATAATTTTAAAAGATCAAATACCATTGTCTATACTTTTTATCAATAATGTTTGGCCCAAAAGTAAAAATTTAATAACTATTAATTTTATAATATTTTCAAATATTAATACTATTAGTGTGTTATATCATCTCAAAATTTAAACATATCAAATTTAAGAAAAATAAAGAGAAATTTAAGTATAAAAATTTTAGTGCATGTTTTCAATTTTTTTGAAGCTTGCCATGACTCCAAGAGCCTTGAAGACCACTATTTTAGACATTTAAAGTTCATGTCTTGACTTAATTGAATATTAATAATTTCACTTAAAGTAGGCCCATATGAGATATAAACATTTATGTTTGACTTATCAAACACAAGGGTGTAACATTTCTTTGCTCATAGTAGATACTAATTGTAAGGGATGTCTATCCTTCACACTTATTTCAATCATGGTCACAAGACATGTATGTTGGTCATTAATAATGTTAGTTATATAAAAGTTGTGTTCAAAGCAACTCTAGAGAGAGCAAATGTGGTGGTAGAGGTGCTTCTATAATACATACAATGGCATGGGTATAGAAGATTATTATCCTTGTTACCCATTGTTACCTTGTTCTTCTTTCTTTGTTCATCTATTTGGACCAGGTTTGTGCAATGTTCTCTTTGTGGATTTTTTTTACTTTTCTATCAAGCAAATTATGATTTTATGAGTCAAATACATTCTATAATGTTAGATGTTTGCAAGTTTTTTAGGAAGGATGGAAGTAGAAGGATATTTTGATGTTAGAAGTGATTGAGAAATTGAGAATGAACTAGAAAGTTACACATGCACATGCACACACACACACACACACACACATAGAAAGCAAATGCAGATCATGGTGTCAGGAGGGGGAGGAAAAATTGCTTTGTTGGGGATGAGATGGACCATGTTGTTGGGTGACAAAGTCTACACTTTATGATTTATGATTACAATAAAGCCTTGTAGAGAGGTGAGCACAAATTTTTTAATAAGGGGTTAGGTTATATTGTTCTTGGTTGTTGGCTTCAATAGTTATTCAGGATGGCTACACATTATGAGTTGTGATTACAATAAGTCATTGCAAAGAGTTGAGCTCAATTTTTTAGCAAAGGGTTAAGGTGTAGTGTTCTTGGTTGGAGACCATGTATGGCTCCAATAGTTACTTGGGAAGGCAATTGAACCATTTTTGAGATTTAATAGAGGGAAGAAATTGTTATGCTTTGCTTAGGTTCTAAAACCTTTTCTAGATAATTAGGATAATGCTAATGGTGGTAGCTAGAAATCATGAACCAAAAGAATTGTAAAAACTTGAGTTAGTGTCATGTATAGCATGGTACATGATAGATAGAGAAGGGTTCTTAGAGCTTTCCCGATAATTACAATAATGCTAATAATGATGGTGATGTATAAGTGTTCATCTGTAAGAAATATCTCAACATGTGTCTTCCGGCTTAAAATTAAACATCATCATCATAGTTAAACTTTTGTTGTTGTCTTTATTATTCATCCATTGTTTATATGAAGTGTCATATCAAGTAACTTCATTGATGCAAATCATTTTGTTGTAGTTTTGAATATATTAAGTGTAACGACTTGTCGTCATAAGCGCTTAAAAGTATAGGTTTTTCTGGATTCTTTCCTTTTCCTTTTATTTACTGTTAGAAATTTATAATGTAATTACATATATTAGTGTTAACTCAAGATTGAAATTAAATTATTTGGTAATTATTTTGTCAAATTCGAAAAAACTCATACCTTTAAGCGCTTATGTCGATGAGTCATTACAATCGCCTCTCCTTAAGGAATTTCATTCCAAAATTTGAAAATAAATTAGGGTATTGAGCCATCATATGTGTTTGTACTCTTTAGATTGTTTTAATAGCAGTATGATTTTGTCACCACACTCTGACTATAGGAATTATTTTGTTGCTCAATATATTTTCTTTTCGATCCAAAATCATTATTGTTTCTTGTGATATATCATATCGAGTTGAATTCAATTTCTTCTGTATTGTATTTGATTATGTGTTGGATAAGAGATATTTCTATAAAAGAGATACATGAAATACATCATGTATTCAAGAAGTTGTACTAATAAAATAACTTTGTAAGCTATCTGTCCTATCTTTTTTAAAATCTGGAAATGATCAATATATTTGAGTTTTAATTTTTTTATTTTACCAAATCTGAAAACATTTTTCAGTGAGTTGACTTTGATAAACACATGATCACCTGCTTGAAATTCAACATTCTTATGTTTGTTGTCAAAATATTTCTTTTGTTTTTTTTGTGTAGTTTGAACTTTTTCTTTGATTAGTTTCACTTTTTCTGTAGTTATTTTTCTCTACCCTCGAACCAATATAATGGAGATTGACATTTTTTTTAAATAGAGCTTCATAAAGAGCCTTTTTAATAGTAGTTTTATTGGTATTATATGCAAATTTAATTAAAGGTAGATGACTTTCTCAATCTTCTTAAAAATAAAAGATACATAATCACAATAAATCTTCTTAAAATTTAATTGTTTGTTTTATTTGACCATCTTTTTGTGGGTTAAATATTATATTAAATTTTAACTATATTCTAAAAGTTTGATGTGCCTTTTATCAAAAATGAGATGTGAATTTTAGATCTTTGTCATATACAATTTCTTTTGACACAATTTCACAATCTGTTGTAAATACATACGAGCTAACTTTTTAGTTATATATGTCACCTTTATGGCTCAAAACTGCATAGATTTTATCAACTTATCAATTATCATCTGTATATAATCATGTCATGTTGGTGATCTAAATAATTCCATAAAAAATTCTATAGCAATACTTTCTTTTTTTATTCAGGAATATGTAAAGGTTATAATAATCTATTAAATTTTTTTTTGTTTTGCTTTCACTTGTTGACATATTAGACATTTTTTAATCGATTCTATTATATCTCTTTTTAAATTAGACTGTCAATGTCATTGTTTTAGTTTCTGATATATTTTTGTTCCTCTAGGATGAATAGTATATTTAAAATTATGAGTTTTTTTATAGTATTTGTTTCAATTGTTGATCATTAGGAATACATAAATGACCTTGAAGTCTCAAGACATTTTTTTTATCTAAAATAAAGTTAGATGCTTAACAATCTTTGATTTTTTAAATTTATTTTTGACATTTTTTATCTTGAAATTGATCTTTAATAGAATCTATCTAGTCTGATCTGATCGACAATTGATTTAACAACTATGTATTTATCTGCATTTCTTTCTCTAACAACAAATTATTAATTTCAAATGTAATATTTTTTTTATTAATTTGAGCTACAATCAAATTAAGATGCGTTTTTGTGCTAAGGTTTCAACAATCACATTTTTTTTAACTTGAATTGAATTTTAATTTTTTTTGTCTCAAATTTAATTCTTTTTTAGTAAAGATGTATTTTAAACTTTGATGGTTAGTCAACACTTCACATTTCACGCCATATAGATGATGTTTTCATATTTTTAAAACAAACATAATTGTTGTCAGTTTTAGATTGTGAATTGGATAAATTTTTTCATGTGATTTTAATTGCTTTTAAGTATATGTTATCACTTTCTCAAACTACATTAAAACACAATAGCTTTAAGTACTTTTAAGTATATGCTATTACTCTTAAGTAGGTTGAGTTTAATGTATAATAGTTCCTATTTTCCTAGGATTTATAGAATATACTAACTTGTTCTAGAAATACAACTTTAGATAACCAGAATTCACATTAAGCTCAGCACATTTGTATTTTCCTTTCTGTTTTTTTGTGTTGATCGTTTCTATCAGCTTTATTAGTGCATTTATTTCTCCATTTCTCTTATGTAATCCTTTTTTGGTCGTTTCTTTCTCTTTTATCATGGTTTGGATTTAAATTTTTGAAATCAAAATGATTAAATATTTTGAAGTGATTCTTTCTCTACTATCATGCTCATATATCATGACTTTTTTGGGCACAATATGTGCAACCAACAATAACTAATACAATTTAGACTTGCTTATCATTAATTTCTTTAAATGCGTGTTCAGCAATTCTTTAAAAAAAATTATCTTATGTCTCAGATGACTTGTTTGAGCATCGTGTTTGCAAGCAACTACCATGAATTCAATTGAGATACACTTATTGTTCACTCCATAAATGCCTCTAAAATACTTCTACCAACAAATTATTCCATTTAGTGAGTTTTTCCCGCATGCTTTGACTCATAGCAAGCCATGACTTGATGTTGACTTGTACCTACCAATTTTATACTGTAAAAGTTAAATTTGGCATCTAAAAACTTGATGGCAAAGCTTTCTTTTTAGAATATACCAGGTTGTATCGTTCAGTGTTAGGATATGGGGTCACAACTCGACATGGCAACAAAACAATCTACAAAAACAAGACACTAACATTGAATGATGTTTTCGATAAAGATATGAAACATATTAAAGATGGTTCACTCAATCTAAATAAAAAATAAATGGAAAGCTATACTTATGTTCTTGTCTTCAATGAATTAGTTTGGCATCATAGTAGTTGTATTGGCATATTTGTTAACACCCCTCAAGTCTGATTTATAAGATTTGTGACACTCTTCTTCAATAGGAGTGATCAATATCATTGGAAGTATCATCACTTATGTGTTTGAATTTTTTTTCCAAATTTTTAACAATCAGATAATCATATTTCATGACGTTAAATTTATGAACACCTTAAAATTTGTAAAATGAAATGATAATTATAATATAAAATTAATTATATGGATGAAGGAAAACTTGTGGGCTTTCAATTATGTGGGAAAAACTAGGTGCCAGGAGGGATGAAATTCTTGAGAAGAGTAAGTACATATGTCATTGAACCAAAAACCTATCTAATTCTCCTGATTAGGATCAATGAAGTTTTCACACTATAATCAGCATACATACAATTGTACCATTGTTTCATGTACAAGTCTTCAAGAATTTTCTGGCAATTTCAGCGAAGTAAACCTTTTATGTAAAGTGTTTAGCCTTGTTTGCCAAGTGTCCAATTATGTTCAAAAGGTCCCTAATCATGTCCAGAAGGTTTATAGCCACATCTGCAAGGTCTTCATAATTATTTATTTTATTTTTTTATTTGCACATCATCATGGTGTATCCAACATATTGTCCTTCCGTATCCATATCTAGACGCCTGTGACATTGGAACGACCAGGTGTGGAAATGTCTATGCTTGCTAGATGGTTTCATAATATTTGGAGGTGCAGTTCTACTTTTAAATCCATGCTGCTACTTTGCTGCTATTTTATTTCTATTATTTTGTTTGTGTGTTTGTTTTTATTTTGTTGACTAACCTTTCTTTTTGGGTGTTTTCCTAAATGGTTGATGTTATGTTACCCCCTTCTTTCTTATATTAATTAGAAATTAGCAATGCATATGCAAGTGAACATTTTATTGGATTTTCTCTCAACCCCAATGGTTTTTAGTACTAAAAATGTGGCTGAAATTATGCTCTTTGGTTCCATATGATGAGTTTTTGGTGTTGCAAAAGTTGTGCTACTATTTACTGCGTCTTCTTTGCAGACATTTTGTTTCCATTACAAAGTTTATGGCTCCTTCTATTCCTTTGAACTTTATTAACTAGGTGAAAATTTAGGTTCTTATTCCCAGCTCTTGGAGGACTTCTTTACGGTTATGATATTGGTGCAACATCTGGTGCTACAATCTCTGTGGAGGTACGCTGATAAAGGTTGCTAATTCACTATGCTTGTTCCATTGAAAATATCTTTCTTTTTTGTATTTTCTTGTTGCAGAACTTCTTTTATACTTTTGGGTTGAGGTTAAATAAATTGCCAATGTTATATCATCATTCATGTTTTCCGTTTATTGTCTACTATATATATATATATATATATATATATATATATATATATATATATATATAAGGTTGTCTTTGATAGGCTGTGAAACATTGGTGTGGCCTCTCTGATGCTTTTAGCACATATGTGTCAACCTGGTATTTATTTAAGACAGCCTTATGCCATATGACTAATTAATTATAATCTTATCCATTTTTTCTTGTTGGTACATTGGCTTTTCTCATCTTTACTTTTTCTTCAGTGCAATATCTTTATGACTTATTAAAGGGTATAATCATGCTTTAAATTCAGTGACAAACATTTACTGACCCCAAATAACTTATAGAACTTTTTTTAACCTCATTCATAAATGGGAAAGCTTGAGTCATGCATATTCTAAAATTGACGGATGATAATGAAAATTTTTAGAGTATTATGGTGAAAACTTTTATGGAGGACTGAAACCTCTGTCCATGCACTTGACTTCTTTTACATTACCTTGGCTAGTTCATCAATTGGAATTGATTACCTGCTGCCAACAAAACCGGTCTTACATTTAATCTAAAATGGAAATCTAATCGGCTAATTTTGAGGGTTTTTTTACATGAATCATAGAATCTTTAAAATATTAATTGGCATAGAAGAACAGCCTTTATGACTGCTTATATTAGTTATGCTTGTTATCATATATCTATCCTATGGCTTGATTTAGATTATGATCCCCTTGAAAAATTATTTTAATTGGAATGATACGTTTGTCTGTCTTAATGACATAATGTAACCTTTCTAAAAGAATGTGATAAAACTATCGCAATGGCATGATGCAACCTTTATAGAAAGAGTATACTAAAACCATCTATCAAAAATATTGGATGGATTTATCTATTAATGGGATAGGTTAGAAAGGCAATTTGGCCCTTTATGAATTTTGATGGCCAAAGTTTGTAGTCATTCATCGCTTTATATCTTTCTATACCCCCCTCTCTTAATTTTTTTAGTTTTTTCAAAATTAATGTCCCTAAATTATCCACCAGTTACTGTGGGTGCTGTACCCCCTCAATTTTTTTAGTTTTTTCAAAATAAATGTCCCTAAAGTATCCACCAGTGACTGTGGGTGCTATATTATAGTGTTCACTATCATGTTCACTCAGGTTGTCCAATGGAAATGCTAAGAGTATTGACATTGACCTCAAGTATATAACTAAAATGCACGAGTCCTAATTCCATAACTCCTGCAGGAAATACTAAAACATCAGAGGTAACACCCAATATTGAATGGAAATAGAAAATGAATCATGCGTGCTATGTTTATTTTATAAAGTTATGATTTTTAATACTCTAGGATGTTTCTTGAAAAGTGTAATTTATCGATGAATATGCGAGCATACAAATATTTTCATTATTATGCATGCAATAATATTTGTTTTAATCCACGTGGGATAGATGAGAACATATATTACCATCAAAATAGTGGCACACACTTGTTAACTGTGAGATTTAGTATTGGGGACAAAAATCTGCTTGCTTATATGTATCTAACCTGATATAGCTCCTCTTTTAGTGTAAAATCCCTCATAACATTGTATCAGAATTTTCAACTCCTATAGGCATTGAGGTTTTGTAGTGGTTAAGCAAGATGAATGGAACTGTGGTTCCCATTACCTATATTTGTGATTGAGTGGCAATTGATGTATTGAAAACAATTTAACATGGCATGTGAACTTATCTTTTTTAAAGTTTGCTGGATTTCAGACCACCAATAACGGAGATCCACCATTGGTTCCAGGCCAGTTTCTGCAATAAGGATGGATGGAAGACAGTGGCGAAATATTAAGGTGTACATACAAGAATCACTATTAGCATAAGATAGATGGAGTCCCTTGTTGCATAAAGCTTCGTTTTGTAGCTTTCACAAGTCACGGGCCTCCAATGGCTTTGAATCGAACTCATGTAGTGCCTTGTCACGCAATGTTATGTCTATGTTACCTGCCATTCATCTCATTGCTTTACTCTCTGATCTGGATTGGCAATGCTAGGTTCAAGTCCCTAGCCTAACACTGTACTAGTGCTAACATCCAATTTAATTCTCCTTGAATGCAATGCTTTCATTCTTCTACTCTTTTTAATCTGATTTGCATTATTGTTTGAGCTTCTTTAGTCATGAGAGCGTCCTAACTCCTTGCATTGGCCAGACTGGTTTTGTTTAGCAATGCAACTTCCGCAAGGCCTATTTGTCTGTTGTACCTAAGGTTTTAATTGCAGGACAGGTTTCTCTGGAAACTAGGAGTGCATGTACTTTTCAATGGTAATCAGTAGTCCTAAAGAACTATTTGGTTCTGTTCCAAAATGAAAAATCATGTCTTCAATCTTATCCTTGTTTTAAGAGGCATGAATAAGGGGAAATTCAGTCTCTTTGATTATATGTGTTGGCCATACTAATTCATGACTGCCATATATCATTGTCAAAGAATTATGGGGGAAAAATAAGATCTCATGAGCCGAAAACTGTGATTCTGCTTGCTCATGTTTCAAATGAGTAGATTTGATGCTGAACCAGTAATACTTTTCCTTTCTGCAGTCAGCTTCCTTGAGTGGAACAACGTGGTATGATTTAAATTCTCTAGAAATTGGACTTGTGGTGAGTTGCTATTATGTGTACTGCTAACCATATTTTCTACAAAATGTTTTTCATGTACTCTATTCATGCACCTATGTGTTACAGGTCAGTGGTTCTTTATATGGGGCATTGATCGGATCTGCCTTGGCCTTCACGGTAGCTGATTTCTTAGGTTTGTCTGGCTTATATTGGTAATCTAGTTGGTATCTTGATTTATAAAAATTTCAATCTAATTGTTTTTATTAATAAAGGGAGGCGAAGAGAACTCATATTTTCCTCTGTACTATATCTTTTTGGAGGTTTACTGACAGCACTAGCTCCCAACTTTATCATTATGGTGGTTGGGCGCTTGTTATTTGGCACTGGAATTGGACTGGTAATGGTTATCAAATTTCTTGTCTGCCTCTTTATGATGCTGTCTTTTTTGAAGTTGTCTTTTTTGAAGTTGTCTTTTTGGTTTCTACTTTATGTGCTTTGATAATTTCTCCAATAAGCGCAAGAAGTTAGAATGGAAAAAAGTGCATGAGAAATTCTCTTATGGACCATGGGTGTAAATGATATCGCAAGGTTTTAGATGCCACATTTCTTTCAAATAGCACATTGTTCTTGCTGGAAGCAATATTATAACTCAATATGGACTTTTTGAAGGTACAATAAAGGGTGATAAAGAGAAAGTTACTCTCATTAACAATGCTAGTTTTTTCTAAGTCTGCTGGCATGTTTTTACTTGATCTTTCTATTTCCCTAGTGACAAAATGTACTTATGGTTTATGTTTGACATGACTGAATCACTTTTATGAATCTCTTTCAACTTATTTTCAAGAAGAACTACTCCAATCTTTTTAATTTGGCACTCTTTCAAGATATAATTTCCTTTGCTCGTTCATCTGGTCACTTGCTTTGCTTTCTTGCTATTCATGAAATTTCAGTTCTTTTTGGAATACTACATAAATCATTTCAATGTTTATGAAAATTGCTATGGGGGTCTCATGTCAAGATATTTTCCTGCTATTTGTTTCCTTCCATGATACCCTCTTTTGAGTACAAATTGTATAATAATAGTTGCTCACCTTATAGAAGGAATCAATGGCCGCCAAAGATTGTTGCTTGGCAGCACTAACCATATAATGAGATGTTTTGATTCGGGAACTTCAATACATTGTTGATCATCGTGACTTAATCTTAGTGGATACATTATGCTTGACATGACATGAGCAACAAATTTGTTCAAAAGTATCATAATAGTCTTTTAATAGCTTGGCTACATCAATCCAATACAAGAACCTTACTTTGTTAACGTAAACAGCTAGTTGAAGTCGTACTTATCTATGCAGCTTGACTACAGATTATCTAGGCAATATCTTGTACCATGAATAATTTGTTCTAAAGTTTAAGAAAAGTTTATCATTAGCCCAACACAATGAAAATCAATTTTTTCTTGGCCAATAAAATGCATAACCATAACTTCTATTAATGGATATAAATTTTCATTAACATTTTAAAGCCAACATTTGGCATGACAAGATATGATCTACTATGCCTCCTTATAGGTATAGTAATTATAAATGCAACTTGGCTAAGAAACTAGTCTTTTGCATTGTGAGGATATTACTAATGTGGTGATCCAATTGGCATAAAGTTATCATTAGCTTCATTAGGCTATTAAGATGGTCTGAAGGTCATCAAGTTAATGAGATCTAGGTATAGAACTTAATAATGTAAATCTAAAAAACATGTCAAGACTTGACCATTATTACATGAATGATTAGTTTTTTGAGGTTATGCCAAATATGTGTTTTGATTTGTGATGGCTTGGTTATATTCACTAATAATTTGAGTCTTCTTTTGTTCTCAAATCTTTTATTCAATTTATGTGGATATCAGAAAGTTGTTGATACATCGATTTAGTTGATGAGGAATGCATAGGACCCTATTGTAAAAGCTCGAAATATGGTGTGCCTTGGATGCTAGCTTGTTTATAATGATCTTATTATCAATAAGGTTGTATTTCCACTTCTAATTTGAACTTCCAATTTTTTGCTTCATAGTATAAAGAGCATGTCCCAATACTTTGTTTTTGTCCTATCCTTTTAAGAGTTTCCTATTTTGTTGGGATCCCATTAACTATTAACTGTAAGAAAATGATGTTAGAGATAGAGTTTTAGCCTCTCTAAGTACAAGAAGAGGCAAAAACTCAAAGAAGTGTTCTCATATTTCATGGTTTTGTTGCATTACAATGAATGGACCTAAGTCAATTGAGGGTGCTCAAATGATAGTCGAGAAGCTTATAGTCTTAGAGGCTAGCATGTCAAAGGTTGATGACCCAGTGATGCTGACTTTGATTGTAGCTTTTGGTGTTGAAGAGCTTAGAGGAAAGGATAAGGTGAAAAGTTTTGTTTTCTCTTAGTCTAAGCTCAAACATAATGGAATAATATAAGGATTTACCTCTTATTTTTTCAATGTAGTTTAGGGTATGATGTGATGTGATAAAGGGATAAGCTATTTGCAATTGACCCCACCCACCCCAACCCAAAATTTTACCAGCATAAATCATAGGGGATGTGCAACATCTATTCTTGGAGATGTATGAATCAAAGAATGTGGTCATTCAACTTTTTATGTCTTAGGTTGAAGATCAAGCAATGAGAAGCTCTGAGTTTATGTTAGTCTAGGGCTTCATAAACATGACTGAGGATGAAGTTTAATTGTTGTGACTTTAAGTTGTTGAACAAGTCATCTTGTCGATTTGCTATTGTAAGCTTTGGAATGTTCTGGCATACCAAAAGGTGTAGACGAGCTTATGTGCATGTTCTTTAAAAGAAACTTTATTAACTAGAATGCTTTAGCACATCCTACTAGGCTTGTACAACATTGGGGCAATCAAGGCAATGCTCGATAGGCCTAAGCTAAGGAGCGATAGGGAAAGGAGAATCGAGTCACTAGCATCGTTTGAAATCAATGTAAATGGGTGTTTTTCTTCTTTTTTAATCAATCCTTGTCTTACAATTATTAGTTAGGGCAATTAAATATTGTGTTAATGCATATGGACTTGTATTTCTTCTTTTGCTTGTATTTCAAGGATTAAAAAAAAATTATGCAGTTTATATCATTCTTGCACGTTAGCCTTGACATACAAACCTTGGAGAGGTCTCAAAATCTTGTTTTTTGAAACCATATTTCTTTAAGCACTTTAAGTCATGGTCATAGGTATGTACCCTGATGTATCAACATCTTTCTTAGAGTTTTAGACTTGAATTTGTCAAAGGATGTCTTGAATTCTAAGTTTTATGAGATTCTTTTCTCACTTATTTGGACTTCTATTAGTCAAAAGATTATTTGCATTAACAGCCGATTCATAATATGGTGTTTAAATGTTAGAAAAATTATTTAGTATCTATCATCTTGTGCGTAGGCCTTGATATGCAAACATTGGCGAGGTCTCAAAATCTTTCTTTTTGAGGTCAAATTTCATTAAGCGCTTTAAGCCATGGTTTACCCTGATTTATCAACATATTTCTTGGAGGTTTAGACTTGAATTGTTGTGTCTTGACTTCTAATTTTTATAAACCCTTTTCTCACTTATTTGGAATCTTATCTGTCAAAACATTATTTGCATTAATAGTTGTTTTGTAATATGGTGTTTTGATCTTAGCCATTGATGCATCCAGCAGATTGACTTTTGCCCTTCTGTCTTGGTCGAACTTAGTAGAAGAATTTTCAGAATAGCAAGATTTCTGGTGATGATAGTCTGATAGAATAGCAAAGAGATTAGTAGAATTTGGTAGACTTGATGGCAAAGAGATTAGTAGAAGAACCTTCAGAATAGCAAGACTTCTGGTGATGATAGGTCTGATAGAAAAAGCGCCATCTCGAAAAAAATGCAAGGGTCATGTTGAGGCCTCAAGTAATCCTGTTGACCACTGTCAACCGAAGGCATGGATGAAATCTATTTGAGAGAAGCATCAGCTTCATTTATCAAATTTTTTCACACCTTACAATTAAAGACGCAATGTTGATTTGCCATAGCCAAGGAATTTTACAGTTTTGGCTCAAGTCTACAATTGTGTGACACTTCTATTCTTTTTTCCAAGAAGCATGGCAGGTAGGGAAATGTGAAAAATATAACCTAGATGTTGATTTGATAATGACTGTAATGGTGATGAATGACTGATAAGGAGTTTTAATCAGAAATTACCGTTAGTATGGTGACTTTTTATGTGTTGTCATATTGTTGTCCGCATATTTGTTTCAAAGTGCATTATTCTAATAAATTGTTGGTGCTACATGGTATACGGAACCAATCACATGTGAAGCATCGTAGGATATGTATTTTTCTTATAGTCTCTGCTATTTAACTTTATTCTCTTATTAGATATCTTTGTTTGTGCAAGATATTCATGAAGGTGAGTCTTTCATTTTAGGCGATGCATGCTGCGCCAATGTATATTGCTGAGACTTCTCCAAGTAAAATACGTGGTACATTAATATCTTTGAAGGAGGTTTTTATAGTTATTGGCATGCTTGTAAGTGATGAATCTTATACTGTTGTATTACATTCTAATCCATGATTGTAAAGCTCACGAACCTTTTATTTCACCCAGTTTGGTTACATATCCAGCAATCTTTATGTTGATTTTGTGGGTGGATGGCGGTACATGTATGCAACTGGCACTACCTTTTGTCTAGTTATGGGCATTGGAATGTGGTGGTTACCACCATCACCTCGTTGGTTGCTTTTATGCGCCAAACAGGGGAGAGAAAGTATTTCAGATGTAAGAGAAACTGCTATTACTTGCTTGTGCCGTCTACGTGGTCTAGCTGTTAGGGATGAAGCTGCAGAGCAAATAGATGCTATTCTTCTTGAGCTTTCTGTTGATGATCAAGATAGGAAAGTGACATTTTTGGAAATATTCCAAGGAAAATGTCTCAAAGCACTTATTATTGGTGTAGGATTGCTATTTTTCCAGCAGGTACTTATGCTGTTTTACTGCTATTTGTTTACCTTCTGTTCGATTCAACATATTTTGAAAGATCATTTACTATATAAGCTTATTGTTTGACACTGATGTTAGGTTACTGGGCAACCAAGTGTTTTGTATTATGCTGCAACGATCCTGCAGGTATTCTTGAACTTCACTATTTTAGTAGGAGTATAGGTTGATAGTTTGCAGATGTTGCTAAGTTAATATTTCGATTTCATGCGGACAGAGTGCCGGGTTTTCCGCAGCCTCGGATGCCACCCGTGTCTCTATTATTCTAGGTGCACTTAAGGTATACTTCCCTCTGTAGATTTTTTTTACCATTAGCAGTTGAGACTTGTAATTATGTTGCTGAAATACTTCTAAAAGAATTATTTACTTAATTTTTGTTGTCGTCCAAGGAGTTTGATTGTTTTAAAGGCCCCATTTCTAAATGACTTCTCTGATGTTTCAACTTACAATAATTCAGATCACTAAATTGTCCATATTGCCAAACCATAGTCTAGAAGTCTACTTGTTAATAAGTTCACTATTTGGGGCATTTTAGCATTTTCCTTCCCATGTACATAGCTTTATGTAATTTGTTTATTGTAACCAGTGGCATGATTGTCCACTTTCTGAAATTGCGAAATAGATTAGATGCGACAACAGCCAAAGTAGTAGCATGATGAGATTAACTGCATAAAAAACACCAAACTTTGCATAAATAGGCAAAGTTCATGAGAGAAGAGGATATTTTATTGATAAAAAGGTCTACAATAGTGTTATACAAAATATTGAGTAAAGAATTCTCTTTTCTAAATCTCAAAAATCTCAATATACATTCAAATTCTTATTATAATTGAAGTTTTCTAAAAATCTCAATATACATTCAAATTTTTATTATAATTGAAGTTTTCTAAATATCTCTCTAATCAAGAAGTTTCACTAAAGAATATGGGAGATTTGCATAAATTAACTCACAAAATATCTCAACTTTTGGAATGAAAAAGATCAACAGAATGTATCAATGACATGCCCAAGAAGCTCTAAATACCAAGGCCTCCACTTTGCCTCTAAAAGATCATGATCTTCATGGCGGGTTATGATTTTCGTAGCTACTAACAACTATCTTGAAGAGATTCTTTGGATCTTTTTCATAGGACACTTCTAGATATCTTTGTTTGCTATAGATTATGATGGGTTTTCTCTTTGAATGATAACCATTTAAATAGCTAACAAATGGCTTGAAGTAGTAACTCAAAGCATGTTAAATTTCAAGATATTGTTAAAGATCTATCCAATATGTTTTATCAAATTAATGTATATTTACATGTTCAATTTGTTGTAACTAAAAATCAGAATATCCAAATATAAAATTTATTATATATAACGTATTAAATATTAAATCTAAAATTTTGCTATTGAGACTTGTCTCAACATTATGCTTATACTAGATATATGTATCTACACTAAGCCTTTCAAAATGATATTTTTTTTGTCATTAAAATTTGAAAAGTATGAAAACTTAGTAACAATTATATATGGGTCAAATTTAATGATTCAACAGTTTCTTTTTTAGCAATGAAGCTATAAAATTTTTTTGATGCACAATAATGCATAGCCTTTGTATTTGCATATGGCTGAATCATAACTGACCCCTTTTTTCCCTTTTTGATGAATGATTCTGATTTGCTGTTGCTCTTGTTACATATGTTTCATGTGTTGATTTTTGGTGGTCCTGATTAGTACTTTTTGCTGCTTGATTAAGAAATGTTGAATAAAGCTGGAAAAGATGGGTTTCTTTCTTACGTATGGATAAGAACATGTGTTTACATCTATCAGGAACTTGCATTTATCATTGTTGGCTAAATAATTAACTGGTGGATGTTTAAGTGTAGTTCCTAGATGTGTGGTTTGTTAGCATGTACACAGGTTGGCAGGCAAATCATTATTTGATCACTTAAATATGTTTTAAGTTTCTGGCTCATCATTTTGTGTCCATAAAACACAAAAAAATTATTAAAATAAAAAGTATTAAATTATGACCTTTTTCTGCTTTTAAATATGGTGAACACGCTATTCCTAAGAAACCCCTTGAGAGCTTCTTTTGAGTCAAGTGGAATCCTAGTTTGTGAAAAACCTTCTAAGGCATGCTTTGCTTGGTTGTTTATAGGCTCTCAAGTAAACATTGTTTTTTTTGCCTGTTTTTAGTTTAAAGAAGAGTTAATTGGAAAAATCATCCCCAAATGGCTTACATTTATTTGTTTTATTCTTTTAGAGGGCATGTAATGAACTTGTTCTGCATCCTTCACAGTGGCTAATGTGTTTACTCTTTGATGTCATAGCTTGTTACAACGGGAGTTGCTGTTCTGGTGGTTGATCGGCTAGGTCGGAGACCCTTACTAATTGGAGGTGTTTGTGGAATTGTAAGTTTTTTTTTTCCTCTATTAAATTCTATTAGAATTGATGAAGACGGTCTATGAAACAAGTGGAAAGTTATTGATTTGAGTTATCATGCTGCTCTAAGCCACTTTTGACTGGAGATTTTAATCAATCACCTAAATTGATTTGTGTGCTATTTTTATTCTATGACGTTCCTTTTCACCGCCCAAAAGTGTATCCAGGTATCTTACATTTCAATCATCCTGTTAGTTGTATAAATTTTATTTTAATTTTTTGGCATTCTAGAAAATAATTTTATACCATGCAAGTTATTTATTGATCTCGTATAAATCTTATTACTGGTCGTCAATAGATTATCCATTGCTATAAATGCCATATATGTAGATTGCCAATGTTATCTTCTGGATTGTGCAAATTCAATGAGCTCCAAGTTTGAAAAATACAAAGCTAACTCCAAGTTTTTTTTAGTAAACGTTATAGAAAAAGAAGTGTGAATCACCGTAGGAATTTGATTTATTAAATGTCTATAAAAATCAAGACATTACCATATAACAAGAAGTTGGGTTAGGTTTTGCGATTTCCACATCACAAGAGGCTGTATATTTAATTTAATTTGCAAAACAAAATAGATATTGCTGGAACTAAAATTTACCAGAGCAAAGTTGATTCGTAGCTAATCCTTTGTCATTTACATTCTACTAATTATATTTTTGTTTACTTATCCACCTTCAATTGCTATTGTGTTTATATATGGTAAAACACATCATCATTTCTTATTGTTGCCTAATTTTCTTCCTGCCATGTAGACCTGAACAGCCCGTCTTTTACCTGCAACTTTGTTGTACACTAAACGATTATTTGAACTCCTAGTGCAGAAGTTTAATTCCTTGAGAGACATGTTCCGTGGCTACAGATTTTGTACAATGATCAATTTAAATATTTGGGAAATCATCTTTGTCCATTTTCAAAATGATTTGGATGTTTTATGGCAAAGTTCTTAAAGCTTGTCTTATGTTTGACTTTATTGTTAATTTTGTTATGATTCTGCAGGTAGTTTCATTGTTCGTTTTGTCATCATATTACATGGTATTAAAGGATTTACCAATGCTTGCAGTTATTGCACTGCTGTTATACGTAGGATGTTATCAGGTACATATTCCTTTATTCACTTGTTTTTATTTGTCTATGTTTGGTTTTTGTTAAAAGAAATGAGTGATAGATAGAATCAGACAAATATCTAAATGAAAATTAAATTTGCTTTTTTCTATGTTTGGTTGATTGAATTTATGGTTAATTTGATTTTAATATGAAATATGTTTGGATATAACCAATTTAGGTTACATTTTAGTCATTGATGGTACCAATTGGCACATAGCATGGGATGACAAATTCAATGAAAAGAAAATGTGGAAAATTAAAGGCACAATAGGTTTTCTAGGTTATTCAGCCCAGTACTAATGCCTGCCACCACCACAGCAACTGGTCAGCTTTTCCTCACATCTGTCTTGAAAGATGTATAGAACCTTCACCACACTGACCACTAGAGGATGCCTTTGTCAATTTTCCAAATAGCAATATAGATTATAGACGAGATCTACACAAACCTAAAGGAAGCCAGCACTTTAAAGAAGTATAAAAATACAATAATAAGAAAGATATTGCAATAACTTGATCAATAAGAGGCTGCTTAATGTAAGACAAAAAGGAGAATGTGTTGATATTTATGAGAATCTTTTTAAGCTTTAATTTTAATGGCAAT
Source organism: Vanilla planifolia (assembly GCA_023846275.1). NCBI lineage: Eukaryota > Viridiplantae > Streptophyta > Magnoliopsida > Asparagales > Orchidaceae > Vanilla > Vanilla planifolia. The sequence goes on along the minus strand of CM043871.1, from coordinate 11,895,279 downwards.
CTCCTAAGTTAAAGCTCAAAGGCGAAGGATCTCATTCTCAAGCAACTGTAGTAATAAATGTTTGATTGATTTCAACTCATTAAATTGAACCAGTACCAATGGCAATTGCACAAAACAGTTCATTCTATTAACACAATCGCAAAGAAAATTGGAATGTGTTGCTACGGTTTGATCTTAAGCTTGAGCCACATAATCGGAACGACCTTAGATTTCCTCCTAGAAATCACCTTATTATTGCCATGATTTGATTATTTCACCATCCAATTAAAAGATAGTGCTTCGTTTCATTCCTACTTACTGATATATGTTGGCATGCCTCTTAAATTACTTCTATAAGTTGTCGTCCAGGCTCAATCAAACTTAAGCCTGACTTGTTTCGATATCTTCCTATTTGCAATCATTTGTTAGCAAAATTTACAGCTATGGTGTTTCTGGCAGCCAATGTGCTTTGTTCATCAATGCATTTCAATTGCTTCTCTTGTAGTTGTCTTTTGGTCCAATTGGTTGGCTGATGATCTCAGAGATTTTCCCTTTAAAACTAAGAGGACGTGGATTGAGCATAGCAGTCCTCGTAAACTTTGCAACGAATGCGCTGGTGACGCTTTCTTTTTCCCCGTTACAGGTATTTTTCCATGTAATTATTTTCCTTACATTTCCACCAATGTTAAATCAAGCATGATCGACTGACGCTATCAACATAGTATTATATACATTATTATTACTTAATGTATTTTTGTTGCATTTTTTTTTTATAACGTTTTATATAACTTCAAAGCAATTGAAGAGTGAATTGCATGCATCCATGTGTTTGATTCATGGCATAGCCCTTTAAACTCATTGATTCACTTAATTTGGCGTCAAAACAATTGTTGCAGGAATTGGTGGGTACAGGAGTTCTGTTTGCTGGTTTTGGAGTGATGGCGCTGATCTCACTTCTCTTCATAATATTCTGCATACCTGAAACAAAGGGGCTTTCTCTGGAAGAGATAGAAGCTAAGATCTTGTAAATGGCATCAAAATGGTTAAAAGTCACGCAATAGCACTATTTGAAATCATAATTGGTTAAGAAACTTGATTTTATTTCTGAAAAGCAATCATTGTTTATGTGTATAGCTGATACACAATGATTTGTAAAAGTTATATTTTATAATCATCATATTTATAGAATTTTTGTATTATACTGAAATTAGCAAATTGGCAAAACTGTTGCTACATCTTTCGAGTTCTTTTTTGACCTTTGTTTTTAAGTTGGGTAAAAATGGAAGATTTGAAAAGGAGTTAAAAAAAAAAATTGTACTGGGTTAGGATTTCTTGAAAATAAAAACAAGGTGGATAAATGTGCCTAAACAAATCAGAACGCATCTCGCATTTGAAAAAACAATATGCATGTTTAAAGTACACCTGTAACTTAGAAACAGACTTACTTTATGGTGTTTGCAAGGAAAGTTTCAATTCCACTTGAAATTTTTTGAACTCTATCATCATGAATTTTTTGTTATTTATATATATTTTTTGCTTTTTATTAAAATCTAATCTTTTACATCTTTTTTGGAGTGTTAAAATAAACAAAATTGGTGACGACAGTTGAAAAAGTGAATCAGAACTTATGAGGTCATTGAATATTATCATGTTTAAAATCAACTTTAAATAAATCCATTTTTAGAAACTTTTGAGAGAAAATATGCACACTAGAAGAGAGTATCAACAGATTTTGAAGCTCATGATGTGATAAGCAAACTGAAGGAAAACCACTCTACAAGTTCGACCTAGCAAACCATTGGGTTAAAAGTAAGAAGGCAGGCACATAGGAGAGCTCTTTTCTTATTCACAAAGCATTAAATAAACGTAGAAGTAAAACCAAAGGGAAACCAATCTCACACATTTCAAGCAAAGCATACCTCCGTGGTCACTGCAGACCATACTACCATCAAGCTCGATCAAGCAAAACAAGAAAGAGTAACAAATTGATCCCACCATTCATACATCAGTCATTAACAGGTAGAAGACCATCAAGAAGCACGTCGATGGGGCTGTACTTCACCTCCGGGAAGAGCTCCGATGCCTCCACTCCAATCGAAGAATCGATATCAATCATGGTTTGCCCTTTAATAAAGCCAGCATGCGCGATCATGTAACTTCCTCTCGTTTCCAACGGGCCTTCTGCAACAATTCAAACAAAGAAACCATGAGCAAGAAGCAGCAATGCAGAGCATAACAACGTTTCATTGCCTGTCCCAAGCTTTCTTTACCTTGGATATTCTTAATGACCTCTTCTTCAGGTACGTAGATTCGCTTAAGCTTCTTCCCAGTCTTCTTCTCCCACAGATCTATCATCTCATTGTGGCTGATGACACAACCGGGAGGCCTCAAATACATGATCTTGTTCAATGTTCTTGGATCATCGGCAGCCTTGACAGTGTAAGTCGCGGTGTCCTCTTCTTTCACCAATACAACTGACCGAGGAAATCAACAAACTAAGCAGCCTATATGATGAAGAAGCAGCATTGAATGGAATAGCAATAAAAAGAAGCATTAAAACCTTTGGTATTGCCATCTCCTAATATGCGAACTGTGTCGATAGGAGGTCCCGAGGCCCCCACTTGGCCTACCTTTGGCAGAAAATACCAATTCGCAGCTAGTTTTCCACACACAATTGTATATGGAACACCTTCTTCTCTGATGCGCTGCCGGACCATAGCCTTGACGCCAAGGAGACTTTTAGCTGGCTCCATGATATCGAGTCGCTCCACGTCGAAACCAAACTCGGATGGGATATATCTCTGTAATAAGGTCATACTAAGGGTGGGTCATCCTCAAAATCATAAACTGGCTTCAAAACTATGTTATGCGCACTGACATAAAAGTTAATAACCCAAAATGGAGCAAATGAGAAATAAACGTTAAAATATTGACCGCATCAAACATGAGCTTTTTTTGCTGGGTGATCCCACGTAAATGATACCTTACATTGCCACTCAAAAAAATCATTTATCTTTATGCTTCGTAACTCTACAATCATGATCTATGTTTATCTTTTAAAAATATGAACATGAAGAAATATATACCAATAACATGAATTATACTAAGAAGTTTTAGTTTCGGTTGGTCATTAGCATAATTTCAAGTAGAATTTTATCTGAATAAATAGTAATTTATGCCAAGTCAACTGAGCTTCCAGATGAAATTGCCCATGGAAAAATAAAAGCTCCACCTTTGAGAAAAGAATTGAGAAAGCAAAGAACCTGAGGCCGTAGATGGCCAAATGTATGCCAAAGGCCAATAACAAAAACATTAAATATTTTCTATCTTGTTAGGCAATGATTTTCATCAAATTAGCTTAGGTTATCTTTTATTTTAATAAATTAGTTTTATTTTATATAACAAGGCTTTAGCCTATGTGTGTATAATATACATGAATATAGAAGTGGGTGAAAATGGTGAAGGATGAAATACCATTTTTAAAGGAATATGTTATAAAAAGAGAGCTGAGTGTGAGTCTTCACCCCTTCAACACAATTTTACCAGTTGTAATCTTCATTGCACCTTTTTATGTAATAATAAAAAAAGCTAGTAGATTTTTGAAAGCACATTGCCAACATGATTTTTCTCTATTTTTGACAATTTTTCAGAATTAAAACTGATCTTGTAAATCAAGTTCTCAATCTTTATTAGGTTTTAAATGATGATATGACTTCATACATTTGTCATGTCAACTTTTTGTTGCTCATTAAGAACACTTCCAATTTTCTTTCCCAAAAAAATTTATAAAATGATCACACCATTATGCTAAATAAGAATGGCAAATTTTTGCATCAACTATAGGAATAAAGATCAATATTTGATGATTCTCAATAAGATGGAGTAATTAATATAAGCCTTTCAAAATTTTCAAGAAGAGCATCATCGCTCATTCTCTACCCTTGTTAGATCATACAAGGGATAAAACCCATTGTATTTATTGCATCCACCATATGGATTTCTTACAACTACTATATTAACCTATCCCAAGTGCATCAACTTTATGCAAGCAACAATTATTAGTGTCGCAACTAGATTATTATTGTCTTAATGATCTCTCCAAAATTATTTCCTCCAACAACAATTCTATTATCTCCATCGAAGACATTGTAACTAACTTCTCCACATGAAATGACAATCCTTTATCTTTTAGAAAATTATTATTTCCCCCAAACAATACTCTACAAAGGCCACCAAAATGCTCATATTCCATATTAAGTCATGCAAGAAACCATCTTGATGTCCAAGAGACTTCACTCGTCATCTACAGAATTGTGAATCTAACTAGAGGCAATTAGCAGCACCTTGACAATATAAAAAGCTCCATAAAACTATATGGATTATATACCAATATAGGGTAGGGCAATGCACATAAAGAGCAAGAATACGAGAATGATTGTATCTCCCATTTTCTAAGGATATTTTAGGCTGATAACTCATTTTTGACCCATCAACAATAAAATTACAATAGTCATAAAGAGACATTGATCCTAGAGATCATGAAGTCACATTTGAGAGCACCCAAGATTGTCACATTCCCTGAGAAATTAAGTGGGAAGTTGTTAAAAGTGGATGAAGAGTGCATAATATTCATTTCCTTTGTTATAATTACCATCTTTTACATGATGTATTACCATTCCCTTAAATATGGTCTTCTCATGAACTCTAAAAGGATCTACATGATTGATTTTCAAGATTGTCTCATAAATCATTCTCCTTTTTTGTATAATTGAAAAGTGAGTTATTAACGTGCTTTTGTCAGGCAAAAAAGTCTTGTAAAGTAGAGCATATACTTTTCAAGGTCTAGTATGAGGAAGCTCAAGTCCTTAATAGACTGCATTAACTACTATAAAAAGATTTTTCTTGAGATATGAGTTTATAGTTATAATTTAACCAAATTTAACTCATGAAAAAGATTGCAACTAGCCAGAGTTTTTAACATAAAAAAAGCTACAAGCAACTTTTTCCAATGTCTAAATATGGCTTAGAAGTACATCTAGAGTAAGGAGATCTATCATCCAAGCTTTATGAGCAAGACGATGCCAAAAGAATTTTGAAGTTATATTTCCTAACAAATGCTTACACCTTAAGGTTGTTTGCATCGCCTACATAGAGCAACTAGAGACAAAAAACAAAAGAAGAGGATGTCAAGCATATCCATGAGATGTTAGCCCATTCTATTTGCCCAAGTTTTAACTACAATGAAAGAACAAGAATTGTAACCTAAATCACCACCTTTTTTGAATGATCTCATCTTCATTAGAACAAAAACAAGTTATAAAATTTTTAGAATGATTTTGGGCTTGTAAACAATGATTTAGTACTCTCAAATGTCAAGCACCTTCTTAATGAGAGGCACTCTAAGACTTTGTTTATAATACACTTATTGTGATGGAGAATAAGAAACCACGGAGACAAAATACTCCAAAAGTAAGAAGTTGATACTTGAAACGCATCTTCCAAATTTTTCTCATTTGATATGCACATGAATTCAAACCAGCCAGCTTCTTTGCATGTTGTAACTCCCCTTTGTACCACCTATGTGCTATATGAAAAAAGTCAGTCACACATGAAGCTTGTTAAGAGAAATCGCCCAATTGTCTATATATGAAAGAAAATAGACAACTTATCATTTTGATTATCGTAATTTTCAGCTCTAATAAGCTACCTCAATAAGTTGAGGTGAATACCATATCTACCATAATTGTCAACTTCAAGATAAGTGCAACTTTTGATAAGGGTGATATTACCTTTGATATAGTGTACAACATTATGGTGCAAGTTAATCTTCTGAGCATTTTTTTAGAAAAGTAAATCGATGAAGTCATTCCTATTAAGGACTTTATATCATTGTACAATCTCTTTGATAAGTAATTACATTTTTGTAAATGTCATCACTCAACAATTTCAAGGATATGGTACTTTCATAACAAGATTTTTTTCTATGTAAAGAGTAATTGTCACTTGGGCAGACTTGTATGCCAAGTTTAAGCCATAAAACCATTGTAACATTGATTAAGGGCTCCTCACCATCAAAAGATAACATATTAGATGAGACTATCACCTCATGATTCATGCTCTTGTTCATCTATTCAACTCTTATAGACACCTAATGGAAGAAGAAAGAAAACATATTGAATGTGTTTTGGTCCAAGAATCGAACTACTTCTCGATTATCCCTCTGATGGGACAATCTTTGTTCCTTGTCCATGACCAATCTTCATAAAAATGACAAGCTCACACATAGTATTACATCATAGAGCATCACCTTATTTAAAATGTCACTCTCCTTTAGAGTAGTAGCCATTTGTTGAAGTGTCTATGAAGCATAGGGTTCTTTTATAACTTTTAAAATTTTGTACTTATTGAATCTTTGCATCACTCTAAATGGACGAGGAAGCTACATTCAGAACCCTTTTGTGCTTTCAAGAAACTCTTTTTCTTCTTTGAACCAATTGCTCTATCTCATCCATGCATCACTCCTTTTATTGCTTCTTTTGTTCTTCTCCTACTTTCATAACCATCATAATTTTGAAAACTACATAGACTAAATTATATTATTCATACACTCTAATAGTAACCCAATTGTATTATGCTATGATTGGAATTGCTTACCAACATTTGTTTAAAATTCAAAACTATGTTGCCAATTTCTTTGTTGTCTTAAATGCTGCAACTTCATTTGGCAAATAGAAATTTATGCAAGACAAAATGCAGTCAAAATGCATAAGCTAATTAGATGTAGATACAAAGGAATAATGATTCACTCAATTTTACAATTAGTGGACGCTCACAAATAATGCACCCACATTCATCCAGAACAATGCATCATACACTAGTGGACACACAAGTATGCTAAACAATTAATCTTAGAGTCCTTTAAGATTATCGGTTGGTTAAAGAACCTCTAAAAATTATAAAATCATGCAATATTGCAAATGGATTAGACCAATAGAAACAAAAATAATACAACTAAAGAATATAAACATCAACAATTAAAGTAAGCAATTGCACTTAACAAAAATATCACATGTATGTAAGCATGCCAAAAAACAGTAAGAGAGAGGTAAGAAAAAAAAATTGCATGATATTTAGAAATGAGTCTCGATTCCTATTCAATTGATTTTAAGACTCAATCCATGTTCTTGTACATTCAAATCACAATCCACCAACTTAGGATTTAGCACTCTTTCACATGGGAATTCCAATTATTTATATATAGATTCAAGTCACAACTCAATGAGTCATAGTTTAAGATAAACATGCTAGAATATCAAGTCATAAATGAGTATATAAGAGGTCTACCTCATATAGGCTCCCAAAAGGATATGAATATTAAACAAAGACTATGTGATATTAAGTCTATCTCCACATGACAAAATCTTATCAGGATCAAAAGGCCCATCACCACAAAGTTTCCATAGACATGTTGAGTTCCTCTTTGTGATACATAGCATAAAAGGCCCAAATTATAAAAGGACAAAGAAAAAAAGAAATCTACTGTAATCTAAGATGATCACTTGATAGTGGTTATTTATTTGGATTTGGGTAATGTGACGTGCTAATGATTTTTAGCCCTTTTAATTGTTCAATAAATTAAGAAACATTCAGTTCTTATCACAAACAAAGAGATATCTCCAAAATGTCATAGTAGCACAAAAAAATGCACACATCAATCCATTCAATGCTTGATTGTATGCTTATAAAATTGCATAAGTGTCACTGTGAACATTGATCTACACAGAAATTGATGTTAATCATTGTAATGAATGTACTCAACACAATTGTCATTAAAATCCTATGAAGCCGTGAAGTCAAAATGCATGGAATAAAAAATGTCACAACGTTCAGCAGTCATAGAAGGGATGGATTCATCAAAAGAATATATAAAATGGTGCAAGTCTAACGGACACAATCCAACCAAAAATTCACAATGTCAGCAATGCATCTGATGTCTATCAAAAACTTGCCAAACCTCCTTGGTCATATTCATAAGGATAACATGTCTTTCGAGGAGACAAAAATATTTTAATCTTTTTATCTTTATAGAAGCCTAGCTCATGAATAAAAATAAATGTTTAAAGTGTTGCTTAAACTCATCGTTCCCAAGTAAAAACAACTGCCCATAGAATTTATAAGCTCTACTTTACCCAAATAATCCTATGCCATCCTAGATTCATAAAAATCATGGTAAATAAAGTTAACGAAAAAAATATGTAGGGAAGAGATCCATAGTTGCTAAGCTTTTTGGCCAGTTAACTATGGAAATTATCGATGATGCATCTAATTTTCATATCAAAAACTTGCAAAAAATCATTGGCCGTATTCATAAGGATCCACAATAACATGCTTTTGAAGAGAAAAAAATCTTTCAATCCTTTTATCCTTGTACAAATCTAGTTTATCAATAAAAATAAATATTAGTGGCCTCACTTAAACTCATCATTCCCAAGTCAAACCAAAATATTTAACTTTAAAAGTGCCTTAAATAGTTATAGGCTCCATTTTACTCCACTAATCCAATGCATTCTACAAAGATATTTAACATGGTGATGAAGATGGGGAACAAAATGTGCAAGTGATCAAAGAAAGCTAATATTTCCTCATTATAACTAGGGATAAGGAAACCAAGGCCAACAAATTTGAACAAAGAGAAAGCCTATTCTCACTCTCAAAATTGAGTCATCCAACTTCCTTTTGAAGGGGTGTATTCCAGCTTATTTCAATCAAAAAAAAGGAAAAAAAGCCTTCTACATTGAGCTTTCATTCAAAGATGAAAAATTGCAACCCTTAGAATTCCTAAACTCATCTACAAAGTGGATTAGATTACTAATCCTATGCCACTCTAGAAAGATTCCAATCATGGTACTGGAGTTGGGGAAAAAATAGTTAAAGAAGAGATCTCTAGTTGTCTAGCTTTGGTTAATCAACTATGGGAATTATCAATAATGCATCTAAAGTTCATAACAAAAACTTGTCAAACCTCATTGGCCATATTCAAGGATTCACAAATAACATGTTTTTTAAAGGGACAAAAATATTTCAATCCTTTCATCCTTGTACAAGTCTAATTTGTTAATAAAAATAAATATTTGTGACATCACTTAAACTCATTGTTCCCAAGTGAGACCCAAAACATTTGAGTTTAAAAATGTCTTCAATAGTTATAAGCTCCACTTCACTAATCCAATGCATTATACAAGAACATAGTCATGGCGATGGAGATGGGGAATAAATGTGCAGGTGATCAAAGAAAGCTAATGTCTCCTCAAGGAGAATAAGGCCAAAGAATTTGAAGAAAGAGAAAACCTATTCTCACTTTCAAAATTGAGTCATTCAAATTCCTTTAGAAGGGATATATTCCAGCTTTTCTCATTCAAAAAGGGGTAAAAAGACTTCTACATTGAGCTCTCATTCAAAAAAGAATTGCATCCCTTAGAACTCTAAAACTTGTCTACAAAGTGGATTAGATTACCCTTCTTTTTTAATAAAACTAATAAAATTTATGGAAGTTTCAAACGAGGCTAAGATTTTTTGTAGGCTCGACACAAGTGAGAAGACAAAAAAAAATTGGAAAATCTTTGCCTTCAATTTATTTGAAAAAGGGAACCATTATTTGTGATAATATTGATTGTTTTAAAATAAAAAAGGGCGTGTGTTGTAGTGCCAAGCCCAATGTTGGATCAGCACATTACACTAAAGGTTTGATCGTGGGAAAAGATCATACGTAAACAATGACAACACATGCTGAAAAAAAACAATTATATATCTTTTCTCTATTGGCACCCATATCTATGATGTAAAATGTCAATACAATCCCCCATTAAAGATAAAGATGCCTTGCAAAATTTGGTGCTATAGTAAGGAATTAATTGCAGATCAGGAAATAAAAGATGCAAACATTGGGCAAATTAAATTTCATTTCTTAAACAATAAATTACAGGATTACACATTATATAACCTAATTAAACTTGAAGCCTTCACAAAGGGGAATATTTCTACAACAAATTTTAGCCATATGAATCATTCAGCTGATAGTTCTTTCATCAAAATAAAGACAAACTACATATACAAATACCCAATCCACGTGAATAGCATTCCTTTAAAGTATTTCCTCCATTAGTGATTACTCATTGTTTTAAAATGTCTTCATATGTCCAATAATCTTGATTCCGTCAATATTTTTATGTCCTATAATTTTCATCTTTTGTAATCTTGATTATATCACTATACATTATTCTCTGAAAGCCTAAAAACATCAAGATGTCTTTCAAAAATGTTCAATGGAATGCTAACCACAGCTTAGTTAACAAATAATTTGCTGATTCTATTTTGCATGGACAATTCATAGTTCCATGCATTTGCTAGACTCTCTTTTTAGTCTTGGCATGATTCCGCTTTAATTGTTTAGAAGCTCTAATGAGGCATTGTTCACTAAGCTCTCCTTTCTCTTTTCTCAAACCTAAGATAATCTCTTGGTAAAATTTAGACAAATTTCAAATCTCATCCATCGATTTTGAACACATTATTCATTATCTTGGTCTTAAAAAGGTCTGAGCAAAAGATATATTTCATCTAAAGCATATAGGACAAGTGAACTAAAAGATTCTTCAATAGATGTAGATCTTTGTTCCGTAATTATTGTACACTTCTTGTCTGTGAATAAAACGTCCACAAAAGTATGTTCACTATTTGTTTGATCCATTTTTAGTATGGAATTCACCTCTTTCCATCATATCAGCATCAACAACATCCTAATTAGATTGATCTCATGGTAAAACATATGCAGTACTTTGTTTCCTGACAACTCCCTCAACAAAGTGACATCCTTATTTGCTTTCTCCATAAACTCTGATTTACTGGTCAAACTTTGGTTGTTCTCATTACCCATTATTTCTTGACTTTATATACACCTTCAATTGTCATCGTAGGAAATGCTATTGAACTAATCTCTTCTTCATCCTTGATAAAACAAAACCATCTTTCCAACTATTAATGACTCCCAAGCTGAATATATGAGCTCATAACTTGGCATAAGAAAGTTAGGAAGATGAAAGATCCTTCGGAATTCCTATAGATTCAATCTATCTTCTTTTAAGTATTCTCCTCCACAGAAGGCTCTGGTTAGGAGTCATTTATTCTAAATCACTGAAAGTCTTGAAGCCAGCACCTCGAAAGATTTTGTCAGCATTGGAGAAGATGTGTTGCATTCACCAATCCTTTCTTCCATTGAAAGGGGCATCACACACTTGCTAATCCTCTTTACAGGATTGTCGAACAAGGCGACAAGTAACATATCCAACATAAAAACCATTCAAACGACAAAGATCTGTTAAGATGGTCAGAAGATCCCTAGTTCCCTTCTCTAAGAAAGCGATAACTTTCTTTGGATGAGGCATTGCAACCTTCATAACCTCAATTTCCTTTAATAAGAAAGGCAAGAACCTATGTGACATTTCTTTAATGGTTAAGACCAAGATCTATTAAAATTGATGGAAGACCTTCACTTTCTTTCTCCCAAAAAGAACCAAAGTAAAAGTGATCCTCTTATTAAGAAATCTATATATATATATGTGTGTATATATATATATATATATATATATATATATATATATATATATAGCTATATGTATATATCACAAATTAGTTATATTTAATTTTTGATTTCATGAGTCTACAAAAATGATGCATGCTAAAAAACAAGGAATTAGTGTTAATTCAAAAAATGACACATGTGATAATACTTAAAGATATTTGGATCCATGTATTGTATGTTTTTAGCATACTACCTTTGTCATTCATAATAGCTCGACGTATTATCGTAAGCAAATAGAACACAAGTTGGAATTTGATTATGACATATGCTAAGACATACAGGCTTGATTGTGAACTTATGGTCATCATATATAGAATATGGCTTATTGTCATAGGTTTGATATTGTCATATGTGTTTATCATTACTGATGCACAAGTACTAGTAATATGTTATTTTCTTTTGCCAATAGAAATATTTCAAGGTAGAAAATAATGGATAAAAATGGAATTTAAGAGCACAAAAAGTTGCCTTGGAGTGTCTTATGTGGCTCAAAGCATGAAAAAGAGAAACAATTATAACTCTAAGGTTTTCATGTTTGATTATGCAATAAATTTTTTTTGACTTAGCTTATGTGCAATCTTTGTTTTATTAAACTATTATTTTTTATGAAAGGAGAGCTCAACTGATGCAATGGGAAAATTTGATCCTTGAAGGATATATGCCATAAATAAAAATTTGAGTAGAGTCTTCAACTCTACTTCATCAATTGTAATCTTCTTCCTACCTTCATCTATTACTATGCATAAAAAGATAATGGATCTTTGAAGGTAAGCTAAAAACAAGGTCTTTCCCTATTTTAAATAGTTATACACAATAAAATTTGAGTCACATTCTTCATTCATCTTTATTTCTCAATCCTTGCTAGTGCTTTAAACATTTGTCTAGGATTCTTTTGTTTCGTTAACAACATTCAACATTGTAGACTATTAGCTTACCAAGACAAATTCATTAAAATCAAGTATGACTTTTCAGGCCAATGAGGCTAACAAAATACCTTGTTTTAATGATAATTAATATTTACGTACGAGAGATATATTAGACATTAAAAATCTCCTCACATGTATGAGACTCTCTCTAAATATATCTTTGATTAATTTATAAATGACATTAGTAAAATTATTTAAACAATGAGAGCATTTATGCTATAATATATACAAAGCAAAAAATGTAACACAAGGAGCAATTTCATATGGGGTTAATTTTCTAAGCATTAATTCTCAATACTAAATGCATTTATTACTTTATTTTCTAAGCATCAATTCTCAATACTAAATGTGCTTATTTGTTCTCTCTATTTCTAAATACTTTTGGTACTTAATTATTTACAACACTCACATATCTTCCATTTATCATCGTCAAAATGGAAAAGATTTTTGTCATCTCCATTCCATTATTTACCAATTGTTGGGAATGACATTATCTAACTATTCATCTTTTTATAATAAGAGTTTAAGAATTTCAAAATTATAAAGCTAATAATTTAAACTTATATTCCTCCCCCATTATTATTATTAAATTGGGGACTCTGTGACCCGTAAAATTCATTTTGACGATTTTTGATGGAATCAAACAAAGATATCAAAACATTTGATTCGTGTAACAGAGGAACCAAGAGAAAGCTATTATCTCTAATGTGATACTTCTCCACCAATTTATTGATTATATGCTAATAAATACATATATAATTCCATGAATGCAACATGAAATAGCTAAATCCTAACTTCAATGTGATATCAAATGTTAAAAGTTCTCACATGACACCACTTGTTAGAAATTTAGAACTTGTATTGAACATTGACATCTATTCGTGATGAAATCAATCAATGATTTTATAGTTCCACTCATTAATTTGAATGTTTGAAATTCTCCCTTAATAAAAAATAAAATAATACCAATTGATGATAAAGATAATTCATAAGAAATAGCAATTGTTAAAAAATGATACCAATTCTTGATAATTAAAGATGTCAATGGTTGATAAATTAAGATATCAAATATTATAACTAATAGGCTAAAATATTTTTTTCAATTTGATACTAGCTTGATGGAAATAGATAAGATACTAATTAATTTGAAACGAATTGTCACAAATAAGATAATATACTATTCAAAAATCTTTTAATGCCAAATATTATAAATGGTTAAGATAACAATTACTAAAAAAATTAAGATTAAGGAATATGATTCCTTATCTATTTGATATTATTTATTGAACTTTAGAATATCTGATTCATAAGTAATATCATAATTATCTCACGTTATGAATCAAATGAAGATCCTTAACATTTCATAACTCAAGCATTGTTTAATGAAGAAAATTAAATTTCTAATCAATTAGATTTCTTTCAAACAATATTCATCTTACTTATGTGTATATTATAATTAAATTTTTGCCAGTAAGCTTGCCAACCAGAACTTCTGAGATAGAAATAAAGAAAAGAAAAAATGCGTAACCAGATGCTTTCTAATTTTTGGATTAGAGCTTCTTGGTCTTTGTTGAAATCCTTTGGGTAGATACATTTCAGTCCCCATACTTTTTATTACATAGCGGCTATTGCGTTTACTCAAATAGGACAAGATTATGATGGAAAAGTTAAGTATTTAAACTTAATATCTTATTTCTATTTCTATTTCTCATGGACCCTTCTTTAGATATAGAATCTTTTCAGATTAATACCATTCTACGTTCACAATAATTCTTCTCCTTCATGTTTTTGTAACTTGTACTGATTTGGTTCAATTACTTATTCAATGATATGCAGTTCTTCCTATCTTAAAGATAATATTCCCAACCTAGCTTTCCCAGTTAATTAAACTTCTCAAGGCCATGTCTACTTTGTTGAAAGTTCTTATCTTAATATGCTTGAAATAGTAGCCCTTAATCCTCCTTTATCACTCTGCATATTTTATGATTGAGTGATTTTATAATACTTCCAAAAGTTCTAAGTTCAAGTTCAATGCTTTATTGCTAATGTTCATCCAATGCTCTTAATGGACTTCTAGTTATGCAACAACAAATAAATCCATGCCATAAAATTAACAAAGATTATGACTTCAATTCAATATAAAAGAGAATAGGGGGATTCACCATGGTATGCGTGGTAATTTTATGCCATTATCATTTAGCTTTTCTTAATCTTGCCATCAAGAATATTCATTATACACTTATTTTCTGTCTCTACTTGTCTATTGTTTGTGGATGAGCCATGGATAAAAATTGTAAAGAAACTCTATTTTTTAAACAAAAACTCTACTTGATTTGATTATCGATATATCTCCCATTGTCAATGATGATTGTCAGAGGTGCTTCATAACGACAAGTTAAGTCTGACCACAAAAACTTTCAAACTTGAGATCATTCTTTGAATTTTAATGGTTTAACTTCGATCTCTTAGGTGAAATAATCTACTAGAACAAGCAAGCATTTTAGTTATTGTGGAATAGTTGGAGAAGAACCAAGGAACCCCATCCCCTCATTCAATGAATGACCAAAAACCACTCAATTGGAATGATTATTGATGCAAGTTATCTTAATACTTTTCCATGAAATTGATAAGCTAGATATTTTCTCCCACATTCTTCTACATCCTTTCCAAGACCAGTAAATAGTATCCTTGTCATATAATCTATAAAGTTCGAGTTCTTTCTATTGGAAGACTACCGCACCATCCTTTCTGTCTTATGCAAAATATTTTGTTTTGGATGAAATGCATTTTAGCAAAGGGCTTTGAATGTTCTTTTATACAATCGATTATCAATTATCAAAAATCTAGCATTCTTGTTCATATAGCTCTAACTTCAACTGCTTTTTAAGGTAATATTCCTTCCAGTAAATATTCTAACCATTTCTTTTGTGCCAATAATGACTTGTTCCACCACAACATCTATTGGTTTTTTAATGGAGTTTGGCATGTTGAAGCTACATGATCCCTTGTCTAACAAATTGCAGATTTATTCTTTTAAGATATTGATGAAAGTTAATATAATCAAATTGTTTAGTCAAGCCTTAATCTCCTTATGCTTCTTTAATGTAACATGTTTGATCTTAAAATCTCCTTTGACCTAGCTCATTACTAATTTTGTCAGTGTATACCTACATATGATTAAATCCAATCCCCAGGTGTATTGTAAACCATGAATTATGGCTTAATATTCAACTTGATTTTTTGTTAAATGTATAGTGAATATTGCAACATGCTTTATGATTATCTGAGTAGACCTCCGTAAACAATTCATACCCAAATGATCATCAATTGAAGCTCCATCAATGTCAATCTTCTAGACTCCTAGCTCCTTAGATAGATCCATCATAGTAATCTTTATAATGAAGTTTGTTAGCATGTGGCTTGATTGTTTTCCTTTGAATAAATTTGATGTTAAATTCACTTAGTTTAATGGCTTATTTTTGTAATATGTCTAATACTTTTAAAGTACTTCGACCCTTCTATAGAGGTAGGTAGGTTGACAACTACCTGTCGAAGCCTTCTTGTGGTGATGATGAGAACTAAAGAGAGGTTTTCTAGCATTGAGCATATAATTGGATCCTCTCAACACATGACTTACATAATAAACTAGCTTTTATACTCCTGAACCTTCTCAAATTACAACAACTTCATCAATTGCACTTAAATAAATACAAAGAACTTTAAAACTACAAAGAATAAATGATTTTGCTAAATATTCTTTAAGCTGCTCAAAGAAATTTTCATAATCCCCAATCCACATCTAAGTTTTCTTATTCCTTAAAATTTCACAAAAAGTCAATAATAGTCAATAAACCTCGATACAAAAAGGTTACAAAGAATAAATGGTTTTGCTAAATATTCTTTAAGTTGCTCAAAGGCATTTTCATAATCCTCTGTCAATATCTAAGTCTTCTCATTCGTTAACTTAACAAAAAAGTTAGCAATGGTCAGTGAACCTCAATACAAAATTGCTTCACCCAATAATTCATTGAAGTAGCTTTTGAATTTTTTATGACTTTGGAGGACAAAATTTTCAATATAGACTTTATTTGGGTTTGCTTCTATTTCACATTTTGAAACCAATAGCCCTAAAATTTTCTTGAAGAGGCTTCAAAAACATATTTCAACAAGTTTAATGTCATGATATACTTTCTCAAGTTTTGAAAAGACTTTTTAGATCTTCAAAATGCTGCTCAACGAATCGAATTTAACTAGGATACAGTTAACATAAGCTTCTATGTTCCTCTTCATTTGCTTACCTAATCCAACAACTACCATCCTTTGGTAAGTTATTATGTCCTTTAAGCAAAAAAGCATCATTTTTATAATAGTATGCACTCAATAGTTTACATAGGCATCTTTTTCATCATTTTCAATCAAATGCACTTCATGATATCCTAAAAAAAATCCAAGAAACTCGTTATTAAATATCATATTGTTAAGTCCACCAAAGCATTGATTTCGAGCATGCATAATAATCTTTAGGACATACTTTGTTAAAATGAGCAAACTTAACACATTCTTTGCTTCCCATTACATTTTTTACCATTAATACATCTGCTAACTAGCATTGATATTAAACTTCTCTTATAAATTCAATATCACACAACTTATTGATTTCTAGTTTTTCTTAGAAACAAATTTTCTTTTGTTGAATAACTATAATAGCATAGAGTGTTTAAGTGATACTATATAATTCTCCTATCTATTCATGACAAGCATGATGGAATTCATTCAAACACATCAACATAGTCAAACAGTACATTCATGTTTTCATTTTGTTGCTTCTCTGTTAAAGAAAACCTCACATTTAAGATTTTATCAAAGTTTCTTATGATTAATTCAATTCAATATGGTTCATCAGGTTTTACAACTTCATTCTTTCTTTTATCAAATTTTGGTCATACAAGGATCTAGATTCACCAAGCTTAGATAATATTTTCTAGATTGCTCAATATCACCCTTAATCGTCAATACTACTTCTATAGTTGGAAGTTTCAGGTAGATGTGAACGATAGAAACTATGGCTTTAAACCTATTCAAAGAAGGTTTCTTTGAAATAACATTCTATGCTAATGAAGAAATAATCCCTTTAGAATTCATCCTTTCTTCAAAGAATACTAAGAATTATGTTTCTCCAATCCTTATTCTATCTTTTCTAACTCTTAGCTAATCAAACACTATGCCAAAGATATTGTCCACAAAACTCTTCATGTTAATAAGAATAATCCATACCTGAGAATTTACAATTATCAAATGGAATAATACATGTTCATTTTATGGGCTTTCGTTCTCAAGGTGGTCCCCAAGGCCAATGGTGATGGAATCGGTTTAGATGGTGATCGTGCATCACAACTCTCACTTGATGGACATTCTTTTAATGATGCTTTAACAACTTTGTAACTCTCTCTCAAGATTGTATAAATTGTGTTAAGAACATGAAGTTCATCTTCTTGACTAGGTAACCGTTAAGAAGTTGCTTTATTTTCGCCATCATAGCCATGTGATGGCTTCTAAGCATGTGTTAACTAAGGTTTAGCTAATATAATTTTTTCTTAGCATTTATTGGTAGAATTAAAATTCTTGTGTAGTTGATCCCTTAGCAAATTGAGATAAAAATTCTTCAAGCTATCCATTGGCTACAATGTCTAATTAAGATTCTTAATGTACAACACTAATAGGTATCACTACTATTAATGATATGGTTTAGTTAATACTTAGTCAGTTCATTGGTTGTATTCAATTTAGTCATGGATGGAAGTGGACAATTTCTTTATTCCCTTAAAGCAATAAGTAGTTCATATTGATACACAATTGAAAAATCATCATCTAATATTGAATCATTATCCCAATTTTATTCTCTATTTTCTCTCATGACATACTCAGTCTGATCTACAAAGGTAATATTGGTTATATCAAATCTAGGCTTCTTCAAGTTTAGTCTCATTTGTAAATTTGTAGTCAATTTTTTGATGTCATGAAGATAGGTAAAGCCTTTATTGTCTACATGTTTATCCATCTCTTTATTATGAATATTTTTTTTTGGAGATTTTCATTATTGTCATATATGTCAACAGTGGCTTTATTGTTAGAGGCTGAACTGAGGATAATCCATCACACAAAGCATTTCTTGCCACTATGTGGACAGTCTTTTATTTTTATAATACAAAACTAAATCGGTTAATAAAGTCACGCAAGGTCTCCCTATCATCTTGCTTCAAGCAGAAGTTATCCTACTTGGCTCGTTGACATTTTTATTCAATAGAAAATGTAGCTACCAATTCCTTTAATAGGTAGTGGGATGCTATGGACCTAAGAGTTGATTTCTAAACCTAGCTTTGCAAAGTTTGCTCTAAATCATTGCAAATAAACTGTACTTGATTCCATCCAATACCTAGTGTATGCCATGAATTGTTGAAAATTGGCTATATTCTTTTTTGGATCAATAGCCCCCTAATTCATAGGTAACTTGGAATTATCGAATGAACTTAATGTCATTCACAAGTAGTTCTTCAATCAATGGGACGGATTCATCATCCACATCATCTTCATCATATTTTTACTTCTGTAATTTAAGAGGTAAGGTTTGGATTTCACTTGAGAGCATATTTCTTATTCACAATTACAATTGTCATTAGCAAATGTTCACTGATATGATCAAATCAATCCTTTAAAAAGCTTTAAATAGATGTTTTATGAGTGTTGGAAGCTAATGAACCTAAAGCTTCATTTCTTTTGAAGGGCTCTTGTTGTGTATGTAGAGCTAGAGAAATGTCTTAGGTAATGGTATCACAGATTGAGTATATTGACCATGATAGTTTATGGATAATAACATGAAATAAATGGCATAGTTGAAAATCTAAGGAACATAATTAACACTAGAGGAAGTCATAGAAGAGAGAACTCTTTGACAAGGATGCAACAACATGAGGGATTTTCCTAAGTTAGTAATATGGACTAGAGCTTTTAGGAGGTATGGGAAAGGAAAAACCTAGAGAAGTTAGTATTGGAGAGGTTTGAGGTGGTTAATAAGAAATGGAGGCCAAGTAAAGAGAAATGAAAGAGATTGAAAAATTATGATAATGGCATTTGATAAGCGGTTAATTATTCATTGATTTGCAAATGCCTGAGTTCATTCATCGGCATTCGTATTTTATACAAAAAAATCACAAAAACCTCTTAACTAGTAACCTTACTAATAGGGATATTAGGTTGACCATTCATTGATTGGCCACTATGGTTAGCCATTAATAATGAAAGAACAAACAAAAGTGCTGAGATCGAATCTCAATGAGAGCTCAAAAATGTTGACATGAGAATTGATCAATCACTCTATAGCTATTATGTTTATTGTGTTGAGTTAATTAGATTGCAGTTAAAAAATAGTTAAAAGATAGGAGACAATTTTTTATTGTGAGAAACTTATTAAATGAAAATAAAAACAATATAAGTAGTGCACTTAGAACTTCTTCATTATTTTTTGCTTGTGGTTAGAAAAAACTTGGTTAGTTCGCATAAGAAAGAAAGAAGAAACGACAAGAAATCTTTCAAGATCTATAGAATGTTCACTCCTCACGATCAGCCTCTACTTGCCTACTTTTCTCCTTTTTTCCTCATGCCAAGCTTTATTCATAACTACTAGGAAACATCTTTAATACTACCTCTTGATGTGGACTAGCTTTTTAAATAATGGGATGAAGAATTGATTATTTATTATAGGCAACTCATACAACCAATAGTTTCATTAATCAGGTAAAAAATTATAGACAATTCAAATTCCACCTTATTAAAGCTTGAGAAATCTAATTATTAATCTACAATTAACTTATAATTATCATTTATCATTAATTATCTACATTGTAAGCATAATAAATGAACATTCGAGTTTATAGATTGATATTTTACATTAACCAATTATCTTAAATTTTATTCTTTTTATTATCATTTTTTCTTTCAAAGGATCATTTACTTTATGCTTGAAGCATTTGGAGATGCTTCGTCTATGGAGAAGGCTTATTTATGATTGGATTCTTTACGTGTCAACCTTTTCTTTGTAAAATGGCTTCTACTAGATGGTGAGGATAATGTGAAAATTTTTAAAATAACACTGATAAGAAGCTACTGTACCATTTCCTTTTCCCCAAATGGCCCTTCTTGCATTATTTATTGAAAGGAAGCAAATTGATAGGTGAAATCGAGATAAGAAATGGAAGAATGGTCGTTCTTCCCTAAATGAAATGACATAGCAATCATGGAGTATGAAAAGATGTCATTTTGCCAATTCCAGAGAATCGAGGATGAGTTTCTTCCAATATTACTCACTTCCCCGTTTAGACATCTTGGACTTGAAAACGTATTAATTCAAATTCTGGCAGGGCGGGACAAAGGCATGGATAAGAGAACGGGTTGCATGTGTTTGAAGAAGCACAGAAAACGAAATGAGGCCAGTGAGATCCCCAGTCCACCACATTAGCAACCAATTAGTCTTCTTAACACAGAAGCATTAATTCGAACAATTCACCAAAATGATATGCTCACAACAACCCAACAGTTCAGATCATACTTACCTTAATATTTCCGGCTTCTTTGATAGCTTGTATCAGCATCACCTCATCCTCATAAAGATGCGGAGTGCGATGGCTAAGCGTACAGATCACGACGTCGACCTGCTTCAAGATGACGAGCAGCTTCTCCTTGTCGTAGATATCCCCCTGCGAACGCGCTGGATTACTTAAAGAGCTACGGTTATTGGAGGATTAGGACGACTTACGTAGATGATATTGGCACCGGCGGACTTGAAGGATTCGACGAGCTTCGCCTTCCCGGGGTCGGAGGTGACCGTGTTCTCGCGCACGAGAGCGAATGTGGGGTGGCCGAGCCTTACACTCGCATCTACCATGAACTTGCCAAAGTAGCCCGTGCTTCCGATCACCAGAATCCGGCTAAGACAACCCGCCATTGTTGCTTTCTCTGGTTTGCTACCAAATCAGGTTAGGTATAACGAGAAGGGGGAGAGAGAGAGAGAGAGAGAGAGGTGAAGAGAGCGACCGAGCTACTGTGGGCGCGTGTCAACGATGATGCTATATTTATTGAGCGGATCGGGTACACATTTTTCTTTTTTTTTTTCTTTTTTTTTTTTGTGGGGAGATTATTTACTTCTTGACTTATATGATATTATTTTAAATATTTGAGTTTATTTAATGCGTTTTAATGCTTTGCCAGGTTTCGAATTCTAATAATATTATTTTTTTGTATGGATTTGTCATTTTGATATCCGGTATTTTATGTCTATTAAATTAGAATTATTTGACCATTATTCTTTTTTTTATTTTGTCTTTTTTCTTGGGTTTTAGATAAGTAATTTCCTATTATTTTGCTTTTTAGATTTTGTTTGCATATAATTTATAAATTTTAAAAAAATTGATAAGAATTATTTGAATTGAAATAAAGTTTTAACAAAAATTATTTGTGATGTTTTCAAGTTTAAAAAAATTAAAAAACTGATTTAAATTTTATTTTGAAAATAGAGTCTTAAAATTGGTTTTTTAAACAGATTTAAAGTATTTGAAGTTTGAAAAATTTTCTAATATTTTTAAGAGCAATTCAGTATCAGTAAATTCCAACTAATTGATCAAATTTGCTGTCTTTTATTCATTTTATTTGATTTGCTTCATTAACATTTTTTTAGTCTTTCGTTTAATGAAGAGTTCTCCCAATATAATTTTATAAACAGTTTTATTTTATTTTATTTATCATTTTATTATTGAATTTTTTAGAACATTAGTTACTTTTTATTATTTTTTATATTGATCATACTTTTAAGGATATCATATATTAACTTATCTATATTTTATAATACTTGTTAAAATATAATTTTAACTTTTTCAAATGTGTGCATTTTATTTATAAGGTTATAATCATTTTTGTTATCTTAAAATAAACATGTGAGGTTATCATCATTTTTCAAATACTTAATACCTCTAAAACTTATCCTTCCTATGATTTTGCTCCATTGCATAAAAAAATGCTTCATTAAAACATTGTTAACATTATTTCTTATTGACATGCAAAACATGTAAGTAGAATATTCCCATTGTCTCTAACTTCTTGCATGAGCATTTTACATATTTATTTTGAACGTTACACAAAACTTTATTAACATTTGGTTCACCAAAATGTGTTTAGATTGTGCTTCACAATTTTTTAATATATTTCATGTAATCTTAGTTGTAATGAAAAAACACTATGAAGTAGCTCTTTTTCAAATATTGCATATATTCTTCTAGCATAAAATGTTGTTACATTTCTTGAAATAGGACAATTTGTAATCATAGAATAGTTGTATTTTTACATTAAAATTTTTTTTTATTATTTTTCTTATGAAATGAGGTAATCAATTTCTCAATCTTTTTTAAAAAATTTTGTTAACACTACTTTTGTCCTTTGCTAACTTGTGGCAAATATTAGTTCTACTTATATTCTATTAAGTGGATAACAAATTTATGCCAAGACACATCTTAGTTAAATGTTTGTTATCTCACAAAAAGCTTTTTATAATGACTAAGAAGCATTGTAATATATAAATTATTGTAATATATGAATATGATATAAAAAGTGAAAACTTTATATAATAGTTTTAAATCTTATATAAGGTGGATTCTATGCAACAATTTATTGGATAATTACTATAAAACATTTTTGTTTACATAATAGTTTATGTAAAAAATTTATAAAATTAAAAAATAGATCATGCAAAATGATTTTATACACCAACCAGTACATAAGTTATGATCATTATTACACTTTGCTTATACAATGATTGAATAAGTTGACTAATTATAAAACCTATATTTTTAAAGAATTTTGTTATTTTTTCTCTTAAAAATGTTGTGGGTATAAAACATTTAACAAAGTATCATTTCAACAAGTAAAATATCATTGAACATAATTTTCGTTCACTATGCATAAAGTTTAATCATAAAATTGCATTCATCATATATTTCATCCACACATAAAAGAGTTAATACAAAAACATTCATTAAAAGGTGTTATAATCAAGGCAACACTCATATCATTAACAAGACATCATTTGTTCAACATACACACTACCACTACTTGCAATCATCGATCAAATTGTTAGAACTATATGAATTTTTTACTAGAAGAATTATGCTTCTAACAAAGCACAATTCAATCATTAATTTAAATATTTTATGATATTAACATGAAAAATCATCGATGAGATATTAGAGCAATATGTAATATTTATATTGAATAATTTTGATGCTCATAAAAACAAATTTGTATATTACATATTTGAAAAGACAAGATTCTTAAATTCAATTATATTTTTTGAAAAGATAATACTTTTGTTCAATGTCAATGATTTTAAGAAGTGTAAAGATCTTAGAACTACATGAATTGTTTACAATTATCTCAATCTCAATGGATCTAGCCAATATACACAATATCATATAGGTTTTCGTATGATTAGCGAGCAATGTTCTTTGTTATTGATTGAATGTTATAAATATAATATATTAAACTAACAAAGTAATTAAATTTACTTGTTTTTATATGACTAAAAAAACCTAATGTTTTATCCATATCCATCAATAGCCTTATAAAATAACTCTTTGCTCAACATTCTAGAACACAATGAAGATAAATTAAAATGATCAACATATATGTATATATATATTTATCAATGGATTTATGCTAATTTGATCATAAAAAAGTTTATATTCAAAATTACAAAAATGTTAAATACCTTCATTAATGAAACTTAAGGTGTTACTATCTAGTGTAATGTATACAAATCTAATAAACACAACCATGGGCAACACTATTCCTTTGTAATGACGAAAAGTAAACAATTTTGAATTTATCAAATAATAAATTTCTATTTTTAATAAAACCTTGTTCACAAAAGTCAATTTGCTTAAATACTCAATCATTTATATTAACATTTGGATGTAAGAGTATCATATGAATATGGCATATCTTAATATCTACTATTATATTTTAATAAACAAATTGTTATATGAAGTAAAAAATTAAAATTATTAATTATACATGAGGAACAAATTATATGTGACAAAATTAATATATAGTTTGTACTTTTTTATCACTTTTGATGCCCCATTAAAATCGTAGATTGAACCTTATAAGTTATATATAAGATTAATAACATTATAATATTCCTCCAAATTATTAAATAATTAATCATGATGATTTAAGTCAAACTTATCTGATATTGAAGATAAGGAATGTTAATCATGTGAAAAATGTATCTATTGCTCATTTCTTCAAGCATAGTAATATCATTGACCATGTAGGGATTCTAGTAATGGTATTTTAAGCTCGTGCAATTCTTTAAAAGTTTATATAAGAGTATTTGGTGATTTCTTTGTTTTATAATATTTAAGAGCCATGAAAATAAGGATGAAATTATGAAACAAAAATGTAAAAAGCTATTATTTGTTTCTTTGTAAATGCAAAAAAATGTTTTGACCATTCCTCTAACATATAACTCTAATGTTTTTAAGCTAAAAAGGAAACTCTGTCTAAGTAGTTTTTTTAATACATAATCAATATAAAGATATTTGGATGATCAATTTAGCCTCTCATAAAACTATGCTTCCTTATCTCATAAATATGGCATGCCAAGAATTACTCAATTTTTAAGGATGCAAACTCAATTAATGAGTTGTTTGAGGAAAGAAATTGTATAATAAGAATCAAAAGGCATCAAGGTTAGTTGAAATAGTGGCAAGTTGATTCCTTTTTCTTTTAAGAATTCACTTATTCTTAAATCTAGACTAATTTGTAATAGTTAAGTCTTTTAAATGAGACTTACGAATCAAAATTCTCTACAAGAACATCAATGAATTTTAATTAAGTGAAGAATAAGAGTGTACAATTCAGATGATGCATAAGAAAAACCAAGAAATGAAGGGCCCTCTAGGTGTAGAAAAAGGATTAAGACAAAAGAACAAAAAAGAGTGAAGAAAGAAGAATTCACTTGATTTGAATAAAAGCAATCCAACCACCTTCAACTGAATTGCCAACCACAATCTTTAGCGTATGTTGTGAATGCCATCAACTCAATTGCTATTGATTTCACACTTCAAGGATGCTTATTATCCTATCAATTATTGTGGATCAATGTGAAATAGAGTCTTTTACATAATGAGGAGGAGATGTATGTCAAGACATTAAGCAAAAGGAAGCATACATGAATTTGCTTAAGCAAAGCAAGGTTTAGTGGCTCCATGAAGAGCAATAGTCTCCTATTCACCATGAAATAGGAATGACTAACCCTTAGATTCCATATTATGCAAATCTATTTGTAGGTTATGTAATCTAATGTGACATTTCTTTAAGCTTTGTAGTTATAAATCTGTATGACTAATGCTTGCTGTGTTGAGTAATTATACTTCATATTGACATTCTTAAAAAAATTTTATCATTTGATTTCATATTTAGTTTCCCCTCTTACAAATTATATATTTGGTTTCCATTTCTTATCTCCCTTAATTTCAAACATACTACCAATTATTACTTTTGTAATCATGCCCCACTTGAAACAATCTAAAAGAATTTGATAAAAGCCACAAAATAAAAAATACTAGGTTAAATCAAAGTAAGAAACCAAATTAGATGACACAAAAAAACTAAAGCCAAGTAAGAGTGACCAATGAAAACATCACAATTCCTACATCATTTTAGATAAAACAAGCAAAAACAATGTATATAATCATAGCCACCAAAATAGAATAAAAATTGAAACAAAATACTGGTATAATAGCTATAAGAAATATACATTCATAGTCCTCACATACAAGAAGAGCTCACAAAACACAACATAATCTCTAACTCTATAGGTCCTAAGTTGTCATCTAAGGACCCAGCTCCATGAATGCTTATATCATAATCTATAATGTAAGTAGAAAAGGAGCATAATATGTTCAATATATAAACTATTAACTATAAGCATAAAAGGAATATAAAAGTATAAATATATAGCTAATAAATAAGAAGTAATAAATAAATTCCATGGCAAACTATAAAAGATTTGAATGTAATGCATTGCTTGTATGAATGCTTTTATGTAATGTCATCATGTATGCATATAGTTATCACATGACATTAATTATTGAAAAATAGTGACCATGTTATTCATAATAGAGGGATTAATTTGTAACTTCTCAAAAATAGAATCAAACAATTTTAATAAACTTAAATTATAGGATATTAAAAAATAATATTAAAGAATTATTGATGATTTTAAGAAAAAATGAGTTATAAAATAATAATTTTAATCTAAATAAATTTTGAAAATTTTTATAAAATTTTCAAAAATTGTTTAAAGAATTTTTTAAGTTTTTAAAATATCGAATAGTGCAACATCATAGGATCGTATACTATAATTGAGTGATAATTAATCGAGTGAACATATTTATAAGATGAGATTATACATACAAATATGATTATAATAATATATATGTATAACATAGTGGAGTCAATACATTACTACTATGAGTCGAAGTAGTCTGATAAGTTAAGAAAGAGGGTTGATCGTAGAATATTATACAATATGATTATATAAAAAAAGAATGAACATAAGAGAAATATGAACACATAAAAAAATAAGTCAATGGTCATACAACATGATCAAGTCATCATTCTAGGATATTAACACATAAAAATAAAAAATTGGTATAAATAATACATTATTTTATAGTACAAAAGAAATTATATATAAGTACAAATAATTGAGAAAAAAAATTAACTAAGTCTTATGACTTGAGTAACCAATAAAACAAATCTAACAATATGATTAGTATTAATATATAAGTATGATCACTTGTATTGATGAGGTCACGATCAAGATTTTTGATACCTAAAAGCGAAATGGACATGCATCACCACTTTTGGATAATTAAAGTATTTATATTTCATATTCAACGTGCAAGCAATGCCTAAAATTATTTTATAGTTTAAAATTTTTGACAAAAATGCAAAATGAGCAAAAAAAAAAAGTGGCTCATAGGACCATATTCTGCTAACTCTTCTAAATGTCAAACCAACCTGACTAGACCCAACTAGTCAACTTGGATTGCATTTGATTGTATCAGTTTGGTGAATGAGTCCACTTTGAATCATAGGTTTGCATGATTGTTTGAATGATCTGTCATCTTGTATCGATATGTTAATATAGTTTAAGGCATGTTCGACTTAACTCTAATCAATGATGCAACACTAACCCACTAACCTACTTCATGACACTAACTCGATTTTGACCCACAACTGTGTCAAAGTCATGTCAACCCATCAACCCACTTCATGGCATGCCAAATCGTGAAATGTCGATGCCTTGCTAACCCACTCACCTAATTTACCACACACAACATCAAATATAACCTGAGACATTACCTATGGCACTGAACTAGCCAACCGGTTGACAACCCGCTAACCCATATTTGACCCTTTTAAACCCAGTTGCTCAGAATTCAAAAATGTAGCTTTTTGAAAAGCTTTTTGGTAATAAGTTTGACTATATAAAATTTGGACAAAGCGATAATTTTTCAGTAAACAATTTTGAACATCTTTGGGCAACAGCTTTTCTACAAATAGATTTCAAAAATCAAAAATGTAGTTTTTCAAAAAAGAAAAGCAGCTTTTATCCATAATTTTTGTAATTTTTTTTATTTTTATTTTATATTTTACGATTAGGCTATTTATAAAATAGGGAAGCCTACCCTTTTGAATAATTATATTTGAATGAGTAAAATTTTTATTTTTCTTATATATTATTGAGGTCTATGCTTGATTGTAATAAGAACTATGATATATTGATTTGTTAAGACTTTCACCGTCACTTATGGTTCATTTCACTTTACTGATTCTTTACTTTGTCATTTATTTATCTTCACAATGGTATTTCCCTTTTCACTTTATCGTTTAAGCTTTCTTAGATTGTCACTTTCACTTACTGATGCTTTTGTAAGTGTTTCGATCACCTTTAAGAGTAAGTTATTTTAATATTTGATTTTTTTGTAAGGGTTGATAAGGTCACTCTATGCTTTAAATTTGTACTTGTGTGACCTTTATTTTGTTCTTTCTTTATCAATATATCAGTTTATCAAACCCATTTTTGAGTACCCCATCTCTGCATCATTTAAGAAGTTGTGGGCTTAGTATACAGAGTGACTCTATGTGGCTTTCAGTCTCCTCTTGGTTAAAACTACCTTGAATGGGTACCTTTTACGTCTTACCTTTTTCAGATTTTTTGTGTTTAGTATTTTTTATTTCTAACTTGTGCAAGTCAATCTTTATGCTTTTAAAAACATTTTTTCCACTATATAACATCATGTATAATAAGAATAATACAAGATAATCATCAAGATATGATGTAAGAAGAAAGATATATTTTAAAATACAATGACAATAATTGTATAAATATGAGGTAAGGTAAAAACTTGATTGACTATGTAGGAATGTATTATATATATGATTGGTTTATCATATCACTAAAATCAGTGTAAATAGGCATAACAATAAGAGGTTTAATTTGGCATACAATACAAAATTGTTTATCGTATAAATATGATCAAGTTGAAAGTAATGATACATAAGAAAAATTGTTCTTATGACATGAGATTAATGACATATTATACCAATACGATAACGATATCATAGGAGTAAGATAACAACAGCTTAAGAAAGATTTAAGAAATGTTGAGAAATGTGTAATATGAATTTGGTGATAGTACATATATGATTCGTAGAATGACCAAGAAAACTAACATGGAGAAAACCTTTATCTATGAGAAACCTTTGAAAATAGGAGGATAAAAAGTAGAAAGAAAGGTATTCACATGAAGAAAAATAATTATTAGAGGTATTTGAAAGGTTGAAAATATGAAAAACCCTGAAAATAAGTAAAAGGAATTACTGGCTATAAGTTCGAGAGTTTTCTTTTGAGAAAATTAAGAGGTCCAATATTCAGTCATATTTAATAAAGAAAAGAGGACAATAAGTAAAGGTATTTTCAAGGGAGTTGAAAAAGAGTTGTGCAAAAGACAAATACATAATTAAGGAAAAAAACTCTTGAATACTATTGTAGTTAAAATTTGGAGTAATGATCTAAACCATAGTGGGACCACTAAGATTTAAAAAGTAGATAAGACTTGTTTGTGATGTATATCTCAAATGTAATATGTATTATAAGCTAGAGGTATTATTGATTTAAAATATATTAAATAGAAGATATTTGTATAGGCAAAACTTATATTTAATATATCTGATTTGATGTGATGTGTATTATTAAGTTAAAAGTCTCAAATGATATACAAAAAAGATATATAAGATATACAACTATTTATTATAATAATATGTTATTATGCTTATTTTGTCATATATTTTGATTAGTTATGCACTAAATGTATATCATGTATTAATCTGACAATTTGTTTAAATATGATAATATTATGTTCTTTTAGTAATATATCAAATATTTATGTCATATGTATTAAAAAGCAAAATAGATAATTAACAAAATATTATGTAGATAAATTTGAAAGGATATAACAAAGTGATGTAATATGATAAACATTAACAATTATTTTTCAAAGCAAACTTACTATCTCAAATAAAAAAAATTTTAAAAAAGTTTTTGGTAGCTAAAAAAATATTTTTCTAAAAGTAAGACCACTATCCAAAATAACATTTTTCCAAAAAACTATTGCTAAGGTGCTATCAAAATAATAAATATTATATATATATATATATATATATATATATATATATATATATATATATATATATATATATATATATATATATATATATATTAAATTAATATCTATAATTTATTATAGATAAAATTGAGTTTCAAATGAATATAAAAAAATAATATGTCATTTGCTAATTTATATTATTATTAATATAAAGCATGCATACGATTATCTAACAATTATTTGTTTTATATTATACTATATGTTTCTACTATTAAACTAGTATTGACTAGCTCATAAGTACTTTAGCATAATATGTTTGGTCAAAGAAGACACCACATAGGGCTATAAGAAAGAAGTGCGATCTAACTTATAATAGTTTGTCAGAGTATGATCATTTGTCAATAGAAGTGTTGCTTATAAATTTTATTTATTTGACAAAAAAAGTTATATAAAGTCATTAATATATATTTACATATTATGTTGAAAAGTAATGTGAAAAACTTTATGTTTCAATGAGTTGTATAAATATGACTTTTGTAAAAGTTTTAAATGTTTTTCTTAAAAAAATGACTTATAGCACTTTTACAACTTTATTTTAAAAAAGAATAAAAAAAAGTTTCATTAAAAGAAAAAGGATGTTGGAGTAACTCCTTATGATAAATCCCAAAATAATTGGATTGTAAACAAGGAGGGTGCCACATGAATTATACAAACTTACAATTTTAAGCCTACTCAAAACTAAGTGATAAATAGTAATTAAAGATTTTTTTTTCTTAATTTTCTTAGTTGTTATAATATTTGTTTTAAAAAAATATTGTTATACTTAGAAAAACACTTTGTATGAAATGCAATAAGATAAAAAAATAATTTCAAGTTGTTCAATCTAAGCCTAGATCTATATCCATCTTTGACTAACAAGCTGGGTAACCTACTAAACATTGGACCAAAAAATTCACATAAATACCAGCTTAATAAAATCCTATAACACTGGTGTAATAAAAATCAATGACTTAATAAATGCTTATAACATCGACTTGATAAAAAGCCTAAAATAAGATCAAAAGATCAACAAAAGCAATAAAAGAACAATTCCAACAAAGAGACAAAGCATGAATATAAAGCTTAATGCAATAATCTTATACTCCAAATACAACTTAGTTAAAAGGTACATTAAACATGAATAAAACAACATAAGAGAGAATTTCAAATAAGATCAATGAATAAAGAAAAAAGTAGCTTTGTTATGATGAGACCAATTGAATGCAACCTTAGCCTTTCTCTCTTCTACTCTAAAGAATGAAGATATTCAAATGAAACCTTTCATAAGAATATACAAAGAAATCTTTAACCCATTCTCTTAAGCGTGAATGCCTTTTAAATAACATTTACAACCACTCCAATGCTTTAATAATCCTTTTAATGGTTATATCACTTTTTTTCAAAAAATCATTCACCAGCCATTACTTACATTCTTGAAATTATTATACTGTCTAATTTAAGGGATCATACAAGTATAATGCAACACTTAAATGCTTCATTTAAGCTAATAGATTGATATATCTAGTTTGTTTTCTAAGGGCAAATGTATTATATAAATACAAGGATGATATTATACTAGTATGACTAGCACTAATTCTCTTCAATCCAATTTATGAGCTCTCAAAAAATTGTTGTATGATGTGTGATCATACACCATGATGTGTATTATAACAAGTTCACTTTATTAATCATAATTTATTGTATACATATAATAAGTAGGTCATACTCCTATGATGAAAATCCACTCAATGCATGACTAAGTTTCAAAACTAAGTCTCTCAAAAAATTATCTTATATAGGTACGAAAGTGATATCATTCTTGTATAATATAATTCAACTCACTTATTACGCAAGTCATCAACTTTTATTATTTTATTATATTGATCATATTAGTACAATCGTATATTTTATTTATAAGACATTATAATCTTTAGTTTATACTTAACTCACTTGCTTTGATCCCATATTTAGTCCTTATAAATGATATATTATACAAATATAAAAGATAATATCAAACTATATAAAGATTAGTAACTCTTGTTAGATCACCATTGTATTTGATGTGTCAAGTTATAAATATTTAATATTTTATTCTAATGTATTTGTTTAGTATAAATTATGTTTAATTATAAAAAATAAATATGTACTTTTAAAGATGTTGAATTAGTAGTATTCAAAGTACATTAGAGTGTTTAGTAAACTTTAAGGATTAAAAACATTACAATCAACTTTGAAAATATTTTCTTTTTGTTATAAAGTATATATTAGCTTGTATATTATTAATCATAAAACACATCTCTTTATTTATATTACTCTTAAATCTTATTTAATCATCTGAATTGTTTAATCTTTTTTTTTTTATTTAGAAATATCTAGAATTTTATTTTCACATACTTAACTAATCATAATCATCTCTTTTAATCACCATAGTTTGGTTAAATCTTATTTATACACCTTTGTCAAATTCATGTTATGTCTATTATTAAACTTTTGTTAAATTAGAAAAAATAATTCTATTGATTTTTCATAATTAAAAAAAGAAGAAAATTATATCCTAAGCTACAACCCCAATTAGCTCAGTGTAAAGTACGCAAGTCAAAAAAATATGAACAAGCCTAAGAAGCCTTGGGTAAGAACAACTAAAACCAAGCCAAGTCAGACTCGAACTTGGTCATAGTACTATCTTGAACCAGATTAAGGCAAGACAAAAGAAGGATTGAGTTGAGCAAAACTCGATCAGAGTGTTCAATGGGTTGGGTAAGACCAAATATGATTACCTATAATCTTGTATATATATGACTGGCCCAGGTGATAAAGATCCTATGTGCATAAAGGGGAAGTCAACCCCATGTTTTAGCTCAAATTATGCATGCATGAATAATAATACAAAGAGATAAAACTAATGATATCCTATCATATGTGACTAAATTTCATTCAGTTTCTTAATGCCTATTCTTGCTTGAATTTCTACCATCCAACCATTGATCAGATGGCTAAGAGTTCACCTGCCTATAAGTGTTGATTTAAGGCTTAATGGCCAAAATCTTATCTGATTTTATCAGTCAACTATCATTTGTTTTGCATGGTCAAATAACCCCTCCTTGAATTGAGAAACTAAGAGCACTTAATTTTGAATCGTACAACTGAAATCATTTTTGCCTTTATTATTGATATATTAAATGATCTAGATCTTATCCATTATGATCGAACGGCTCAGATCTAATCTATCATAATCTAATTATCCATAAATCATCTACTTTTATATTATTTGATCTAACAATCCAAATCATCTTCAATTACATCCAACCTCCCTAGTTGATCCCACTTATTAGCAATTTCTTCAATTATTATTTGTGTTATTATGTAGCCATTCTGAAAGAACATTTTTAAACCATTTGAAAGAATATTTTAAGCTGTTTAACAATAACTTATGAAATCAATTTTTTTATTCTTTAATATCTATGATCAATTTTTTTTATAAAAATCTAATTTTTATGAATGAAATAGCTAATAAATATGAATAAGAATTTAAAATCTTAAAAAAGTACTATGTGATATTTCACTGGTATAAAATCTCTTAATAGCATACTACGACTCAATACTTCTCAAAAAATAAAATTCTATTAGCTAATTTTGACACTTCTGAGCTTTTATTTTTTATTTGTTTTCATAATTATGAGCTCTTTATGCTTAGTTCTATTCATTAATAAGAATAGAAAGTTTTATGCTTTTTTAAAAAAAATTTCTTATTATATTTTACTTTTCTTTTGGGTTAGGCGGTATGATATTTGTGAAAGTCTGAGTTTGATTTAATCTCATAAAATACTGAGTTATAGTTAAACTTACAAAAGCCCATGTTATAGTTGAATCTATAAAAAATAACTAAGTTAGAGGTGAACCATAAGAACAAATCTTAAGTTATAATTGTTTTAATGGTGTTGATTTTACCAATCTCAGTTGGGGGTTTACATAAGTTCTAATTTGAACCGAATCACCTATATATTTTGTCATATTTTTCTAACTTGTATTTTTATTTTTCTTAATCATAAAAATTAAAATCATATATAAAAATTTAAATATCAATATTTTCTACAAAAATAAATTTATTTATATAAAAATCTTTGAAAATAAATACAATTTGAATATAGTAAAAATAATAAAAATATTTTAAAACTCACAATTTATCCCCTCTCATTTGTGGGATCTATATACACTTTTATTTCTTCAACTTTAAAACTTAATATTCATCTCTAGGATAAATTAACAGTAGACTTGTATGATAAATGTATCATACTCATATGAATAGTGTAATTAAACATATAATCTACGATCACTTATGACTAATTATTTATCCAATGTAGTATGATAATTAGCTGCATTATACGAAGGTGAACTTACACGAGTATGATTACTACTAACAATGCAATTCTCACGCAATTCTCATTTCTTTTTAATTCTAACTTAATTTGGGAATATGAATGATACAGCTGATAATGAATGCAAAATTATAGGATAAAATATATAAACAAATAATTAAAATAAGATGCATGTAAGCAAAAATCTACAAGAGTGAAATAAATGATTTTAAAGTAATTTAAATACTCTTACTTATATCTCACAAAATCTTAATACTTCAAAAAATTGTTATAGATTTGAACATTCTATTATCAATAAGGACAACTCAATAAATATCTTCATTAAGTATTATTTAAGACGTGTTTCTCTTTATGCTAGTCATGGTATGCACATAAACATCTTCGTTAAATTCCTTAAGTTAATTGATCAAGCTCTTCACATTATTGGTCTATTTTTTTTGTTAAGATACATGATATAAAAATACTTAAAAATTTAATAATAATAATAATAATACAATGATTTTATTATAGTTAAACAAGTGGTGTAATGATTAAGGATACAATACTAATATCATATAATACTTATATTATATCATATCTTTTACTTTCTTTTTTCTTATATTAAATTTATTTTATTTTTTATTATTTCTTTTTTTTATAACTCAAATTTTTTTATATGACTACAATCCTTGCTCTTTGGAATCACATATCATTATCTATCATGAGCCATTACCCACATCACATAGCATCTTATGCTCTTGATGGTAAGGCCTATGTCATACTATGGCCTCAATCTAAGTACTAATAATAATAAGATAATGATTTTCTTTTCTCATATATTAAGAAGCCACCATCTACATTGCCTAATATTTTATACTCACAATGGTGGGACATTTGCTTTATTGTGGCCTAAGTCAAAGATCTAATAATACTAGTGATAATTTTCTCATATTAAGCAATCATAATATAAGGTCATAAAGAAAATATTTCATATTTTTATTTCTTGCTTCTTATGATCTTCTATATCACTAGGTTTAACGATATTTCTTTCTTTCTCTTTTTTTTATTTCTTTCTTATCTTATGTTCTAATCTTTATAGCCTCATAAATATACATACATACACACCCACACACACATACATACACACTCGCACATACATATATACACACACATGCATGCTCACACATGCACACACACACACACATATATACATATATATATATATATATATATATATATATATATATATATATTAGTAATAATGTTGTAACATTTGAGTCCAAAAGGAATATAGAGTGGTTTTTAGGTGATGTTCTAAAGAGAAGAATTATCAAATAAGGAACAATTTTTAATAAGCTTCTAGATATAAAGGTATAAGAACAAATAAGTTTCATATTAGATATAGAAGGGTAGATCCTATCCTTTATAATTAAAATCATAAGTTATTGAAATAGTGAGTTACTTTTAAAAGGAGCAACTTATCCTTAGATCCTATGAAAACTTTAAGGTTATGTTAAAGTTAAAAAAATTTTGGATGAGTGACCAAGCACTAAAAAAATCCCCTATATAAGAACAAAACCTGATTGGTTTGAGATTATTATTTATTAATAAAGGCTAAAATATTATAAATATATAATCACATGAATTAAAATATATACAAATAATTTTATGCCATGTAAATTATACCATATTGCATTCCTTGATAATATTCTAAGGTAATTAAATAATTCAATCGATTTATAACATAATTACTTAATTTCTCTACTTATTGGCTTTAAAATACTTCCTCAATTTCTTTGCCTTTTTTATATTTTATTTTTTTCATTTTTTGTATAATTCCCATTGCATTTGATCAATAATTATTAAAATTTTGTTTTCAAGTTTTAAAGTTCATTCACTTTGTTTTGCATTTTCTATTTTTTTCAATTCCTTCAAACTACTTAGTTTTTATATCAAAAGTACTAAAAAAAGTTATTAAATAGTTCCTAAGATCTTCCATAAATTTTATTAAGATTCTTTATTAAAAGCTTTACATCATATTATACAATCCCTTAAAATGGATTGTATGATCATTTTTTAAGCAATAAATTATACATTGGGTTAGATGAGCTAATCATAACCTAACCTGATTCTTGATGCTTATCATACCATCCAATGGTTTCATTGAAATATATGACTTAAGGTTTTGATTAACTGTTCCTTCATTCAAATAATATGATTTCTAAGAAATTCTTTATCGTACTATCAGACGTCTCCATCAGTGTGCAATGTTTTAGACATTTTGAGATAGTGTTACATAATTGATTATACAACCCAATAAATATTATTCTACTATAGGATTTTCTTAAGAATTTAGTCAATCCAATATCTTTTACTCATCATATCATTTAATATCTTAGTGTAATGTCAAATTAAGTAGTTTATGGAATACAATTGACCTAACTGTACAATACACGGGACATAGGAATTTGACCCAAACCCTGTCTAATTTAAAATCAAACTCCACACATCAAGACATGCAATCTTATGATATATCAAGGAAGGAAAATCTTGAATAAAAGTGTTTGATTAAATATTCCTTCCTTTTTATTTTTTTAAATTTATAATAAATAAAAATAACTTTAAAAAATTACGAAAATATATCTATGAATTTCTTAGGTTAAGACCTTCATAATAATATTATTAAGTATTATATCTATCTATTGTCACATTAATATACATTTCGACGTATGCCAAAATTATGATAATTCTTATCTTTTAGGTTTGCACATTCCAAATCCAAAAAAAGAATCATAATTAAGAATATATTTTGTAATTAATTAAAGTGGGCTATCACATATTATTTGTTATATATTTTGAATTATTATTAATTTCTATTTCTAACTACTCTCTGAAATGTCCTTTTATTATCATTAATTAGAAGTTTTAAAAAGTGGACAATACTAAATGTTATGTCAAATCATTTAGTAGAAACACAGAAAAACATAACGTTGACCATAGTGGTTATTTTCTTTTTCATTCGAAGAAATGCATTGATGATTAATGAAGTGAAGTCATGTAAGAAGTATGAAAATGTCATAATTATTAATGTTGGAATTATACTAATAATAGATATT
Source organism: Vanilla planifolia (assembly GCA_023846275.1). NCBI lineage: Eukaryota > Viridiplantae > Streptophyta > Magnoliopsida > Asparagales > Orchidaceae > Vanilla > Vanilla planifolia. Next base: position 11,857,446 of record CM043871.1, on the reverse strand, counting down.
AACATTTTTTAAACTGTTGAGTATATGAAAGTGGCATGGTATGTTATGACCATGAAGATTATTAGTTGCAAAGTTACATAGTCATCACCACGATGATGCATTTGGTGTCAAAATTTTCTTTGGGTATTTGCATTTTTTTTATCTTAGGTTTTCTATATTATAGACTTTTTTCTACATATTTTTTGTAGAACAAGGACCAAGGATATACCACATATTAGTTAACAATAATAATGATATTATTTATCATGGGTATGACACTTACTAAATTACACAGAATTTAAATATAACTAACATTCAAGTAGTATTAACATAATCATTAAGCATAAGTCCCTTTAATCTCGTAATATGTAGGTAATTGTAGTTGCATTATTCGAGTCAAATGTCACTTGGTATTGAGATGTTTAAGATAAGTATATGTTTTGTAGTTGATGTGCTTATTAGCCAATAAATACAATTTTTGTTATATTTTATGTGTTATTGCTGTTTGTATGACTTAACAAATCTTTTGCTACTATTCAAAATTTTATTTATATAAGTTTTAGTTATTTACTTTGAGTATGATTATTGTATATATGATTAATAAATTCTTTATAAAATTTTATTTCACACTTAAAAGACAAATTTTGAATTAGATATTTTAATGATTAAAATATGTTTTTCTAAAATTCATTTTTGTTTGTAGATATAACTTAATTGTTTATACTAAAAAAACTAATAAAAACATATATGACATCAAGAAATATTCAATTTTTCATCACATTGAATTAAATTAATAGAATATTACCTTTTTTTTAACTATCCTCAATTCTAAAAATTATTAACAAAATACATTTATTTTTTAAATACACTTTCAAAAATTCAATCATATAAACTATATGCATACAAAGTCCTATTCTAAACAAACTCATTGTTTTGTAATCCCATTACATTCTGACTATGATATTAGAATTTATTTTTCCTTTAATACTTCCAAAGATGAGTTTTTTTATCACAATAATCTATGTTGTATATTATGTAAAACTCGATATGTAACATGTATCATGTAAGGTTTGAATGTCTTGAACATAACTAGCATCTATTAATTGACATCATTCATCTCTTAAATAAACATTTGAGTAATTATTTATTGTTGTTCTAAGATCCTTCTTAACGGTTATTGAACTATTCCATCATCAAAACCTACCATGTTCATGTAAGTCCTTCCTAATTTCGATTTTTAAGGAGTTTCATGAGACTTTTCTCCAACCAACTATACTCTAAAAGGTAGTCAATAAAATGAATTTTTTGTGATTTAAGAAAGAGTTTTTATAAGAAAATTTTAAAAGCATAATTTATATAAATAAAAAGATTCTTGTTATCAATATAAGAAATTAATAAAATTGAATGGTTTCTTACACGAGTCCAAATATTCCATACTAGTTATTCTTTTTTAGAGAGTGTGATAGACGACATTGTCACAATCTTGAGCTTTTATAATAATACTCTTCTTGTGTAATTATTATGAATTCTAATTTCTAGTCTAATATTATCAAAACACTCAAATATATAAAGTAGGTGGGATTAGTGTTGAAAAAATATTTTTAGTTTTTTGGATTTCACTAATATAATAAATTACAAGATAAATGAATTACAAAAATACACTATAGTTCTCATAACCTCTTTATTGAGTAATTTCTATAATTTTTTTAACTGACAATTAAAACATAATTATCGAATTTTCAAATTTATTTAGTCATAAATGTGTTGTACGAGCCGTAGAAATTCGCTAAAAGTGTAAGAGAGAGAATAGATGCATAACTGTAGGAGGCTCGCTCTGTTTGCTTATTCTCACCTCTTTATCCTTAGCGGTGCCCCAATTCGGTCGAATCCTCTTTATCCTATTACGACTCTGGATTGAGGAGGAGAAAGCACAACAGGGAAATGGGGTTTTTCTCCCGGTTCTCCGTCAGAAGCGTGCACAGGCGGACTCGGAGCTCAGCTGTAAGGTTTCGTAGAGAACAGGACTTTTATTCAATTCCGTATTCTTCCTTTGATTCGTCTTGGGTATATAACTTTTTGAACTGTGTAATCTGTCCTTTCTCTGTTTGGTATTATATTTAAGAAATAGATAGGGCTTGTTTTAAATTTTGCATTCTTAATTACCGCAGAACGATCTTTCCATGAAGAGATTTCATTCAATTTCTAGTTAGCGGGTGTCGCGTAATCAGTGTCATCGTCTTGGTTTTTCAAGTAACTTAGATGCAACTTCTGAACTGCTGTTGGAAATGCTTTATATTTTTCTATTCTGTTCTTAATGCTTATTTCAATTCATCATTCGTGCATCTGATTGCATCTTCCACATCTTACATTGTCATTGCAAGTGTTCTCCATACGGCTTCGTTGACGATCGAACCTGAAAATTTACTTATTCTGTACTCACATTAAAACTGCTCATCGTGACTAAGAAAGGCAATTTTCTATTCTTTAAACAGCTGTAAAAGTTAATTTCCAACGTTCCCCGCTGCGTCGGACTAAACCTAAGCTGATATGCGACTATTCCTTGCAGGATATCACAGAGAGGCCAGAACTCCCCGGGAATGCCATTCCAAGTTCAGCTGCTTCAGCTAGTGGATATGAGGTGGCTGTAGGGTTTAAACCAGTTGAGCACCCAATCGAGCCTCTTAATCATGATCAACCAGTTCGCTGCCCACTGCCCGAGCCATCAATATTAAATGTTAGTATGCTATCGCTCGGAATTAGAGTTTCTTCAGCATGTGCAGGCTGGAAAACTGTTGATTATTTTGAATCACATATTTTTTTGTCCATATATTTAAAACAACCATTATATCTGCTCATTATGCTCTGCTTCAAGTGGCATTGAAGTTAGAGATGGCGAAAGAATTGCAGATGTCGTCTGTTTAATTTTAGCTACAACATTTATACTCTTTTCTCATAAACTTGCGTAGTGTGATAAGTAGCGCAATATCACAGTTCACTCCTCTGTTCCAGGAAAAACTCTTGAAAGATTCTTCATAACATAGGTGAAGCTTCAAACCAAACACTACGTGGGAAAGGGCCTATACGGGGCTAGCTTAAGTTATCTCGTTCATATTGCTAAACATTATTTTCCTGATATCAGGTTGACCTTAGCTCACCTAGCTTAAGTTTTTGGCTAGGTGAGCTAGGTTAAGGCTATGATGTTAGTTTCAAACATGCTTGCTGGCTAGCCACTTCTGCTGTTGCTCGGCCTCAATCATACCAACGTCTTTAACAATAGACAACCATTGATCGCCATTTTGGTCAGCCATCTTCATCATTGTTTTCTCTATTTCTGCCATTGGCCAGCCATTTTCCTTCTCGACACTACCATCAATCAGCAACTTGGATGATTGCCACCATCACCACCTGCCAACCACTACTCTTGGCCACTATTGTCTCCTACAACCGATCACTAGCATTAACCGTCACATGTCAGTTTTTGATTGAATAAAACCCTAAAGTCCAATTTAGTAACCAAATACAAAATTGCGTTTTTAAACATCATAAATTCAAGTTGGTAATCAAATTTTTTTTTTCTTAAGTTGACTAATCCAACACTAACGAAACTATCCTAGCTTAAATAATTTAACAAAATCTCATTCCAAATTGGTTATACTAATCCCCAGTTTTAACCTCCATTTTTTATGTCATTACAGTTTAAGCAGAAAGGCTATTTGTTTCCACAACTCATGTCTTTATGCATTTTTTTCATTAGTTGTCTATCAGTTATAGGTCTTCTTGCACTGGTATATCATTGTGCTCAACATCCTTAGTGCTAACTATTTTAAATTATTATGTTATATGCTGAACTCCTTTTTTTTCTCTCAATTCTTGTTTAATGTGTAAGGTTTCTTCCCTTTATAATCTTTTATTTATTTCACAAACAACTTCTATGATGCTCCAAAACTTGTTGGTTTTCTCTTTAATGCCATTATTTTTGCTTCAAGCTGAAATTCTTTTGTCCATATTGGATCATAGTTGTGGCACACGCATGTCATATGAACATCGTGAGCATTAAAGGGCTATTTTATTCGGCATTATGTAAATTCTAACACATGTCAACAATATTAATAAATTTGTATTTGCTTGCCATATTTACTTGGATCTTATCTTGATTTTGTGCAAAATTGGGAGTTACCAGATCATTTGAAGTTTTTATCTTTCAAAATTATCAAAATTTTGGAACTACATTGAATGGTATGGTACATCCTTGCAAACAAAATAACTCACGAGTATTAATAGTGCAGTAACAATTCTTAGCAAGAGTAGCTACATTTAGCACCTTAGTTTGCCTTTTAATAATTACATGAGTTGCAATTCGTTTCTGTAGAGACCTTATAAAGTATATGCCAAGTGTTGTTTTTTCTTCTGGGGTAGGCAGATGATAAATACTTCTTAATAAAACAACCCATAACCCTTTTCTGCCGCTAGCTACCTCATGTTTTTTGGTGATTGCAATGCAAGTTTTGGGCCTTTTTGGATTCCATGCAGAACTAAACTGTACATATTGCAACCTCTATTCCCATCAACATTTGTCTAGCGCTTATAGTATAGAACCAGCTACTGTTGTTTTAAGAATTTGATTTCTAGTTGTTCTCCAGCTCACCCATTGTTTACATTAAAAAAAATGGTTCAGGATGGAACAATATGGAAAGAACGAATGTCTTCTGGGGGCGAAAGAGCTAGGACTGAATTGCCTGTGGTGAAAGAAGAATCACAACTTGCTTTTGGAGCAGTTGCCGCAAAGCCGGCCCGGTTTGCACCAAGACGTGCCATACTGCCCTCAATTAGTGCACCTGAAGGTGATATTATTGATCTCCTTGAAGAATACAAAGCATCAAAGGAACAGAATACTGAGTCAAGCCTGGAACAGCAATAGCCACTCAAAGAGATTTTGTGAACCATCACACGTGCCCATGGTTTACCCATTGCAACTGTATCTGTCTAATACTTTGTCTTGTCTTGTACATCGTTCAACACAGTGAATCGTCTTAAAAGAAGGAAAATAATTGCCTCAAACCACAAAGAACATATTAATTAATTACTGATACCAAAATGAACCTCACAGTTTTGAATAATTGTAGCAATAAATAATATTGTCGATGTGCCACCAAAACTCCACACATGGTCAACATGTGGAAACTGCGTTAAAAAATGGAGAAGAAAGGAGTGAGCAGATAGATGCTCACCTGCTTCTCTTTGGCAAACAACTCATGTACACCAGCATCAGGCATCTCCTGAAGCACCTGAAAGCATTCTCCGCTGCTGGTGCTCGGCCACTTTGTAATCAACCACCTCTCTGAACAGATTGGCATTCAGCTCACAGTCTTTGCTTCCATAGACTGCAGCCTGGACGCTTGCCATTAACTTGGCTATTTCTCGACCCGAGAAATCCTCCGTCTTTGCAGCCGCTTCCCTCAATACATCATCCGTGATGCCTTTGATCTCTATTTTCCGGGGCCGAGGCTTGAAGAGACTCAGCAAACCGGGCTTCTTCTCGCCCGCTTTCTCGATGTACTTGTTCAGATAGAGTTTCAGCAGCTTGAATCGTTCTTCATCGCCGGGAAGGGGGAACTCGAGCACCTCGTCGATGCGGTCGGCCACGGCCGAATCAAGGTCGCCTGGCCGATTCGTGGCAAGGGCAAGGACGATGTCCTTGGACTGGTCACCGGTACGGAATAGCAGAGCATTGAGTGCACTCCTCTGGGCTTCACTCATGTAGGTCTTGTTGCGTCTGAAAGATAAAAACGGAAGGAAATGAAAACAGTGTACTTCATCAACATTCCACAGAGAGGTCGTAGAAATAACAAGAACTGCTTACTCGCACAAGAATGCATCCGCTTCGTCGATGAAAAGTAATAGGCCTTTGTTGGATTTCTTTGCCCAATCAAACAATTGATGTATCTTGGTTACCGCCTGAGATCCCAATGGTGCGACATCTCCACCAGTCATCAAAGCATAGTCCAGTCCCTGGTGGTCGAAGAACTTGTTAGAAAAACTTCTTTTATGCTGTGCCAAACGAATGTAGTCAAGCAATGGCGTACAGATTTACGAGCAAGCTCTCTGGCCGCCATGGTTTTTCCGGTTCCGGGAGGACCATAAAAGAGCATGTTGCGGAAAGGAGCCTGATGAGCTTTAGTATTGGCTGTTGCCTTGGCAAGCTGTTCGACTCTCTTTTGAAGTGAATGATGCAGCACAACGTCACCGAGACCATTACCGTTCGTTGTGGTTTTGTTTCCTTTGCTCCACAACGAGCTCATGGCCCGGGAGAAGAAGCCCGACCATGGATATTTCCCCCGAGATGACTCACGGATGAGGGATGGTTGACCAAGTATCCGGTCGACGTAGCCCCATACCACACGAGCACCTTCTCTGAGAAGATAAGATTTATCTGTGAGACCACATATTAGTTGGATATGTAATAAAAGCCAAGATAGAGATCGGTTCGATGATGATGCCGAAAGAAACTTGTATTTGTTTCGTTGTTTAACGTGCATGAAAATTACCCAAAATAAATTTTAATAATATGCAATAGAACCACCCATGGTCAGCAAGGTAACAATAGGCAACCTAACCAACACAGCAAGTTCATGCTATAGCATGTTATATATCAATTATACGTGAAGAGTAAGCACAGCAGCACAAAAACTGCAAGAAACAACTACAATACAATTAGAATGACATGTACATTACCTTGTGGTGTATATCCCTGCAGCCAGGGCTGTAACACCACCCACTGCAACAACTAACTTATTCTGATCTGTTAGTATTGCTCGCAGCCCACCTGGGATATAGAAAGTAAACCAGCTAAGAGTTAGCTCAGCAATATTGAAGTGTTAAGACCTTCAACAAATTGGGATGATGTGCAGATATCTTAAAATTCCTAATGAAACAAACACTGCTTGAACCAATCACTGGATATGAAAGACTTAGCAAGGCATAAAAGTTTGTTAAAATTATGAATAATAGAATTACAATTCCATAACAATACATGGCATCATTCGTCTAGTCACAAGTTCTGATTGACAAGATTTCACACTCTGCCGAGTTTTCCAGAAAAAATAAAATCCATGATTTGAAATTTACCTTTGATTTTGATTACAAATCCAATTAGTCAGGCAATGCATCTACAACAATTAAGTTGTTTTTTCAAAAAATGAATTTAAAAAATATGTGACAAAATGAACCTTAATAGAAAACAAAATGAAAAGTTTGCCACTCGCCAAAATTATAAATATTGGCATTCATACTTCACACCAATAATAAAAATGTTCAACTTCACCATGATATGAACAAGAAAAGTTATCATTTAATTAAACTTTGCATAGGATTAGTAGACTATAGAACATAATTTGACGATATAAGCAACTTTTAACTAGCAAGGCTTCTTACTAGAATTTCAATGCTTTTGTAAGATGTAGCAAAAACTTGAAGAACAATGAACCACAAGAACCAAATCTAATCAACAAATTCCACCCAATTCTCATCAAGTTCAGATTAAAACTTGTTTTTAAAACAGAAGAACCAACTAAGTTGAGTCCACTCTCTATTCCAACAGCCTATTGAACTGGCATAATATTTTCTTTATAAAAGGTCACTACAAACCTCAATATTTTTTTTGAATTATTTTTATTCCTTTCATTAATTGATTTTTTTTTATTTAAAACACAAATTTCTAGACTCAAACAACCTGAAAATTTCAAAGTTTGTACAACATTTGTGCATTACCAACAAGGATTAACACCAATGATGCAGTTATTAAAAGAGTTATTTATTTTGGTAAACATGTACCATAGTCTAGTTATAAACTAAGTTGCTTGAATCATTTGTAACATGGAAGTTCATGCCCTGCAAACCACCATATGCAAATAAATGCCAGCAGTAGCATAAACGTGACATATTGTTCACACCATATAAGACTGAATTACTAACAAAAACTAAATCAAAATTTCCAGACCCACTAAATACTAAACCTAAACTTAATCTCAAAAAGCCAAGAAAGGACAACTAAGTGAGAAAGGAGTATTATATGTAAATGACTGATGCAGAAACATAAGGAGCATTATAACCTAAACATAAGGAAGTCAAATTGTTGTAATCAGTAGTAAAACTCAAAAAAAAAAAAATCTGAAATGATGTTTGAAAATAAAGATATTTTTGCTTAAGAAACACTAGGTTATCACCTCCTATATGCTCAAAAGTTGTATTTATTGCTGTGACCCATTTCTCTCTCTCTGCATTGGCTTTTTCTATAAGCATCCTTCTATTTACCTCTTCAGCAAGCTTTGCTTCATGTGCTCTCCCTTCAGCTTCTGCAATAGCTTTAACTCGGATTGTCTCCCGCTCAATCTCTGCCTTTTCTCTCTCAGTTTGTCTCTTATGAGCTTGAATTTGCTCTTCAGTTGCCCGTCGAATCTGCTCCTGCCTGATGGATGATTCTTCTTGCATCTTCACTAGCTCTTGATTTCTAGCTCTTTGACTTTCATGTTCTGCCTGACGTTACAAAAGAAAATTTAATGAGTTCCAACCAGACGCCACAGAAATGTTTCCAGAAAAAGAACAGCATGCCTGCATTCTCTTTCGAGCCAGTTCATCCTCATAACGAGCCATTTGAGCTTTTGTTTGTGCCTGTTGCTGAACAAGTTTTTTCTGTTCGTCATAGATAACCCGTTGCCTGTCCTGCAAAATGGTAAAAACTCTGCCTTTTATGCCCAACAACAACAAAGATTCATAAACGCTTCCCCAAAGTCAAGGGAAGATAACACTTTAGTCCTAAAGTTGACAAAGAGAGCATAAATTGTGCACAAAAAAACATTTTTTTTATCCATAATATTAACTCAAACCATACATCAAATTATGAAAAATAAAGAAAGCATACATTGTAGACTTTGACACCTGCACTCTTCCAAAATTACATATCAAATGAAAAAAAAAACAGATCTAAAATAAAAGCATAACAGCACTATAGTAGCAAAAGTTTTCCTTCTCAGTAACAGATCATTGATCAATGTCCAAGCTGTTCAAACAGAAGAAACCTGTTTATCAGTTGTTAGCATCCTTGAAGTCATTTTCTAGTCTAAAAACGTGCATACTTTCCCATTTTCAAGATCAATTTAATCATCCATAATATTATTTACAGTTGTTGACAATAGATAAATGTAAAAGCTTCCAAACGTATATCCTTGTGGTAACTTGCAAAGCATTGGAGTGACGTTGCACAATACCCTCACAGCATTAAGGAGATATGACCAATTTTCATATGACATGACACGCTAGCTAAGAAGCTACTCTGCATTCCAAGGTCATATAGGACTATAAGATATGCAATTCATTGCATCGTTAGGAGTCCTATCACCTTTTACATTTTGCAAACTTTTTGTTCAAATTAGAGGCTATGACTATTAGTGTGGCAATGCCGTGTATGTCTCACCCTCTACTGAGCTCTGCAATCTACTCTTCACTTTTGGGATGAACAACCCCATATGAGCATTGTAATCCCCATACCAAAAGAAGAGTGAAAATAGCCATCGTGCATTGAACTTTTTCGTCATCATATGCATAAGTATTTGATGCATCTGCACATCTGTACCTCTTATGTGTTGTGCTTTGTATGGGAGGATATACATCTCCCCTTTTGATGTTTTCTCTTTACCCTTCACAAGTGTTGAACTTCTTGAATTCTATGTAGTTTGATCCGTATCTATACATACGCCTCATTTGAGCATCCACAAAAAACATAAATCCAAATTTATGATGTTGAATTAGTAGCAATATTCAAATGAGCAATCCTATGCAATCAAACTCAAAAAAAAAAAATGCATACTAACAGACCATAAAGTAAACATTATAATGAATCCTCAGTCATACATTTTGATGTAAGTCATAATTCTAATGCACTTGCTAAATCTATCAGTTGCAAATTCACATCAAATAGACGAAATATTCCAATTTTGAATCAAGAGCTAAATATAATGGTTATAGTTGGCCTCGAGATTTTTATTTTGTGCTATGATCAAAACCAATTGATAAGGCCGAATAAAACAGACTGCTGTGGACTGGGAGTTTTCATGTTCTCGCCCAATTCTTGGGCATGGACAGCAAGTGCAGCAGGAAACAAGAAAAATAATTGGCATTAAGATTTCTACTTAATGTGCTATGATCAAGACAAAGCAATAAAGCCAAATACAACAGACCCTTGTTGATGCAGAAGTTTTCATGCACTCGCATGTTCCTATGGGCATGGACAACAATTGCAGCAGGAAACAAGAAAACTTGAACCAATCTTCAATTCTTACCTTTTGTACATGGACAGCACAATCCCATAACACAAAACAAGCAACCCATACAAACCTCAAACAGCCGAACAAAAGCCAAAACCCGCATCCTCTTACCAGCTTTCAACAAGCATTGGCAATAGACTCGTACCAATAGTTTTAAAGCATCAATTTAAACATAAACAAGAATACAGGAGGATTTCACAAAGAATCCATCACTTCTATTCATGCCTATTATATTGGCGGTAGACATAATTATCATCAAGTGAAGAACTTGTTCATCAAACAGATTAAAGATTAACATCATTCAAACTTTCTTTTACTACAGTTATCTCAAAGAATTCAGAACTTACAAGCGACAATAAAATGTTGTATAAATTGTGCTACACACTCACAGTTTCATGCTGCGCTTGCAAAGCCTGGAACTTTGCTTTCTCAGCAGCCAACTCAACTTGCCTAGTCTCTTCTTGCTTCTTCATTAGCTCAAAAACCTGTAATAAACAACAAAGAATATCTAATTAAATCAAGATTACCATCAAAATAAATAAAAAAGCAACACATTAAAGCAACCAACGCTACCTTTTTGGCCTGCGAAGAGTTGTTGATCTCTCTCAAGGCTTTTGCTCCCCTCTCCAACGCTTCTGGATCAAACCCTGCAGCAGTAGTCCGGGGATTGTCGTTGCGAACCCTAGTCTCCTCTTGCTTCACGCTTTGCGTCTGGCTACCACTGGCGGCAATCGGGATATTAGAGGAAACTTCCTCAGGTGGAGTAGCAGGAGTCGAAAAGGCAGGGAAGTGGAACGGGCCATCAGCATAGGTGCGCTCCGCCGCCACTGCCGCGGAGGCTATGGCGGATGAAAGAAGTGCGAGGTGTACTCTAGCCATTCCTGGCAAGAGGACCTGCCCCGGAGGAGGATGTAATTAGCCGGGGACGTAAGGGGTGAAAAAAAAACAGAAAAACTTGTATTTTGAAGATTTGCTGCGTTCTGGTAGAGGAAGATCGGCACTTTACGACTCCGAAAAGGGTGGGTTTTTGAGTGGCATAGGGTTTAAGACCGCAGCTGCGTTCGGGAGTTTATAACCGTTGATCGTGGAAATAGGCGGTTGATGCCCGTTCGGCTTGCCTTGCCTCCCAAGTTGGAGTACATGGCAAAGGAAGATAGTTCAGCATACATCATTTAATATTTACTTAGACGTGATTATGTTGATTTAAAAATAGATTGATGAAATGAAAATTTTTAAGAAATTTAAAGGAGTTCAAAAAATGCTTTATTTAAAAAAATATAATAAAAATATTATAATATTTTGAATTTTTTTTACATATGTAGACATCTAATTATCCTTTATTTTTTTTGAAAATAATTAAAAATCAAACATATTTTTTTAAACTAATATAAATAATTATAATTTTATTGTATTGTATTATAAAAATAACTAAATAAAAAGGTATGAGACAATTATCAACTCAATAGATGAATTTATAATAATTTAATATCAAATATATGACTTAAATAAATAAATATAATATTACATATATTATATATAAACTCAATAAAATACATAAGTTATTCTTTTTTCTTTATTATCTTTATAGTTTAATTCAAATCATACATTATGTCTCCTAGGGTTGATCACCAATCTAGGTAATCTTTTGGAGATTGATACCATCCAGACAATATTGTAAGTGAAATTATTACTATTAATAATCATCACTATAAATGCAAATAATCAAAAGTATACAAGACATTATTTTATTAAATATGACAACAAAACCTCAAACTTGTGATAAGATGTTACATAGAGATAATGTCTTTTTTATTTTTATATAAACATAACTCAAAATTTGTGATATATTCAATTTTGTAAATTATCCATTTCATGGTTTTATACATATTCAAGTTTACATATATATTTATTTTTCAATTTATTTCCTTATTTTTTAATGCATGGCTAAATACAAAAATTAACGATATCATGGCATATTTCTTAATCAACAATAATAACATATTTATGAGTTTTTAATTCCATAATATTAGCACATATAAATTATATTACATTATGTACTATATCATCTAGAATATCACATCAATATAAATCTGCTTATCTTAATTATGTCAAAGATTGTGTATTACTTATTTCATAATTTCTAATCTTATACGATTCAAAATAATAATATTTTTATTATATACTATTGAATTTATAATTCTCAAAAAATATATAAATATCACATGACACAAAATCTCAACATAGTGTTATATGATATTGTGACATTCAAATCCTTTCATCACAAACATAGGACATAAATTCTTGAGCATAAACTATTTAATAGTATTTTTAAAAATTTTAAATTTTAAAAAGATAAAACTTTTAATACATTTTGTCTATTTTTCACACACACACATTACATTACAAATACTTGCATATAACAAAAAAAATATCATTCTATTTTTATGCTCTTTCTTCTGTATTAAGACTCTAATTGTTTGAAATGATAGTACTAACAAATATGTTGAGTCATTATCATAAGTTTAATAGACTAAATCTAATACAATCCTTATATGTAATATAATATAATGTAATATTCAACTTATGCTAAATATAAGATCTTTATCACTTAGTTAAAATAAGAAAAATAAATCATCAATTTTTTTCTAATATTTAAATAATATAATGATACACACATACTCATATACATTTACATCTTAATCCCAAAAAAATTTACATATATAATCTTATGGTCATTATTTTTTCTTGATGTGGTATAATGTATTGTCTTTGTTTCTTCTTAATTAAGTAATTTTTTTGTACTAAAATAAATTTTAAAATATTTTATCTAATGCAATAACTTAATCTCATGATAAAAATCTTGATATATGATCACTAAACAATAGTAAATAAAAAACTTGAAGGTTATTTTGTTTTCTTTCTCAATATTCTTTTGGAGTCTTATGATGTACATTATTTTTCTTGATGTGGTATAATGTATAGTCTTTGTTTCTTCTTAATTAAGTAATTTTTTTGTACTAAAATAAATTTTAAAATATTTTATCTAATGCAATAACTTAATCTCATGATAAAAATCCTAATATATGATCACTAAACAATAGTAAATAAAAAACTTGAAGGTTATTTTGTTTTCTTTCTCAATTTTCTTTTGGAGTCTTATGATGTACATTATTTTTCATTCCATATTTAAAAATATGATTTTTTTTTTTTTAATTTGTAATCTAGTGTTTGTACTCTACCAAGTTCCAAAAATTAGCATTTTGTATATAACATATTAGAAAGAATTATGCACACCAATGTAGGATTTTACAAATGATATAACCATGATGTAATAACAATGATCATAGTATGATAAACATAAAAATGACATGACAAGCACATCATATAATTTAATAAATTCTTAATCAAACAAATTAATATCCATGATAAGAAAACATCACCACAAGCAATTCATATTTATTAATTTATTAAAATTTTATATTATATTTTTAAAGCAATTTTTTACATTGATCTCTAATTTTAAAGAATTAACCCAACAAACTTATGTACAAAAATACACAACATGGCTATCTTTATTTGATGTTGTTCACACCTTAGATTTTCTATTATTTTGTGAAATTTCTTTTTGAGTTTAATTTCTCTCTATAGATTTATTGCTCCAAAGAAATTTTCAAAAATTCCCCTCTTTATTTAGTTTGCACCTCCCCTTTTTCTCTTTTTTTTCCTCTCTCCTTTGGCTACACAATAATTTATCCTTAAATTACCATTAATTCTCATCCTTTCTCATAGTTAGAAGATGTTCCCTATAATTTCTCTAAAACTTTTGCATGATAACTCTTCTCCCTTTTTATAGACTCTTGTTTCAACTTCTTGTATGATTTTTACATACATCTCCCTTCATATTTTGCCCCTTCGACTACAAGTTGTTGAGTTTCAACAGTCAATCACTGTCCTTTTGAATCCCTCTTACATTGTTTAGGTCTAGGTATTTTTAGGAATAAAAAGAATAGTTTAATTTTTAAATTTAAAGCTTAGACTTCTATATGTTTTTTGAATTTTTTTAATCAATTTAGTTACCAAAAATTTGGTTAGCAAATTTTATATGATTTTACTTGATAAGATCTACATTTGATCAAATTTTTATGTTTTCTAATGCTATTTAATATTTTTAACATTTTTTTAAAATTTGAAACTACTCATAAAAATTATTTTATTATTTTTTTATGTAATTTCAACTTTTGAATTTTGTCATTATCACACGTCTTTTTTGTTTCAAGAAATTTTATTATACTTATCCACATATCTTAGTTAAATTTCATAATGCTATTTTTATTAATTTCATGAGATTTTTTTAAAATAAAAAAATAATCCTTATTAATCTCTAATCTTTCATTTTATCATTTAGAAAAGTTTAATTTATTCCAACTTTGTGTCATTAAATTTCAAATAATTTGTACACATACTTTCATAGTTTACCACTCTCCTTTGAAGTGTTGCATCAAGTTTTAATAATGTCTAATTTTTTGAAAAAAATATATGGATTCTTAAAAATGTTAAACAAATCTCCAAAATTATTTTTCATATCCATTTAATATCTTTCTCATAAATTAATTGATTATTTAATCTTAAAAATTCAAATCTTTCGTTCTATCATTTAAAAAATGCAAATTTTTACGAATTTAGTAGTATTAAATTTTAAATAATTTATATACTTTATTTCTTAGTTTATCTTCTATTTTTTTTGTATCAAACATCCTTTAAATAACATATAAGTTTTTGGAAGAATATAAAATAATATATAAAAATTGACAAAATTCTTTAATAATTTAAATAATTTATAATAATAATAATTACATTTTGTTACAACCTTAAGATGAAATATTTGCATTCATTAATCATTAAGCATAGGCATTATAAGATTCATATGTACCTATTATAAGGTCTTATGCGTTACCGACTTTTGTAAAACATTTATTGATAAAATTATAGCTTACTTTAATCTTGTAATGTATTCACAATTATTCAAAGGAGTAAGTAAAATACACTCAAATGGGAACTGTACAAATGCCCATGAGCATTGAGCTCACGATAAGGAGTTATAGCTAGATCCATGTCAAAGCTACTCACCTCTTCATGGGTGGACCCACGAGGAACTCACTTAGTACTAATAAAAAGTAAATCCACAATGAAGCCATTTACTGCTAACAAGACATGGACCAACGTGGAAGCCATCTACATTAGGAATAAGGAAGTTTGTACTATACAATAAGAAAGATCATATCATACAAAATGCTTATATTTAGTTATACAAAAATGCACTCTTTATTTGATAGGATCATTTTATTTGATGTGGAACATCATACTATACTAATGCATTTATACCATCACTTAAATTTTATCATCTCTTTGTCTAAGTAAGAGTCTATGGTAGTGTCGAAATAATTATGTTACTTTATAAGTGAGGCATATATGAGAGTAGAAACTCTTGCATAATGCTTAAGGTTTTGTGCTCTAAATATAAAAATAATATTTTGCTAATACAAACTTATACTTTTTAATCTTTATTAAGGCATATTTAGATGTTATCAAAACTAAGTAAGATACATGCCTTAAGCTACCTAGATGAATAGATGAGTGATATGAAATCTTTAGAACACTTAAAATCTCATTGTAATCCTAATGCCTCATTTATATTATTAGAGGTTTTATATGCTAATATCAAAATAAAAACTTTACAAAAGTCTTCTTTAAGAATACTCAAGTTTTGTGTTTCCTTGATGCTAATTATAGTTTATATTAAATACTGTTAATAAATCATTTGAGTCATGATTAAATTTTTTCAATTGATTTATTTATTTATTTTAAGATATATGTTTTAAAATATAAAAAAATTTAGTATAATAATAAAATAATTTTCTCATTATCAAACTAATGATGTACAAACAAAAGGTTTCATAGTCTATTAATTTTGATGATAACAAAACTATTAAACAAATATTAAGATGAAAAGATATAAAAACATGTAAGCAAACAAATGCCCCCTAGATTCATGCTAATATCATATTTTTTTGCTTTCTTTATTTGATTAAGGCCATCTTATTCTTTTTTAAGTTTAAAAGCTAGGTAGCATTGATTTTTTATTTGGTTTTAAGGAAAGAGTATTCTAATTACAAAATGGTGTAAGGCTCATCCAATTATAAATTTTGAGAAATTTCTAATACTATCTTATTCATTGTGGTAAAATCTTTTACTTTCATTTATTCTCTCTCCCTCTTTCTCTCTCCCTCTCTTTTTACTAATTTTTCTTGTATAAACTTTTATATAAGCATCCCCATATAGTCATTAGACTACCAAAGCTAATCTAAACTAATTATCCTATCTAATAAATAAATTATTAAGATGGTTTTGCTTAACCACATAATATGGCATCCGTTTTTTTATCGCTGACCTTTCTCTATGTTGGGTTCCATTTAACAACTTTTTGCTTTTAAATCAAAAAGCCATGATTTATATATAAGATTATATTATAAGCTTAAGGTTGTAACAAAGTAGATGATTAAAAATCATTATGCTAATATACATTCATAATTCTTCAAGATCGCCGGCCAAGCCATGGGGCTCGACATTTGGACGCACGAGTTTGGACCTAATTCTGCTTCCGTGATGCGAGCACCGGTCTGGATGCGTCTCCTGGGTCTCCCGCTTATCTACTGGGACATTGACAACATACTATGCATTGCCAAGGAGAATGAAGAACCTTTCCTTCTCGATGGCTGGACTGTCGAAATGGAGCGCTCCTCCTATGCTCGGGTGTGCGTCTAGATGGATCTTTTGAAGCCATTGAAACCGGGCATATGGCTCAATGGAGAATTCGGGAGAACTTATCAAAGCTTCGAGTACGAGGGGCTGCCACGGATCTGCTTCACTTGCGGCCATGTTGGACACCTGGCAAGCCACTGTAACAAGCATGAGGAGACGGGGTTTGCCCGTTCTGGCATTCCCTCGTCTACGGCCATGGGTCGAGAACAATTGACGGTGGAGGGGGACACGTCCCTTGGTGAGGACAACCATACAGAGGCGGGTGGCACCTGTGGGAAGTAGGAAGTAAACTCAAGTGTCACACATGGAGAGGCGCAAGGGCTAGGGCCATGGATGCTTGTTCATCATAGGCGCAGGAGACAGGGCCACATGGCCCCACTGCTATGGCAAGCCTGCCTCCCCGGAAGGACGCTAGTTGCAGAACTCATGGCCGCGATATTGCCAGTACTTCTCAAGGTACCAGAAGCCCATCCACGGAAAGTGGCAGAAGCAGAGCAAAGTGGGTTCTGCAGAGTGGGGATTGCAAGGATCAGAAGCATACAAGCTTGGATAGTCATCCCTTGATGGCTATGAACACGGGCCATGCGCCCCAAGCAGACGGGCATAAGGGAAAATTGCCCTTGGTGCAGAAGGAACGAGCAGGGGATAAACTCACTAGTCCAGATGGGTATGACACTAAATAGGAGACGATCCACGGGCTGCACTTCGTGGGGCGTAGCGGCTATCAAGGAAGTTGATGGCGGAAGCTTGATCCGGAGCTGATGCACGATTGCATGGAAGTACTGATAACATTGCTCACGTCAAAATGTGAATTATAATCTGGAATATTAGAGGTGCTAAGAAAGGGAAGTCGAGGAGTTATTTGCAACGTCTGGCTCGCTAGGGGAATGCGGCAGTTGTGATGCTTATGGAAACGAAAGCACAGTCCTTCTCCCTGAGCGATGCGGACTGGCTACTTAGAAGGGACTGGGAATTCG
Source organism: Vanilla planifolia (assembly GCA_023846275.1). Classification (NCBI taxonomy): domain Eukaryota; kingdom Viridiplantae; phylum Streptophyta; class Magnoliopsida; order Asparagales; family Orchidaceae; genus Vanilla; species Vanilla planifolia. The sequence continues at coordinate 11,839,352 of CM043871.1, read as the reverse complement.
CGGCCCAACCCTCGGTGGACATGTCTGCTGGCATTGTCCTCTTGTGGAAGAAGTGGGTCTATCTTTCTATCACGGCGGCTTCAGCACACGTGGTGGCGTGCTCGATTACCCCTTGCGCGGACTGCAACCTCAACTGCTTCTTTGTTTATGGGCCTAAAGATCACCATAAACGACGAGAGATTTGGGACGCCATCCTGCTCTCTCACTGTGGAAACGACCCCCTCATCGTTGCAGGGGACCTTAACCTGGTCATGGCCCAGGAGCAGAAACGCGGCGAACGCAGATTCATCTACGTTAGGGATCAGCAAGTCTTCGCTGACCTCATACAGGACCTCCAACTTGCTGATTTGGGGTTCTCCAGCAATCGATTCACGTGGTGCAACGGGAAGCAGGGTGGCACGCAAATCCTGGAGCGGATTGACCGGGCTCTCACGAATTCTGCAGGGATGCTTGCTTTTCCTGAGTGCTCTGTGACTCATCTCAGTCGGCTCGGGTCGGACCACTGCCCGTTGCTGGTTAACTTGGGTGGCAGGAACCCGTGGCCGAACTCCAGTAGGCTACTCTTTGAGAGCGTATGGCTTAACTTCCCACAATCCTTCCAGGTGGTGCACCATGCATGGCAAAGATGGGTGGAGGGAAATCGCATGGAGATTGTCACGACCAAGTTCAAGCATTCGTTGTTAGCACTGCGTAGATGGAGCCAGGAGGAGGTGGGGAATCTTGTTAACCAGAATGAGGAGCTGGAACGAGGTATCTATGAGCTTCAGACTAGGGAGTCAAGGGAGGGTCTCACTGAGGAGGACCATGCGCGGCTCGGGAACATGGTAACTGCCTTCCACTGAGGTTGCGCTCATGAGGAGCAATGGTAGTGGCAGCGTGCCAAAGTGCACTGGGTGCATCTTAGGGACGGCAACACGAGATTCTTCCACAATGCAGCCACGGCTTGGGCCCGGACGAATCTGTTTACCATGCTGCGAGGCGACAATGACATGGTGGCAGACTCTCCGAACAACATTTGTCTGGTCATCCTGCGGGGACCTTGGAACCTTGCTGCAGATTACCTCACTTCCTGGCATCGTTGACGCTGATGAGGCATCCAACCTCGGCTGTAGGGTTACTGAGAACGAAATCATCGCAGCATTGTGGGGAATCAAGAGGAACAGAGCCCCGGGCATCGACGGGATCACAGCAAAGTTCCTGCATGGCTATTGGGCCATTATGCGCAGCTACGTTATCAGTGTCGTGCATGCGTTTTTTGAGGAGCGTAAGCTCCCGGAAGGCTAGAAGGACACGCTCGTCATTCTCATCCCAAAAAAGCAGGGGGCGTGTAGGCCGAAGCACTACCGGCTGATCAGCCTCTGCAACACCATCTACAAGGTGGTGGCGTGCATTCTTGCCAGGAGGCAGAAGCTGTTTTTGTTGGGACTCATCTCGAGTGAGCAAGCCGCATTCATCCCTGGGCACAGTATCTCTAATAACGTCAACATAGCGCAAGAAATAGCAGCAAAGATGCACACCTGCACCAACGCTTCGGGCCTTATAGCCGTGAAGCTTGACATGGAGCAGGCTTACGACAGCGTACGCTGGGAATTCCTGCTCGAGATGATGATGGCCATGGGATTCCCTCTTATTTGGCGTGACTGGATCGCTGCGTGCATCACCTGCCTAAGATTCGGGGTCCTCATCAATGGAGCTCGTCTCCCATGGGTGGTGGCACAGCGGGGTCTCCGGCAGGGCTACCCGCTCTCGCCCTACCTCTACGTCCTAGCCACCGAGTACTTTTCATGCTTGGTGAGGAACTATGAGTCAAGGAAACTTCTTGGGTTCAAGCCGGGGCAGCACGCGCGCATGGCTACGCGCGTTGTCCGCAGCATCATGCAGGCTCTCGGGGAGGCCGCTGGGTTGTGGGTCAATCTTGCGAAGTCCAGGGTCTTCTTTAGCCCCAAGTTTAGCAGAAAGAAGTCCAAGCTGATCCTAAGGAAGCTCCGCATGGAGCATGGTCGGATGTTTATGTACCTTGGGATCCCCATCGCTGCGAGGCGCCTGACCAAGGCAGATCTCAGCTTCCTTGTCCAAAGAATGGATGCTATGGTGGTCAACTGGCGCATTCGGCCGCTATCGCTTGCGGGCAGGGCCACCTTGGCTTCCTCTGTCCTCAGCGCTATTCCCTACCATGTCCTGCGACACTGCGTGGTGCTAGCGGGGGTCCTTGATGACATGGAGAGGCTCATCAGGAAATTCCTTTAGGGAGGGACCAACTGTGCGAATGCCATGCATTACACGCCTTGGGATCGCATCACTCTGTCGAAGGCCGCGGGCGGGCTTGGCCACCGTGACCTCCGCGTCTGGCATCGGGTGCTCCAGATGGAAAACTGCAAACGTATCCTCAATCGTGGTGCCAGCCTCTTGGTTGACACCATGAGGAGGAAGTACTCTCTGAGTGATCCGCTAATGAAGGCCCCCTGCAATGCATCCTCTCTGTGCAAAATAGTGTTGCTGGCGATGCCGGAGGCAATTTCCTTCTTCGTCTGGAGCATCGACGACGGGCAGACGGCACGGTTTACGGAGGACAACTGGCTTGGCGTCCTCCCTCTTTGCTGCTGGCCGACCTTCATCAATATGCATTCACATTGGCCGCCAAGCGTCGCTGAATGCATCACGGCTATCGGGAACGGGAGTATGGATGTTATCCGCACCTGGGCCAGCGAGGAGCTCCCTGACAGGATCTTGCACCTTCCGAGAGCTCAGGAGTCTTCCCAGGATGTTCTGCTCCAAACGCACACCGAGAAGGCACGGATTGACTGTAGCCAGATTTACATAAGCATTGTTTGCAATGCTGTGAATTCCGACAGAAGTGGAGGCAGGCGGCCCATAGAGGAGATGAGCGGAATCTAGAAGATTAAAGAGATGCCCAGGGTTCGTATTTTCATGTGGAGGGTCGCCAGCAAGTTTGTCCCTACGGTGGCGTGGTTGGCCCGTAGGGGATTATGCCGGGACTCCATCTGTCAGCTGTGCTGCACGACGGAGGAGACCCTACAGCACACATTCTGGGACTGCCTGGGTGCCCAAGACCTCTGGGTTGACCACCAGGCTCGCGAGGCATTGACTGTGCTGGGCCGGTCCACGGGCACAGGCACCGGGATACTGTTCATTGACCAGCTCCTCCGATTCGTTGGCTCGCCCAATGAGCACCGCAGCAACGGGGCGAGGCATGCCGCCACGTTAGCCACCACTATGTACTACATCTGGACAAGGAGGAATGCTACCAGGCACAACAACCCGGTGCCTTTGCCGAGCTCGCTGATCCGGACGATCAAGATCGAGGTGAATATTGCACTTAACCGGCATACCTTCTAGTCATCCCTGTCCAGTGGGAATCCTAGCAACTCTTCGGACTTGCTTGTAATGCACGGTTGGCTTCCCCCCCCCCAACAGGATGGATAAAAGTTAATTGCAACGCTGCGGTTGGTGATTATATTGCTGGTCTTGGCATGGTCGTTAGAGATTGCATGGGAAGGCCTCTTTTTGTGGCTGGCAAGAGGATGTTCTACCATACCGTGGACATGATGGAAGCCAAGGCTATACTACTGGCCCTTAATATGCTGAGAGAATCCCTTCCCCTGTACTGGGCTGTGGAATTCCAAATTGACTCGATGACGACGCTCCAGGTGGTGCATGAGATGATCTCCCACCCCCTAGTGGAGGGGGCTTTTGCTGAGACTATTCAGGTTGCCAGGGGTCTGGAGGCTGTCCAGTTCACCCACATCCATAGAGAAGGGAACACGCCAGCTGACTGGGTTGCTCGTGCTGCATGCCTCAATGAGTTTGTCTGGGCTCCTGGGGACTCCCTCCCCAAGCCCCTACTTAAGCTTATGTTGTATGATTTCATGTTCGATCCTCCTTGAGGATCCATCTTGTAACACGTGTATGGCTTGGTCATTTCGATATAATATATATTATATCCACTTCAAATAAAAATAAGTTTGGATGCATAATGATACACACATATGTACAAAACATTATCTTATGTTACGAGAGAAAATAATTTATTGAATACCAAGGGCAAAAGAAGATATGACCAACTTATGACAGACTTTAAAGTCAAGGGTAGAATCATTCGTGTATGTAAATCGATGAGTAAGATAAATGACTTTATTACCTCGTGTTGTATAAAATTTTTGTTTTCTAACATAGATAAATTTTGGAATAAATAATAAAATAAATTATCTTATTAAGCCATGAATGGTTGTTTTTTAGTATGTAATCATTATTTTTTTTAAAAATGTTTATTTCATAGAACCCAGATGATATAAAATAATCCAATAATACTAATCTTTAAAGAGTTTTTTTACTTTCTAAAGTTATTTTTATTGGCTTTTAAACTTTTAAAATTTCACAACACTAAGTGATATAAGTGATAAGTCACTTATTGAAGGCTTTATGTTAACATACTTTTTTTTCCCATTTAGTGAGCCTTTTATTGTAGATTTGATGCTTTTATTTTATTTTTATCATTAACATTTGAATTCCTTTTGAATGTTAACATGGCTATCAACACTTGACACATTTTTCATGTTAGCTATTGTGCTTTAAAATGGTAATCTTATGAGCTGAAACAAAAATGCATGCCATTATATCTAAAGACATGCATGCTTTTGCACATATCATTCATTGTCAATTTCATATAAAAACATAGATTATTAGGGGTCATGCATCTCATTTGAGCATATTTGATCTCTATCTCTTTTATATACAAGAATTGCTTTTCAAAATTTCTTAAATTTTAATGAATTTTTTTAAAAAAAACTCTAATTCTTTTTACATATTTTTCATCACCATTTTTTTTCATTTTTTACATTTCAACAATTTAAAATTTGGATTTAAATTCTAATATTTTTATTACTTTATAATTTTTTTCAATTCAATTTTTAGAATTTTTTTACAATCTATTGATTATGCATTGCATTTTCTATTTATTTTTACTTGAATATTCAAATGTAATCCTTTAAAAAACACTAAATAATCATATATTCTCATATTTATCCACATTATAATTTGCTTTCTTTTAAAATTATATAAAACAAAGTTTGATTATCTTTTTTATGATATATACCAATACATGCTACTCACATGATAACATCAATGCCAATAATACAATTGGTTAGAGTTATTAATGCTAATGATATGATGGCTTAGACATATCACTTATTTGTTTTTTCATCTTGACATTTTATTTATACAACACACATCTTTTTTGAGAAATGATTAGATTTTAAAGTATTTGGTACTTTTAACTTATGTTATTTAGTAAGTCTATCCTACTAAGTCTAGCAAAATCTCAAATAATTCTCTTATATATTCATACATTTTATTGGTACGAATTTAGCAAATAAAACATTAGTTTATGAAATGTATTCTTTATGAGTTGAAGCAATCTTTTGCTTATAAACTTAACAAGTTGAATGAACCTACAATGCGACATACATTATTATTTTGATCAATGCATGCAAACCAAGGTTTAAATTGATTTAGAAAAAACCCTCAATTACTATTTCTAGTGATAGGTATCATAAAGGGGGAGATGAACCATTTTTTTAAACATTGTTTGCTATTTATATATAATATATGAAAAGCTATTTTTATATTTTATATTTTATATTTTATGTTTTTGAAAAACTCTTAATTTTATCCAAAAATAACGTGAGCTAAGAATGTAAGTGAAATTCATTAAGTTTAAACTTGTAATTAACATATTATGAGGTTTAACAAATTATTATTATAAATAATATTTTAAATAAAACAGATATATAATAAAATGATAATTTATAATTTTTTTTTTTTTTTTAACAAGTTTATTGGTAGAACCTATGTTAAGCCCCTACACCATTTATGATTGAAACAAGCGCATTTTAAAAATCACATCCAACCATAGTAAATTAGTTTAGAATATAACTTTCAAAACTTTCAACCGAAGAGTGTGCCCCACATAGATTTAATGTGAATCCACAACAAATAATTACAAAGAGCATCGAGGGTCCCTCTGGCGCACAATCTTAAGTACACTATTTCACAACACTGATTTTTAAATGCAATCAAACATTTATTTAATCATATTTCAAATATATTTTAAATAAAAATATTATTTAATCATTTTATATATAAACCATTTGATTACGGCATACGAAAATCTATCTTTTGTTTTTTTTTCCCCGACAATAATGTACTTTAAAAATAAAAAACGATATTAAATGCAGCCATGTGTAAATACTCTTAACACTTAAAAAATCATAATTTAAAAATAGCTTAAATTGCAATCAACATAAAAAGATTATTTTATTTACAAGAATTGGATATTTAAATCGAGATTGAAATCAAATCCTTCAACTGTTATTGGAATGGAGCTTGAAATCAACTGATTTAACTGAATCTTGGACACTAGCAAAAAAAAAAAAGAAGGATCTCAGGAAAGAACTTGGACATTTGATTTATAAAGTAAAACCAATGTAGTTTGCTCTTTTATAAATAAATATTAATTTATAAAATAAATATAAAGATGAAAAGATATCATGAAATAAAAGCAAACAAATGCCCCCTTAGATTCATGCTAATACGATGTTTTTTGCTGTCTTTAATTGATTAAGGCCATCCTATTCTTATTTAAGTTTAAAAGCTAGCTAACATTGATTTTCAATTTGGTTTTAAGGAGAGAGTATTCTAATTCCAAAATGGTGAAAGGCTCGTTTAATTATAAATTTTGAGAAATTTCTAATCCTATTCTATTCATTAGGATAAAATTATTTTCATTCCTTATTCTCCCTCCCTCTTTCTCTTCCCCTCTTCCTTCACTAATTTTTCATGACTAATCTTCTATATAAGCATCTCATATAATCATTAGACCACCAAAGCCAATCTAAACTAACTATCCTATCTAATAAACAAATTATTAAGATGGTTTTGCTTAACCACATAATGTGGCATCCCTTTTTTCATCAGTGGCTTACCTTGATGTTGGGTTCCATTTAACCTATTTTTTTCTTTTAAATCAAAAAGCCATGATTTATATATAAGATTATAGTATAAGCTTAAGATTGTAACAAAATAGATGATTAAAGATCATTATGCTATGTACTTTCTTAATTCTTATACAATTAATAAGTTTGGATGCATAATGATACACTTATATGTACAAAAAAGCATTATCATATGTTATGAGAGAAAATAATTCATTGAATATTAAGGGCAAAATAAGATATAACCAACTTACGAAAGACTTTAAACTTAAGGGTGGCATCATTTATGTATATAAATCGATGAGTAAGATTTTATTACCTTGTATTGTATAAAATTTTTGTTTTCTAAGATAGATAAATTTTGGAATAAATGATAAAATAAATTTTCTTATTAAGTCATGAATTATTGTTTTTTAGTATGTAATCATTATTTTCTTAAATATTTTTCTTTCATAGAACCCAGATGATATAAAATAATCCAATAATACTAATCTTTAAAGAGTTTTGACTTTTTAAAATTATTTTTATTGGCTTTTAAAATTTCACAACACTGCGTGATAAGTCACTTATTGAAGTTTTTGTATTAACATAATTTTTTCCCATTTTGTGAGCTTTTTATTGTAAATTTGATGCATTTATTTTATTTTTATCATTAACATTTTGAATTCCTTTTGAATGTTAGCATGGCTATCAACACTTGCCACATTTTTCATGTTAGATATTGTGTTTTGAAATCAACTGATTTAACTGAATCTTGGACACAAGCAAAAAAAAAATCTCAAGAAAGAACTTGGACACTTGATTTATAAAGTAAAACTGAATCTTGGACAATTAATTTTATAAACTATTATTTATTTATAAATTACTTCATAAAGAATGACTTTTGTTGAATTTTTAAGTAAAAAAATATAAAATAAATATTATCAGATTTGAAGGAAAGAGAAAAACCTCTAATCTATTAATGTTAAAGTCTTGTTATGACACTCTAGTCATGACATATGTAGTCAAAAAGTAATGATAGAATTATTATTAATATGGAATTTTCCTAAATTATTAAAATAAAGTATGCAATTCATTATTAAAACTAATTATTAAAATTGAGTGTAGCATTCCCATTTATAAAAAGAGGGTCAATACAAAGGTCATTAATTTTAAAATTTTAAGACTCGAAGATAAAGTCTTTTGAATAATTCTTCTTAGTTAATTTTGAAAATAGAATTTTTTTAAAATTTAAAAAATAAATATTTATCAACTCTAATAAACATGGTCTTTAAGTTTATAACATATTAGACTTGTTTTCATTTTTTTTACTAATACCTTCTTATATTATGTTCATATATAAAAGTTATTCGATATTTACTTTATGCAATCACTTCAAAGACAGTGATTTATTATCTCCCATAATAAACTTATGTCAATCATATTCTTCTTAAGTCAACAAATATTTTTAGGTTGAACTCTTGTTTTTACTCTCAAATTATTGTTGTAGCATGTCATTTACAACATTGTTTTTGCTCTTACAATCTCATATCTTTAAAAGCCTCTCAAGTAATCTTCATTAGAATTTTCATGTCCTTGAGATATCCTTGATATTAGGAGAGGTTATTTCAATTTTTTAAATTTTCTGATATCAATGATGACTACGAAAAACTTCATCAATATGTCATAAACCCAACCAATGATGTGTGACTATTGTGGAAGTGAACTTATGGTTTAAGGATTGAGAAGCGTTGGGAAAAGAGTATGCTTTTTAGGAGTGGTTGTTATGGAGGTGAGATAGATATATTAAAGCTTAGAAAGTGTATTATGTAGTGCTATCCAAGGTGATACAGCAATGTAAAAACTATTAAGACTATTACTATTTTCAATGACTATGGATGGCATATTGACAAATCTCTTGGTAATAGTTTAATCATAAATATAAACACAATTCAAAATATATAAATTCTATCATGATTTAATTTTAGTAAATCTATATCAACATTAGAACATGGACATAACCCTTTGTGCAAGATCTAGTTCAACAAAGTGTGCTTAAAGTTCATTACAAATATGGAGAAGAGACAAAGTGAGAAAAAGAGAAAAAATGAATTCAAAATAAGACTAATTTATATAAATAAACTTAAAAGTGAAAAAATCACAAGCTTTATATAAGTTAAAGGAATTTATCAATACTTGGTTTGTTATAAAAGGTTCTTCCCTTGGATTACATGGTGTTCAAGGTTCCTAAGAGAATGAGATGTAACCATATGGTATAGTGATTTAGAAGAAAACAATAAGAGTATAGGTGTTTGTGCCATAAGTTATAACACTTGAAGAAAAGAAAGAATGATTATTGAGTTATATCTTGAAAAAGAAATTATTAAACAAAGAGAAATTTTTGTACAAAATTTATAGTCATATAGAGATAAATTGTCTCATATAGACTATTAAGATAATGATCATGATCTTTATATGGTATATCATGATCTTAAGATACTAAAGCATCTTTTGGGGGCAAACTTACTTTGGATTCTATGAAAACTATATGATTAAGCTGTTTAGGTTAAAATAGTCAAAAGCAATCAATAATAATACAGGAAGGGATCATGATCATCTTCCAATTGATCAAATAAAATTTATTCTCTAATGTAATCACTTGGTAACAATTAACAATATATCAAGAACATACATATATAATACAAAGTCTGACGAATTTAATTTCAACCAGTAGTGGTTTTGTCTTGATATTGGTTTTTTTTAATTGGTGTTCCTTCTTATGAACACATGTCCTCTTTTCCTTAACTTGGCCACACAAAAGCTCTTCTTAATTTTCTTCTTGCTTAACACTAGCATCTTCTTTTGAGTTTTCTCTTTTCAATGATGATTGACCCTTTTTCTTTTATATGCTATCATTGTCACTTCTCCCACTCATTGCTTGAGATCCCTCCAAATGATAGAATCTTCTAAAATATTCTTTGGATTGCAATGGTTTCTCATCGGTTTTAGTCATCGTGAGGCCTTGTCCTCCTTTGTTCATTTAGAGTTAGAAACTATGGATTTTTGAATTTAAAATATTATTTAAATCAAATATCAATAAATTTAACTTTTATTGTATTTTCCAAATAATTTGACTTCCAAATTTTCATTAGTCGGTTTTTTATGATTCTCCTTGGTGGGTTTTATTGCCGAACTATTTTCACATTTTTCTTTTGACATTTCATATTTTTAATCATTTTCTAGAGTTCAAAATTTTTATTAGAATTGTTTTATAATTTCACTTAAAATTGTTTTATCTTTTAATTTCTTAATTATTCCACTTTTTCTTACCAAGAAAATTTTATTAAACTTATTTCTATAAGTTCTATGCTTTATTAAATTTTTATTATTTTTTATTTCTATTTCATATTTTTAATAATTTTTTTAGATTTCCATTAGTGCATAATTAATTGATTGTTTAATTTTTAAGACCTTTGATTTTTTTTATCATTTAGAAAGATCTGCTTTCACTAACTTGGTGTTATTATAGTCTAAATAATTTGATGCTTTATTTCTATGCTCATTACCCTTCTTTGAGACCGTACTTCTTTTTGAAAATTCTTTAAAAATCTAAATAATATATCATAAAAATAAATTTAGGATATTATGTAGAGTACTTATATAAAAGATAAAATTAGTTTGAGCCATAATAAGATGACTCGAATGAAAAATATCTTAATATATGTAGACTAGAATATTAGATATATAATTTAAAAATATTTGCAATGATCCAAAAAAAGTACTCTTATAAACATTGGAGCTATCAATTTCTGTGATATTGAAAGAATATAAATCTTTAATGACTAAAAAGACATTAAAAAAAGAAAATAAATTAGTCATTGAATTGTACTAATGATCAATATTTTGGTCCTTAATATCTTAGTTGCTAATTTTTTTAAATCACTTCACATCAATTGCAATTTTGTTTTATTAAACATGGACAATAATACTATTAGAAACATTATTTCAACTATTTGTAGCAATAGTCTCTTGTGCTTGACTTATTTGATCATGAGCTTCTAGGGATTATAATGTGATGAAATTTGTGACTAGTTTAATAAGTGTTTTAGTTATTAAATAATAACTATTCCATCATTAAGTGTATAATTGGTCAAGAATTTTATCTATAATTATCACTAACAATATGTTTGATAACAAATTTGACCAGTAATTAATTAGTCTCTAGTTGCATAAATATCATTAACATAGTAGCTAATTATTGTTTGAAATAATTATCACAACTTTATCAAATATTAGCCATTTTCTATAAAATTTATGGACAATGCAATGAAAACCATTCTTTAATCCAATGAACTCAAGCAAAAAAATTTGAATCTTATTCACTTTTTTTATATAATTACTATTAACATAACATAAAAAAAACAACATGCTACTCCTATATAATGTCATTGAGAGCTCATCAAAGCAATGATGCATGTCCATAATAACAACATAAATAAGCACAAGACAAATAAAAATTGTGAAATAATTCTTCATATAATACAATATATCTACAAACAAATTTCAAAAGTGATTAGTTTCCAAAACCAATAAGCTATGCAAGTTTATTTAAAGCAAGTTAAATGTACAGTTAAACAACCTATTATAAACAATAATAAAATCCTTCACTATTATTTAAAAATCATCACTAATTTCCTTGTCTTCAAAAGGTTAGCAACCACAAAACATTAATCATTGATTATCGATTGTTGAAGCCTTAAATTCTTGTGGTGTGATCATGTATAACTATCATGGCAATTCGATGCATTGTCGCAAGTTTTATTTGTACAATCTATCCATCGAGTTTAGATGAATGAATTTCTAAGTTGATAAATTGGAATTGAGGTGGGTTTTCACTTGGCTTCAAACCTATTTTATAGTCTTTCGACTGATTAGATGGAAGATTTGGATTGAATGGGAGCGATTTAGCCATTTTTAATGCACTCGTTTCTGTAGTAAAATAGCTGACTTTTCTTTTTTTTTTCCCAAGTCGTTCACCTTCCCGGTGGCGACCGCTTTGTTATTTATTTGATGCAACTAATTTGCGCTGTCATGCTGAATTGCGATAAAAGGTAGGTGGACCTGTCGTTTTAGTTGGGAGAAGAACCCGCTTAATGTAATGAAGGTGAGATGAGCGTGTGCCGCTGAAGCTCCCACATCTTCCTCTACCAACACAATTTATATCACCCAACTCATTTATTTCTCCTTCTCTTGCATCCTCTTGCATCTGCAAGCTAATGGCCCTCTTCTTTCCCCTTTGTTTATACAAATCATAGCCCTGCCTGAATACTCTTTACTTGGAGAAGATCCAATCATTCGATTCGTCTTCCTCTCCGAGTCTTCTTTTGTCCCCTTCCAATCTGAGATTTTAATATTTTCTATTCCTTTAAACGGCTTCAATGACTAGGTACCATTGATTCTATTGCATGTGTTTGACGATTTAGTAGCGATACACAACGATAGATTGTCCTTCGTTCCCAGAAACTGCAGAGCATCTTACGGCTTTACAGCTCCATCTCACTGATTCAGCGTAATACTTCTCATCAAGGCCGCAAAAAACATCGTCTTCTCTATTCTACTTGCAGAAACCATGATTTCGATTGCCTCACCCGATCTCCGCCAGCACGATGCTTCACCGGGAACGGTGGAGACGACGCCGGAGACCACTATCTTTCGATCGAGACTTCCAGACATTCCCATACCCAACCATCTCCCACTCCACACCTACTGCTTCGAGAATCTCGCAGAGCTTGCCGACAAACCCTGCCTCATCGCCGGCTCGACCGGCCAGATATACACCTTCGCCGAGACCAATCTCCTCTGCCGCCGCGTTGCTGCCGGCCTCGCGGGCCTTGGCATCCAGCAGGGAGATGTTATACTCCTCCTCCTACAAAACTGCCCAGAGTTCGTCTTCTCCTTCATGGCGGTCTCCTACCTCGGTGCCGCCGCTACCACCGCCAATCCTTTCTGCACACCCTCTGAAATCCTCAAGCAATTCAAAGCCTCCGGAGCCAAACTCGTCATCACGCAATCCATCTACCTCGACAAGCTCGGCAATGGACTAACGGTAATCACCATCGACGATCCACCGGCTGGCTGTCTCCCCTTCTCTGTTCTCTCCGCCGCCGACGAGGCCACAATTCCTGAGGAACCCATTGACGCCGGCCGTGCCGTGGCGCTACCCTTCTCGTCTGGGACGACGGGACTACCAAAAGGGGTAGTTTTAACTCATCGCAGCCTAGTGACGAGCGTAGCGCAGCAAGTCGACGGCGAGAACCCCAACCTCTATCTGAAAACCGAAGATGTCGTGCTCTGCGTGCTTCCACTGTTTCACATCTACTCTCTAAACTCTGTTTTACTCTGCTCGCTGAGAGCGGGAGCGGCCGTTATGATTATGCCCAAGTTCGAGATCGGTGCAATGCTGGGTTTGATCGAGAAGCACAAGGTAACGGTGGCACCAATCGTGCCGCCGTTGGTTCTCGCGCTGGCGAAAAATCCCGTTGTGGAGAGCTACGATTTGGGGTCCATAAGGATCGTCATTTCCGGTGCCGCTCCGCTTGGGAAGGAACTCGAGGAGGCACTCCGGCGCCGGCTACCGCAGGCAAGTTTTGGACAGGTATTTTATTTTTTTCGAAAGAAATTTATTTATTTATTTCTTTTTGTCGCATTTGTCTTCAGCGGTTTGCTCTGCTTTATTGATATGAACGTCATTTTTTTAAAAAACATAGAAAATGTGGTTAAATATTTTTTAATTATTTAGAACGTCATTTCCTCAGAACATTTTTTAAAATTATACGTCGTGGTAATTTTAAAAATCGGACACGCCTGCAACACATAAAAAAAAACAACACAAGGTAATTTAAAGATATATATATATATAATTTTTTTTTAAATCAAGCTGTAAAACAAGCTGCGTTATATCGTGCCATTGAAAAAGATATTGAATATTTCTGAATTTTGAGTTCCTGTCATATACAAAGTCCAAACTATCTGTGGATATTATAAAATATGTGAAAAAATATATAAAAACTTCTATTTTAACCCAAAATAAAATTAATGGCTTACAAATTTGTTTGTTTTTGTCTAGAGATAACAGTAAAATATTCATATGAAATTCTTAATGTTAAAATATATGCCATGAAGCCTTAAACTTATTATAAAAGAATGAATCAAGCTAATTTAAATAGGCTTTTTGACATATTTCTTAAACTTTTCATAAGAAATTCTTGATGTACATTTGAACCTAACTTAATGCAATTATAACGTAGTTTTTTTAACACTATGTCTTATGAGAATGTCTCAAGTTCTACTTTATGGCTCTATCTTGACCTTCTCATTATCATTATCATAGGGCTTCTCCTCTCTTGCTTTCTGTTGTAATTACCTTAAGATGACCTTGGGTGTTTAGTGTTGTGAATTGCATTTCTTATTTATTTCAAAATGGTCTTATTATTCTTAAATGACTCCCTTCATTGGTCTTTTTATCAAGGATGACTTCTCAACATCATGCTTCCTTATTTTGCTACACTTTAAGTGTTATTGTTGTAGTCTTATCAACACTTTTTTCTTAATATTGATAATCTATCATTGGCAAAGAAGGGTGTTGGAGAGCTTAAAATTAAGAAATTTGCTTTCTAAACACTTCTTCTCTTAGTTGAAGGTTGTGGATATCGAACCATCATCGATAAATAACTTAGTTAGCTACTTCACCAATGAAACCTTTCCCAGGTATTCATTGAAAGCATGAAGAATAAGAAGGCAAGTAGGGTGATAAATATTAGTGGATGGAGAATTGCATGCCCTTTAACAAGTCCTTGATATTAGATCTTTGTCTTAACGAATCATGACAAACACTTCATTCAATCCATGCATGAGAATGTTGAAGTCTCTTTAGGAGGCTAACTCTAATTATTTGATTAATACAACAAGGGTATTGTTATTCAAGGGTTAATTAAGGCATTTGAGACTATGTTTGGTCAAATTTACTTCCAATTTATTGATATCGACATCAATATTTTAAGTAATTGAGACTCCTGATTAGTTTTCCTATGAGAGTTTGACTTATTGGTCATATTCTGTAAACCATATCATGAACAAAACTTCCTATTTACTCTCATAAATTACTTCATCAAGTGGAACAAAACTAGAAAGATGATTGTGAAAGAGCTCTTAGATAAGTATTCATTGGTTAGATATTGTGTGAAGGTATAACCAACGATTGACAATCATCCTTAATAATATTAGATCATTCAAAAATATCAATGTACAAAACTTCTACAAGTACAATAGGGTTTTTGTTTAGTTTAAATCAATCATCCACTTACATTCTAATAAATAATTAGAGGTATCATCAAATATTATACAACAAAAAGGTTCATTTTGACAACAAGAAATAATGAGTTGAAAAGATGATATGAGAACAAATACAATTTCAAGCTATCCAAAATTCTTTATGCATAAAATTTCAAATTGAACAAAAACATCAGGTAATCTCCATCCACACTCATGTATGACTCTAAAATTTAAAATTTTTATTATTAGAAAATCAAACAAATGTTCTCTCAAAAAACTATGAATGAGGTAATTATAACTAAGTGGAGGGAGTTGAAATTGTTTATACTTAGCATGTTAAGTCTTTCAAAAGATTTAATGGTTAAAAGGTTTAACGTTCTTCTAGCAACATGAAATAAGATTTCTTGAGGGTCAAAGCTAGTCAAATGAAACATTAAAAAAATTATCAAGAGATAATGACCTCTAATAATGATGAGAAAAAAGTGAAGTTGGTTAAATAGTAATTAAAGATTATAAAAAATGAGATTTTAAATTAAACGATAGCTCAGGGGCTTAGTTGGGGAATTAATCATGTTAATTGGAAAGAGTGCTAACTAAAATTAAGAATCTTGGATGATAAACGTGTTGTAATTACAAGCTATCAATAAGCACAAAAGAGGAGGGGGTGAATTGTGTATACTTATAGATCTCTTGGTTTTAAATATAAGGTTATGATAAATTTTTTTTTACTTTGTTAATAAGGTTCAATCAGCTTAAATAGTTTTGAAAAGTAAATTAAATGTAAGTCTCAATTTCTTTTAATATTATGAAGAAATATTCTTTAGTTTTATAAAATTATTTTTGGAACTTGATATGTAATCTAATGGGTCAAGTAGAGCATGCAAATCAAGTAAAGCTAGAGAGCACATGAATTTTTGATGATTTGGTCTAATTTATGTTTACATTCATCCCCAATTAACCTGACAAAGCTTCTACTAACAAATCACTCCCTTTTACCTTAGGTGATAAGGGTAAATCTTGTAAACTACACTCCTTTAATAAAATCTATAATGGTATACCTTACAAGAGAAACAAATATAGTAGCTTCATAATTAATAACAATATTTACAATACAACAAAGCTTACAAAAATTATACTATTCTCTTATGAAATCTATTTGACATAATAATTAAATGATATAAAAGATCTAAATAATATGAAACTTGATGCAATACAATGTAAAAAATCGAGAGTAAAATAGCTGTAGCAATAGAATTATCCTTCCTCAAATTTTGGCACAACTTGTATGCAAGTAATTTGTCTATTAAAATATTTCAAATAATTTTATAATCTTTAAGCATCATCATCATTTTTTCTTGCATTTGTCTATTTATATGAGTAGTGAATAAAATGCAAATGTAGAAACTCCAATTATTATAATAACAATTTCAAGATGAATCAATTATCCATTACAAGTAATGGCAACCTATCATATTAGTATATTTTATACATTGTACTAGAATAATAAGTAGTAGACTTAGATTGCCCTAACAATTTGACACTACAATAAGCACAAAATGACTTTGAGCGACTGATCGCACAAATACTAGAAGTGTCTTCATATTGCACAACTCTAATTCTTAGTTTAATATTTAAGTTCAATATATATCATACTAAATAATCACACAAATTGTATAAATATATTGTAGTTCATTTTTAGGGATATGTCTGATAGAAAATCGCTGATTTATGATATATATATTCACCAAGTCCCAAAAAATGTTGTACGATGTGATCGTATACGCATGAAATGTTGTACAATCATATAGTAAATAGTTAAACTAGGCTTAAATAAATAATCATACGCATACAATAAACTTATTGTAGTGGTACGACGCCTTTATACTACATTTATCCCAAGTTTTTTTTGTAAGGACGTAACATAATTGTGCAATATTAAGAACGTTATGATACTTTAATGTAGATCAATAATATTTAGGTTTAACAAATAAATGATCATACTCATAAGATGGGGATATCATATTTGTACAATACTATGAATCCATTTCTTGAGTAATTTTATTTGTCTGTGACAAAAAATGAATCATATAGATATAATACTTCACTTTCTACTATATGATATAGTATTTATAAGCACATAGAGAAAAACTAAGTAATCGTATCAAGATTATTGTGTATACTATTAAGCTATAATAACATAATAAGATCGTATCAATATGATATATTAATTGTACATGTCTAACATTTACTGATTTCATACATATAACAGTTTCTGAGAGAAAATAAGTTACATACTTGTCGTAAAGAAATTTTCTACTCATATAATATTGATAAAAACTTGACCCTCAAAGAACAGATGGTACATGTACAAACCCAACATCCTATATATATAACAATCATATCTCTATGATAAATTCATCATACTTATACGATACTATTACAAACTCAAACTTTAATTGTGGTGACATTGGGTGTTATATTGTATGATTATTAGACATTAAAGAATATAACTTGTTTTAAGTATAATTTTATTAACTTAAAACTTAAATTGACTCTAGAATAGTTTGAAATGATATTACCAATAAACTAATATAGTTCTAGAAACTTTAAGAGTTAGAAATCATGATTTAGTAAGATAATGCATCCAATGATTCCTAAGTTCCTACGTGTTATATAAATACAAAATGAAGGATGAACATAACAAACTAACTATTTTTTCTTAAAAGTGAACCTCTAATTGGCAACCAATTCATTAAGAGTTGGAATTAAGGCTCCAAGATATACAAGTTGAGCCAAAATATTGAGCATGTCTTTAATCTTTTTGTTGCTCCTTTTTTAATTATCAATTACTTATAATAACTAATATCTACATACAAATAATTCAATTATTTATTAATAACCAATAACTTGATTTTTTGATCATTATATTTAAGGATACAAAAAATGATATTAACTTTTCATTGAGTTTTATAGAGAATGAATGACTAATGTCATGATAATCAAAATCCCTTCAACACAAAAAGCCCATATGCCCAAAATTTTTACAAAGTAGAGACCTCATGCTCATTCGCCTTATTAGATAATAAAAGAGTGTAATGGTCATTGCATTTTTTGCTTACTTTGCACAATTCTTAGGGACTAGTTTATGTGTCAAAGATAAGTATTAGAGACATAAGTCCTTTTGTCGTTTTCAATTATTAATATAGTTGTGTTTGCACCACTTTAAGTGTAAGTTGCTTGTTTTATCACCATGACTCATTTGGGATAATGACATGTAGTTCTTCCTTTATGTTAACATTTGACTCGTTGGTGCTTGAGTTATAAGCATCTATGTTATTGGAGCATCACTTTCTTTACAATGTCAATTATGTTGATTGTCCCAAGCTAGATGGACACTTCAACAATGCTTGTGTTCACAATTACGTGGGGAGGCAAAGTGTTGAGCCTTCTGGTACTCAACACAACGTATATAAGGATCAATCTGTGGGACTTCTAAGTTAATAAGCTCTAAAAATGAGACATAATGAATCATAAATATTTGACCTATTAATTAAGTATCAATGTTAACATAATGCTAATTAAGATTTAATATTATGTTTTAACACTTCTTTTTAGGCTAGAGCATGGATGCCAATCATAATCAACTTCTTATAATTACTTTTGAAAGACTTTGAGGCTAAGGCTTTAGTTAATATATTAGTCATGTAGTTTGTGAAAAGGTTAAACGAAGTGGAAATCTTTTGACTCATGATAGTCCTTTTAATGAAATGATAATCAACTTTTATCTTTTTGGTTTGCTCATTAAATACTGCATTTCTTGCAATATGAATAGCAACCTAATTGTTATAATGTTGGGCAATTATTCTAAATACTAAAAACTAAGTTCTTTAAGCAAATGCTTCATAACATTTTATCTACTATATAAGTCATGGCTCAATATTAAATATTAGCACTAATCAAGCTACCATAGTTTTTTTCTTGCCTTTTTAAGTGACCAATTTTTCACCTAATTTATATGCTAACCTAGTCTCAGTATGTTAAGATATTATCCTTTTAGACTCGAACAAGTAGTTTTTTTCCCTTAAAAGTACTTTAATGTCTTAAAATCATGTTGTCACATATAAAGTATAAAATCATAAAGAGTTGCTCTTTGTCTGTCAGATGATTCATCTTCATATGATATCACTTGTTGATCACTCACAATTTTATTTAGTCTTAAGTGTTATAGGCCCATCAACTTTTACTTCGTTTATTCTTTGATTTGTCTATAAGATACCTCACTTTGAGCCCTTGATGAACAAACTTGGTTTTAAAGTTATAGTAGTGAAATGTGAGAAATGAAAAAGTAACTAAAGAAGAAAGAAAGAAGGAGAGTCTTTTACCCAAAAGATGAAACACCTTCAATCACTATTCTTTATACTTTTTTATAAAAGTTTGGATATAATATTTTATTATAAAATACATTATTTTATTATAAAATACATTATTTTATTTCACATGTGTTCATTATATTTGGCTTTAAAACTGTCGAAGAAAAAAATCTATGCTCACATAGACTGAGCATCTTCTATGAGTGCAAATTTTTCATATGTAGACATTATACTTATCACATGCACAAATTATGTGTGACAGTAGGTATACCCACTGTGTGTGCACATGGCATACATGCATGATATGTATATTAATTATGACACTCTTCACTTCTGGTGTTGAATGGTGTTACTCAATGACTTTTGTCTTTTATCTTTCTTGAGTCTTCCTTAATAATGAATGGGCTCATAATATATCACCTAATCATAAGCCCTGTCTTTTGTGATTCAAGTCTCATCAAATCTCTTTCAAATATAACTACATTTCTTAGCCTTTTTTTTGATGATGATGTCTTCATGATCATTAGAAACTAAGTTAAAAGAAAACATATTGGTATTTCTCAAAGCTGTAGCGTTTTGTAGTAGTGAGCTTCTTTCTTTTCTTTATAATTCGATAATAGTCTTGATCCCTCTCCTTGTCATTTTTCAAAGATACTATCTTTGTTTAGGATCTTGACATCATCCATGACTAGATCATCAATGGGTTGTATGTTCTCATGAGGTTCTTCATCAATCATAGATGTCTTAAACAACTTTAGGTTGTTAATTTTCAAGATTAATTACATTTTCATATATGTTTGTAGCTCAAGTTGATAAAAATTATCATTAATCTTTTGTATCATCTTAAAAGGATCATACCATATTGGTTTAGCTTCATGTCATCTCCTTTCAATCTTTTCTTACTAATACGAAGTTAAACAAAGTAGTCTTTTATGAACTTCTTCTCAACATTATGTTAGTCTTGTCACTCCTTATATTTTCTTTAAGATTTGGGTAATTGTTTTTTCAACACAAGCATGCATTTGTCATATTCTATCTAAAAAATTTTGAGCTTTGTATTGAGCCTCACTTTTAACTTATCCCACTACTTGTAACTTGGACTCCAAGTTTAGCGAGCTTTGGTGCATGTATCCCGTATAAACTTCAAAATGACTCATTTATGTAGATCCATATACAATGGGATCGTCTGCAAATTGTACATTTATAATACTTTCATATCATAATTTTAGGTGTTAAGCATTATAAACTATAAGTAGAGGAATAAATACCCTATTTATTGCTCTAGTTTGTTTATCCACCTGTGGATAGAAGGCTATACTCTGGATCAAAGTGGTATCCATTATTCCTTATATGCTTGTCAAAATTTGCTCAAGAAATGAGTATCATGATCTTATACAATAAATGATAGAAATCCAAATGTGCATATATATTTTGAAAGAAAATAATAATTGCTAGTTTGCTTGTAATCTTTTATCTACATGACATTAGTATGACCATCTTTAAAAAATATCCATTGCTATGAATAGTTAGTTGTGTCCTAGTTCATTAAGATACTATTCTAGGGTTTCAACACTATTGATAATGACATATATAGCCCCTATTTGTAATTTAAAAGATCAGTTTGATGTACCAAATAGTGTATACCTTTAAGTAAATTTCTTAACATCTAAGTTCATGTGGAGCTAATAAATATACATTTATAAATTTTGGGTAGTGGTCTTTCAGACTCTAAAGTGTCTATATACTTTGAAAGTATGGGTCATATGTATCCATTATTTTTTATTATCATAATATACATATAACTACTTTCCCTTGTAAAGCAATTTATTTTTAATTATCTACTCAAAGTGTTGACCTTCTTTTGCTTCTCAATAAATTTTTCCCAAATCCATCTTTACATTTGTTGCATACTCCTCAAAGTCTACAAGTTGTATTTGCATAATAATTATTAAGGATAATAAGATTGAAGGAGATGGGAAAGTATATCCACAAGTTTATTTTATGTGCCCTTCTTGTATTTAATAATTAAGTTAAATTGTTCTAAGTATAATATTCACTTCAAGTGTTATGCTTGTTGCAGCTTTGATTGAGTCTACAAATAATGGAGTGTCTAGTGATTTAGGAGCACTATGTTTTCTTTTTTGAGAATATATGACCTCTAATGTTTTATGGATTAATATAAAGCTAGAAGTTCTTTGTCATA
The DNA here is from genome assembly GCA_023846275.1 of Vanilla planifolia. Taxonomy (NCBI): domain Eukaryota; kingdom Viridiplantae; phylum Streptophyta; class Magnoliopsida; order Asparagales; family Orchidaceae; genus Vanilla; species Vanilla planifolia. The sequence continues at coordinate 11,817,459 of CM043871.1, read as the reverse complement.
GGTTGGATATTTCTTCTACACTCTTTGTATTAATTCAAAATAGTAAGCTATGGGCTTTCTTTCCTACATTAGAACCACCCTAATAGTATACCAATATGCATTTACTTAAATCTCAAATGGTTGTTATAGATTTGATAGTGTTAGAATTAATGCTTTAGATGTTACCTCATTCAATTGTTGAAATGTTTGTTGATGTAAGTTTGCCTACTCAAATTTTATGTGTGGACAGGTTTGTTTATGCTTTGGTATTGTTATTTTAAATAATTCTTTAATGAAATTTCTCAAGTATTGATAGGCTCCAAGAAAACTTCTTACATTTGCAATATTTTGAGATTTACGTCATTCTTTAATTGTCTTAATCTTCTCCTTATCGATGCTTATTTTATCATCACCAACTTGAAAACCCAAAAACACAAAAGTAACATTTGCATACTCACACTTCCTATTCAACTCTAATTGAGTATATAGGTTGTCAAATACTTTCCTAAGATTTTTTATATGTTCATCAAGTATATTATTATAAATTAAAATGTCATCAAGATATAACACCATAAAATCTTCCAAATAAGGGCGAAGAATATCATTCATTAGTCTCATAAATATTATTGGAACATTGTAAAACCCAAATGACATTTTTAGCCACTCATACAATCCTTGTCAAGTTTTGAAAGCTATCTTTTAGGTGTCCCCTTATGTAATTCATACGTGGTGGTATCCTACTTTGAGATCTAATTTTATGGATACTCGTGTATGCTTTAGTAGGTTCAATAGATCATCAATTCTTGGTAGATGATACATATTCTTAGTGGTGATTTTTTTAAGGCTTGGTGATCTACATATGTCATCTTCCATCCTTCGTCATTACCGTGAACACTAAAGAGCCATATGGTGAGTTATTAGGCTTGAATACTCTATTCTTAAGTAACTTTGTGACTTACCTCTTAATCTCTTCATTTTCTACTACATAGTTATAATACAAACCCATGTTTGGAAGCATTGAATGAAGTAAAAGTTGAATCTCATGCTTCACGATCCATTTTGGAGACAATCATGTGGGTTTACTAAATAGAATAGAATAATCTCTTAGCATCTATTAAACTAGTCTTGGGAGGTTACTATATTCTTTAGTACAAATCTTTGGTTTCTCAGGTCTGACTAACAATAACACAATTTTGATTTTATATTTAACCTCTTAGTTAATAATAACAATATTTTTCAATGTTTTTTGTCCTATGTTATAAAAAATTTTATTACATCCTCTATAAATTAATACTTTTAGGCTCAACAATAGTATATAGTATCTTAGTATCTCAAGTATGAGGACCCAAATATAATTTAACAAATATTTAAAGGCACCACTTCATAGACAATTTCATCATTATATTCTTGGGTGATTACGAGTTTATTTTGCATTATTTTTTAACTATTATTTTAAAGCCTTTTTTAATCCACCCTAAAGAAAGGGTATTGGATGGAGTGTAGTTTCCAAGCACAATTTCTTCACAATACTTTTAGAAATCAAATTCTCTAGCTGCTAGTGTCAATGATAACACTTACCAACTCCTTTACTTGAATGGGGATTATAAAGAGTTTCTTCCTTCATAATGTAGTTTTGATAACATGATCCATGAGCTCTTTTGATATTACTATTAGAGATAAACTTTCATTTACATGTCGTAGAATCTCAAGAAACTTGTCACTTTCAATTACAATATGAATCTTATTTTTTTTATTTTTTGTGAACTTCTTTTAGGATAGGTTAGAGTGTAAGATCCAATAGTTTTCTTATATGTTACATTACTTTTTGAAATGAGTAAATTATTTTTGAGTTACACTTGTAGATAAAGCATTATTGCTGTAGTTGTGATCCTTTTTTTAGAGAGTATTATTTTTGCTTTTACTACATCTTTGAGTTAGTACCAATCTTATTAGTATTCAAACTCCTTAAATTTGTCTTTTTATCTTGATTATTTTTTATAGCCATTTAAATGTGTTAATTGATACCAAAGATTACATAGATAATAATGTTAGTTCTATAATAATAGGATAATAAAAACATGAGATGTATTTAGTTAATGTTTATATCTCATCAATAGGTACCTTTAATGCCATAGCTCATCATTAGAATTCAGTGTAGTTATGCATTATTTGTTCTCATTGGCATTGTAAGCCTTGTCACTTCTTTCATCTTTCATCCACATAACCCATGCAATAAAATTCTTCTCAAATTAATTTCTTAAATTGGATCAACATTATTTCTATAAATATCTTATTTTAAAGTGTGCACTCCACCAGGCTAATGTTAGACTTCTCATCTATAAATGAGCATACATTATCTTATGAGTTGGTGAATATTCATATAGAGAACAATATGTCATTAAGTTAATCCAACTAGATATCTAAGCTTTTTGCATCCATCAAACTGTCATAAATAAGTATATCACATTTAGCATTTACCTTGAATAGACATTTCAATTCTCAAGCATTGAAGGGGCAAGGTTGATGATGACATCTTCATCTTTGTCTCTAAGTAACCATTGGTTCGAAAAATTTCTTTTCCTTAATAGATTATCTTTCAATTTGTTGTTGAAGGGGTTAAAATTTTAACACAATCTCTATCAATACTTGTAATTGTTATGTTTCTAGGTTTGATAGTAAAATATTTGAAGCAGTCACCTTGACTAAAGCCTCCCCAAACTTTTGCTTCCCTTTCTTGGCTTGCTCTTTAACTCTTTTTTTCTTGGCTCCCATCATTTTCCAAATCGAAGTGCTTCGGTACCAAAAATTTATGATCTATCTATAAAGTGTCTGACTCCAAGCCCTTAATAAGCAAACCTTGCTTTAGAGTTATAGTAACAAAATGTGAAAAATAACAAAGTAACCAAAGACAAAAAAAAAGAGGGAGAGAGATTCTGCTTAAGAGATGGAATGCTTTTATTTAACCTTGTTCCATGAGATTTTACTTAAAAACTACTGATGCAAATATTCTATACATTCCAATATAAGAGTAGTTTTGGGATGGACGATCATCTAATAAAGAGACTTAATGTAAAGGACAAAACCCAATTAATTATAGATAATATCTCATCAAGAAGGCTGTGATGTTATAATCTTCTTTTAAGTTGGCTTAGTCATCATCAAAGTATGTCTCAATCTATAGAAATTCATGCTTCACAAATAAGAAACTCATTTAAGAGTTCTCTTAATTTATATTAGTAACTTTACAATAACAACCCAACGAATTTATTTAGGATTGACTATAAATTGATTAATAATGCTAATAGCAAAATTGATTCTAGTTATGTCATTATCTAGTATATCAATTTTCCTACTAAATATCTAAGATGTGATTTGATAAGATTTCTTTAATATCTTTTCAAAAATTATTGTTAAGGCTTATCAAAATTTTAGCAGGTTTGACAAGAGGTAAATGTATGTCTTTTAGTAAATCAATTGCATATTTTTGCTTGAACAAGACATCTCCTTGCTTGCTATATGTTATATCAATTTGAAGGAAAAATTATTTGTTTTATCATACATATATATATATATATATATATATATATATATATATATATATATATATATATATATATATATATATATATATATATATATATATATATATATATATATATATATATATATATATATATATATATATATATATATATATATATATATAATAATTCATTAAATATTCTTTTATCTTTGTAATACTTGTAAATAAATGTTTTGAGATCATCCATATAGACAACTCATACAGTAAGACAACATGTGTTTTCTTGACAAATATTGAATAATTACTTAGTACTTATAAAATCCAAAAGTAATAATAATTTGGCTAAACTTTTTAAATTAAGCCATGAATCTTTATTTTAGGATATCATTTTCTTTCTTCCACTTGCCGTAAGCAATAATTGATTACATGAAAAGACAATCTCTTGAAGTTTTTCATAGAGCAAGGTAATCTTGACTTATTGTTCAAACAAAACCTAGTAATAAGATATGGATTGAATTTAAGCATTTAATAAGTGAAATGTTTCATGATAATTAATGTCATTTATCCAAATAAAACTTTTGGCAAGTAAGCCTTATACAAGTCAATGATGTTATCTAGCTTATATTTTAAGTGTAATACCCATTAACAAGCAACAATTTGCGTCAAGGGTTGCACTTCGAAAAACATGCACAATCTTGTCATCAACCATAGGCTACTTCCATTTAGGATACACTAGTACTTCCCAATAAATCTGGTATGACAAGGCATAGTAATATAGCTCATCGACGCCTCATTTTCGTCCAAACGGCCACATCTTTTCATGTGAATGCCTTCTCACCTTCCTATTTTTTATACTCCAATAGTTCCTTATCAATTTGGGTCATGGATGATTAGTTTTCCTCCACCATTTTATGGATTAGGTTTAGGTTTATGAAATTAGATTTTAGAATTAATTAAAATCCTACTTAAATTGAAGTTAGAAAATTCAATATTTTCTTGCATTTCTTGATCAATTAGAGAACCAAAAAGTCATTTAGTATTTTTAATAAATTTTCTAAATATAAAAAACTAAAAATATATTATTTAATTCTTTTTTATTTAAATCCCCGTTGGCTCTCAATTCCATGCTTATCACAGTTCCTTTTTTAACCAAGAAAGTTTTATTAAGCTTAGTGTCTCAATATTTTTTTTTAACTTTCTTATATTTAATATTTCTACCAATTTTTAGAAATTTTTTATGCTCATAAATAAATTCTTATAAAATCAAACTTCATTTTTAATTCTTAGAAAATTCAAAATTTACCAACTTGTCATTATCTTCTAAATAATTCATACACTAATTTCTTAATTTATCTCCCTCCTTTGAGGTGTTACACAAACTTTTTGCAATGTATAATTTTTTTAAAAAAATTATAATTTCTAAAATAGTTTCTTAAATCCAAATAATTCAAAAATAATTACAAAATGGATTTCTCTTACATTTTGGATGTTTCAAATGCTCCTTGTTTAAGATTATCAATTAAATTTGAAATTACTAATTTTTTTCATTTAATATCTGATAATTTAAAGTCCTCAAAATATTTATTTAATTATTTATCTCCACCTTTGACATGTTATTAGTTTTTTAAGAAATACATACGTCAAATAATGCTCTTTTTATCATCAATATTTCTGGCATAATCACTTTCACAATACCCTCTATAATTTATTTCCTCTGAAGAATATTACATAATCAAAAGTACATTTCAAATATTGAATAATTCTTTTTGTTGCTTTCTTTTGTTTCTCACTAAAGGTTTTTCATAAACTACCTCACTATGCTAATTGAGAATTCAATGTCTAGTGTCATACACATTGAATATCTCAAATTCTTCACAAGACTTTGCAATGTGGTCAACTCCTTTTTTCTCACTCCATCCTTCTTGGAGAGTTTTACTCCATACTTTATTGAGGTGTTCAAAGGATTGCTTAAACTTCTTTTATAATATCATTTACATAAGCCTCTTGAGAAATAAAGATGTCATCATTATGTTGCTTAACTTCAACATCTAAATAATAAGACATGACACTCATATCATTCATCTCAAACCAATGAGCCATCATCTTCTAGAATTTCTCATATATTTGTAGATTATTCTCTATGAGAATAAGATCATCCATGTACATGCATATAAATAATATATATTTTCTCTAGAATACACTAAGAGAAATCATCCTCTTAGAGATATTTGTCAAGATAATTTTAATATTCTCTTGGTGTTTATTTGAGATCTTATAAGACTTTCTTGTCTTAACATCTTGTCTTTATGACCTTTCACCATTAACTATTTAGGCTGCTCTACATACATTTCTTCATTAACAGATTCATTTAAAACTACAAATTCCAAGTCCATCTGGGGGATTAAACACCAATTATTGGTTGCAAAGGCAATCCAACAACCATGTCATCTCCAAATGAGCAATAGGATTAAACAATTCTCTGTGCTCTATGGCATGTTTTACATTCCTTTGCAACTAGCCTTGCCTTTTAACTTTTGACTTATTTGTTTTATGTTATTCTTCACTTTATACACCCATTTGATGCCAATTGTTTGATGACTAATTAAAAGTGTTGTAACCTCCAAAGTCTCATTCCTCTTAATTAAATTTCTTCTTTCATGACTCATTTTGCATTGTGATTTCTTATAGCTTAATTGTCCATCACTTGCAAACAAGCAAAATAAGTTCTCACCATCTATCCTTTTGGTTTATCCAAGCCATCTATACTCGAAAACATAATGAACGTTTGTTTGAGTTTGGTGAGGAGGGACTTGGTGTCGTAAGGATTGTGTTCTTGCTTCTAATGTCTGGCTCCATATTCTTTTCTTCTCTTAAATATAGGACACAATCAATTACCTCTCTTTCTTAGGTTTTTCATCATGCATCTTTCTCAAATCCACATTATGGCATACCACCATTTTCATAGTGTTAGAATCGAAGTATTTATAAATTTTCAAATTCTTGGCATTGTCGATAAACACTATTTTCTTGTCCCCATCATTTAACTTTGTCCTCTCTTTCTTTGGGGCATGGACATAAGCAATGAAACCAAATACTCCCGAGTTCTTCACATCTTGTTTCCATTTGGTCTATGCTTCTTTAGGGGTCTTTTTCTCCAAGCTCACTTTAAGTGATTGATTAGAGAGATAAATTGCACAAGCAACTACCTCGACCTAAACTCTTTGGGTATATGCATGCCCTTCAATATCATCCTTTCCATATCGAGAATCATCTTATTCTTCTTCTTGAGAACACCATTTTGTCATGGTAATCTTAGTACCATCACGGGATGTCGAATTTCATGTATTTCATAAAATACTCTTATCTTATTACAAGTGTCTCAACACCTTTATCAATTTTTATGGCTTTGGTCTAGTAGTCACTCCCCTCTACTCGCACTTTGAATTTCTTAAATATCTCAAATGCCTCACTTTTGTTTCTAAAAAAGCTCAAAATATTAGCTTTTATTGAGATATCGAGGCCGTTTTGTAAAACTCCTTCTCAATACTTTCTAAGTAACCATGCCTCTCATAATTGATTAAGATAATCTATTATTGAAATCTCTTTCACAATTCTCTTCTCTCCTAAGGTTTTAAGCCCACAAAAGTTTAAGTGCCAAAAATCTCATGTTCTAAATCCAAGAAGAATCCTTCATACGATGTCAAAGACATGACCCCAACATTCTCCACATTAAATAAGAACATGTGATTCTTCGTCTTAGCAACTTCGAAAACAAGCCAATCTTTTCAATCTCAAAGCCATAAGTATTATCCTCCATCTTCACCATACAAACACTCTCCAAGAGTTGCCCAATACTGAAGATGTTGCTCTTCATCTTAGAGACGTAGTAGACTGTTGCGACCCAACTTACCACACCTAAAATTTAAAATGAATCTCTTGATTTTAGTCCAATTAAAAAATAATTGATTTACATTTTGAGTTTTTTAATAGATAATGTCTCCCTTGTAATTTATACATTTTCTTATATGCATAAATTGATAATTTGTTATATATATCAATTATAATAATTTAACACAATTATATATTGTTATTGCATCATATGTCAATATAATTTCATATTCACATCTACATAAATCCATAGTTATCTACTATAAATATCTTTCGGGATGTACACGTAAATGATAAAAGCCATATAAATTATAAGTTAAGTTTATTTATAAAACTTTTACAATAACAATTCTTTCTAGTAGGTCATTTTCTATGTATGGTCTTCCTTGCGTTACGATTCCAATGCACCTGAAAGGATAATGCCAAAAGCCAGATTGGCTAACTAATACATGCTTAGCATCCTATATCTAATAATAAATATATGTAAAATAAATAAATATTGACTTATACCATATGCAAGATCTAAATCACATACATCAAACAAAAGAATAAATAATCAAAATCCTAATTAAACTTAAACAAGACATAAAACATAACAAGCTATATAATGATATGCTGCAACCACAAAAAAAATAAACATATGCATGCAATATATTGTCTATTTTTATTTTTGTTCTTAATTTAGTCTTATTTATTAATGCTTGTTTCTACTTTAACTATATAAATCTTATAATAATTGTGTTATTGCTTTGATTTTCTCTTAAGGTAGTTAATCAATATATATTTTTTAATTTATTTAATTATAATAAAATATCTTATTTATTAGTTATTTATATTATATTTTTATATAAAATATGTTCAATCTTTAATATTAATTAATATTAACTATTATTCTTCTTTTTAGTAGCAAATCTCTATCATATGACACACTGATTGTTAGTTATTATTAAAACAACAAATCTTACTTATATAAGATACTAGCCACTAACCACTATCATAAAAAAAATCTCAATCATATGATACATTAGCCACTAGCCATTTTCACAATAACAAAATCTTAATCATGTAACACATCAGCCATTATTTGTAAAAGAAATAGCACAACTCAATTATGTGATTCGATGGCCATTGAATCCATTTCAAATGACATTTTTTTATTCTTTATTTCATACACACAAGTTTAACAAACACATAATATATAATTAAATGCATGCTAATAAGTAATTGAAGCAGCACGTGTTTTCATTAAAGGTTGTTATAATACTACTTTAAATGCTTTAATTAAAGAAATATCATGATTGTATATTGCACAAGCATATTAGTTATCATATTACTCTTGTGTGCTATCGACAAAAGTAGCACTTCAGTTAATATAAAAAATACATATAAGTGATATAACATGCTTGCATTTTCACATTCACACAACTACTTATTAGACAGTCCAATGAATTAAAAAATAATAATAGTATATTATTAAACTATCATAGAAATTATATATGACTCTTACACCAAGTCATATTTATCATTCAGTATTACATCAAACATATGTATATAAATTATGTTAAAGTGTCTATCTTAAGGTTTCTTTATTTTTTATGTCTCATCCTTACTAATTATTTGTTAATAATTTCTTCCTTCTTAGGTCTACCATACCAAGCAACAACAACTTTAGTATAATACGCAAAACTATCACATGGTTAAAGTTGCATCAACAATATAATCAAGGTTTACATGAACTGACTTCACTAATTAGTAAAAGATGTGATTCCTTAACTTTGCTTTCTTCTATAAACCCAAACTCTTGCTTTGTACTTTCTCTCTGCAATTTCTCTTTTCCTTAGCTTTGCTCTCCCCTTGAGTTCCAATATTCTCAAGCTCAAATTTCAAACATTTGTAAGTGTTATCCCTTAAAACAACCTACTAGTAAGATAAAAATTTGATTAGAACTTAATACTAATGATATCCACATTGATCTGACTCTATGCCGAGCAAATTGAGTTGAAATTGAGTTAATACAAGGTAAACTTCAAGAATTGATGGCTTGAGTAAGAGAGGAAATAGAAAATCAAGAAGGAAAAGTTTCACTTATCTGAACCACGGTTTTACCTCCTTAATTTGTCAATTTTTGCACAAGAGAAAGGGATTCTAGGGCTTGCCATGTTGGTTATGAGAAAGAGAAAGGGAAGAGTTTCTCAAAATTTTGAAATCATGTATTTGTATTAATAAAAAATATAAAAATTTATTTTTAATATTATAAATTTCAAAAATTTTATAATAATTTTAAACAAAAATTATGATTGAAACTAAATAAACATTATTAAACTTGTCTCTATGAGTTTTATTTAATAATATATTTATTTTAAAATTTTGAAATATTTTATTTTTTTCAATAATTTGGTACATTATATAACACAAACTAATTACTCAACACATCATACCTAGCTTAGATATTTGACGATGTTATATAGACATCCTTTGTGGCTAATATTATCGAGTATTTTCCCTTGATCTCCAACTTTGAGTCATCTTCAAAACAAACATCACCTATCATTTGATCAATTTTTTCTTGATTGTTGACACTATTATTAAGATGTCATGTGACATCTTTTTTAAGGAGTCTTTTCTTTAGGAGAATATGAGTGTTTTTTATGCAAGACAAAAACAAACAATTAAATATGAACAAAAAATCATAAAATACATGAAGAGCAAGTATAATTTAAGATTAAATTAAATAAAAAAAGTATTTATCATAAACTCATCATATAAATCATGATAAAGAGAATTAGTCATGATCTAATAAGGTAAGTCATTGGCTAATCAAAGAGAAATAAATCATTCAATCATAAATTTATTAACTTAACTTTTTTTTTTCAATCTAAAATAAAGTTTTTGGAATAATTATGAAATTAGATATATGAAATCAAAGCTATAGTAGGTGGCTCATCAAAGGTGAGTCATGATAAGTAGTACATATCAAATGAATTATTAATAAAGATATACAAATATATTTAAATATATAGATAAATTTTTTTAAGAAATAGGTATGAAACATGTTTTGTATTAATATAGGTTAAAAAGTCTTCAAGAAATAAGTAATAATTTTACTTTTGTATTAAATAATTACTTATAATTTCTTATTTAAATGACTTATGAATGAATGAATGATGAATTAATTGTAATTAAAAAAAGTATATTACTTAATGTCTCAAGTGTTTAATTTGGCTTAATGGCCTCCCCTTGAGTTTATTTTTTGTGAGTGAATCCTTATTTTTTTTATTCTCTTAACTCTATTTTCTCTTCATTTAAACATTCTTGTCATATTTTTCATTCCATTTAACTGAAACAATTACTTTATTTTATCCCATGGCTTAATCCCCTCTCTTGTTATAAATCATTTTCACCTTCTCTCTTATTGTGCTTAACAAGTTTTGTCTTCTTATAACCATCTATAATTTGGCACTAATAAGAATAGTGCCCATATTTATTACACAAAATAGCACTTTGTTTTTTTCTTCTCATTTTTCTTATAAGTTTTCTTATCACTTTCGTGACCTCTAAGGAAACCCTTTTCACCATCTCAATTGGAATATTGCTTGTCATCATCACTATGGTGATTTCCATGACCTTGCTCTCAATGTTGGCCTTTCCCCTGACCCCTGACTTTGGCTTCTATTGTTTATTTTTGAAAATTACCTTCTCGATTACGAGATACTTTCTCTGCTCTATATGTTCCTACTGACCATGTTTTATTGTTTCTTCATGGGCCAACAATGAATCATTCAACCTCTCAATAGTTATGGATTATGTCTTTACTTTTCAACCATCATCACCATATGATCGAACTTAAAATGGGGAGGATAGAATATTCTCCACTAGTGTAGCAGTGTAGTAGTGTACATGACTGATAAGCTGAGCTATTAGACACGTGAAGTCTACCAATTGATGCTTCTGTTCTAAAACTTAGGAAAACTCCTCCTCGTCGGCAAAATTCTTTTGCTTTGGCACGAAACATCCATACTTCTCTCCTTTTTTTCATGGACTTGGTTCGAGAAGTATATGAAAAAGAAGTCTCAATAAGAGTGCCGAGTATCCCATCGAATGCATGATATAAGCTTTCGAATATGCATTTATAAGTGGCAATCGAATTAATTTCCTGCAACATTGTCAAATCATGCAGGGCTACGGCATGACCGAGGCTGGTCCGGTGCTGTCAATGTGCCCGGCGTTTGCTAAGCAGCCAACTGCAGTTAAATCTGGTTCCTGTGGCACCGTCGTCCGCAACGCCGAGATGAAGGTCATCGACCCTGAAACTGGCTTCTCGCTCGGCAGGAACAAGCCGGGCGAGATTTGCATCCGAGGGGCTCAGATCATGAAAGGCATCGCAATTATGCAATTCCAAACTAGCTTCTCATGTGTTAATCTGTAACACTATGTAGTAGATTTGGTAAGAACTAACTTGCCTGCTCTGTGTTTGGCATGGAATTAGGCTATCTAAATGATCAAGAAGCCACGTTGGCCACCGTCGACGTTGAGGGGTGGCTGCACACAGGGGACATCGGGTATGTCGACGACGACGGCGAGGTGTTCATCGTAGACAGGTTGAAGGAGCTCATCAAATTCAAGGGTTTTCAGGTGCTTAGTAGTTCTTATTGATTTGCCTGAGATGTATATCCATGGAAGTTTGCTAATTTTTGTTACTTGCCATCTTGTAATAATAGAAAATGTGCATTTTATCCTAAGGAAAAAGAAAGGGAGGTTGATTTGTTAAAAGTTCATTTCTTTTTCAGGTGCCTCCTGCTGAGCTCGAAGCCCTACTAATAAGCCACCCTTCTGTGGCTGACGCGGCAGTTGTTCCGTAACTACAAATCTTATTTTCATTTTTTTTATTTTATTTTTCACGGAAAAGCTAATTTAATTTTGATCTGCTAGGCAAAACGACGTAGTAGCAGGTGAGGTTCCGGTTGCTTTTATAGTTCGATCTGATATCGAGCTCACCGAAGAAGCTGTAAAAGAGTTCATAGCCAAGCAGGTGCCTGCATTACGACATTCTTTAGAGGGACTCGAGATTTTTTGTTCTATTAAAAACTTTTTTTAAAATAAATGTATTTATTCATATTCACATACTGTAGTTAATAATTTTGGTATTCTTATGATACAGGTGGTATTTTACAAGAGATTGTACAAGGTTTACTTTATCCATGCGATCCCAAAATCACCATCTGGAAAGATATTTAGGAAAGATCTGAAAGCTCGTTTGGCTAATGCCGCTGCCTAAAAGGGATATTGTCTTACTAAGAACTGCATATCATTTGTCTTTAATGCTTGTTAATAATTAGAATTTGCATTGTGATGGAATTGTTTAGTCTGATACAGATATTTGTAACTGAGTTCTTTAGTAGCAATAATCCTAATGAGGGCCTTAAATCATGAGCTTCTAATCAGAATTATCTATACTTTGATCTCTTTTTCTCAAGCTTCATAATAGTTCGAATTGTTTTCTGAGTTACGTTTCATAAGCAGCACACCTGAATCCAAAGAATATTAAATCAAATTTATAAACTTGAAATGCTCATCTACAAAATAATGAACAGATAAGAACTTGACAATCCCATCATATGAATAACACAATTCAAAGCAGCTTTAGTTTCTCCCCTCACGATAATGAAAGAGATAAATGATAACGGAAGAATTAGGGAAAAGTGAAGGATCCACCAATCTGGGAATTAGCTGAGGGTGGGTTAATGGCGACCCAGAGCAGGGAGATGGTGATGGCGATGAGACCAGACCACACAAAGACAATGGTGGGCGTCCTCCCTCTCCTTCCCATCAACCCTTTGGCGAAAGGATAGAGATGGGCGAGTACCCAAAAGCTAAAGAACACTCCGCCAAGCAGCCGGCTCCACTGCGGGATAACTGAGTAGATTGTCCTACTCACCCCCACTGCTATGGCGATCAGGTTCACCATGATGATTGTCAGCGGCGGAATCATCAGCGACGTCCATTTCACAATGTAGAGATCCGCGAAGTCGTCGTCGTTATCGTCGCCAGCGGACTTGGAGGTGAGCGTGAACGATATCTCGATGCCAGCCACAACCTTGAGAAGACCCTGCAGCACGGCGGCCAAGTGGGCGCTCGTGCCACCAATGAGCCAGAACTGCTCGTTGCGCCACCACTCTTCTAGCTCAATCCCCGACCACTTGATCTCCAGCACGGCCAGGAGGCAGAGAGCGAGGGTGATGGCGAGAAGGTAGGCGAGGAACGTCACGTTGAGGGACTGCACGATGAACTGGCCGGAGAAGAGCGAGAGCGCCGGGAGGAAGCAGTACACGATGAGGAAGATGGATGTGAAAGGGTAGATGCCGACGTTGAGATAAGCCACACGTTGCAGAATCTTCATCTTCGGGCTGGCGAGCAGAGCGTTGTTGCGGGAGAAAAAGATCTCGACCGAGCCCGTGGCCCAACGGAGCACCTGATGCAGACGGTCTGTGAGATTGATCGGCGCAGTGCCGCGGAAGGCGTCCCGCTTGGTGACGCAGTAGATCGATCGCCACCCTCGGTTGTGCATCCGATATCCAGTCACAACATCCTCCGTCACAGACCCGTAGATCCAGCCCACACGGCTCCCCCACTCCGTCTTGTCCTCGTACCAGCACGAAACAACGCTGATGGCCTCTGCCACCGTGGAGGCATCAAGTGGATCTCTTGGGATGGTAAGCGCTCCGGGTGGGCGCCCATTTTTCACCGACGGGTGATCTGCCAGCGGCCGGCCCTGGTACTCTGCCACTGGTATCGAGTCCACGAGGAAGCTGGAGTTGCCAAATTTGCTAGGAAATGACGACAAGATGGAATTCAGACCACTGCCAACCACCAACTCCTCATCATCATCCTCGTCCTCTGACATCCGGAGGGAGCGGTTGGGCGTCTCCTTGGTTGCAGTAACGCGGCGAGGACGGGGAAAGCAGCAACCGCAGCTACCCGACGCCGAGTGGTCCTTGGCACGCGGAGGGTCAAAACCATAGAGAGCAATGCGACGGAAGAGGCAGCCAGTACCGACGTAGACCGGACCCTGCAGCCCGTCCAGCGCGCGCATGTTGATATCGAAGAACACCGTGTTGTGGTTGGCGTACCGATCAGAGGGGTCAATCCCCTCGAAGCGCTGCGGAAATTGAACATAGCAGATGCGGTCACCGCCACGGTCCATCATGAAGCACATGCCCTCGCGCAGTGCTTGCGAGTTGTAGACGTAGTGATCGCAGTCGAGGTTGAGGATGAATGGGCCGTTGGACAGGATAGCGGATGCGCGGACAAGGGCGTTCATCGCACCCGCCTTCTTGTTGTGGTCGTACCCCGGCCGCTTTTCGCGTGACACGTAGACCAGCATCGGCAGCCGAACGTCAACCTCGGAGAGGTCGAGCACGGAAGCGGAACCGGTGTCGTCGGCATCCATGGGAGAGCCCGTGATGGTGTCCTCGACCGGGGGCTTCAGCATGACCTGGATGATGCCAGCATGGTCGCCGCGGGAGTGGTCGGTGGTAGGGTGGGTCCAAGTGCCCGGCCAGTGGGTCCCGTCGGCCATCCAGGTGGCCTTTGGGATCTTAAGAAGGGGCTCGTCCTCAGGGGATGCGGAGTTCTCACGATGGAGGCGCGCAGCATTCAGCTCCTCACGGGCATGGAATGCATCCGAGCGCCGACGGATGGAATCCGGGAGGCCATTGATTCGAACCTTGAACTCGTCGTACTCACGCTTCACTCTGCGGCGGTCGCGAACGAAGTCAGGGCGAACCTTGTTTTTGTAGGGGTCGCGCTTGAGGGAGAAGTAACTCTCCGGGTTGCGTGGTTCGATCCGGTGCTTGCGGCAGAAGGGGACCCAAACGGATGCAAAGGATGCGGCTTCGGCCATGGCCTCGAAGGTGAGGAGAGCACCACCATCGTCGGAGACATAGCAGGCAAGCTTATCGACAGGATAGTCGGCGGCGAGAATAGAGAGTATGGTGTTGGCAGTGACGAGTGGTGGTTCCTTCTCTGGGTCTGCCGTGGAGACAAACATGTCAATGCCGGGGAGGTCCGATTTTCCGGTGGGATTGGAAGGAGACGGAGTCTCGAATTTATCTTTGAGAATAGAGAGATCGGTGGCACGGTTGACGGGGCAAAGCTTGGGAAGCTGGTCGAGGAGCCAAGAGAAGGCAAACCATAGCTCGCAGACAACAGACATACCCCATAGCCAGATTGCGTCCGGATTCTTATGAGTGATCCTCCATGCCAAGAACAGCCCAAGAACCGTCATTCGAATTACAATCAGAAGCCTGCATTCACAATTTTAAGAATTGTTTTTAGTATCTGTTAAAAATCTTCAACAAAAGTTCATAAAAAAAAAAAAAAATCATGAATAGTTCAAAATTGGATTGCAGCGAGCATTTTAAGTGTATTTTTATGTATACAAAATTCAAATTACCACGAAGAAATAAACAAGTAGACATCCCTTTTGAAAAGGCCAATTGTTTTAAAGAAAAGAAAAATTACAAAAATGATTTTCACCACTTCAAAATTCAAAATAGGTTAATAAGTCTTAAAATTTCGTTGGTCTCCTTTTGTGTTTGGTTTCAAATTTGAAGTAAATTTTTGCAAATCAAAACAGATCTGGAGCTAATCTCTCTGCATACAGTAATTAAAATAATCGAAATTAAGCAAATGATGAAATGGTTAAATGAATTAAAACTCACCTGTAAGGACTTAGAATAGCTGCAGGAATCTTAAGCTTTCTAGTAAGCGGCCTCCACGGCTTGCTGACGAAATCCTTCCCCTGTCCTCGATCATCACCTCCGCCGTTGCCGCCCACATCATCTTCCTCAGGCCAGATCGCGTTCCCATACCCATAAGTTCCCTTCGTTTCGAACAGCCACCGATTATGCTCAAACTCTCCTACTGCTCCACCATTCATCGACCTCATCATAGACAGCCTCCTTTCCATCCTCGCACCGGCCTTCGCCGGCGGAATCCTCGGTACCGTGATCGCCTTCTTCTCCTTTGCGAGCCTTGCGACCTCCTCCACATCCGTCGCCTTGTAAGGCTCTTTGCAACCGGGACAAATCTTTCCTCCATTCTTCACCGCGTCCTCGAAGCAATCCCTACAGATCTTGAACTCGCACTCGCAGGGCAGCATCTCCTCGCCGCCCTCGTCACACATCACCTTGCCGTCGCAACCCTCGACGGCGCAAGTCGACGCCTTTGACACCGCCGCGTTCGGGACAGTGTCTGTGACCTTGTCCATGAGATGCGCGCGAGTTACGCTGTTAAAACCGCCGGTAAAGAGCGAGTTTGACACATAGTGCTCCTCGGCCTTGGTCGAGACGGCGGGGTCCATGGGAACGACCTCCATAGGCTGGTTGTCCGGCGTCATGGGAAACTGAACATGGTAGTTGCTGAAATCTGTACTACCGAAATCGCTCTCAAGGTCTTCCCGGGAGTAGCTAATGTACCTTCCTGATGGCGTTCGCCGGCCAAAGGTGACCTTCGGGGGAGGTGGTGCGGTCTGACCCAAAGGCGGCCTCCCGTCCATGGTTTTCTCTGGGTACATCATGCCAGCCGATGGGGCTGAAACCACCGGGTGGACTCTGCAAATCTAATGGGGCAGCGATTTAGAAGGTGACAAAGATTTTGCCTCCGAGGAATATGAGAAGAGCAACCTTTAAAGAAAAGAAATTGGGGAAGAGGTAAAGGTCGAAGCAATCGAACTGAAACGAATCAGGACATCGGGTGAGTCGATCCGGTGGAGAAGAGAGTTGTTATATCAAAAAATGATTTTCTTTCTCCTCAACCTAATGCAAGATCTGAAACACGACGAGTTAGTGAGAGCTTGGTGGCATACAACTGTACATGAGAGAAACAGACTAGGTCCAAGGCACGCTGTAGACGTCACCTTGATCTGGCGCGTTGAACAGTCGACGAGTAGTAGTTCGCGACGGATACGTATCGGCGCTTCACCAACAAGCGGCTCGAAAGGACGTTTAAAAAAAAACACTTTTTGAACTAGGGTTACTAGAAGCGGTAGTGATGGGGACAAGAGAGAGTGGGGGGCAAGGTTTTTATTGTTTGCTTCCCTGATGCACAAAGAAAGCGTGGGGACTTCCCGACACCTTGAGACTGGAATTCGCGTGAAACAGGTGCACCAGGTCGGAAGTGCATTCTAAATACCATTTAGGCAAAGCTTCATATCAGACATGGGGTAGAATGTGCTGTCGCAGGGCTGGATTGAGAAACCCTGGTTTACGCCGCGTAAACTGCTATGATTATTCTTGACTTTTTGGTAATTACGAACGGTCGGTGGCGAAATTATCGCCTCTAATCAAATTTGAATTAAATTGGATTTTTTACAGCTGAGAAGTAACTATTGTACATGTCATTCCGCGTGGGACAAACATATACGAAGCCAAGGTTACTAAAATTAATTATTTCTCTTTTTATGTAAGAAATGAAATGAATTTGCGTTATTTAATGGTCACTTAGAAATTTATATCATTTGTTAGTACATTTTGCAACTATAATATCACGAAATTTATTCCATTAACTGTAACTTTATCCATCGTCTATGGGTTTCATTTGGTGTTGTGTAAGAGATATGAGCCATGCTCTTATTTTTGAAAAATAGATTTATGAAATATTGACACAAAAGTGATAATGTAAATTCTAATTCATTTATGCACTATTTAATATTTAAAAAATATTAATTAAAATTTTCTTTTTTTTGTGAATTTTTAAAGAAATTTGATACACATATAACATGTCATTTTTGTACTTCAATTAAAAGAGATATGTAACAAATGTCTAAATCATATAATTTCTCTAAGACTAGAGGTCAATCATAATCAATGCAACACATGTTATGTGGATTATAGTCATTATCATCTTATAAGTTATTAATGGAGATCTTATCTATCTAATATTATACATATGATAATTCAAATAGGTTAAAATTTCATAATTGATGTATTAAACAATTTAAGCAATAAATTTCATAAAATTTTACTGAAAATGTGACAACAACAATAATTAACTAAGCAAAAAAAAAAGCTAATAATCAATTAAATTTACAAGGTTCCATATGTTGGATGAGGGGAATGAGATTGTGACAAAGATATTGATAGTAACAATAAATATTAATATCAATCCAACTCAAAAAAGTGATAAGCTAGGATCACAATCCAAGATGAAAGAAGGTCAATCTACACTTTCATATGGTACACACATGCATCACAAAAAGATATATCTTAACCTGAGATGAAAGAAAGTCAATTCATGTCACTTTGGTATGCATGCATACAACAACAAAACCTATATGATTCTCAATTGATAAATTAGAAAATTTTTATTTTTATTTATTTATTTGCAATGTTTGAATAGCATGCAGAAGATGAACTTTAAACTCAAAGTAAAAAAGACAAAAAAATATTTTTAATCGACCAAAATGATAAAATATAAATAAATTATAAAAGATTACAAAATAATATAATCTCTCTTATAAACTATCAATTTTTTATATATAATATTTATCATCACATATATATTGATAATTATATCATAAATTATAAAAGATGACAAAACAATATAATCTCTCTTATAAACTATCAGTTCTTTATATATAATATTTATCATCACATATATATTGACAATTATATCATAAAATAATAAAATATTTTATCCATATAAAATATAAGACTATAAATCACATATAAATCAAATATTGCATTAACAAAATCTACAAAATTACTAATAATCTATAAAACATATAAAATATACATCATAACCACTCCAATAATATAATAATATCAATAAGTAGCAGAATCCATATATATCATGATCACATTGTATATTAATCAAACAAATACTTTATATTTGAATCCTCAATCATGTTAGAGTTCCTATCTTATTATTGTAAATCTCATTGACTTATAATGTAAGTGTAGAAAATAATTATAAGAAAATTCAGTTGATAAAATCATAGATAATAAAATCATACAATATAATAAATATAAAAAATTATAAACCAAATAATAAATGACAGAAGTAAAAATAATTATATTAAATTGAAATAATAATTAAAAAATAATTTACCTGATTGATTTATATTTTTTTTCTATATGTACATTTTTCTCTATTTATTTAATTTATTTTTTAACTCAATTTGGGCCTTATTTTTTCTTGATTTTTATCCCTACAAATATATCATATCATGTTCATATCAATAATACTCATTAAAAGATTTTTAATAGATAAGTCTTTGACTGTAAACATATCAATCAACCAATATTATATAAATCCTCTCCAATATGATTATAGGAATCATATCCAACTATCTTACAAACCTAAAGACAATTAATAATTCTTTAGAAGACCAATAATCACATCATCTGATGTCATATACATCATAGTATGGTCTATTACTATACTTAGCCAACCTATACAGAGTATTAGTAGTAAAGTATAGAATAGTCTTGAGTTTCATACTTGAGTCTAGAGATAATATTATAGAAAAAGTATATTTCTTATCATTTTATCATATCCATTTAATGTGTCATTTTTATGTTTTATTTTACATAAACAATTAGACATTTTTTAGTTCCTTGCATACTTCTTTCATTCAATTGCATTCAAATATGAATCATGTTTGCTTATTAATAATAAATCACACAAATCTTGTTATTAAAAATAAAATACATGAATAAGTTTAATTTCATGATCACAAGTAAGATATATATATATATATATATATATAATCAAGTATAATCATATCACAATTAATCAATTTACACATCTAATTTATATGCTAGAGATTTACCTCTTGAATTTATTTATCTTTTTCAATCTGGGTTTTTCTTTTGTAATTTTGTACTTACATTTTGGAATTTTAAATTCTCAACTTTTACCCATTTTTCTCACTTTCACAAGTACAAAATCACTTGTTTCTTGTCAAAATTTTAGAAATATTAATTTATTACTAAGAAGAATCAACACATATACCTCAAATTTTGGTTATCATTGTGAGCAATTATATGAGAATATGGTAACTCCAAATTTTAAAAATTAAATACAAGTGGATGCTTAATCTTCTAAGAAATTTAAGTATCACTTTTGATTTGTCACTGTTTATTTACAAAAAATTTTATTTTCTGATCATAACTTGTGGTTTTTGTTTTTATGATGAAATCTCGTAAAATGAGGGTTGTGTCCACCATATCAAATTAACAAAATAATAACATTCAATATTTTAAGTTCATGTTGTAAAACCAAATAAAGTCCACAATAACTAAAATACTTTACTCATAAATTTTTTAATAATATATAGTATGAGATAGAATAAATATAATAACTTAATAGGGGCAAAATGAAACATTTTTATTATTTTGGTATCATAAGATTTATTAAAAAGTGAATGAGAAGATCTTTAGTATCTCAAACCCTTAATTTAAAATATTTAATTTAATCATTAATTATTACCATTTGACGTTGAGAATAATCATAACATGTGACATCATTTTATTCTCAATAAATTGATATCAATAATTATCTTATCCCTTTAACAATTCTTAACATTGAAAGAACACATATACATGTAACTCTTCACATGTGATATCTTAAATATTATTGTTTTTATCACTTTGTATTAACTTTATAATATCGTAAAGGGGAGGGAGTATATGTTTAATGTTTATGTACCTTAATAATGATAAAAATGGAGAAATGCAAGTTTATTATTATTCTGTTTTGATAATAATAAAACAGAAGAGATATAAGTGTGGTTATAAAAAGTAAAGAAGATAACATAAGAAAAAGAAGATATTAAATCATGTGCATGCAAATTTATTTTTCTATCTTATTATAATGTATACACTTGCTACTTAGGAAATGTCAAAAATTTTTATTTTTATGTATACTTAAATTTTTGTATCATCAAAATAAAGGAGATTATTGAATCACCATGAGCTTAAAGATTATGTGTTATTTTGATTATAACAAATTATTTAAGTTATTTTTATGATGATTTAATTTTTTTATCCAATGATTAACTGTTTTTTGTTATATTTAAAATATGTAGAAAAAGATCATTTACATTCTATGAAGTCTAAAAGAGTTTGAAGATAATATTAAATGATGCACTTATTAGTTCAAAGAAATAGAACACTTGATATAAAACTCTAAGAGAGATAAAGCATAAGTTCATAATTAAGTCAAGTTACAAAGCTTCAAGAACTTATACAAAAGATTAAGTCTTGATTTACTTTTGTTTGAACAAGAGTTATTTACAATTATATATTCATATTTATGCATACAAAACTTCATCATTTAGAGTGTATTTAGGCATGATTAATATTTTTATTTAATAGTCTAAATTAATTTAATTTAATTGAGTTTTTCATGGTATTACTTTTAAATATAAAAAATATATTTTTATAAATAATAATAGAAGCAATTAAGAATTATTATATTTTTTGAAAGGCTAGATTTATAAAAATGCTTCAAAAGTCTAGGTTGTGTAGCAAGCACGCATGGACCTAAAATAGTATTGTCGTACATGCGTGGAGTTGAGAGAATGCAATGAGTCAGAGTGAATATGTGTGTCAACCAAAAAAACTACATATATTATGCTAATATAGTATATGTTATGACAAATGTACATGAAGTCCAAGAGCACAACTAAGGTGCATGTATGCACAAATTGGAGGGAAGCAAAAGTCCACTGCTCAAATTTGAGCAATAATGATTAGTTTTCTAAAACGTTGGAATTAAGAGACTTTTGTATGAGCTATTTTTGAACTCTAGCACAAGTTCATATGAAAATTTAAGACTCTCCTAAACTTATTATAACTAAATTGTGCCTATATAAATCCACTTAAATTACATAATTAAATGAATGATATTAAAAGAGTAATTGGAAAAATTTGAGTACTTAAAGTTTCTTCTTCCTTTTGTTGATACTTTCTCTAATTAATTGTGAGAAAATAAAAGTGTTGTCCTCTTGTTGCTATAAGTTGCATCATATTTGGGAGGGAACTAAAGCTAAGGCATTCAGGTGCTTTATGAAGCGATAGATTCATTTAGAGGAACCTAAGATGAATTATTAAGGTTCATTTCACACATTGTTTTTATTAGTATCACCTTATCCAAATGTTTCTCTTATTGAACTTGGGTTTACTTAGTTTAAATTCTTTTTATTGTTGATCTTAATTCTCTTATCTCTCAAGGTTGTTGAGTTGCAAATTGTAAGATTGTCTTTTATAAAACTATTTGTTGTAAATGTTGTTTTTTAGATGAAAAAGGCCCAAGAAGGTTGGGCTTGAACCTCAAAAACTTAAAGATTAAAGCTTAGCCTATATAAAAGCTTATGTTAGATTTGAGGTAGTGAAAAATCATAGAGGTTATTACTTAAGAGCTTAGGTTATATTTAAGCTTATAAAAATTTAAAAGAGGTTAATATTGAGCTTAATATAAGGCTAACAAAGATTAAGCCTTAACTCTAGAAAAGATTTAAAATATTGTTTTTAGCTTCTAAGAAAAAAAAATATTCATATTAGTTTCTCCACCAACTTATGCAAAGGAGTGAAAAGAAAATGATAGTCTCAAGTTTATTGACTTGGTGTGAATATTAATTCAATTGCATAGGAGTTGAATCATTTGAAAAACTTTAGTGTGTATTTTACTTTTAGATCTTTTTATTTTTAGTCTCTTCTTATTAATAGTTATTTGTATTAAATAATTAAATAATATTAGGATCATAATTTTTAACTTAAAAGGCTTAAATGCAATAGCTTGAAAAAAATTAGAAAACATTGATTTGTCTCATTTGTTATCTTAAAAATATTAGATCCATATAATAACTTACATTCAAGCATATATAAATACTTAACTCATATTGGATCTTCCTTAAGAGGGGTCTAAATAATTTACATTAGTTGTATTATTATTTGAATTTGATATTCGCAATTTTTAGCTTATTAAAGGAAGATTATTTACGTTATGTTGAATTTTGCATAATTTATTATCATTTAAGAGATAAACTTAAATTTCTACATAACTTTTTTCACATGACCAATAGGTACATGTTAAAGAAAAAAATCTATATATTTAACAATTTCATTACTAGATTTTCTCGTAATTAAATTATATTTAAAGAAAATTCACATTACATGAGTTTTGACAAAATTATTAATTTATTAAAATCATAAACTGAATTCTTATAGGTAAGAAGTCACCTAAAAGACCTATAATTCCACGACAAATCATTTGAATGCTAGTGAAAAGTATCATAAGGTGTTACAATTATAACAAATCATTTTGAAAAT
Organism: Vanilla planifolia; assembly: GCA_023846275.1. Classification (NCBI taxonomy): domain Eukaryota; kingdom Viridiplantae; phylum Streptophyta; class Magnoliopsida; order Asparagales; family Orchidaceae; genus Vanilla; species Vanilla planifolia. Next base: position 11,793,735 of record CM043871.1, on the reverse strand, counting down.
GCAAATAGAAGTTTAAAATGTTCTTACAAATTCAAAGTGATTGACGTGCTCTAGCATTACAATTATAACTATTTAGCCAATAGTCATCTACTATAAGTCATGTAGGCCTTTTTCATTCTTTATATTTGCAACACTTAGTCATGTTGCCATCATTGACAATATAAAAGTGGTGAGAAGAACAAAAAAAAATTTAACAAGAGGAGGAATATAGGGAGCTTGAATATGCTTTGAACGTGAAATTGTTGAACACACTATCAATTTTGCCCATGTTATAAAAAAGGGGAATTATAGTTCTATTATTAACTATTATGCATTTAAATCATTAAATTCTCAATTGTTATCGAACATTGCTTTCCATAAGCCAGGCTACAAACCTAATGGTGGTAAAAAAAAAATAAAAAAAATAAAAAAACGCTATTTTGTTGACATTTTTTAATTTTTTTATTTTTGTGACAATATAGACAGTTGTCATCCATATGAATGATAAGCGAAACTGTATGATTTAACTCGTCCAACCTTTATGAAGAATCAACTTCGTTCCGCTTTGGATTCCAGTATCGTTGCCATCCTTTTAGGGACAGCAGAATGGCATTACCGTGTTTAAGAGAAACTCCACCTTCTCTTGATGGCATTTTCGTGATTTGGGAAAACTTCGTGCAACAGCCAACGTGACGTGGTTGGTGCCATCACCTGGGCAATGGCTTGATTGATCGTGCGTGCAGAACGTCCAAGGGAGTGGGCATCACGATGCGTTCCTGGAGAAACATTCTGCCAAAAATAAGTAAACAAAAAGAACTATAAAAGTAATTAAAAATATTTAAATACATTTCTGTAAATAAAATAATGAAGATTACGTTTTGCAATTTTAATACTCATTTCGAGGACATATTTACGTGTGGACTATTTCGTTGCTTACTTCATCGCCAGCTAAGAGGCAAAATTCCAAAAATAGGCATGACTTGAAAGCATGCACGAAAAGGATTTTTTGAAAAAATTAAATCGATTGTCAACAAAACAAAGTCGAATATTTCCTTAGAGAAATTATTTAATTATTTTGTCATTAGCTGTTGCAATTTTATGACAGATAATTAATACATGCTTGCAAAAAAGTTATAACTTAAGAGCTAATCCTTTGCACATAATAACAATGGAATGGAAGGCTTCTTGCTTTCAAAAAACGATTGCATAAATGGGCAACATTAATAGAGCATTTCTTGCTAATAGTTTATGACACAAAAGCTAAATGATGAGTATTACTTAATATCATTTATCGTCATGAAATAACAAAAATCTATTACAAAGTATGTTTATCGTCTGTATTTTCTTTCTTTTAATCATAACTACTAAACAAGTTCATTTTTTGAAACGAGATGATGAACAATTTCAAAATACAATTTTTCTATGATATAAAATAGGAGATAAATTTATAATTATTTTATCTATTTGATGACAACTATAATATATTTTCTTCTCTTGTGGTAACATCGATAATTTGTTTCCTCAATGGTTATTAAAAGATAAAAAATGATTGTCTTATTAAATAACATTCAAAACGATAAATATAGATAATATGTTCCATTGTAATTACTATAAAAACAAATTTGAATAATAAATAAATTCTATAAAGAAATATTGGTTAAAAAAAGAATGATTATTTTTTAATTTTTGTCCCTTCTTTTTACTGAGTCTTTCTTATATAAGATGTTGAAGAAAAAATAAAAAGAAACAAAAAATAGAGAGAAAAAATAATTGTATTTTTCATACATGACAAAGCTTATATAATAACCTATTTATAAACAAAAAGATAAGACTTGATTTTTTAAAAAATATGATATTTAAAATATAAATATGATCTTAAAAGATATACTATTTAGAAGATATGATTATCTCATCTTAAGCAATTAAATCAATCAAAAGTATGCAAAAAATAAGTATGTCATTTGTCATCATAAAAATTGAATTATGACACAATTTCAACTCTCTCTCCCTATTAATTTAGTTTTCTTTGATACATTAATCAATTCTCTGTTTATCATAAATTTTTCTTTAACAATGTTTTCACGAATATGTCAACTAACTGATATTCGATTATATAAAATTTTAATTGTACCTCACAATGCTTAATTGCTTCTCAAATGTAATAATCAATATATGACTTTTGGTTAAAAACTTTCACCACTTGTCTTGTATATCTAAACTAATCAGTATGGATTTAGTTTCACCTTGTATATCCATTTAACTCCAACTACTTCATGGTCTATCGATCAATTTACTAGCTTTTATTATTATTTTTTTCAACTGTATAGATTTCATCTTTCGTGACTTTTACCAAATTCTTCTATTTCTCAATTTCTTTAAAACTTTGTAGTTCAACTAGTGAAAAACCAAGTGGCTCATAAATTTTCTTTAAGCTTCTTACCTTAGAGCTGACTCTATTATAGTTGAGTATTGGGCTCAAACTTGTATAGGAAGTAGTTCTTAAACTCCATTTAATGTGTCTCAAAGTATAATTTTTAATAATCACTCAATCATTGGAATTCTTGGCCATTTAAGGAGATAATAATTAGTGCTTGTTGATTTTTATGCACCTTATTTTCTTCCTAATTTGAAGAAGCCTACTCGTCAAACACATCACTACTAATTATTAATTTTTTCTTCTCCATATTATTTAGTCGATACCTTTATGTGCCATCATCATAGACTGCAAATATGCAATGCTCACTTTAATCATCAAGATTTGATCTTTTTTCAACTGGTATGTGTGCATAAAAAATGTTACTAAACATTTTCATGTAGTCCATCTTGAGTTTGACACCACTATAGGCTTCTATTTGAGTTCAAATTGAGTCTAAGAATAACGAACTTCGATGCTAAATATAAATCAATGTATTGATAACTTTCGCACAAAATGAATTGCTCATACCTTTCTTCCTTAGCTTTTCTCTTGTCATCTCAAATGTCATTTTGTTGAGTATATGTCATCATTAATTGCCTTTGAATATCATGCTTTTCATAAAGATGATCAAAATTTTCCAAAATAAGTTTACCACACGTCACTTTGTAGTATTTAATTTAAAATTATTTTGATTTTTATTCAGTCTTTAATTTCTTGAATACATCAAAGCCTTTAATTTTTTTGTACAAAATGTATCTATATCTTCCTTATATAATAATCTATGAAAATTAGAAAGTATTAGTTTTAACTTTGTGATGATTCACATCTTCCCACATATATTGGTAAGAATTAACTATAGAGTTGTGTGTCTACTTACCATACTCATCCGATAAGAAAAAATGCTTGATATTGCTTGTCAAAAATACTCAATTCATATATTTTTAAGCTTATGTTCATAAGTGATAGTTAATTGACCATGACTTTGGCTTTTAATAACTTCAAAGTACTATAATTAAGATGTCCAAATCCTTTGTTCCATAAGTGGAAGACCTAACTTCACAATGCCAATTGTGAAGCATAACTAATTTACAGTGAAAAAAAATCTAAACCTCTTTATATCTACCTTTGTTAGAGCATAATTTTTATTTTTTTATCAAATATTGTATACAATCATCATCTTTAATAACATATCTATTTTGTACTAACTACTTAAGACTTAAAAAGATTTTGTTTCAAAGTATGAATCAATAGCATATCATTGATAAAATTTGATCCCTTTTTAGTTTGCACTAAAATACTACATTGGCCTTTAGTTTGAACCATAAAAACATTTCTCGTGCATACCTTAGTCTCATATGACATATCCATGCCTTGAAATATTTTCTCATTAACGATCATATTATGCAGCACAATCTAGGTACTAGATATTATCTTTTTCTTCTTTTGTGGTATAGTATGCATAGAACATATTTTTTGGATTTTCTTTATATGTCAAATTCTCCCAATTGCTATATTGAGATTACAATTTCTCCCAATAAAATCATACTTCTTGAACTTATTGCATCATATTTTTGTTCAGCTTTTTGATGTACTCAACTTTTTGTATATGTCACACCACATATTTGAATTACCTGAGCTTAATTCTTTAGAGATAGTTAATTGCTTATGTGCATCATATCTCAGGTAGTCCTTTCTTTAATACTTTTTTTGACACCTCAGGGAGTTTTGAGATAGGAAGCTCAGCTTGGACTAAAAGCCGCTTCTAATTAAGTTTATCTCATGCAACAACTTTCACTCTTCATGTGATGGTAAAAAAAACTCATTAATTTTTGAATTGAAAGCGTTGATAAATCTTGACTTTTTTTATTATAGCAGTAGTATATTTATAGTTTTCAAACAAGCTAATTAAATTAATTTGTTATCTTTTAATTGGAGATCTTTGTTCTAGGTCTATATTTTATTCATGATATTGGTAACCCTTGAGAAATATACCTTTATTTTATCTAGCTCTTTTATTTGCAAAATTTTGAAACTATGTTTGTAAGATTTGTTACTTCAAAATAATTACCTTTATAGATCCCTAAAATTATGCTTGTAATATATCCCATATTTTCTTCAATTAGTTACTCTAAATTGTGAGAAAAGACTCTTTGCAACACCCTATTAGAGCTTCCTTTTGTTACTACATTTGTTGTTACTTGTTATAAGTGATGTAGCCTTTATTAACAACATCCCACAATTATTGCGATGGTAGTAGTGCTTATATTTTGATCTTTCATACATCATAGTTTTCTCCTACAAATATAGAATCATCAATTTTGCCACACTTCTGCCTACACTAGAAGCTATTGATTTAAGATTCCTTTTCAAAAGAACACAATTGCTATATTTCACCAATGCTTATACATGGATTGGGCTTTGATATAAGATGTTAAAGGATAAAAAAAAGAGGAAACATAAAATAAATAGGAAAATTAATTTTATTTCTCATATATGATAGGAATTATAGAATAGCATATTTATAGATTAAAAGGTAATATATGACTTTTAAAATGTATGATTAAAAGATAAGCATGACCTTTTAAAAATATGAATTTAAGAAGATATTCTTATCTTAAATGGTTCAACTAATGGAAGATATTCAAACGATGAGCATGCTATACATTAGCCTAAAAATTGAATTATGGCACAAGTTTAATATAGGAAAGTTTAACTACTTTATTTTTATGTGTAATCGTATTATTGTATTTCTTTTATTGTGGATCTTATGCATAAAAAATAAAAGAGTGATGTTATTGGTATTTCATATCATAATGGAGTTCTTTTTTGTAATTTTTTTTTTATCTAATTTGAGGTTTTTTATTCTTTCCTTTTTTTATTTATTTATTTTTATTTTTCTTCCTTTCATTTTCTTTTTTAATATTTTTTTATATTTTTATAATTTTTGTATTAGTTTAAGCACATCCCAATTTTAGGTGCATTATATAATTTTTGTAATTAATAATAGTTCTTACAACCAAACTGTTATACCCGATAAAATATTATAGGTTTAATCTTCAATAATTCGAATTGGCTGGGATGATTTCAGATCGACAGTAGGTTGAGCCAGGAGCTCAATTGGAGGCTATTGGAATTTCTGAAATTTTCTGGGGATTTTTCGGAGCACCGAGGAATTTTTTTAAGTAATTTTCCCTGTTTAATTGGATTTTTGGAAATTCGAAAATCTATTTAAATCGGTCCATTAAACCGGAAATTGGTTTTTACCGCGCATGAACCGGACCGGAGCGGTTCAGCGAAGGCGGGGGCGGTTCGCCGAGTGCGTTTGCGCGTGCGTTTGGATAAGCCGCGGATAAGCGGATCGGACGGACGAGATCAGCGGTGGAGATTAACCGGTTGATCGGGGTTAAGCGGCGTTATTAGAAGGTCAACCGGCACTTAATGGGTTCTTAATGGGTTAATACCGGTTTAAAGCGGGGTATTTAACCCGAACTGTTCGACTGTTAGGGTTAGGGTTTCGAACGGCCGGAGACGAAGCTTTCGCGGCAAACGGCGATATTTTCCGGCAGCCTTTCAAGGGGCTTTTTGTACCTGGAGGTTCGCGGGACCGAGGAGAATCGATTGGTACCGGTTTCATTCGGCGATGAGCAGCGGTTGGTCGCGTGCGAGCTTCACCGTCGCCGAAGAAGAAAGGTAGGAATTTCAGTCTAAATTAATTAATTAGCAAATTAAAATATGGATTATTTTGCTAATTGTAGGAAATTCAGTTTAAATTTCGTTAATTAGCGAATTAGAAATATGGATTACTTTGCAATTAACCACCAGAGCATGTGAATTGTGTTTTTTTTTGAAAGTGATTAATGCAAATTATTGATTTTAGCATTTTAGGGTTTTCGGAAAAAAAAAAATTATACCCGTCAAATTGGAAATTTTACCGAGCAATTGATGATTCTATTATGGACTTTAATCATGTTAAGATTGTATCAAATGCTGAAAATTGTTTAATTTCATAGATTGTTCGTTTAATTTCATAAATTTTTAAATGAGGATCGGATGAAAACTTCGGTGGGAAATTTGATTGAATCTTAGAAATTAGTGGCATTATTGACAAATTAGGATAGTATGAACATCGGATTTTGCTTCTCCTTGATCTCGGTCGCCGGAAATCGACGGGGAAAACGGAATTTCCGGAGGAATCGTCGGTTAGGGTTTCGCAGGCGCCGGGCGAAGGAAGGAGATGGATTAGATTAATTTCAGCTTAGTTAATTAAATAATTGTAATTAATTAATAATTAATAATAATTAAATACTAAACGTCGGCTGGAAAATTTGATTTAAAGGTTCGGCCGGTGGGTTCGCGGTTCAGCGCGGGTTTTCCGAACCGGCAGCGAAACCCGGTTCAGCGGAACGCGGGCGCGGACGAACGGCGGAGGAAAAACTTAATTCGGAAATTAATTCGAATTTTCGAAAAATATGTGGAAATTAAATTTTCGGAAATTTATTTCAAATTTTCGGAAAAAAAGATATATGTGGAATTTAAATTTTAAATTCGGAAATTTATTCCGAATTTCGGAAAATGGATAAAGGGCAGAAATTGAAGTTGAAATTTAAAATTTCCTGAAACGAGAAAAAAGGTGATTTAGGGAAATCACATAGACAAGTTGAAAGTTACTGTTGGAAATTATCCATAAATTCAGTGCAGCTGGATCAGTTGGAAGGAAGTGTGACACTTGGGTAAGTGTTACCAGAATAGTCAGAATTTCGATACAGTTTGTGTTACTTGGATGGCATTGACATGGATTGAGTCAGTTTACTCAGTGTTGGCATATTTCATGGATTGGCATACTGGACCGGACTACTATAGACCCTATATGATGTTTTAGGGTAGTTGTGGTAGGTAACTGTGCGGTTCAGACTTAACTTTCACAGTATACATGTGGACTGGTATGCGCCTTGTTGTATCTGGACACATGTTGCCGAATCTTGGAGTTAAAGCTTAGCAATGACTGTAGGGGCGTGGCTTCTATGGAAATTGTTGGGAGAGGACTTCTTGGGATGGTGGCTGAGTCGACCTCTTCTGGTCCACGAGTGTAGGCCTGCGCGCCTGAGAGTGGCAGCGGCAGGGGTGACTCGCCGTGGCTAACCAGGGTGTCTCACGTTGGCTAGAGATCTATGTGACGGGTTATGTCTATAGTCTCCAGAAGATTGATTGACGAGAGACGCTGAGGTGTCGGGTGCTAGGCGTTGTGATGCGTGCGCAGAGATGGGCGTGTCCCGCTGGCATGCTTTGCCTAGGCGCCATGCGTGCGCAGAGATGGGCGTGTCCCGCTGGCATGCTGCCTGGGAGCACAGAGGAGAGCTACTCTGTTGTGACTGGGGGTGACTGTGGATTGGTCGGAGTCTGGAACTGAGAGTGCCTTTCCACCCTACATTGTTATGCTGTATTCCTATACTCTTGCTATTGTCCTTCTCTTGCATGTGAGTTTTTACTAGCTGTCTTTCCTACTGGGCGTAGCTCATTCCTTTTTATTCTATATTTTTCCAGTGGATCGGCAGACTTGACGCCACCCAGCTTTAGGTGGGATCGTGATCAGTAGGCTAGTGGAGGAGATCTGATCTGTGATTATCCGAGACATTCTGGTTAGTTGATTGTTGCTGTTGGATGTATTCAGTGAGACTGTTATTTTTATGTCTTGTATTATGTGAGAATAATTCTGACTTAAGTATCTAGTTGGATGATATTGTATTTGTTGGACTTGGATCTTATTCTTGTGATGTAGTTTCCATTCACTGTTTTACTTTATTATCTTGATGGTATAGTGTGTGGAGTGTCATATTTTATCTGAGGATGTTATGTATTTTATTTTTGATGGTGAGGTCATTACATGACTATGGAACTTAACATTGGGGGTTCAGACTTCTATTAGACTGGTTCTCCTATCGGTATGGGTTAGGAGTGTTGGGTCTAGTAGGAGTAACATTGCGCGAGTCCATCTATTAATTCAGGAGTCATGAACCTGATTTGACGGTGTACCCGGGAGATGGGATCCACATTGTTAAGGAAAGTAGGTGTGTAATGATGTGTTATATCCTATGTTTTTCGTAGGCTACTCAGGTTGGTATGGGACGATCTGAGCTGTCTATATGCAAAAAAAAAAAAAAAAATTTTTTTATGCCAAAAATCAGCCTAGAAAAAATGGGGTGTAACACAAACTTAGAATGTATTCTATAAAAGTATTTCATCAAAGAAATTCTTAAGTTATTTGTGCCAAAAAATTTATAAAATAAGGACTATTTGCAATGAAAGTATTTCATCAAAATAGGTCTAAGTGAAAAACTAACTACCAATACTTTACATATAACAAACCATATGCAAAGCTTTGGAAATAGATTTTTACTAAGAATACCATTCTCTTAACCTAGTACATACTCATTTAAACCAAATGTAATGTATGCTAAAGACAATGTATCATATTCTATGTTCAATTTTTGATATTTTTTGAGATTTTTCATTCTGTGTTGTGGATATGTTCTATTAATTTATTATATTGGTTTTAATTTTTAATATAAAAAAGTTATAAAAAAATTAACTTGAATGCATATCTTAAATAGCATAAATGAGTGAAAAATAAGTTTGAAAACTTTCTAAAACACACACTAAAAACTTCGTTAATTTTTAATGTATTAAATACACTATCATAGGTCTTAACATTCTAATGCCAAATAAAGTGACTTTATAAAGAATCTTTTCAAGTATACTAAAGCTTCATATTGGATATCAATTATGTTATCACAAAGTAAATCTCAAAAAATAGGTTTTAAGATGTATGATCTAAAACATTTGAAAGAATAATATTAGTATAAAAAAATAATAGTTTTGTTATCATAAAGTAAATCACATATAGATTAAGGGTTTAATAAAATTTTTTCGTAAATACATAACATTCATGAAATTCAACTTTGTGTGCTTAACATAAAAATACTACTTTAGCCACTCTCATGAATTTTGCATTAACTTTGATCCATTGAATTTTCTTTGTGGTTTCTTCAACTAGATTCAAACCCACCAATGTTTTTTCATCATTTTCATACTAATACAATGTTTGATGGCATTTCTTACTATACAAAGCTTCATTAGGTTTCTTATCTATATTAGACTAAAAACTATTATTGTAAAAAAAAATTCTACCAAGGTAATATGAGTATCCTAATTACCTTCATGATCTATGACACATAATCTATGCATATTTTCTAGTGTCCTTATAGTTTTCTCTATGTACCCATTGGTATAAGCATGAAACACAAATTGAATGTCATTTGAGTACCAATAACTTCTTTTATAATTATGCAAAAGTGAAATGAATTTTGAATCATTATCATGTAACAATACTTTTAAAACTCTATGCAATCTTGTAATTTTTTCTACAAAAAATTGGACAAATCTCTCTATAAAATATGTAGTCTTGATAGAAAAAAAGAGTATAAATATTGCCAGTTTATCTATGACTATCCAAATAGTATTAAATCCTTAGCTAATCCTTGAAAATCCCACAACAAAGTTAATGAAAAAATTTTCCCATTTTTACATACGAATAAAGAAAAGTTACAATATTCTACCTGGCTTTTCTTGCTCACTTTTTATCTATTTACACATTGTGAATTTGCTCATCTGTCTATATATGTTCCTCTTCATGCCAGGACACTAGAATGATCATTTTATGTCTTGATACTTTTTTGTTATATTAGGATGTACTACAAATTTGATACCATGAGCTTCATTATAACATCTTATATTGTAAAATAAAGATTTCTTAAGCTAAATATAATTTCTAGAATTTTAGAATTTTTTAGAAATTATCTCTAAAAATTTTAAATTTTTAAAAGAATCATATAATAAAATAGAATGAATCATATAATATGATTTAGTGTGATGTAACAAAAATTAATTAAATAAATTACAAATTATTGTGGACAACATTGTGTAGTACAATAGTTGGATATCTAAGCATTGCCGAAGGGCCAAGAGAATATGATAGGTTAAGGTAGAGAAAAATCAGATCATATAATGTGACATAAGAGGATCATACCTTACAATCATGTAAAGAATAAATAAGCTAAATGCAATAAAAGATATTGTACATGCATGATTAAGGAACTATATAAATATGATCAATTTAGAAGGGTGTTGTGTAAAAACAAAGTTAGTTATGACATAAAAGAGTATGTAATAAAATAAGAAATATAAATATGATAAATGATTTCATCTAATATGGTGTAAGGAGAATGTTTAAGTTAAATAAGTTGAAATTGATAATACATGTAGGATGAAAAGGTTCATATAAGTAAGATAAGTGGGAATAAGTATAGATAAAGAGAGAAAAAAGGGTGAGGGCACTAATTTTAATGAGCATAGCCATTGGAGAATGCAAATGACTAGGAATGCGAGTGGACAATTGGTTGTTTATATTAGAGGGTGTGACTAAACTTGGGAAAGATTTTTTAGGAAACGTTTTGAGAAATTAGCATCAAACGATTATGTCAGAGTCAAAGGGAAGGGAAGGAAGAAGTATCTCCAAGCATTGTAGAGAAAGTTAGCTTGAGTTAAAGGTAAAACCATGGTGATTCCAATCACAAGTAGTGTTGTACTTGAGAAATTAGAGCAAAGATCCAACCCTAAATGATACCAATATACACAAATTGTGTGGTAAAAAAATTTGTATTATGTGTATAGACTTATATGGTTGATGTTTTGTATGATAAAAGCCCTTAAATGATATTAAAGAATGAGAAATTATAATAATACTTGTATAGGCTAATTGAGCTTATAATTGATGTTTGATGTGTGTTATTTATTAAATGAATTATATCTTAAGAAATGGTATCATGCATACATATTGAGGATATTTTATTTATTTTGAATTATTATGATTACACATGTTTGATTTATCATATGATGTTAGAGCATAATACATTACATCACATTGCATAAAAGCTTAATTTATCTTCATGTTAGTGAGTTAATATTCATAAAAATGAAAAAAAAATCAAAGAAAAGTTTACTTATGAATGTAGAAACAAAAGAAAAATAAAATTAAAATAATGATAAGTGAAAAAGATTTGATAAAGGGAGAGCAAAGTTTGAAAGATGATATGATGAATGGTTATTTAAAATTATGACTACCATTATGAAATGATAATTTTGAAGATAAGCTAAAATTGCAATTTAGTTAGGCTATTTATATTGGAATGATGCCCACTTAAACTTGCTCAATCATCTATGAAAAGGCCTTTCTTCAAGCTAATCTTTAAAAAGATGAGAAGATAAAAGAAATAAACAAATTGATAAAAATGAAAAAAAATAAAGAATTACAAGCTTTTACATGAAAACTTGTTTTACTTTCTCTTACACATTCACATGCACTTTTTATATTAAATTACTTGCAAATGGCCCATGCATGCAACTATCCAAATGGTTCTTTATTTATTGTATGTACATATTTTTGACACTAAATTAGTGATGATTGGCTCATACTCTTTTGGTCAAATATTATAAAGTCATAATGAGATACATTATAGGGATATAAGAGAGTAATGAGGGATAAATCATGCTAATTTGACTTAAAAGATGCTTATTTATTAACATGAGTGCTATAATAGTTTCTTTCTTTATGTGTGATGATAGACATATAATAGAATTTTTATCATTATGATGGTTTAGATTGTACTTGAGTTGAGCAATCTATGAATAATGATATTTTAAAAGGATTTGGTTATTTAAATGATTAAATGGTTTCTTATTGAAATTTTTGATTTAAATGCAAAGCTACTTTAAATCTATTTCCACAAAATTTTAAAATAAATTTTGAGTGTTCTATAAATTATTTTTGTTACATGTTTTATATAAAAAAAGAAAATTTATAATTTTTAAAATGAAAAGAAAAATTTAAAGAAGTAGACATCATAACACCAAATATAATAAAGGAGGGGTGAGGGTCACCACATTCACACAGCAATAATTTCATTTAGAATGTCATATTTTTTGAAATACAAAAATCCATGTTCATTTGCATTAATGTTATCCTATTTTCCTTAAGGTCCCTTTCTATAAATTTTTGCACTTCTTGATGTCCATGTTGAGATTTTCTTAGTCTTTGTAGCTAATTTTCTATGTCTACTAATTTAAAAGAAAAGTTTCTTTTTATTGCTAAGGAAATTGCTTTAGATGTAATCAAACCATTTTTATATTCATTTTCATATCATCTTATGCTCACTAGATCTCTTGTTGAAGACATCTATTAATACATTTGTCTTACTTGGATATATATTATCTCTAGTGTATAATCTTTTATCAACTCCTATTATCTTATCTGTTTGAGATCTATCTCTTTTTATGTAAATGCATACTTTTTGCTCAAATGGATTGTATTATGTTGTCTGTTCACCTCATACAAATAATACCTCAATATTTTCAAGGTAAAAATAACGTAGTCAACTTCAAATCATGTGTTGGATAATTCTTTTCATGTGTTCTCAATTGTATGGAAGCATAAGTTATCACTTTTTCATTCTACATAAGTACACATTCTAGTCCTTATAAAGAAGTATCACTATAAACTTGAAATCAATATCACTTTTAAGTAAAGTTTGAATTAGTGAGGAGTCCAATTTTGTTTTAGAGCTTGGATACTTTTTTCACAAGCTGTGTGTCACTCAAATGGAACTATGTTCTAAGTAAGCCTTGTTAAAAGCACAACAATCTTTGAAAAACTATGAATGATTTTTTTGTAGTTTACTAAACCCAAACAATTTCTATCTTCAATAACATTAATGTGCATATAGTTACTTTTTTTAGAATCTATAGAAATTAAATAAATAGGTGATGGATAAACCCTGGATGAGTATCTAATAATGAAAATATTTTTTCACATTCTAAATATTTTGATATAAAAATAAATATATTACTAAAATTATCAAACTAATATCAAATAAATCTTATCCACTCGCACATCCTAGGAGTATGATCTTCTTGTGTGATATCAAAATTTTCATATCTTGGTATAGTAAATACATGACTTGTGATATATGTACTAACATGATTTATAAATCTCAATAATAAATCTTATACAATAACCAAATATACAATAAATATCAATATGAATAGGTAGAAATTATGAGAAAAATTATAAACTATAACATAAGTTTTGATAATAAACCACATGAAAGTTCTAAAATCACACACTAATGTCATATTAAAGGTAAGCTAAATAAAATGTGAATGTATGTTTTTTTACTATTTTCAATCTTTAATATCTTATATAATTACCAAGCTCAAGTTCATTTAAATCATTATTTTTACTAGATCCAATAGTCATATCAATAAATGACATATAGTTAGCATTTATCCAAAATATCTAATATGAAATACTAGATAGACATCTGATCCGAAGACCAATTCATGCAATCCAATACACTGTGCATAGCGTCCACTAGATAGACGTTGTTTAAAGATTTATACATAATGATATAACATGATGCACTTACACACACACACACACATAGATACAAATGCTATGATCATGACACTCATAAATAAATAGATATCTAACCCAAAGATTTATATTTTATAATCCAACATATGTACCTAGTGTGTGTAGGATAACTTTTTTAAGAATCCATTTTCCATCTAAGTAATATCATATGATATACTAGAAAACAAGCAAATCTAATAAAGTTATATTTATGATCAGTAAAACAAAATACCATCAATACTAAATCATAAGAAAAAAACATAGAAATTTGTCAACAATATAGAATATACTTTGAAAGAAATATTAAATATATAATAATAATATTATGTTTCATCATATGTTACAAATTTATCTATATTATAAGAATCTATATTGTAATTTCAAATTTCACATATTCTATCATACCAATCATAATATTATTTTATAAATATAATATTCATTTTATTTTAATTATCTAATAGAGAAAATCATATATCATGTAACAAATAAAATATCAAATAATCTATATAAGAAAAATTATAGTAATAAAATTTATTTAATAAAAGATTATCAAAATAATGCTATTGTATTACATTATAAGTTACAAAAGTTTCAATTTTTATATATCTTGATCATCTTATTATGCTAATATAAATATTATTTTTAAAGTTAATATTTATTTCACTTCATTTTAATTATATATATTTTTTAAAAAATTAATAATAATGTTTATGTGTATGTAACTTGTGTTTCTAATACAATCACATTTAAAGATTGATTTTAAGAATTATTTAATAAATTTTGAATAATGATATAAAAAACACCAAAGCAAAGAATTTTCCTTTTGGGAGCTTGCGGCTGATGCAGGTAGTTTACAATAATCGTTTTATGTATTTGAATTTTCGTAAGGGACAATATAAAAATCTACATCTAAATATTGACAAAAGAGACAAACAATCTGACATTCATCATTCCTTCCGGTTACCTCATCGACGGCTCCAAGTAATGTTTTGCTCCAAATATGTTATTTTAATCTAAAAGATCTCAACATTCTTGGCGTGTACCTTTGCGTCCGGGACAAGTTTCACTCTTGAGGAAAGAAATCTGGCTATTTTATACCTTATCTGATTAAAAAAAAAGTTTTTTTTACATTTTTTGTTTTATATTATATTTTATTTTATTTAAAAAACAAAAAATAATTCCAATTAGAATAAAAAATAATAAAGTGAGTAGTTAATTAAACTAATACTCCAAATAATAAGAGCGCCGTATCATCCATCTAATACGGCACCAATAATTAAAGAAGTACATATTATAAATATTACAGTTGTAAATATATAAATATTTTTTATGTCAATATTTGGCGTAATTATAATGATTAAAATAAAAAAAATGTTAAATATAAATTAAAAAAAAAAAAAATTAGTACAGTGGAGGCACTTTTAATTTAATAGAACAAAACTTGGAATTTGAATTCGTGTTAAAGTAAACTGGACAAAAAATACAGCTCCACGTTAATACAAAAATGGTTGCGGTAAACTTAATTCTTCAATTTAATATTTTTATTTGGGCTGCATATTTAATTCTTTAGGGAACCAAGACTAGTACAAAATCACCGTTTTCAAACGTATATGGTCCTTCAAGTAACAGAAGGTAAAAGAACAAAAAAAAAATAAGGAACTAAGAAAAAAAAAACCTGTTATTGACAGTTTAGCTGAATATAATTATATTAGAAGAAAAATTTTTCAGTCATTACAAATATTATAAGAAAAACTATTTATTATCAAATACTAAATCAAGTCAAGTCGAACAAGTAAAAATCCAAATAGATAAATATTTCATTTAATGGGTCATGATAGTTTTCTTTGACATTCATACATAACATTTTATAAGCTTTAGTTGCAATTTGAGGTAAGTAACATGGACTTTTGGGCTGATTTCTCCTTTGTAAGTTAATAATCATGTGATATATTAAAAAATGATAAGTCATCTTAAATTATCTCATTAATTAATAGATGATCACTTATCTTCTTATCTTATTTTTTTTATGTGATTGTGGGTGATTGTAATCAAGGAAAAGTTCAACTTTTTTACTTAGGGCTACATGTTTCGTTTGCATTTTATGACCATTTCATTGATAGGTATGGAGGCAAGTTTTTTTATATTCTTTGGACATTTGGTCAATTGGGAAAGTATGCATTGCTAGAGCGAAGGTAAATGTAGATATTGGAGATGGTGCAAATATAAGTAATCAAGGAGAATATTATTCATGATATGCACCAAGTTGTGATTGGAAGTGTTGAGTATTTATTTAGTTGGGTAATTAAGAAAAATAGAAAGTTAACTTTTATGAAGAGTGTTTGGCTTTTTATTATTTTGAAAAAATGATATTTTATGTATACTTTGAAGTTTATAGAAGGTCCACTAAAATACTAATATTGATCATAAATTTTAGTTAGAATTTATTAAGATAGAAGTGATAAGAGTGACGAATTTTTACACTAAATGAGATTAGTTAATTAGGACTACAAAGGTTATCGATTACACACATATCATAATTTTCATATCTCATTAATCATTTTACAAATATTTTTATGATTTATAATTATATTAATTGAGATGTTTATCATTCAATTATTATATTCTTTATATTGTATTTTGTCAATGAAAATATTAAATAGCTTTATTATAATCTTTTATATTTTATGACAAACTTTCCACTTTATGTTATAATCTTTTAAGCTAAATATACATTATGTTTCAAGTCTTTTAAGTTCTTGAATAGTTTATACACATAAATGTTTGAGATAACACGTTATTGTTTAGAATTGTCATATATAATGATAATACAATAATTACAATGATGATTTATTGATAATAGCATCTACTTGCTAACACAATAACCTTGAAACAAAGCTAATTGAATTCATGTCTTTTGCTTTGGCATGATAAACATGAACTATGGAGAAACAATGTAGATTCTTCTTTGATTAATAACAAGATTTTTCTTGATAATAATATTTTTTACAACAATGCTAATTAATTGACAAAAAGTATGATGTACTTAGAAAGGACATACAAGCATCCAACAAAAGAATAATTTAGAACCTATTAACAATATTTAATGACTACAATAATAACAAGAATGTTTTTAACTTGTTTAATGAAACAAAAAGTTGTTCATAACATAATATATGTTGACAATATCACATTAACACCATGTCTATTGAGCTATGTCCCTTTTAATATATATAGCATGTTAGAAAAAAAAGTTCATTATCTTGATCCATAAAAAGAACCTCTACAATAAAAATAAATTGCATCAAACAATCTAAATATTTCACTGTACACGATCCTTAAACTACAACCTATTACCTTTTAAATTCTTATTTGACCCCTTAGCTTTGATAAAGCTTGGACATGTGTTGAAAACAATGGAACTTAAAAAAGAATAAGTTTCTTATTGGCATGAGTGTCTTTTTTATTTCTCATTTAGATTGTTATTATTTTGACTATTATAATAAAATCACAGTAAGATTAATTATCTTAAAACATATAATTGAAACTCAATAATATTTGATTAATTATAATAAAAAGCAATAATTTAGATAAAATAAATATATGAAAATATGTATTTTTAATTTTTAAGATTAAGTTAAAATAAAAGAATGATATTTATTGATATTGACTAATAATTTGGATCCTTTTTGTTACACCCCATTTTTCCTAGGCTGATTTTTGGCATACAATTTTTTTTTTTTTTTTTTTTTTATATAGACAGTTCAGATCGTCCCATACCAACCTGAGTAGCCTACGAAAACATAGGATATAACACATCATTACACACCTACTTCCCTTAACAATGTGGATCCCATCTCCCGGGTACACCGTCAAATCAGGTTCATGACTCCTGAATTAACAGATGGACTCACGCAATGTTACCCCTACTAGACCCAATACTCCTAACCCCTACGGGTAGGAGAACCGGTCTATTAGAAGTCTGAACCCCCATGGTTAAGTTCCATAGTCATGTAATGACCTCACCATCAAACAAAAAGATATATAACATCCTCAGATAAAATATGACACTCCACACACCATACTCTAAGACAATAAAATAAAACAGTGAATGAAACTACATTACAAGAATAAGATCCAAGTCCAACAAGTGCAATATTATCCAACCAGAAACATAAGTCAGAATTTCCCTCACATATTACATGACATATGAGAATAACAATCTCATTAAATACATCCAACATCAACAATCAACTAACCAGAATATCTCAGACAATCACAAGTCAGATATCCTCCACAATCCTGCTGACCACGATCCCACCTAATCTGGTAGCGTCAAGTCTGCCGAGCCACTGAAAATATATAATACAGGAATGAGCTACGCCCAGTAGGAAAGACAGCTAGTAAAACTCACATGCAAGAGAAGGATAATAGCAAAAATATAGGAATACAGCATAACAATGTATGGTGGATAGGCACTCTCAGTCCCAGACTCCGACCAACCACAGTCACCCCTAGTCACACCAGAGTAGCTCTCCTCTGGGCTTCCAGGTAGCGTGCCAGTGGGAACGCCCATCTCGAAACACGCATGGCGCCTAAGCACCCGACACCGCAGCGTCTCTCGTCAATCAATCTCCTGGAGACTATAGACAGATCTAGTCACAAAATCTCTAGCCAACGTGAGACACCCCTGCCACCCTAAGGCGCGCAGGCCTACACACTTGGCTAGCCACTGCGAGACACCCCTGCCACCCTCAGGCGCGCAGGCCTACACACATGGACCAGGAGAGATCGACTCAGCCACCGTCCCAAAGAGTCCTCTACCAACAACTTCCATAGAAGCTCACGCCCCTACAGTCATTGCCAATCTCTAACTCCAAGATCCGGCAACATGTGTCCAGGTACAACAAGGCGCATACCAGTCTACATGTATACTGTGGAAGCTAAGTCTGAACCGCATAGTTACCTACCACAACTACCCTAAAACATCATATAGGGTCTATAGTAGTCCGGTCCAGTATGCCAATCCGTGAAATATGCCAACACTGAGTAAACTGACTCAATCCATACCATTGCCATCCAAGCAATACAACTGTCAATTACTGACTGTTCCGGTAGCATCCATGTACCATACCTCTGTCTGACTGTTTCCAGCTGTACTGTCATCACTGATAACATTTTTCCCCACTTCAGGCAATTTTTTTCTTTACCCACGGATCTCCAGAATTTTCGAAATTTCTCATTTCCAAATTTTCTGATTTTTCTTGAATTTTCTAAAATATAATAATCCCTAAAACTCAATTATCGAATTTTTCCTAAATTCGAAATATCAAATTTGGCAATTTTATCCATTTTCCGAAATTCGGAATAATTACCGAATTTAAAAATTCCGTTATTCCATTTACCGCGCCGTACTTCCGTGAACCCGGTTCTCGCCGCCGGTTCGGCCTTCGCGCTGAGCCGAGAACCGCTTCTCACTGAACCGCGCCGAATCCCCTGACCCGGATCTCGCCACCGGTTCGGGCCTTCGCGCTGAACCAAACCCCCGCCGGTCGAAGTTATTAACCCGAATTCGGCCGACGCTTAATATATACTCTTAATAATTAATATAATTATTCTCTTAATAAATCAACTAATCCCTAATTAACCCTTAATTCGTCTCCTTCCTTCGCCCGTCGTCCGCGAAACCCTAGCCGCCGCAATCGCCGACCAATACTCGATTTCCGGCAAATGCGAACAAGGAGAACATGTTCGTACTATCCTAACATTCCAAAGATGTCATTAATTCCTAAGATTCAATCAAAATATCCGTCGAAAGAGTTTCATCCGATCCCTAATTGACAATTTATGAAATTAATGATTCCAGCATTTGCAAACCACCTTAACATGATTAAGCACAAAATCAACTCAACATATGCTTGGTAAAATTTCCGAATTCGACGGTATAATTTTTTTTTTCGAAAACCCTAAACATGCTAAAATCAATAATTGCATTAATCAATTCCAAAAACCCACATTTCGCATGCTCAGGTAGTAATTTGCAAAATAACCCATATTTTTAACTTGCTAATTAATTGATTTAAATCTGAATTTCCTACCTCAAAGTCGCCGGCGACGGTGAGCCTCGTCCGCAGCTCGCCGCAGCTCCTCACTGAACGAATCCGGTATCAATCGACTCTCCTCGGTCCCGTGAATCTCCAGACACAAAAAGCCCCTTGCCAGGCCGCCGGAATCACGTGCCGTACGCCGGAAAATTCCTCTCTATCGGTCGGTCGAACGAAACCATAATCGTTCGCGAGGGTTTTATATTCCTGGCCGACATGGTGAAAACCCGTTACGCACCGTTGACACGCTTTCGACACGGTAAGCACCCGATACGCGCTGTCGACACGCTATTGACACGGTAAGCACCCGATCAGCCGGTTCAATCCCAACCGTCGATCACGACCGTCCGATCCGCTTATCAGAACGCATGCGCAAACTCACTCGGCGAACCGCCTCCGCTAAACCGTTCCGGTCCGGTTCACACGCGGTAAAACCAATTTCCGGTTTTAATTTAAATGGATTTTCGAATTTCTAAAAATCCAATAAATCTAATTAAACAGGGAAAATTTCTTAAAATTCACCTCGGTGCTCCGAAAAATCCCTAGAAATTTCAGAAATTCCAATAGCCTCCAATTGAGCTCCTGGCTCATCCTACTGTCGATCTGAAATCATCCAAGCCAAAAATTAATTTATTAAAGATTAACATAAAAATTTTTACTGGGTATAACACTTTTAATACCATTTTTTTTTTCAAAACTTAGTAATAAATATAACATAAGATTTATTATTAGAGTTTAGATTCTTTTAGCTTTTCTTCTAAAACACTTAGCAAAGGACCTCATATAAGATCCATTACCAAAAAAAAAATAATATACTATTTGAGAGATTATATCCAAACACATTTTAGAAATTCTAAAATATTGATGATATATTTTAAATAATAGAAACGTTAATGTTTTTTCATAATCAAATATTTTTTAATTAAATTTTATCATATTTTTCAAAAGATATATTTTAATTTATAAAATATAAAAATCATCTAACAAATGTTTTAACTTGTGTTTTTTCTGTGTATTAAGAGATTATGCCCGTCACATTTTAAAAATTCTAGGCATAATGGTGAGATCTCTTATCATTTCTACAAATTTTAATATTTTCTTTATAATCAAATATATTTTATTTAGAGTTGATAAATATTTTTAAATATAAATATTTTTAATTAAAAAATTATAAAAATCTAATAAGTTTTATAACTTATTTTTTTTTACAGAAAATAGTTTTTTTTTCAAGTCTCTTTTTTCAAATATTTTTTTTAAAAAATTTGGATTCAATTACAAAAATTATCATCAAACATAACCTTAATCTTCCTCTCTTCCCAATTCCTCTTATTTAGCAGCAACGTCAGCATTCCTTAAATATCCTTCTTGCTCATGTCTTTAACATAAGTGTAATTCTTTCCTGAAAGTGTATTAGAAGTGATGATTACAGCAATATTTTTGAATTACTCGAGCATATGAAAAATAATCTCCAAATTTGAAGCTTGCATCAGACTTGAGCTCACAACGGTTCGTATCGAGGCTCCCTGTATGTGCATCAGTACACCATGTCCCATACCCTGAACTTAGCGAGAGAAACATCGGCAACTCTGTCCGCCGTTGGATGGTAACAGCCGTCGGCAATTTGGTCATTTTTCTTTTGGCACAAGCACGGTTGCTTCTCTGCCGTCGATCTGTGCCACTCTCGTTTTTGCAACGGTTTTGTGTTCAGTCGCTGGCGTTTACAGGGATGGTGGGCAGGCCATTCCAGTGAAATGAACTGTTCAGTATCGAGCACATCGAGGTTTGATGTCACAACTCTCTCTCTATCTCTCGATTGTCTACCAGTTTCTTGATCACATGTTTTCTTTTCTCTTCCGTGCTTCTTGCCTTCGTTTCCGTTCTCAACCAGAGAGGATCATTACATTTGAAATGCTTTGTTTGATTATAGAGGTTTCTCGTTGTTTTCGCCATCAATCCGTGTATTTTCGTGGTTGGGACCCGTTGATTGTGGCTTGGCTGAACAATTTTGTTGGCAGGATTGTGTTCTGTTGTTGCTTGTGGGAATTGCTGTTTGGTATGTTTGGGGTGCATACTAGAGCTGCGGATGGTTCATACGTCAGTGTTTTTTCTACTTTTCTGTTCAAACATACGTATGTATCCTGGTAATTCCAAAAAACGAGATTCTAGCAAATTCAGTATGTCTTCTAAATGGAGTGTCACTTGAGTCCTAGGGAAATCGGCAAATGCTTGAAGTGCAACTTTCACATGCCTCTGTATACAGGATTACGTGAATTCTGAGTGCTACAGTTTTCAAGGGATCATTCGAGATAGTGTCTGGGGCCGTGTAAACTTTATTTACCCTCAGGTAGGAGCTAGAAGGCTCCTTAACATGATTGGGGGTATAATCAATCTGATCTCTAGCCAAGTTAGAACCGGCTTTAGATTGGATCAATTGATAGTTTAGTCATTCAAAATGGAGTTTGTTTGATTTTGAGCTGGCTTGGATTAACTCATGTGTTTTTGAGCTAGTAGAGCTTTTATTTTCAAAGATTTGATATAAATTCAGTTGCCCATGCATACAACTATACTCACATGGTTTATTTTGTGGCATACTTGTGATTGGGATTGAACCTATGTGATTTTGAGGTGGCTAGAATTTTTTTTTAAAGATTTAAAAATGTGTGATATAATCTCAACATGTATGCTCATGTGCATATATACATTCCATCATTTGTGCATATAATTAAGCGCATGGTTTAATTCATGGTTATACGAAGTAAATCATATATGCATTATTTAATTTGTGTATATAAGTTCAGTGGAGTGTGATCAAAATTATACATGCATGATTTAAATTCTTTTGCTTAAAAAGTAAACTATAAGTGTGTCGTTTAATGTATTTGTGTGTCGATATGAAAAAAATGATATAAGAGATTAAACAAAACCTTACTTTTATTAAAATATAATGGGGATGCAAAGTAAGAAAATTGATCTTGTGAGTAAGTGACACCTTTGAGTAGCTTTTAAAGGTTTTCAACAGTTTATGGTTGAAGCCTAAGCAAAGAAGAGATGTTTCGGGCAGCTTACAAGAGCTTGTAGGCAGTTTATAGAGCCTTTGGGCATTTTATGAGTGTCTTGTCAGCTTATAGAATAATTAAGTAGCTTAAAAGAGCTTCCAACAACTTAAAGGAGCTTCAGACAGTTTAAAAGAGCTTCTAAGTTGCTTAAAAGAGGTTTAGGCAACTTAAAAGAGTTTCAAGAAACTTAAAAGAGGTTCCATCAGTTTAAAGGAGCTTCAACAACTCAAAGGCAATTTGAGTCACTTAAAAGAGCTTCTGGGTGGCTTATGAGATTCGTGGTAGCTTAATAAGGATTTTTAGGGTTTTTGGGTTGTGGAGAGAAGCTTCGGATAGCTTAATATTAAAGCTTAAGGAAAAGGAGGTGCTTTTGGTGTGTAACATTTTGAGACTTGGGCAGAAGGTGAGGCTCAAGAAGAGGAGTTTTCGAGCAAGCGCGGGCAAACAAGGCTTCGGGTAGTTGTGGATAGAAGGGAGCTTTCGGGTAGAAGATGAGTTTCAAGTGCTTTGAGTAGTTAAGTTGAGAGGACAGCCTTCAGAAGGAGAGCAAGGAGGATTGAAGTAGCGGCAAAGCTTTTAGGTGGAGAGCAAGGATGGCTTAGGAAATAGCAAAGCTTTCAGGTGGAGAGAAAGGAGGACCCAAGGTTGTTATGAAGGCTTCGAGTAGGGTATTGTAATGAGTTCCTTTGGTGTCTTCCTTTCAAAGCCTTGCGGTGTTAGGGCTATTCAACAATTCCTTTGTGAAAGAAGAAGAGTTTTGCATTGGAGAGGATTGATTGCCCCTTGATTGAACCTGGGGGTTTTTTTATAGTCGTTCCTGATTAAAGCCACCAATTGTAATTGGATTTCTCCTCTCTCAATCTCTCTATTTATTCTTGGTGATTGAGGTTCTTTGGCATGGGTTAAGCGTGGTGCATTACAATGAGCATTATGCATGTGGTAGGTATTAGGATCATTTTTTTTGCTTTCTTTGGGTATTTCTTATTTCTTTATTATGTTTCCAAACTCTTTATGTCATCATTTATGTTGTAATAGAGAGTTGTTTATAATATTTTGTCGAAAAATTAATAGATAAGTGGAGCAAGCAATTTTTAAATTTTCAAAAGGTGATCAACTTATTTGATCCACCCATCGAGCTATTAAGATGCTTGTCTTTAGAATATATCATGTGCTTGGAAGGAGGTGGCTCTCTCAAATGGAAGAGTAATTATATCATTGATGTTTCTTAGATGTAGCTATCATTGGTAGTTGTATAAGGGTTTTTTGTTGAAAACCTTTAAAAACGTTTTTATTGCAACTTTATGAAAATAAATGTATTAACTTCGAGAGTCATCATAGATAGTTTGTTTGAGAGACTTGTTTCAACTTGAGAGAGACAACTTAAGTATGGGATAAGTCAAATAACAAAATGAAATTGGCCATTTGCCAATCTTTAAGTATGGATAAGGAGGTGAGAACTTTGTATTTTTAGGTCTTGAATTGGTACAATAGTGATGATGGAAATTAAACAATACTCTTGGAGTTCTTTTATTGTAGTGAGAGAGAGAGAAGACAATGGCCGAGTTTCTCGAGGTCTTTAATAAGGGGTGAAGGGAGAGCATCTAACTTAATATAACCTTTACGTGATGATAAAATGATGAAAGGGAAAAGTGGGACTTAAGACCAATCTTTTTTGAGGCCTTCATTTGATTGAAAATTGTCGAAAAGAGGAGAAAATAAGTTAAGACTATACTTCTTGAGGCCTTCATGTGACGTAGCAACAACAAGAGGAGTGAGAGAAGAGCAAAAATATGCTTCTCGAAGCCTTCATTTGGTGGAATAATGATGAAGGGTGAGAAGAAGTCGAGCCTTTGTCTCTCGTATCCTTCGCGCAAGAGTTGCAATGAAGGTGAAGATGAGTCGAGACCGTTCAAGGCCTTTTGATGTCAAGGCAATGATGAAGGTAGTTGAGGATGAGCTGACTAAGCCTTCAAATGATTTGTTAAATTATGATCTGAGAGTGCAAGTTTTAAGCAATAATGGCAGACCTTTATGAATTACAAGAGAGGATTTAGTTAGGTTACTTGGCAAAATTATTGGTATTAATTTATCTCAAAGAATGATAGAGCCTTAGATGATATTGCATAGATTTGCTATTGACTACTTACTTAATTGGATAAAGTTTCAACTTAGAGGGGAATCTTTCTCTAAGTTAATAAGCTATGTGATATATAAGACCATTACACTTACCTTTTATGATGCTCATCTTTTAGGGGAATCTTTCTCTAAGTTAATAAGCTATGTGACATATGACTCTTGGAGTTTGGGGCAAGTTTATCAAACCCTTATTGTTGCTTTGAGATATCACATTTTTTGAGAACAGGATCCACAACCTTGAGAGGATGTTTTTTGATGTGCTTAGCAAAGTATTTTTTTCATGCTTTGCTTTCTTTTTAGCTAACTTAAATATGTCTTGATAAGCTCTTCTTCGAGTAGGTCTAGCTTGAGTTTCTTAAGTTCATTATTGGTTTGCTAGACTTTGATCATGCTTTGGCACCCTTAGTGTCTGGACCTGAAGAGTGAAGTGATTGATCTCCATCAAGAGCATGGTTTCGAAGTAGTAGACTAGAGAGTATGGGGACTCTTCCATTGTAGTAAGAGTGGTTCAATGTGTCTGTAGCATATTGGGAAGTTCATTAACCCAAGCCCCTTTTATTCTTTTTGATACAAGGCTTTGGAATTTTTAGCAAGTTTTTGTTTTCTAACTCACCTTAACCATTATTTCAAGGATGGGTTATGGAAATGAATTTTAAATAACAATTACATTTCTTGCAGAAGTTTTGAAGTGTATCAACTCGGAACATTATGGTATTATCATAGATGAAGGAATTTCGAATTGATTGAATGTATTTGTCCTGAGGAATTTACGAACTTCTGTTGTTGTCTAGTTGATGAGGAATGTGACCTTAATCAATTTTGAAAGTAGACGACTCTGATATGAATAAGTTTTCTCCCATCTTTGGTTATAGGTAAAGATCCAAAGAAATCTATGTTTAGATAAAGAAAGACCAATAAATGTTAATGGTTTGTATTAGAGTTATTAATTGTTGAGAAAGAGGAGCATAAATCTGACATACTTTGCATTTTCTAACAAATGAGCTATATCCTTTTGCATGGTAAGTCAGAAAAATCATTTTTTCGTAGTTTTCATGATTAAACTGTGATTAGAGGATTGATTGTTGCATTGTATTAAGTTTATTTTTTTATGATGTCTTGAACTTCAGATGGGTGGACACATTTGAGTAAAGGCTCCAGATTAGTTTTTTCGATAGAGTTGATCCTTGATCAAGATATATATAGTTGGGCTCTTCGTTTGATCCTTTTTGCATTTGTATTTTGATAAGGTTGGGCCCTCATCCTAAGGTTGGTTTTCAAGGAGTTTATCTAGCTAATGGTTGAGGCTAATGACTGATATTTCCATATTCTCGATGCATGAGAACTCAAGGGGGGGGATCTTCTCAAGGGTCATCTTGCTTGCTTAGTTGATCTACCTTTTGATTTTGTTCTTGAGGGATTGAATGAACTTGGGTTGATCGAACTTCTGTAAGAGGGATTATGCCATTGTTTTATGTCCTGAAAATTAAGTATTTAGACTCGAATGAGTTATCGATTTGGTTACCAGCTAGTTAGGAATTGTTGAAAACCGATAGGTGTCTGATTTGTAGACTTAAGGAGAACTTAAGCCAAACCATGAAATCCTCTTATTTAGTGTGGTTTTTCGTAAGTGCAAAGTTGATTTTAATACCTCATTTTAGTTAACCTCTTTTCGATTTAAAAGAATGATATTGATCCCATATGATTCTTGTCTTAAGGCTCTATTCACAGATAGCTTCTATGTGATTGATGGTGATAGCTTGGGTTTGGCTTCAGTGAAAACTCCCTTGATCATAAAATCAATAAGAACTTGAGATTTGAGTGAAGAGTGAGTACAAAGTCAATCTCAAATTTGCTAAGCTCGATGACCCAATTTGGCAACCTCAAACTTTGATTGGAGAATGCATTTTAAAGGCTTATCTATGTTGACATTGATGGTGTGGATTGGAAGCATTGTTGTAGTCACTAAATGGATGCGAGAAGAGTCAGTGATATCTTTTCAAGTGGAGAATATCTTGTCTTTACATATTCCATATTGTGAGATATGTTAAATAGGATGTTGAGTATCTTTGTTTTCTCCAATCAATACAGAATTGATGCAGAGCTTAAGTTTGCTAAATAGATGAATAGTATCTCCTAACGTATTGGACTACTCAAAATAGAGTGGTAAGAAAGATAATCTTTAAGCTCATGGAAGTTCTTCTCACAATGCTTAGTCCATTGAAGTCTAGATTTGCCACGAAGAAGTTTGAAGAACGATTGAGTTTTTTCCCTCAATTTAGAAATGAAAAGGCTAAGTCCAACAATAATTTGGCAAGGCATTGGACATCTTGTGGAACATTTGGACAAGACATGTTTAGAAGATCCTTGATATTGTTGGGATTGTCTTGGATTGCTTTCTTTGATGCTATATAGCCAATAAATTTTCTTGAGGATGCATCAAAAGTACATTTCAAGGGGATGAGCTTGGGGTTGACCTCTTTTTGTTTTCTTTTGGTATCTCTGTCTTTTCATCACTTGTAAGTTTAATGGCCCTTGCATAAAAATATATGCACGCTATTTAATTTATGCAAATATAAATTGCATTACATGCGCATTATTTGATTTATGTATGTATAATTTCAATGAACCGTGCATAAAATTATGTTCATATGGTTTAATTTATGTGTATGTGTATCATCTAATTTTTGCTCATAAGTTATTAGTTTTGGGATTGATAATGTTTTTATAGAAAGTATTGCCAAAACTTGATCATCCGATCACATATCATGACCAAAGAAATGAACAATGAAAGATGAAAATATGATAGGGACAAACATATGCGAATGGGACAAGGGCAAGACCAAGTGGTTGCTATGTGATCTTTTAAGCCAATAGCTAAATGTTGGCTGATTTATTCACGTTATTATATAACACATACTAATTGACTTAAAATTGATAGTCTTGAGCCAGCTTGATCTATGGCATGCATGGCTTGAGATTGCTTCAAAATTATGAATTATCTAAAGATTTGGTTCGTTAGTTGGCATTTAAGAAACAATCCAATTGCAATTTGATCCAAAATTATTGACCAATCCACACAATCATAATAACTCCCTTTGGTTGGGGGTTTGACAACTATAGGGTCGTGTGTTGGTCATTCCGTTGCTAACCCATGTTATCTGAATGGTTAGTGCCTTTCCTTGAAGACCGTGCTTAGTCGAGAGAGAGAGAGAGAGAGAGAGAGGGATGGAGAAGGAGAAAATTACATGAAGTTCAAAATGACCAACCCTTTGTCATTGGTTTGAAAATAGAACAAGTAGGCTGCATAACTCTCCCACCAAAAATTGCCCCTCAGGGAGACAAATCTTTGATGTGTGTGCGCCAACCAATGTGGTCAACCCATGAGACCACCTCTCAATTTGGGTTGGTGCTAAGATATATTGAGGAACACAAGAGATTTAGTGACCCACAAAGAAAAATGTATCTCATTACCCAATGTTTAGGAAGAGATGTTGAACATAAATAAATCATTTTTGACATTTCATGGTTCAAAATAAATAAGAAAGAGATTAGAGATGGTGTTCCAACACTCTGTCATTTGTTAGATTGTAAAACATGTGTTACTTATTGACCCAAGCAAATTGCTGTTGGAGGAAAGGCAAGTGCTTATGCAATGTTTCTCCATATAAGATAGGCCTGGTATCAAAAGTTTTTTTTTAGCTCACAAGCCAAATGAGAAATCCTTTACTTGGAAGAACGATTGCACTCTGGTTGAGTGTTGACTTAGTGTCGTGCTCCATCATGATGGCAATTTTTGCTTATTGAGCTCCCCCAAAGGGACATTATTGCAACTCATGGTTGTCTATTTTATCAATATATTGTTTCAAACAATGATATTGACCTTGTATCACCCAATGATTAAGAAGAGAGGCTGAACATAAATAAGTCGTCTTTGAAATGTCATAGTTCAAAATAAAAGAAGAGACAAGGGGTGGTGATTCACACTCTCCCAAGTGGTCGATTAACATGTGCTACTTGTTGACCCAAGTAAACTAAGAATCTCTTTATATTTACTGGTATGCTCTTGGAGGAATGGCAAGTGCCTAGGCAATGCTCCTCCATAGAAGATGGTCGAGGAATCAAAAGGTTTTTTTAGCTCACGAGCCAAATGTGATTTACAAATCCTCTCCTTGGTAGAACGATTGCACTCCTGTTACATTCTAACATTGTGTCTCATCATGATGACAATTTTGCACATCAACATCTCCTAAGGGGCCATTCACCTATATATAGCTCATTTAACTTTCTACAAGGTAAGAAGCAGCATCGTCATTGATCCCCCTTTGTTGCCTAAAGCCCAATAGGAATTGCATGTTGTACTATATCCTTTGTACCAACTATGTTGCATTGCAATTGCTTCAAGAACAATGTACCATTTGTTGAATGCATGTTACCTATTGTGGACTTTGTTGTAGCATTTGTTGAAAGCATTGTTGTTGTTGCAGGTTTCATCTTAACATTTATGTCATGTAGGAATGTAACTTGGAATATATTTAATATATCATTGAGATAAACTAAATGTTGGTGTTGGATTTTATTAATTTCAAAAAACTTGGTGGATCTAGTGCATATATGCGTAGGAAATTTCTCTCGAGAAAGTGTGGGTTAGTTTTTCTCTTTATCACTAATAATTCTTCTCTTTCATATATGTTGTCAGCTTCCTCTCTCTCCTCCAAGTTGTCGTTAGATTTCTTTTTCTCTCTCTCCACCATTAACTCACTTCTGCAATTCACTGTTAGATTTCCTCTTGCTCCCCACATCAATATTCCATTATCTCTCCTTTATGTCATTGTCGATTTCCTTTTCTCTATGTCATCATTGTAATCCCTTTTTATCTTTACTACAATGTCAGATTTTTCTCTCTCCTTATGTTTCTCGAAGACACATGTTGCCATCATTAGTGGTATCAGAGAGAAGGGCAATTTGAGTTTCATCCATTGCAAGGATTTGAGGATTTTAGATCTAAAAGGTGATATAAGAATTAATAATATTTTCATATATTATAAAGGTCTATCATCTTGCTAAATGGGTTGGAAGGTGAAAGGATTACAAACAGGAGCGCTACTAAAAGGAGATAAACCTGTGAAAATGTCGATTATGATTTTCTTTTGTGATTATTATTTGTACAAGGAGACTAATATGATAACATATTTGGTTGCCATTTACTTCAATAAGCAACTTATAAATTGACCTAATCTATATTTTGGTATTGAGAGACAATTAAGAAATAATCCATTTATTAAATCAATATCATCTAGAATATAAATTGCTTGATCCTAAGTAGGACTATAATTACTATCTAAACAGTTTAAATTATTTGGTGATGTTTTGCTATTGCACTTTTAATAAAAAAATGCATTATTTTAAAATATTTTTTATTTATTTCTTTTTAATATTGTCTTTAATTAATATATTTTAATATTATAAAGAAAATAATAATACTAATTATTAAATTATTTTTGGTCATAAAAAATATATTTTTATATTATTATAATCATTGACATATTGATTATCTAAATATGCCATCTAAACATAATTAAGTTGAAAACTTAGAAAATTTTAAGAATCGCTGCACATACAATAAAAAATTTATCTATTAAATTGTATAGAATTAAAGTAATTCTAAATGGCTTGTTGCACAATTTAGGTTGATGGCCAACATGAGTAGGAGTTGAACCTAAGGAGAATAGATTAGATTAAAGATGTCTACCTTCTAAAAATAATAAGGATAATTGGATAGATATCCATAAAAAAATGATTGTTTAGGCACCAATATTAATTTGTCATTGATTGTAATAAATTTTTTGAATAGATAACCCAAATGGAAGATTTTTTTGAATGATATGGATTTGATGATTGTCCGAGTAATTTTTTAAAGATAAAACTAGTAGATCATGCAAAATTATTTTGTATTAATGCACTAGCTATGAAACAAATAATAGTTAGGAGAGTATTAATGTGATAAGAGATAAGAAAATATTAATACTTAAGTATTACCTTAAACACTATAATAAAAGGCTACGTAGACAACTTCATACTTTAAGAAAACATTTACTTAATAAGAGATTGAAAAAATATTAAAACTTAAGAATTGTCTTAGATACTATAATAAAAGACTATATAGACTTCATATCATAAGATAGGAGAACTCTAATGTTATGAGGTATCTTAATACCTTTGAGGATTTAATGATTAGAAAAGATTGTTTTGGTGCAGATTAACAATTATCTAGTAAATTTATGTTAGGCCTTTGGTTGAAATCAAGAAAGGAATAGAATTACATGATCCTCAGTATTTAAAAGAATTAAATAACTTTAGCTTAATTGGTAGAAAGACTTAGGAATTCTGTGCCCATGAATAATAGATTTAAATTTTGAAGTCCAGATCTTAAGATATCGAAAGCTATCACTAGACTTGGTATGCCCTCGTCTTTATCTATTACTTAGATTATCAAAGGTTTTATTATAAATAATCCCCAAAATTAGGTTGGATATTGTCATAATAAATGTAAACTTGGATGTCCAAAGTATCAATTTGAGGCTATTCTAAATGTCATGGGAAGCACATCAACTTGAGCTTGAATATGAAGAGATAGAGGAAGCAAATATCATCCTTTTTGATAAAGGACAATTTGAGGAATAAAATGAGCCCATAAGTGCCATAAGATGCTTATTTATGTCTCAAGAAGAAGTTGATGATTAGAGAATAAAATATTTTTAGTACCTTTATTACTTATGATGATAAGAAATTGAGATTTGTCATACATGAGAGAGGTGCCATGAATATGATCTCCAGAAATACACTTAAGAGAGTTAGGTAAAGATGGAGTCTCATCCCCAATCATTTCATGTGAGTTGGGTGAACCACTCTTTTTTATTAATTATATTTAGCTTCCTGGTGCTTTTAAAAATAGTAACTTATAAAAATAAAACTGGTAATATGTCCTACATATAGACAACAAATATTTTATTAGTATATGATTTGAGTAGTGAATTATAGAATAGAGAGCACTTCTTTATTCAAATTCTATGGCTAAAATATTAGGTTACACCTTGGTATAGGATAGACTATCAAAAGGAGGATATCAAGCTGATCCAATGGAGTCCACGATATCCAATTTTGTTGCAAATTGTGGACTAAATCATAAGAAAGGGCCCCAAAGGGCTTGTACAGAGGTTTTATTAGGTTTTTTTAGTATTATTAATTGTTATTGGATTATAATAAGTCATTTATAAGATCGTATAGACCTTTTGTTTGTTTATGTACATTTTCTCATTTATTTGTATTTCTTATTTTTATTATTATTTCATTAGGTTAGATTTTTATTTGTCTTTACAGATGTGGTTTATGGTTTCTTGTATTTATTTAAGCTATGTAAATGAATGCAGAGAAGATTTAGTTTTAATTGTCAATAGAGAATTGTAATGTCATGAGGTGCATGTGTACATAAGTCTCCAACGAAAGCATAGGTTGGCCTTTGTTCTCTTTTTAATTACAGTTTAGAATTATCCCACGATTCAGGTTGCAACTTGGATTACAATTTGGATTTATCTCTCCTATCACCATCGTTTCGCCATCGTCTTTGTTATTTTCCTTTCCTTCGATTGTCGTCAGTGATCTTGGCACCTTCTTGGGCGACCTTAGATTCATTGATGCTACCTCCTCTATTTGTTACTGTCTTCTCCTTTAGTTTTTGTTCTTGACCTGCAATTTCCTCGCAATTGAGCTGCATTCCCAATGGGCTTGTATAGAGGTTCTATTAGGTTTTTTTAATATTAATTAATTGCTATTGGATTATAACAAGTCATTTATAAGATTGTATAGACTTTTTGTTTGTTTATATACATTTTCTCATTTATTTGTATTTTCTTATTTTTATTATTATTTCATTAGGTTAGATTTTTATTTGTCTTTATAAATGTGGTTTAGGGTTTCTTGTGTTTATTTAAGCTATGTAAATGAATGCAGAGAAGATTTTGTCTTAGTTGTCAATAAAGAATTGTAATATAATGAGGTGTGTATATACATAAGTCTCCTCCAACAAAATTATAGGTTGGCCTTTGTTCTCTTTTTAATTACAATTCAGAATTATCCCACGATTCAGGTTGCAATTTGGATTACAATTTGGATTTATCTCTCCTGTCACCATCACTCCGCTATCATCATTGTTATTTTCCTTTCCTTCGATTGTCGTTAGTGATCTTGGCACCTTCTTAAGCCACCTTAGATTCATCCATGCTACCTCCTCTATTTGTTACTATCTTCTCCTTCAGTTGTTGTTGTTGACCTGCAATTTCCTCGCAATTGAGCTGCAATCTCAATGTGAACCTATAGCCAAACCCATCGGCCGTCGTCAGTGCCCAGGTTGCAAGCCTTCTCTTTGTTTCTATCCCAAGTCGCCTTGCATGCTCTCTTTGTTGATGCTTATTGAGTCATATGTATGCCTCTCCTAAACCAATCTTTATATTGCCAAACACGGAGGCACTGATGCCTTGCCAGCATCTTGAATGACACAAGTATGTTCAACCATCCCAGAAAATCTTAATCGCTCTTCATTGCATGCACGATCAGTCAACATCCTTGCTTCTAATGAGTTGAAGCAGTGGGATCCATTGTATAATGAACTGTGCATGTTGACCCAAACTGCTTTAGTCCACATACCTGAATCGGTAGGACCCATGGGTTAGTTCACAAGCATTTATGACTTATTTTTAAAATACTTTTTAAGAGCATTGGGCTTGATTTTGAGTTAGATTTCATGTGGTAATACTTTGTTGTCAGCCTAATACTGCATACATGCCTCTACATCACATCCTTAAAGACTATCTGAAATAGTTCAACCATCTAACTAATCTTCATAATTGAAGTCAATTATCTTCCAAAAAAAGTTATAATTGATCACTTTTCTTACTATTAGAGAACTTATAGTTTCTAATGTGATTAGGAGAATGATTTGAAAAAAAAAACATTATTTGAAGTTAGGAAATGCTTGATTTAGTCGCCTTAGGAAGGAATTTCTTTAAGAGAAATTTTTGTTTTTTTTCATACGAAGGAAGTTCTACCTAAACAAATTAACGGACATATTTTTTTAAAAGTTACAAAATTATTGGTGGGTTCCAAAAAAGCTTTTAAATATGTTACATCATATGAGATACATTCAATATGCTATTGATTTTATCTCAATTTTGCAATTGCTCAATTTTTTACATTATAAGGTGTATCCATAATGAGTATGTCAAGCTTAAGAGACATTGATGAACTTTTTAAGAAAAGATTTTGACAAGTTTAAGTCCAAGTGTTATTCTTGTTTTGTTAACACCCAATAAGGATGAAAGTTAGAAAATATGTGTTAACAATGGGGCTATTAACAAAATCATTATCAAATATAAGTTTCTTATACTAGGTCTAATGGTATGTTATAATTAATCTCTGGTGTTAGCTATTTTTCAAAGATAGACTATATGAGATTAGGATTAGACTCCTGTTACTCAGACATTGACTCGAGGTATAACCTCTACTCCTTATCCTGAGAAAGCTAGGTCACCTGTCTACCCTTGGGACCACTAAGGCGTAGTACAGTAATATTCACTTGTTATCCATCGACTATGCCTTTTGGATTGATTTGAGTCCCTTACTCACCCTTAATGGATGAACCTTGCGAAAGAACTCTTTTTAAAACTCCAGATGGATTATATGAATTGTTAGTTATATCTAGTATTTTTTTGTATTTAATGAAAACTATTTTTAAACCATTAATAAAACAATTTCTTGTGATATATTTTGATGATGTTCTATTCTATGATCTTGATGAGAGTTTCTATTTGGATAATTTTAAGGAAATTTTAAGAAGCTAAGAGAAACATGATTATTTGCAAATTTGAAGAAATTTTTTATTGTGAAGATAAAAGGTGAAATTTTTAGTTTTTATTGTTTTTGTTGAAGGTTTTCAACATAATCCTACAAAAATAAATAATGGAGTGATTGGTGCTTAGAAGTTGTACTAAGAGCTATAGTTTTCATGGATTAACCACTTTTTGTAAATTTATTAAAGATTTTATTACCATTATAATGCCTATAACTGATTTATTAAAACGATTGTTTTTTGTGGACAAAGGAAGTAGAAAGGCTTTTACCCAAACTAAGATCTTAGTGATTTTTTCACTTATTTTGAACTTTAGTTTTTTTTTTAAGGTTTTTGAGATTACTTGTGAACCTTTCAAAATTGGTATTAGTGAAGTTTCAAGTTAAAAAAGATATCTACTGGCTTATTTTTGTACTTTGAATGAAGCAAAACAAAGGTATTTTAGTTGTGATAATGAATTTTTTGTTATCATTCAAATTTTATGATGTTATAGATATTATTTGTATTATAAAAAATTTGTTCTACCATTAAACTGATGGACACATTAAAATAGTTAATAGGATATTAAGAAATTTATTAAGATACATTATTGAAAAACAATATTTGGAATTACAAATTACATTTGCTCACAATTAAATTTGCTTATAACAACATAATCTTTAAAAGTACCACATTATTATCCTTTGAGATAGATTGTTGTTAGAATTGTAAAAGATTCATTAAGTTGTTGGATATTCTTATTCATTTTTTTGTTTTGCATTTTTATTTGTAAAAGATTATCATAAACTTTTTGAAAAAGGAAGGAAATATATTGAATCTAGTAGCTTTAAATATGTAAAAGTCATTAATAAAAATAGGGCTTTAGGAAATTTATTGAGGAAGATTATGTATCATTTATATTTATCGTAAGAGATTTGTCAACATTTAATACAATAAATTATATGCAATAATGTGGTCATTTTAAAAGTATTAAAAATTTCAATATAAATGCTTGTGTTCTAGAATTAGTATTTGACATGATTTTAATAATATCTTTAATATGAAAGATTTATTGTCATATAGAAGTAATTCATAGGTTAACTTATTTGCATGGAAATACTTTTAAAGTGTTTTTTGGGATTAATAGGTCAATTTGAGTCTAAATGAGTAATTTATGAGATTTGTGATGATTTTTCATGTTTATCTAATTAGTTTTAGTTTGAAAGATTATTTGTTGTTTTATTTCATTTAACATTATAACTTGGAACCTTTTTAATATATTGTTGGGATGAATGAAAGTTGGTCTTAGATTTTATTGATATCAAAAATCATTTTAAAGTTGGCTTTATTGGTTGCATGTATAGAAAATTTCGCCCAAGAAGTTATAGGCTAACATTTATCTTTATTCATATTATTTCCTTTTTGTTGTCGGACATCTACTTGTCATCGCTAGATTCTCTTTCTCATATTGCTACTAGACTCTCTTCGCAACAACATTGGAATCCCTCTCTCTCCCATGCACAATCATATTCCTCTTTCGTCTCCATGCCATCATTAGGTTCCCCTCTCTTCTCTATGCCATTGTTGGAATTCCCCTCTCTCTAGCACCTTGTTGGAATCTTCTCTTGTTGTTCTTGAGGACATACACACCATTACCAATGGTATCAGGGGACATACAGACCTTTATCTTTATTGAGGTTTGTATTTATAGGTTAGTTACGTTCTATAAAAGATTTTGGTATCATTGTATTATACAACTAATTTATTAAAAAGATAAATTTCTGTGGACCAAGAGAGTACTATAGTTTTTTTTTTACCAAAATTCAAGTCTTTACAATCTCTTAACTTATATTAAAGTTTTTAGAATTTAAAATTAGTATTGGTGGAGTTTTGCATTAAGAATTTTTAGCATCTTATTTTAATGAGAAGAATAATACAAAACAAATATATTCTATTTATAGCAAATATTTTTATATTATTATTCATGCTTTAAGATATTGGAGATTATTTGTTTCATAAGAAACTTATGTAGATCAAAGATCACTGTGTATTAAAATATATCATTACTTAGAAAAAATTGAATCATAGACATACCAAACCCTTTTGCTCTATTGCCTTCAACCTAAGGTGTTGAAGGCCTATGTTTGCTCGAAACCCTCATTTATCTAAAACCTTTATTTTCTTGAGCCTTTCATACTCAAATGCTTTATAAGCCAGTAGAGCCTCACTCATTTTAAACCCTTCTCTCCTTTGTTGGCACCTAAGCTTTGCTCGAAAGCGTTGAACCCACTTTTTCCTCACAACCATTTGACTAAGCCTCATTATGAGCTGCCCAAACCCCATTAGCTGCTCGAGCCTCTCTATGAGTTGCTTGAACCTATTATGAGTTGCCTGAGCCTCGTATGAGGTACTTGAGCCTCTTATGAGTTGCCTGAGCCTTTGTTAAGCTATCAAATGTTCTTTTAAGCTGCCAAACAATCTATAACTTGCCCAAAAGCTTTGTAAGCCACCCAAAAAGTCTCTTCTTTGCCAGTCTTTTAACAATAAGCTATTGAAGGCTTTCACAAGCTACTAAAAAATGCACTTTATAACATCAACTTCCTTTGATTTCTAACTCCTACATCTCTAATAAAAATAAGTTTTTGTTTAAATCCTTGAATTCCTTTCTCTTTGATAGTTTTTAGCACTATTTGCGAAAACAGACATATAAGCTACAATGGGAATCATGAGAGACCCACATCCATTTCGGAAGGAGAAGCGCTTGACAATCATGGCCAGGAGATAACAAAGGTTCTTACATCTCTCCCTCAAATCTTGCATGCCTTAGAACCTTCTCCCTCATATGCTAATGATCCATTCCATTTATTTTAGCTACAAATAGAATAATTTACCAATTTTCTCTACACTCTTTTTACAACATGAGTAAATCAAAATTAGCTTGGCCACCCTACAAAAGGAGGTAATACTAAACATCGCTCTTTCTAACAAAGAGCCAATCGAAGCTCTCCTCACTACAACTGCACCTCGTTGCATTATCCCTACTTAAAAAAATCCTCAATTACAGATCATCTCACAACATCGTCACATCAATAACCTAGTAATACTTTATGGTGTAGAGCCCTCCAATTTTCACGTAATTGAAACCCTCCACCCTTGACCTAGTCCTAAGAGACCATTAATAACTCTTTTTGTTACACTTTTGGAACCATTTTTTCACCTCTAATGAGGAACTTTATTTATTTTGGGGTTATGGGTATAATGCACAAGTTGTTGAAGACGTTTCTTCTTCACAGAAGAGATTCTCTCAACATCTTTACCTTTTAAACTTCAATTGCTCAACTTTTTCTTTTACTATGAAAACTCTTACCTTTATATTTTCTTAAGAGAACTTGAGACATTTTCCTTATATGTTATAAATAAACTTGTAAGATATGAGATTTTTTCTAAGGTTCCATCTCAAAGCGGTTTTGGAAGTTACCCCTTAGATCAATTTTTTCCATCAATCAATTCAAGAGGTTGTTCTTTTCAACCTTTGCCACTTGCAACATAACCAAGAGGACCTCTAAATCTCTTTTCGACCTAAGGTAGCATCAATCCAAACCACGTTAAGCATTTCTCTAATGTTTTAAGGAAGCTTTTAAAGAAGT
This sequence comes from Vanilla planifolia, assembly GCA_023846275.1. Taxonomy (NCBI): domain Eukaryota; kingdom Viridiplantae; phylum Streptophyta; class Magnoliopsida; order Asparagales; family Orchidaceae; genus Vanilla; species Vanilla planifolia. The sequence continues at coordinate 11,754,996 of CM043871.1, read as the reverse complement.
AAATAAGGACTTCTAATTTATTTGAGTAACCCTCATTAGATTTCTTTAATCAAGGGACTTTCAAAAATGCCTTGTCAGATATCTTCTGAGATCCTTATAAGAAATTGTTAATATTGTCATTTGCTTTGTCAACAAAGAGGAATTCTTCTTAGCCCTATTTGCAAGATTGAAAGGAAAGGAATCTTTGCCTCTAGGACTCCTTGTTTAGGGACAAAAAAATTATGTGATGAGTACTTTCAAAAGGCCTCACGAAACAACATTAACCTTGAGGCTACAAAGATCAAGATTTCAGTACTCCCTTAAGTATGCCATCTAAAGAAATATTAGTAATAATAAAAAAAAGATGGAATTATATTAGAAGTTTAGGCTACTCTTAAAGGATTATCAAGACAAAAATAGTTTGTAAATATGATGGGACTATGACCACATAACTTCTGAGTCTATAGCCCTCAAAACCTTAATCAAGAGACTATTAAAAGGAAATAGTTTTCAGGAAATTAGTGAAAGAGGTTTAAACTCATCTCTACCTTTAATAAAGCTATAAGGCCAAGCATTGTTGCCCAAACTAAAATGAGGAATGATAATTAGACCCCTAAGCTAGCATTAAAAGGCAAAGGTAAAGCCTCTATCAGAATTATCTATGTCAGCATAGGGTGAAGCTAATCTAACTCTAGGAGCTCCACTTTGAAGTACTTCTAAATGTGACAAATTAGTTAAAGGATCCAATTTTGAAATCTTTTGGACCTAAGGACACTCCACCTCTTTGCAACCATTAAGACGACATCACAATAGTCTCCTGGATAATTGCCAATGTTGAAGTTTGTTGTATGCTCATCGATATTGGAAGTTGATCAAACATCCTTTTCCTTGATGCTTTTGACATGATTTTTATTAGTCAAAGTTTTATCCTCCTAGCCACTAGTTTACTTGTGGGCTTGTCAAGAGAATTTATGAAACCATAAGAAATCATCATATTACTACTAATAATGGAAAACTCTTCTTGTTCAGCTATGCATATGATCGACTACATTGTTGTTGTCTTCTTTTGCTTACAATGCTATCCTCGAAAGACTAACATTGAACATATTTAAAATGGTTGTCTCAAAATTGTATATTTGCATAAAATTTAAAACCTCAACAAGTATGGTTCGAGTATCAGGGGACCTTTCATGGTCGAGGAGATGCTATCGTAACGCCATGAAAATAGTTTATAAGCCCTTGCCCTCAATTATTGAGCTCCCAAATAAGGATACTGTTAACTTTATCTCTTCTTATATCTCTTTCTCTTTTGTTTCTTTTGAATTAACAAATCTTGTAATTATCTCTGTTGATCGAGATAAAAAAGAAAGGGATGCCACCCTTAAAGTTTTTGGTTATCTCAATGTTTTCGTATGGGTGCCTTTAAACATTCCAGGGATAGATCCATCAAATGTCTCCACATTATCTCCATATAGATTCCAAGATTCTGACCATCTGACAAAAGGAAGAAGTGTTAACATTGAGAAGCAAAAGACAATCAAGGAAGAACTATCTAAACTCTTGGAAGTGAATTTTGTTTGAGTGGTTGGAAAATGATGTATCTGTGAAGAAAAACAACAGTAAATGGTGAGTGTGTGTTGGCTTCTCCAATCTCAACTATGCTAGTCCAAAAAACTTATTTTTTATCTTGAATTGTCAACCTCATGGATTTGAACTTGTTTTAGATTTCTCACTATACCATTAAATTGATGGCCAAAAGGACGTGGAGAAAACTTGTTCATTATTGATTTTAAGACATTCTGTTACAGAGTCATGTCTTTCAGGCTAAAAATGTCATAGTTACTTATCAAAAGATGATCGACATTATGTTACAAAATCAGAAAAGTAGGAACTTTAAGGCATATGTGGATGATTAGCTTGTAAAAAGAATTTATTTTTAGGGAAATTTTCAAGACTTAATAGAGAATTTTGAAACTTACTAAAAATTCAACCTCAAGTTGAACCCCTTAAAGTGTACTTTTGGTGCATTTTTAGGAAAATTTCAAGGCTAGTATCGAAGGAAGGGATCCAAACCAATGCTAATAAGATAAAGGATCTTCTAGACATGCCTTCTTCGAATATTCCAATAGATGTCTAATGTATTGTCGGACACTTTGCTGGACGATCATTTTATTTCCAATTTGAGGGAAAAGCTAAATCGTCTTTCAAACTTCTTTGTAAGAACTCTAGACTTTGGTAGATAGAGGATTGTGAGAAAAACTTCCATGAGCTTAAAGCTTTTATTTATCTCACTCCCTTATTTTGAACAATTCAGTACCTAGGGAACCACCATTCGTTTAGCAAAATCGAGCTTTAACATTAGTTTTGCATGGAGGTTCTCGACATCCATTTATGTTTCTTACTCTAAAAGATGCAGTGATGAGATATTCTCCTCTTGAAAATGATGGAACTAACTCTCTTCATGTTTATTTGGCGACTATGACTATACTTACAATCCAATGCCATCAATGTCGTTAGGGATGAGCCTTTGAAATGCATTCTCCAATTAGCAAAGGTTTTGGACAGGTTGAGAAATGGTTCATTAGGCTTAGCAAATTAAAGACTGTCTTTGTGCCTTGCTTTTCCCTTAAATCCCAAGTTCTTGCTGATTTCCTGGTTGAAGGAGTTTCATTTGTTGTCAAGCCTGAGCTTTCATCATCAAACACCTATAAGTTATTTGTAGATGGGGACTTGGGATAAGAGTTGTGTGGGATAGATTTTGGCCTTTTAAGTCCAAAAGAGATTAAGCTAAAAAGAGGAATTATAATCAACTTTCTAATCATGAGCAACCAAGTCGAATATGTGACTTTTATTGTTAGGCTAAAGTTTTCTTTTGGGGTTGCAAGTCAAACATTCATTTGTTTTCATTGATTCCAATTTAGTCATAAGTTATGTCATGGGCTCATTTGAAACTAAGGAACCCCAATCCTTGAGGCATATAGAATTAGACCCAATCTCTCTTATAAAAATTCAATCAACCCAATCTCACTCAAATCCGTTGAGAACAAAATCAAGAGGCAGATTTGCTAGCCAAGCAAAGGGACCTTCAGGAGGATTTCGTCCCTCTCGAGAGGCCACATTTAAGACTATGGATATACTAATCCTCAATTTTGAGAAGCCGATTTGTTGGATAAATTCTTGGAAGCTTATCTCAAGAAAGGGGCCTACCTCTCATAAAATTAGATGCAAGAAGAATCAATTGATAGGCTTAATGTTGCGTCTTGGGTGAGGGTCAATTATACCAAAAATCCTTCATCAAGCCTCTATTTAAATGCATCTATTCATTTGAAGTTCTAGGCATCATAAAAAAAATACTTTGGAGAATGTGACAACTATACCTCTGGTTGTAGTTTGGCCATGAAAACTATGAGATGGATTTTTTTGGCTCATTATTTGTTAGAAGATACAAAGGATGCCAATTTTTTGCTACTCTTCTTTGACAACTAGCTACCCTAATGAAAGTCAATATTTCTTGGCCTCTTTTTGTCTAATGTATGGATTTCTTAAACCTTTTTCTATGGCCAAAGGAGGGAGAAAATTTCTTCTTGTTGCAATTGACTACTTTTTAAAGTGGATTGAGGTGAATTCTCTCATTGGCTAGATAATTGCAAAAGTTTGTAACTTTCAATAAATGGATATATTCAATTGGAACTTCTTTTAGCTATAGTCATTGACAATGCTGTCATTTTCTAAGCTAAGGTGTTCCAAAACTTTTATAAGAAATACGATTATACTTGAAATTTTCTTTTTAGCTCATCTTCGAACAAATAGTCAAGCTTAAGCAGTACGCAATAACTTAAAGATTCTTAAACTCCACCTTTAAAAGAAAAAAAAAAAGAAATTTTGGCTAATGAGTTTCCCGACATATTGTGGGCATATAGAACCACTCCTATTATAACGAGAGAGCCTCCATACTTTTTGTTATATGTTTTTGAAGCTATATTTCCATTGAAGATCAATCACTCTATTTTATGTATCTAGACAGTTTGAGGAGGGCAGGATATGATTTAGGCCCAACAAACGAATGAAGAAATGCGATACCATTTGAGTTGGAATAATGCCAAAGTAGTCCATCAACTCAACAACAAAGAGGTCATGCAAAAGAAAATCACTAAAAATGCAGATCTCATCGCACTTATCAGTGAAAGATCTTTACCAACATGGTGACCTTGGGGTGGATTCTAAAGTTTTGAAGGTCAACAAAGATGTCTTTTGTTATGATTCATGACAAACAAAAGCTTTGTTTCTCAACAAAGTTAAAGGTGATCAAGCTCTTTCTTGTCTTGAGACTAAATTTAGTGGGGTTCTTTTTCTTAGGGGACATGACTTAATAAGTTTTATTTGCAAGGACTCTAGAAAACAATCAAGCAAAAGAAAGCCAACAAAGCACATAATGGAAGTTTGAACAAGGATGCTATGGGTTTTTCTTTGTACTCTTAAAAGATATCCATTGTTGGATTTATCTAACACATTAGATAATTGTACAAAGAGCCTATTTCTCTCTTTGATTTTCTTATAAATAAATTTGTCCAATTAGGATTAGGGTAGATATCAGCATTTAAGGAATCAAAAGCACCATTCTCTTAGAGAGAAAGAAAGAAAAAAAAAAAAGAAAAAAAAAATAATAATGATAAAACGGATTTCTTTTCATAAATGTTCAATCATTTTATTCATTTCAAATTTTGTAAATTTACAATTCAAACAAAAGGAGACATTACATAGACACTCTTGATGACTAGCTTCTCAAATAGGTTCCTTCAAGACTTTATTCTATAAAGAACATTGCTCATGTTGGGGAATTTAGATGTTCTCAAGATATAATTTTATTTTTCACGAGGTACAAAACACCTTCCTCAAGACGTTTTTGGTTTACAAGGACCTTCAAAGCCTTGTTGAGAGAGTGGACAAGCTTGCTTCATCAGTGATTTTCTTTGAATCAAGATGAAGATCTCTTTTTATTAATTTTTTCCATTCAAATAAAGAGGACAACTCTGTACTAATCCTTTAATAACTTCACTTTTAACCTCAAGCTAAGTTATCCTTTTTTGACAAGAGATAACTTCATTCTCTAAACTCTCCTTCAAGGTCATTAATATAGTACTTTTGTTGTATTGATCATTCATATTTTTTTTTATTTCAGCTAAAGCACTTTCAAGAAGCTTGTAAGAGAGATTAGCCAATCATCACTAATAATTTTAAGATCTCATGTCACCTATTGAACCTCTTCAAGTTTTTGCTCCAAGGCTTCCTTTAGATTGTCTAGAACTTTGATTGAATCCTTGTCGAAGTCGACAATTGGAAGTATCATCATACTTGGTTGAACTTATCTTCCTTCATGATCAGATTCGCTTATTTGCTTCAAATATTTGGAATATCAATAGGAGCCTTGGCATCCCCAGTTGAAGGAAGGCTGTTATTTAAATCAATTCCCACTCCTTCAATCTTTGATAGAAGGGTTTGAAGCTTAGTTTTTTAGAAGTATCTAATACTCTTTTCCTTTTCCTCATCTTCTCTTTCTTGTAGAATTCTCTTGAAAACTTACCAACAACTTCCTCTAAAGGAAACCTGTTCTGTAGTGGTGAAGGGAATAATTTCTTTCCACGAATATAGGAGAAAGCCTTAGTAAATGGAAGGATAGGATCACCAAAAATCTTTTGAAGATCTGGAATCTTGTTGGGCTTCTTTGTGACATTAATAGATTAGCAGGATATTGTTCATTACCTTTAACTACTTCAAGCTCTATCAAGGGCGAAGAAACCGTTGTTGGTGGCTATAAAATTTGCTCTCTTGCAACAAAATTAACGAACCTTTTAAGAACACTTGGAGGCTCCATCTTTGGTGCTGGTTCAGGGGTTTCTTTCATCCAATTATTTTATGTCAATTTATCCATTCTCCTCCCTCATCCTCTTCCTGGATTCTTCTTTAGCCAAAGGAAGATTATCCCAAGCTTCAAGCATTGCACTAGGTTGATCCATGGTGGTGATTCTTCTTGTTGGAAGTTAAAAGGTCGGTTAATAAAGACTTTTTACGTTAGTTGTCTGAAGTTTAAAAGTGGGGTGATAAGCCATCATTCATAACTGATTGGTTAACAATTGTATTAATTTCAAATTTTAAACTACATGCTATTTTTCATTGTTTTATTTACCCTCGATTGTGTACTTGGAGTACGAGCAACTCTTTATTATAACATAAATGGTGGATAAAGAGTTCAAGAACTGAATGAAGTTGCAAAATTTTAATTATCAAATTTTAGTCATTAATTTAAATCTTGTTCATGTGACCATCATCAATTGTTTTGGTCTAATCATTGAAGCCAAATCTTCTGGTCCCAATTTTTTTAAGACTAGACCTTTGAGGCCAGTTCCTTGAGGTCCATCAATCAAAGAGGGCTCTATAAACAAGAAAAATGTGAAGATCATTTGATCATCTTCTACTAAGCATTGTAGATCTAACTCCATTATATAAATATTAGACATATGAAACTCAGATTCATTACTTCAAGTTATGGCAGGTTTGAAGATTATAACTTATTCAATCACATTATCAGTAGTTAAATTCCTACTTGATGGTAAGGTAATGGATTACCTCCAATCCATGTTAGTCAAATCCATCTTGTGGATAGCTTTTTCCTTTTTTTTCTTTTTATACTTCTCGGCAGAGATTTATGCTTTTCTTTTTTTTGTTCATCTTTGGTGTCCCAAGCTCTCTCTCTCTCTCTCTCTCTCTCTTAACTCTGTAATCTTTTATTAAGTTTTCAATAGAAGTTCTGTTACATTCTCATAAGTTTAAATTCTCATCAAAAGAGCACAACAATTGCGCTACTGTAAAGGTGTTGCAAGGGCTTTTGAAAACTTTTTACTTGGGGCCCTCATATTATGACGTAGAACGGACAAATGGTGTGAAGCCTATTATAGATCATGATGCTATGGTTGCGGTTGGGGAGGTAATGGGACAAAATGGACCATTTTTTCTTTTTTCTGCAAATGTTTCTAGTTCAGCTTTCATTCAGGAGAAGGAAACGAAGTGGATAATATTCCACGCTTGTGGGATCCAGTCCAGAGACCTTTTCTCACTGGTATGTCCCCACATGTTGATGCCAAGGGCATAATTAGCATCTTAAGGACACGTATGGTTGACGGCTTTGGATCAAAATTTGTCTAATTTCCAGAAGCATGTTGGGATCATTAAGAGTCTTCGTGGTGGCAAAGCTAATATGCTAGATGCGTGTTTGCCTGCTAGCAAGTGTGCTGTGGAAGGTATCTTGTTTCATGGCATTAGGAGAATTGAAAAGCCAGTTCAGGTAACTACAATTGGGCTTGGCATTCATTTTGCCCCAATGAAGTGTCCAACGTTTGGTGAGGTCTATTATTTTCTATTTCTCTCCATAGGAACCGTTTATTGTGGGCTTTCAAATGGCTTTAAACTTTTCCAAGGAAATTTACGGACAAAATATGAAATGTGATTTCGATTGTTAAAAACTTACCTAACACCTCTGTTTTCTTAGCTTATTTTAGAAGTTTCAAATGATTTAATGTAAAACAAGATGTTCTATTTTTCTTTGGCAGTCCTGGCCATTCAGATGTTGATGAAAGTGGCTTGCCTTATATGATGCTGTGCTTCACAAAAATGGGCAATGTGCAAGTTGTTTGCCCTGGGTTCAAACAATTTCTTCTTAGCATTATGAAATTCAGTCATAGATAGTACCTCACCTGTTTGACTTGTGAAGGTGCATCTCTTATCCTTTTTTTCCCTAATTTTGTGAAATTATTTTGTTTGGATTCTGGACATATCTGCTATATGATTGCTTATTTGTTTTCCATGCTTTGAGTAATTTTGAAAATGAAGAGTCAAGCACCTTAAATATTAATATTTTTTTCTTATCATTCAACTTGTTTGCAATAAAATAAAGCAAAAGATTAAATAACAAAAAAGTGTTCACTCTTCACCCCCATGCCCTCTTCTATCCTTAATTCTCATTACTCATTCTACACATTACTTCCTGTTCTCTATGTCCTCTCCACTTCTCTTGGAGGCAACTTTATTAGGGTTTCATAAATTACACAAACTTTTTAGGCATATGATAAATTTCATATATTTGGTATATGTAACTTACAAATCTAACATTTCAACTACATGTAATTTAACCTTATAAAGATGCATATATATATTTTTTCTCTTGCTTCTCATTCCTTTGCTACAAAAGCCATCAATCCTTTTCTTAAATAATAGAATAAATTATAATTTTGTCTTTCTTGTTTAGTGTTTATTGTAATTATACCTCTTTAGTTTAGTCTTTGTTGTAGATAAGTCCTTTTAATAACCCATGCTAACTAAATGAATTTTCATTTCTTTAGTATTTTATTTAGTAATACTATTGATTCAACTCAACAAGAGGATTGAGAAGAACCCTAAATGCAAAAGGTTAAAATTTGTTGTTTACCATGGATTAGATTTCAAACAAAAGCCAAAAATAACAAGAAATAAGGTTTTATTAAGTTTATTTCATTTTTTGGTTGTAATAAGTCATTTATGAGATACAAGGATATATCTCATTTTTCCATTTGCACACATTTGCATGTTTTTTTCATTATTTTTTTATTATTTTATTGGTTTTTAACTTGATAGATATTTTCTCAATGAAGTTATAATTAGAGCATCATTTGTAATCTATTTAAGCTCTTGTTATGTAAATGAAAACATAACTTTCGGTTATCATCAAATTGAGAACCATCAAAGTGTTTTAGTGTATTCGTGTGTAGGAGAAATCCTTTGAGAAGGTGTAGTCTAGCTTTCTCTCTTCTTAGATTTGGATTTGACCTCTTTGCCTCCATCCTCATCATCCACATTGGGCCTCTTTCATCTTCACCGACCATTACGCATGTGGCTTGCGTCCATTGCCTTTGGTTGACGACTCGTTAACGCCTTCCCTCCATTGTAGGTTGCACCAATCAGCCAACCTCAACCAAATCTTCTCTTTCTACCTTAAGCAGATCATCTTCTTGTCTCTCCCATGGGAATATTGTTGTCATCGAGGCCCTTTACCTACATCATTGCCCTATTGTGCCCAATTTGTTGCCTTGACCAAGATGACCTGATTGGTGCCACCTTGACTATGTATGAGCCCTGGTACATTTCGTTGATCATTAGGTGCTCATGCTCCATGCTGTAAGAGTTGCCTTTGCCTCATTTAACCTCCCCATCATAAACAACATCATGTTTGAGCCCTCGATCTACACTTAGTTGTGCTCAAGCTCTCCATTATCGACTTCACCCCCAAGTTTGAGCCGTTACTACTTTCAACCCAACTGCTAGCCACTTGACCCATCCAGCACAACTCCCCTTTTTGAGGATGTTCCCATGCCATCAACTATCCCAAAATTTGCTCTATTTACTATTTGTGTTATAGGAAAGTGATCTGTCAATGAGATGTCTTGCTTTAAGTTCTTGATAATAGTCTTTTCTTACAAAAATTAGAAAGAACTAATACAGTGAAAGAGAGAGTGTGCGTGCCTTTTCATAAGTTAAAAATTTGAACTCATGGAAGATACTCTATTCATAGGAGGTTTAATTATATATTTGTAATAGTACAAGGGTATTTTGGTCCATATGCATTTATTTAGTTCCACTCATGTTTTGTTCAAATAATATAACAAACATCAAATTCTACACTTACTCTATGTGCAGAAATTCCACATATGGGCTACATTGTTGCATCTATTGTGTGCATGAATCATGTGTTAGTGGTCAGTGATGCTCACTGCACCTACTACCCGGGTAGGTGCTTGAGGTCGACTGTTATGCGTGGGTCTGTTGCGTGTCTTCTATTGCTCCCCTTCTGTCGCATTGTTTTTAGTGCCTATCTGTTGTGCATTATTGGCCATCCATTGTCAGTCAAGCACGATTTGTTGCTCTTTGGTTGCCATGCCTGCCAGCCCTCCACATGTGTGGTCTATAGTACACCCATGTGGTCAGTTGTGCACGTCGCACCCATGAGCAGTGTTCATGTTCTATTGCACATGTTGTAGGTGTCTCTTGTTTCCCTTGTGCTGCTTCTCAATGTGCATGATTGTTTTTTTTTTTGCCAATTTCTTTTTTGAAAAGATCATTTTCTTCTTTGAGCTTTTCTTGATGTTGAATAGTTCACTTTCTTATATATAAGAAAGATCCGTGACTGTTGACCTTATGCCTAATGTTTCTTAGGTTGTCACTTATGAAGCAACTTGAGTGTTGGTCTGTGGCACACCGAAGTGGGCAAGGTAAATTGGGTGTTAATATAATTTAAAAATTTTTAAAGAAAAAAAACTCATAACAAAAAACAAAAACTTATTTTAAAAGGATTTTGAATTTAAATCCTTTTTAAACTAAGAAATTCTAATGTTTTTTTTTCAAAAAACAATATCGTTTCTTATATTTTATCTTGTAAATGTATTGTTTGTCTCACTAATATATATATATGTTAATTGTAAGAACAAAATGCTTAAATAAGAGAGTAATAAAAAAAATTAAGATGATATAATGATATAGCTTTTAAGGGCTATTGGCTAGCAAGCAAAATATATTCTTACAAAAATATGTGTTAGAAGAAAGTAACATTTAGGGTGGCTCAGCGAACCTCCAATTTAGTTGTTTTATAATATAAACAAAAGCTTGAATGACTTTATTTAAATAATTAAAATAAAAAAATGTGAAACATGGGAGGTGGTAATCTACACAATACCTTGGAAAAGGGTGGTGACAAAATAAGAGAAATAAGAAAAATAAAAAATAAAGATTGGGTGATAATTCGCATGCAGAGAAATTAAAAAATAAAATTGATGAATTTAAACTAAAAATTATATAGAGCATGAGTAATAAAAGTTATTAAATACTTAGTAAGCTTTAGAATATTAGAATTTTTTAGTTTAATTTACAAGATTGGCACAACGGGATCGCAACCTCTAAGTTCAATGTCCAAAAGTTGCATAATGTCGAGAGAATAAGAAAACAAAAAAAAAGTTTGATTTTTGAATATGTTTTATAAAATCCGTAATAAGAAAAGCAAAAGTCGCACAAGAGATAAATTGTGAAAACAAGTGCAAATAAGGTTGAGTAAAGCAAAGAAAATTAAGCAGAAGCATAAAGAAATTAATATTGGTTCAACTAGCCTATTAGCCTACTCCAATCCCTCTGACTCCTTCAAAGGCTTCTACCATCAAGGTTAGTTAATGACCTAACCCAAATAAAAAATACTTTACAAAAAGCACATTGTGTCTTTTACAGGCTAATCTAACACACTCTCAAGGATGCCTCAATACAAAATACAAGTCTTTTGGTTAAGTCTTAATTGCTTACAACTCTTATGAAGCACCAGGCAAAACTACAAAAATGAAATGTACTAGTATTGAAAAATAAATCTTAGAGCATGCATTATACTTAGCCTAAAATTTTTATTTTTGTAGAAATTTATGTAAAAATATAACTTTTCAAATCTTTTAAATAAAAAAAACAAGAGCATGAAAATAAATTTTAACATGGTTTTTGAAAAAATGAAAGCAGAGTTGAATATGATAAAAACTGAATGATGAAGATCATAAGAAAAAAAAGTAGATAATTAAGATAAAGATTGTTGCCTATAGACTTGTGAAAAGTCCTAACAAGATCACCTTCTTAAAACCACTCGAAGTTGTTGGAGTACAATGAAGGCAAGAGTGTTTGAAGGCCTAAGAGAGCTTGGATAGGAGAGTGAGCCAAAAAAGTAAGTATTGATAAAAAGATGTGGTATTTATAAACTGAGTTAATGATGAAAATAAAAATATTTGAATAAAATCAAAGAGACTATGATAAGTTAGAGTATTTTGTTATGTTATTTTAATATACAATAAACCAAGTTGTGGTTGGCTAAGATTTGGTATAGTAGTAAAATTTTGAAATTAAGAGCAAATTGATAAGTAAAAAGATGATTGATTTCCAAATATCATACTTATAGCTTACCAAATTCAAAAGTAATAATAAAATATATCAAATTGTAGATATTTAAGTCTACTATTTAAAAAAATTTATTTGAAGACATTTGGTGTTATTTGGAAGGACATATGGTAAAAAAAATAAATAAAGCGATATCAAATTATATTTACTACATAATTGAATATAAAAAGATGTTATTAAGATTGCATTTTATTTTAATATAAATAATATTAAATTGTGAAAAAAGTTAAAGGCAAATCCCTGTTAAGCTGATGTTATTTTGAATTTTATTTTACCTAGTTTAGAGTAGTATATCGAGAAAACTATTGCAAAACTTTCTAAGGTCTATTAACTATTTAATTATATAACCAAGGCTGAATACAATTTTATTTCTTTTTTTTTAAAATATTTTTTAAGTTTTAAATAGATATTACAAAAATAGTGACATTAGGTTCCATAAAAAATATTTAAGAGATGGCTGAAAATGATAAATCTTAAAAAATAAAACATAAAACATAAAACATATTATATATATTTTATCATATTTTATATTTTAATTAAATATATTGGAAATTTAATTATAAAAATTTATTAAAACTTTGTTAATTAAGGGCATTTTAATTACATGCTCAATCATTGACTTTTTTTGTTTTTTTCTTTAAGTGAAGTTTTCCATTGTATTCTCTTTATCACACCTATTTTGCATTTCATCTTTTTAGTAAATTTTTCTATTACATTATCTTTATCACAACTATCTTAACATTACTCAAAACAATTGTTACAACTAAATGAATAGCAAATAACGTTAAACAATAATTTGATAATAGAGTTTGTTCTTAGAAGGGTTCAACACTGGGTTCATGATGGAGCATTGGTAACTTGGGAACGATGTTGATACATTGCAAAGCGATTACCCATTAAATATTCTCTTTGTGTCAAAGAAAATTTCTCATACAAAAACAAGCCAAAATATTTTTCAAGTGTCTTTTGAATTATAGCTGCTTAATATATATATATATACACACATACATTTTCGCACATATATGTATGTATATATATATGTATGTATTTATGTATAAAATGGTAAGGAAAATTATGATGCTTTTTACTCCAAGAGCCTTATAAAACCATTAGATATCATTTGGTTTATGTTTATGATCCATTCAAGTTTATAAAAATATATTTACGTCAAAAAATAATCAAAATTAAGGGATGGTTGAAAATGATAAATCTTAAAAAATAAAACATAAAATATATTATATATATTTTATGATATTTTACATTTTAATTAAGCAAATTGAATTTTTTTTTTGCATTTTATCTTTATGTGAATTTTTCCATTGTATTCTCTTTATTGCACTTGCTTTGTATTTCATCATTTAGTAAATTTTTCTATTGCATTATCTCCATCACACCTAGCTTAATATTATTCTAAACAATTGTAACAATTAAATGAATAGCAAATAATGTTGAGTAATAATTCAATAATTAAGTTTGTTCTCAACAAAATCATCTCAAGGTTCAACATTGGGTTCATAACCAAGCATTGTTAACTTGGGAATGGGCTTGATGCAATGTAAAACAAGTATCCATTAAATACTCTTTGTTTCAAAGAAAATTTTTCATATAAAAACAAGCCAAGATGTTGTTGAAGTGCCCTTTGAATTATGGATGCTTAATATATATATAGATAGATATACATGTACACCTATGTGTATATATATATATATATATATATATATATATATATATGTATGTATGTATTTTTGTAGAAAATAGATAGTAAAGGAAAATTATGGTGCCTTTTAATCCTAGAGTCTTATAAAGCCATTATATATTTTTTGGTTTATCTTTATGACCCATTCAAGTTTAAAAAAATGCCTTTATGTTAAAAAATAATCAAAATTCTTATGGGAATCAAAAACATGAAAATTTCACCCAATGCTTCCTATATCAACTTAGGGGTCTTAAAAGAACTTGAAGACACTTTGAGCTTCCAAACTCACTTAAATTGCTAATAGACTCTATTTCCAAATAACCAAAATGTGTGTCAAAAGTGCCATAAATGTTCCTAAGCATCTAGAATTACTACAAAGGTACTATAACGTCATAAATATTTTTTGTTTGTTGTTTAATGCTTATTAAAATCATGAGTAAATATAATCATAATATCTCTTGGGTGCCTTAAATGTCTTCTTCAGGCTTCTCAAGTTAAACTATGTGGTATGCATGGCTCACATTTGCATTTTATGTTCTTGATAATTCCAAATTACTACTTTATCATTGAGGTTTAGATGACCAAATTATCCATTTTTAGTAAAAGATGATATTAGATTTCTTCAAGCTTCCAAGTTTGTCCTAGAGATTGTGTGAAATTTACATAACCATTTATAAAATTTGTCAAAATGCTACCAAAAGTCATGATTTACTAAAAATGCTGTTGGAATGAAAATGTAATTGAAGAGACTTTGAAGCTCTAAACAACAATCTCATAGGTGACAAACATTTTTGTAATCTTTTTTAGGCGCAGAGCACAATTTAAATTATTGTAATGCTATTGGTCATGAGATATACAGAAAAATATTCCTGATTAATTCCTTGGGCCTGCATAAAGTTACAAAGTTGTTATGGCTAATCTAAATTACTGAAATGTTTTTAGGCTTATTGATGCAGATCAAAAAACTTTTCAGGTTTTATACCACTTTGCATGCTCAGGGTTGTCCAGTGGAATAGGGATTTTGTTTTGTGCTTTTTGAAGGTTTTGAGGAAGTGAATTATGTTGAAAATGAAACCATAGATGATTTGGGTTTTGCATGGTTGATGTAGGATTAAGTAGAGAAGCTTTATAGGTGATTATGGATGATAAGGACGTGCTTGGGACTAGGGCTATATTTAGATTAAGCTCTAGAGATACTTTAGGATGATTTTGCAACTTAAACAGATGCTAGTTAATTGAGATTAGTCTAACTTAACATATAGTAGATTTAGACGAGTTGAAAGCTGTGAACACAGTTTTCAATGAGCGCTTAAATTTCATGAACCTTGGCCTTTAATTAAATGAAGATAATACTTTCAAAATATGAAACTTCAAATATGAATTATAGATCGTAACATGAACTATGAAGTCACAAAGTTTTGCAAATTTTTGAGATCATTTGATAAGCCACATAGCAACAAAACCATGGCATAGTATCAATTTAATCTGCATAGTTTTGCTAAAGACATTGAAGGGTTTCAAATTTGGGTTCTCAAAAGTGTACTCCACAAACAAATTGTCAACAAAATTTGAACAAGAAACTTGGTAGAATTTATTTTTATTTTGCAAATTGTCCCATTAGATGGGATTAGAAATGGTTTGCTTGCTTTAAATACAACTCAAACTTAGCATCACAACGAAACATATTTTGTCTCAAATCTTAAGCTAAATCTCAATGACAAAAGAAAGCAAGGATAACTTTGTATATATCACCTGAAAACTAACATTAATTGTTTTAGCAGATATTCCATTCACGGGATCTTTTCAAAGACTAGAATGCAATCAATCTCTAAGAATGACTATCGTTTTCGATCAATGCAGGATCTTATATAGGATTTCGGTAGCCAAGATAAAGCACTCAAGCTTTCATTTTCATTTCAACAGCAACTAGAAGTCCTATAGACGCGGCTACAAATGATTAGATATACCTAAAATCTCGTACAAGAAGACACAAAGTAAAATTATATGCACAAAACTCGGCACAAATTGCATTACCGTTGCCTATGGATACCTCCCTTCACAACGTGATAGTCATTTCGAGTGGTCTGGGTAAAGGTTCCCTGCAGATCACGTAAAGTTGCTTGTTTGCTTGCATTCCGCCTGAGTCAAAATGGGAACTGCTCTGGTTAATTTTAAAAAAATCTTAAATCGTTTAATTTGACCTAAAATGACCCATTCGTCAAAGTAGAGCTCATAGAATTGTTTCTCTGCCTAATCAAATTTCAGCTTAAAAAACTCGACTCCAACAAGTTCCTGAAACAGGCACTTTTGTGGTAGCAGAAACTATAGTAGGTGAGTGTAGCTTATAGCTCAAAGAAACAGGCACTTTTGTGGTAGCAACGTAGCATCTAGGTCAAGGGTAGGATTGTCATAAAAAACTCTAATAAGAAGATGCCTTTTCTCGGTCTGAACGTAAAAAATAATTTGTGATACAAAAGCTTGTGTATCAGCAAGAATGGAATATTATGTGAATGTGATGAAACAGACATGAGCATAATTGTCAAAAGTAAATTTTGAAGAACAATTTGAAAAGATTTACTTTGATATCATATCAATAGGAGGAAGTTCATTTGCAGCACAGTGACACCAACTCTAGAGGTATAATGTAGTTGAAAATGTGCTGGCTTGATAGGGGTGGTGCATCTAAGATGGTCTCAATCCTCAGTCAGGATCAAGCCATCTTGAGAAGTAATGTGAATGTGATGCATGGGAGAACAAAATCATCTGCAGCTTAACCATCTTGTGGCATGTAAACCTAGCGTACAATAATGATAGGAAGTATGTTGAAGTGTTTGACCAATTGTTTATTTACACTTACGAATGGTCTAACAGTAGCAATTAAGTCTTTGTACTAACTGGTGGCAATGGGTAGAATTTTGGAGCAACAATGTCGATGGGTTTGTATAGTGGAATTAATAAATGCAAGTCAGTTTTTCCAACCAGAGATAGAACAAGCAGCATGGAATTATCGTCACATGGTAATATATCCATTGGCACATCTAATGACTCATGTTGAACAACCTCAAGAATTGATAAACAAGGAAATTGGGACAAAGGCTCACAAGAGGTTTGAATAAAAATTGGGTGGACTTCTGGTTGTAAAAAATGGAGTAACTTTGTTTTTGATAGTTTACGGGCAAGCTTGATAGGTTGATGCGAGATCTTAAATGAATAGGTATTAAACTTGCTATTGTGCCTAACATGATAATGATCATTTCATGGTTGTCCTAGGAAGGGCGTGTGTAATATTTATTAGAAAAACAGCACATTAAGTAGATAATTCAATTGTTTCCAGACAAGTAGGCATAAGACATTTTTGCTAACCCAATATATGGTACAAAAAATCCTAAGAATTGTATATAGTTGATGGTAGAACTTGGTGAGTAGGTTCATGGTGGTTAGAATAGAGGTAGATTAATTTTTACATTTACTTTGAATCAATAGCTAGCTTATATGTTCTGCTAGATGAGTTGAAGTAAATGTCAAAGACTAATAGTTTTTTTTGTCTAAATTTAAGTTAAAAAGTGATAAGTCTATGGTGTTTGTGTCTTAATATTGGAAACAAAATTCAAATCCCATAAACTATGAAATAATTAATTAAGAATTAGAATCTTATAAATTATGGGATGGCTAAATAAGAAATGGAATAATTATCTTGTATATATTGTCAAATTTAAAGAATTTAGTTTACATATATAACAAAGTAGTTGTACATTATTTGTATTATTATTTGTTATATATGTCATATAATTTAGGCATTGTAATCAAGGGAGAAAAAATTATATTATTTTTCTTTATTGGTCTATTTGCACAGGTATCAAAGCAAAATGATCTTGACGAAATCAAAAATCCATAATTTTTTTATCACGGCTTTTGCTTTGTTGCAAAAATAGATTCAATGCTTTTGAGGACGATTCCATGGATGCTTCAAAACTTGATTCCCCA
Source organism: Vanilla planifolia (assembly GCA_023846275.1). Classification (NCBI taxonomy): domain Eukaryota; kingdom Viridiplantae; phylum Streptophyta; class Magnoliopsida; order Asparagales; family Orchidaceae; genus Vanilla; species Vanilla planifolia. Next base: position 11,737,334 of record CM043871.1, on the reverse strand, counting down.
GCTTCCTTCGATTTGATCTTGAATCGAGGCAGGCACATTTCTATCGTTAGTTTTGTGGGATTTTGCTCCATTCGTCTACCCAGTCATAGTTTTAGTGACTTCTTTTGAGCAATTGCAAGCCCTTTGAAACTATTCTACAACTAATATTCCCTTTCTTCTAGTAGCTGAAGAATTATATTGAGGATTAACAATACCAAGGTTGCTACATAAAACTATCTCAACAACTTCAACCAACCAAGGCAAGCTTGATGCCAAACTCACCTACAATAGAATCCTCTGAGATTTCAACGGTTTCAAACCTTCACTTACATGTTACTCATTCTCGTTCTGGTAATCATTCATTCCAAATAACAATACATAAGTTAAATATTAGTAACTTTCGAGAATGATATAAATCCATTTTACTAGTAATCATGGAGAGAGACAAGATGGGTTATCTAATAGTAGCAAAAGCGATGCCTAAAGAAAACTTAACAACATATTAGAGAATTCTATTTAATGGCATGGCTAAGAAATTTAATTGAATCCAAGATCAAGTGACTACGTCCTTTTTATCAAATAGTGAAAAAAATTGGTTGTAAAAGATATATACTCTGACCTTGATAGTATTTTGCAAAGTTTTGAGATACATTCTACTATTTAAAATACTAAAAAATGTATCACATTTTTCATAAATTATTTTAATATCCTCTCGAAGTTACGACAAAAGATATTTATTCTATAATATAAAATGAAAATGTCTTGATGATAGAGTCATTTATAGTAAAATATGAGAAAAAAATCGAATCCTTGATTTTTAAAAATGTTTAAATAAAGATCTTGATGAAGTTTGTGGGCTTATACGTAACACAAAACTTTTACCTATGTTAAATGAAATTTTTGCAAAATAAGATGTGATAAGAGTAGAAAAAGTGTGATGTTTTTGATGTCTCCGAATAAGGATACAAATGTTGTATCTCGAGGATTAGTTTTTGTATTAGTAAAGTGAATAATCCAAAAACATAGAATAGAAATAATAAAAGTTCTGGTGTGAACACTAAAATAAACTTTTTCACACAAATGATGTTAGAAATGGTAGGCCAATAGATTGGAAGCCATGAAGGAATTGTAAAGTTTGTTTTCAACAAAAATAGATGTACTTTGGAGATAACTAAATCCTCTAAAAACTACTCAAGAGTCTAAACCTACATCATCAATTATAGCAAGATAAGGGTTTCAAAACCAGGAACTTTGAATATGAAATTTTGGTTAATATTGTTGACAAATGTGTAATGTTTTACAAATTTTTTAGCTTAATTGATATGCAAAATAGGAACAAACCATGTTACAAAATCAATTTGAAACTGCATTTCCTCTAAAAGCATAAGAAGGCTCCAAATTTGGGCTCCCAAAATTGTATAATGCAAACAAAATCACAACAAACTTTAAATATGAATGTTGTAGAGAATATTTTTATATTGAAAATTACAGTATGTTACAAAATCAATTTAAAACTACAAAAAACCATGTTACAAAATCAATTTAAAACTACACTTCCTCTAAAAGCATAAAAAGGTTCCAAATTTGGGCTCCCAAAATTTTATAATGCAGACAAAATCACAACAAACTTTAAATATGAATGTTGTAGAGGATATTTTTATATTGCAAACTACAACATTTGATTGGCTTTGGAAGTCATTTAGTAGCTCTAAATACCACCCAAACTTAGCATCAGGATAAAGAGTAATTTTGTCTCATGTTTTTCCCAAACTTAAGCTCGAGTAAAAATGAAAACGAGGATAACTTGATGTTGATTACTTGAATACAAACTTCAGTAGTGTTAATACAATATTCTAACATGAGACCCTCATAATCACAAAGGAATGCTAACCTTTCCTTTAAAAACATCACTAAGAACCTCTTCTTCAAGGATTTTGGATCATTGGATTCCACATAGGATTTGCTTAGCCAAGAACAACTTAAGCCTTCTTTTTTATTTTATAGTAGCTAAAAAGTTTTGTAGTTACAATCACAAGTTATTGTGATGACCCATGTACTAGTATAAGAGCCATGAAGGAGAACAAATTTGACTTGTAAAATCTAGTGTAAACAACCTTGGATAGTTTAGTTTAGGTAACCACAATGTTTTTGTTAACAAAACCACTTAAAGTTTCGTGTTTAATATTTCTGATTGTTAAAAAAATCTTAAATTTTCCAATTTGTTTGAAACTAACCCATCTTGAACTAGAACAACACATGTAGGTGTCATGGGTGTGGATAGGCAATCATACTGCGTATGATTGGATATATCACTAAAGTATATCGAAGGCACTTAACATTGGTCAAAATTTGAAGTATTTGTTAGTTAGAGAGGTGCATAATGTCTTGTTGCTTATGAAATCATATAAAATAATTAAAATATTATTGACAATGAATATATATATATATATATATATCATAATAAAATATCATAACATAGATTAGAGCATATGTAAATAAATTCATGTCATGTCATATGCTTATATCACATTCTATAATACTATTACAAGATAATTAAAAACTTAATCTACATATATTAAAATAATTAATTTACCTGATAGTCTTTTGATGTCTTTTTTATTTATTTTCTCCTTTTTCTCTTCATTTTATTTATGACATAATTCTCATCATTTTCTATCAATATGTGTGCATTCATTCTTTAATAAACATGCACAAGTATAGCACAAAAAGTCTCTAATTTTGCTGCAGATAACTACACAAAAATTTGTCTTTATATGATCCCATCCCTAGGTCATATTTTATGATCGTTAGTTTACCACTTGTTCCAACTCTTGGTTATACATACTTATCACAAGCTTATCTCCTTGAATTTGATCTTACCATCTGATATTCTCATTGTACGGTATGACCCTTTGAAGTTGAACAATCCCATTTCAAACAATCTAATCTCTTCAAATGATGTTGTTTGCTTTTCAAAATTCCTATAGTACCTTAATCAACCCATTCAATCTTAAATACGTAATTGGCTAATTAAATTGCCAAAAGACCTAATTGGCACCCTAATGACCTAAATGCCTTTGTTGGTCTCCTAAATTACCAAAATGCTTTACTTCACAAATATAGAGTAATAAATTTTTGATGAGCACAACATGAGTTAGATGCTTGGTTAATAAAACCCAAGTCAAATATAGAACACTCACAAGATCTCTAAAAGGCTACTTAGATCAAAGCAGGTACTAACAAATTTATGAGATAAAAATACATGACATGGTTTTATTATCATGGTGGTTTACTAATTATTATGTTGTTCAATTTGGCTCATCATGGTTTGAATGGACAATCATAACTCTTTTGTTATTTGTATTGTTCCTTTACTTGGTCAAAACTTTTCAAATATAAAAGCATTAAAATAGACCATGGTTTTGACTTATTTAGATACATCATTTGAAGATAAAACTTATTTTGATTAGTATGAGACAATCAAAGTAGAATAATGCTCTAATATAATGAAGTAGGATCATAATATTATGGCATCAAAGCTTTTGAAAAGTACTTCATAGCACAATAGCTTGCTTTTGGTGCGGTTTGATACCGATTCACCTAAAGGGAGGCTTGGTGGTTGTCCTTCTCTCTCCTTTTTTCCCAATCTCTCTTTCACTAGCATTGTAGAAATTGCAGTTGATGCCCTACTCGACTACACCATATGCCCAGTTCGTCAGTGTGCACTCACTTATTGCTCTACTAGTCCCTACACTACTTTATTCACTTGCATGCTACTTCATTGCACCTCTTATCTACTTGTGCTGCAATGATTGATAAGCCAACTCCTCACTGTTCATGCATTAGCCTTGAGTGTCGGTGTACCAATCTGCCAGATTGATTTGCATTGCAAAATGAACCGTAATTCCAATGTAAGATGAACAATGCTGATTCCATGTTCCACCCCTTTTTGTTCACCATGTTGGTATCAGAGCTATGGTGATTTTCCATTATTTTGTTATCAAAGCTCTCTATGTTCTTATTTATCTAGTATCAAAACTGTTTTCATTTCTTTGTCAAATTTATCAATAGGTCTTTCCTCTTAGCTTGGTTGAAGGCTTTTGCCACAAAACCATCTTCATAAAACTATGGCAAAGAATGTATTGTTAACATCAACAGTCCAAATTTAAAATATATTGTAAATGCAAATTCCTATCTCTTAGCAAAACTTTGTTGTCTTAAACGCCTGTTGTCAACCGTGACTTGTCTCTACAATTATCTAATAACTCTTATCTAAAATATTTGGTTATAGAACTTTGATGACAAATTTATATATGATGCTAACACAAGTCTAATTAGCTTTGAAAGTAAAAGAAGTCTCTTCATCACTTGTAAGGTAGCTGATAGATGTAGCATTATCTAATGGGAACTTTGATTGTTTTGATAGAGAATTATGATAAACTATCAACAATGATATGTCTGATGGATCAAATGGCTTCTTGGTAGACAATGGAGTCATAAATTGTGATGAATTTGGTGACAAATGATGGAATGATTTGTAATTGACTTGTAGCAAGACATTTGATAACTCTAAAAGAAGTAGACCATCCAAATATGACAATAACAACTTTGGTATAATGAAGTCTAATAATAATGGTGGTATTTATGATAGCCATGATAGCGTTATGACATCAGCAATGGCATAATCATCAAATAATGAAAAGATCTTATAAGAAATTATCGATCTGACTGTCAAACTTGTAAGAGTATGTTAAAGTGGAAAATAAAGAGGGGGTTCAAAGAAAAATCCATGGTATTTGTTTTTAGTGGGTTGTTTTCTTTTAGGTCACTCACATAAAATGTCTTTTTGACCTTCAATTTATCTAACTCAAAATACAACTTATGTCATCTCTCTCGGCCAATAGTGAAATTGAAAAATGATTTTAATTTTAATTGTAACCTCCCAAGTCTCTCAAGAGTATCACTCAATCCACATTCTAAAATCCCTCCCCTCTCCTTGTCATTATCGCAATGAGCTTTGTGAATAACATGCTCAACTTTTTTATTGTGTGACTCATCTTCAATCATAAATCCATATGTTCATATTAGTGTCGTTAAATAATTACTATTCACGTGTCATAATAATTTCTTCTTCTAGCAAATCCTCTGAATCCTTACTGGTGCTAGGGAAAACAGAAGGACATGGTGTTCTCTTACAATAAGCTCAACTTAAGGTTTCTTAAAGTATCTCATCTTTTTTTGGCTAAATAACTAGGGTACATACTTCTCAACTAAGGAATTTCTAGAGTATTATATTTTTTTACATGTAGACCAATTTGGAGGGCAACATTTGAAATGTTGGCATTTCTATTTCTTTTTTTTATCTTGGGTTGTTGCTTTAGTTGTTGACTATGGAGCTACAAGCACAAGGTGAGTATTTTTTGTTTGTGCATAAAGTTTACCTACTTTACCTCAATATCCATTCATCTTCAAATAAGATTCAAATCTAGGACTATATTACAGGCCTCTTAAAAAAGAATAGCTTTTATAGTACAAAAGTTCTTGAGCTATCCTTGGGCTCAATCTATTACTAAATCTAGCAATAGTTGAACTTTCAAGCTCATTCGACTTGAAAAAATTGAGTAGCTCTTACATCTTAAGTACTTTGATATGGTCATTACACCTTGTCTAGGCCTACACAGTTCATCCAACATCCCCTTGTAGTAAATTATGAGATGTTGTAGTTCTTTTAAGATCTTTTTCATTTTTGCCCAAGTTTTAGTAGTCTTTATTGAATCTTTCTTGGATACTTTTGATATCTATTAGAAAAACCTTAACTTATCCTATCAACTCTAATCCTGTGATGTTCAGACATGTTGTACTAATCAATATATCACTCCATGCCAATTAATCAATCCAAAATGTCTTGGCATCATGTTTCTTGTGAAAAGTAAGAACTTTTGCTTTGACTTATTTAATAATGTTATTGTCACATTCTTAAGGGTATCTTCATTGATGCTTGTTCTCTTTTTACTATTTTCTCCTTCTTTTTTCATATATCTTCTAGAGTGTCTTGTTTGTTCACAAGAATACCCACAATCTCAACATTGATATCTCATATACCCATTATATCAATTGCTAAGGTCAAACTTACTAAAGTTTGAAGCACGACTATCATGCTCAATCTCTAAGTGTCTTTTCAGAATAAGGGTAATAGTTAGATATTCTCAAACTAGGTTTGTCAATGATTGTATGTCATTGGTAGTTGACTTTTCAATTCATATTGATTTTACTAAGTATTTCAATCAGGACTCTAAAAAGAATAAGGGATAGATTCACTTAATCGAGAGCTTTTTGTTATCAAACTCGATATGACACGTGATCAATAGAGTTGTTAGTGCCAAAAACAGTGTGTTCATATGTACATTAATTTATTGCTAACTTTAAGAGTATATAAGATGTCAATTTTATTTGAAAAAGTTTTGAAGGGATTAGTTATAAAATTAAAAAAAAATTTGAAAATTAAGTTATGAACTTTCAAAATATATTTTTTTTATTTTCAAAATAATTTTTAAATCCTAATTAATTGATCAAATCTAAAAATTCTAAACAAAATTTTTCTATTTCCAAATTTTAGTTTGTTATTGATTTCTAATTTTTTAAGAAATTTTGAAGAGTCTATAACTTATGACTATTAATTCAAATTGAATGTTTAAGTAGTTATAAAAAGTAAAAACAAAGCATTTTTATGTCAATGATTTTTAGATTTAAAGGTTACTAATTGTCTATGATATTTAATCTTAAACATAGGTTAAAATTATCTAGAAGATTTCAAACTTTCGGCTAAAATCGCAAACAGTGATTTTCACTAACTTTTGTGTGTATAACTTTGAACACATTTAGAGTTAGGATGCAATCTTAGGTTTGTTGAAAAGTAGATACATTACAATTTAAAAGCCTTATGGTTTCAAATTAAGACCTAATTGAAATATTGTGTAAAACTTGGCTAGCAAATTACCAAAATTCAAGTAAATATGTTAGGACAGTAGGATAGTGTTTTGTGCAATCTTTGGGCCCTTTGGAAACTACCACAAAGTTTATAAGAAAATTAAATTAAGATACCTTGTTCAAGATCAACCAACAATTCCAATATATTGATTTACCAAAATAACAAATGGACTAGTTAATGCAAAGGTTTAAAAGTTAACAAATAAGCAAAGAAAAGAAAAAAAAAAAAAAAAAAAAAGAAGCAACTCCTTGCATTTGATATCACACTCAGGCTTATATTAAGATCCTCTACTATATCCTTGAATCCTTTTGAAACCTAAGCCTTGGGTGATCCCTACAAGCATCACATAAAGAGAGAGAGATGAGGATATGACATACATTACAATAAGGAGAAGCCATTGCTGCAAATACTCAAAACAAATTCATTACCCTTTAAAGAACCAAATACAATATATTTATTTTAAAGACATGAGGAAGTGCAGCAATCTTGTGTTGTTGAACATCTGTTTGGGGCTGTTTAAATTAACCATCTTGTGCAGTGGTCTCGATTGTATCAGGTGGCTCTTAATCGCATCAGTTCTTCTAACCGAAATTGTGCCCGTTGCGCACGAATCAAAAGAGTAAGTAGCTCTTATTTTCAGAGGAGAATTTAACAAATTTTTTTTGTGCCTATTAGAAGTAGCAAACACTCCAATGAAAATGTCAATCTTTTTAGGGTGGAAATCTGCATGTTGTCTCGTGATACCTTCACATAACATGATAAGTTTTGAACCCACTTCTGATTTTCTTAGTTGTTGATTGGATGATCAGTAAGTTTTTAATTCTGCATCTTTTATTTGTTTGGCTGTTTATGTTCTGTAATTTTGATACTGCTATGATTAGTGATTTGTTTAGATTTTTAGTTAATAATTTTGATCTATTTACATGTTACAATAATTTTTCAGGGGGAATGATAAACCGCAGCAATTTGTTAGACCGATCACACAGAAACTGAGACATTTGGTAGAGTTCCAAAACTAACCTCAACATAGATGCGATTTTCTATGTTATTTGCAGCAATCTCAACAAATTTTTCTCAAGTTATGAATTTTATTAACACTCGTTATTGATCTTAAGGTATTATCTTTCATTTCAGCTATATTTTTTTTTCTTATTGGAAATTTTGGGATCTGTAAATGACCTTCCTGATTTAATTTTTATTAGAAAAGAAAAAGTACGAGGATCAACCTTGTTAAAAGGTATCCAAGGTCCTTTATTTTGCCTTTGTCAAACTTCATTATTTATGTTTGTATGCAATACAAACTCCTATTCTTCCATAGTTAGGTGTGTGGGTTATATGGGCAAGGAAAATGTACGTTTTTAGGCTACATTTGCTATTGAATGCTTTGAAATTGTGATTCTTTGTTTTGCGATGGGCCTCTTTGTTACCTATGAACTGATGACCTGGTTTCCATGGGATATCTAGCTTTTGTTGATTTTATTCATGGGAAATTTTCTTTGCCTTGCAGCTTCCACTATTGGCAAGGCAGTATATGTTTTGCTCTGTATTGGTGAAGATACTGAGATGGTTTGGTAACTATTATGGCAGATTTTTTTTATCTTGCAGTTTTTAAAGGAATTGTGGAACTTGGCCCTCTTTTTCAATAATTTTTTTCATAAAAATGCTGCAAAAAAAAAAGAACCAAATGTCTTGCGTGGACACAATGCTTGGCACATGCCTTACCGTGCAAAAGTAGGGTAGACTTGTTGCATGATAATTTATTTTAGTCCAACAGAAGTCGACCCGTGTTCACACATGCTTTCTTGTTTACGAGGTTATCCATATGTGAATGTTTGTTGTGAACAACTCTCGAGTTAAATAACAGACGCTACCTAAAATATCCGTGTACATAATTTGCACGTGACATGTTGCTCGAATTGTCGAGCAAAGATATTTCAACTCATGCTTAGCTCGGACCATGAGTTAGGTCCGGTTTACGTATAATAATGCAAACGACGCGTACTTGATAATTTGCATAAACAAATAAGTAAATAAATAAGCATCGAATTGATCGCAAGGGATGCTCGTCGAAGTAAATGCGAGAGCCTGGTCCTTGAATGGCAGGCAGGACCGGTCTGGGTGGGTCACGTCGACATCAGCACGGCTCGAAAACCAACCTGCCCCTCCTGCCCGGGAAACCTGCCCGCATATACTTTCCAATCATAAAGCAATGGATTACCAAATCATTCATTTCCGTCTGCCTGTGTATATAATATACTTTATTGTATTTTTTTTTCCTTCTCTAACACTCTTCTTTCCAATTTCCATGCTTGGTATCACGAACCACAGAGCGGAACGTTCGAGCGACCATTGGGCCGAAAGGCCCAATAAGCCTATCGCTGATCGACACGTGGAAGGAATCTGTAAGGATTTTGCGGCTCGCTCCATTTTCCCGCGCGATTCCCGCGCGAGTGGGATTACTGGGCGGTGGGGCGACAAAGCCTGCTTACCGATTTTGGTAAAGGACAGGAGATGGGAATCCGCGGGGCGGCCGGAAGTGGGAAACGGGACAGGAGGAACGACGGGAAAGCGGGAGCGGAAGGGAATTATTGATTTTTGTTCTTTTATTTATTTATATTTTTCCGTTATATTATAATTATATTTATTTCTCATTCTCTTCCTTTTATCTTTGCCATCACTGCAAAGGGCTGCTTTCTCGTCTTTTTATTTATGGCAGAAAGCTAACACGTTTCTAAGCTTATGCTGGGCTTCGGAGAGAAGGCTGTACAGATTTCTATTCAACTTTGTGGAAAGCTTCGGTTGGGGAGCCTATGAATGGCCTGTCAGAACAAGACTTTTCATAGGTATGGAGAAGCTCATGAATTCTATGTGTCCTGTGCATCTCTTTGACTTCTCTTTGAAACTATAGTGCGAGCAACATATGTATTATATAACATACATATTGGGCTATGGATATCAGACCTCGGGTCATGAGCTTGGATTTATGCAACCTAACATTTCTGAGGCATATGAAGAGACCATCATTCATACTTTTATATTAATGATCAGTCTTATCCTTATTCTGTACTTCCTTTCTATTTCTAGAAAATGATTCTAAATTATTAATATAAATCTGTATAAAAAAGATAGTAAGATATCTTAATTAAAGATGTAATCTTAAATTTTGTTTGATATTTTTTAATTGTTTGAAAAAATTGTTTATAAAAGTTTTTGGATAAGAATAAAAAATAATTAGTCTTTTTATGATTTTTTTTCTTTTATTTAACTTTGACAATTGATAATCGTAAAAAAAGTTGAAGAAAATGTTATCTTTGAGGAGATATATATAATTAATATTTATATTATGAAATTTAGTATTTGCAAGTATTTTGTTTTAACATTTTTTATAAACATTTATGTATAAAATAAATTTTATTTAGGTATATTGCTTTTGTCATCTATCTTATAGTTTGATAAAATATTTCAAACTAGTAATGTTTTTTATTATTCTTGTTAACTCAAAACATGGTATGGAAATGCCATGCCCACATTTAGAGCATTTAATGGTTTGTTTGTTATAGAAAGTTGATGCATGTGTTAATTTGTGCATGTATGGATGGAGTGTATTGTTTTGGGTATTCATAAAATGTAAACTTTTTATTATAATGTTCTATAATATAAAGAATTGTAAAGGCTTGTTATGCAAATGATATAGAAAAGGAAAAGGGTATTGCAAAAGTGAATTTGGAACATACAATTTTTTTTGGTTAAAGATTGTAATAAAATTATGTAATATCTATTATAATTAGCTTAAGTCCATAATTATATCATGGATAAATAGTTCATGCATGATATATGCATAGGTATTAAGGATGCATTATATATATATATATATATATATATATATATATATATATATATATATATATATATATTTATCATATTTAATAAGAATAATTCTTGCTCAATAAAAAAATAAAACATAGGGGACAATCAATAATCCACGAGCCAAGAATAATTATTTATGCATACATACGAGAAGATGATTGTAATACAAAGTTCTCATTACTCCCAAGTTATGCATTAGTTTTATTGTATATGGTGAAAAAAATTATATTTTTTTAATTGATTGTCTATTTATTAGGTGGCATGTGTTATTTATTTATTTTTTTAATGTATGAAAAATTATATTTCAATAGTTGAACATTATTTTTTTCTTTTTATTTGTAATAACACTAAGACAAATAAAATATTTTTATCATTTTTATCTTATTTTAAATATTTTTTATATAAAATTGTGAATCTCTTATATTTTTTCTTTTCTAATATTTTTTATTAAACAATTATTATGTCTTAAAATTTTTTACATATATCAAAATATGTCTCTAATTTTTTTTATATTATAAATTGTAAAAACACAAACAATGTGCAAAATTGATAAAAGATTGTAATCCAAGTAAAAAAAAAAATTGAACGCTGAAGTGGAAGATGTTACCAAAAGCTAATTTATCATGGTAAAGGATTCATAAATTTTATTTTATTTTATTTTTGAAGAAACAGAGTGCATTAATGTTGAAGACCCAAATTCCCACTCTCGTCTCCCGTCTTTGGGAGTTGTTGCATTTCTCATGAGCCATTTAGTGAAGCAAGTCCCAACACCAAAACGTGGGTCAGTTGACAAAGTCAAATCACCTCCAGCTATACTCCCCTCGCTGTGCCTATCCAAGCCCCCAATCCCTATTTGTTTGACTTGACTAATCCACTCCGACCTCTCCCCCATCTTCCCTGGATCCATTCCTGTAGCCCTCGCCACGCCAAGGCCACAGCGTCGGTGAAAGCAAGGATCGAAGATGGGTCACCTCAAGCGGCTGGGGGTCCGGTCGAACAGGTCGGGTGCTGTCCCCTTTTGTCTTCTTTTGCAGCTCGCGGTTAGAGATAGAAAGAGAGAGAGAGAGAGAGGAGGGGAATAATAAGGATATATACCATCATGGAGTAATCATTCTAAAATAATTTGAACTCCCACCTCCTTAGGGTTCAAAGGGAAAAAGGCTGCATGGCTCCTTTTCTCCCTCTTCTGCATGTGTCACAGAGGTGATTCGCCATCTGTAAATCTATGAGATGTCAGAGAAAAGGGATAAAAAAGAGAGCAGATAGAGAGGGAAAGAGAGAGTACTGAGGAGGGAGCAAGAGAGAATGACGCTGCAGAGCTGTTAAGGCCTGCAAAAGACGCCTTTTATCGTCTCGTCCGTGCATTAAAGAAAGCAACTGTTCATAGCAAAAGGAAAGCGAAAGTGGAAGCTAAGCTCATTTATTTCCTTCATCTACACAAAGAAACTCTTCGTTAACTAATCAAAATACGACCCAAGTTGCATGAATGCAGACAGTGGCTTGTTTTCTTCCTCACCTTCTTTTCACTGCTTCAGCTTGTGGTAAATGAAAACATAGGGTTGCAGTTAATTACTCACCTACTTAAATGCCTCTTTCCACCGCATTAATTGTTGAAAAATCTTATACACACATCTCATACTAGTAATACCTCGACAAGGTTTATATAATAAATTTGTCAACATCTAAACTAATGTGTAGTCGTCTCCAAGGTCACTTTTTTCAATTTGAGTAAGATGATTAATTCTTTAAAATAAACATGCAAATTGAATTGTTACCAAGTGGTACTACTTTTTTTTTTTATGGAGGATGGCATGACAGTACAAAAACTTTTTTGTTCTGCATTGAAACTTACCTTAGGAGAAAGAAATGTATTTTTTTTTTAAATATGCTGAACATTGTCTCTTGTGGCAATTTATTCCTATTTTACTACGTGGGTTTTGAAATTAAAACAGTTGTTGTAGAAAAAGACGACTGAGTAGAACATTGTAACGTTTGTTTTTTATTTAGTTATATATTATAGGTTTGATAGTTTTCTTATAGGCATGTAGAAAAATATTTAGGCATCATGTGGCCATTATATTGAATGAGAGCAGGTATCAGGAAGGGGAACAATTGCTATCCCAAAGCGCACCATGAGAAACACCCTAATAGATGAGCTTTCCCAGCCCTTATCTCATTCCCTACGCAGGTGGCTTCTCTGTCAAAACTAAGACACATTATTTTATTTACTGGGTACAGACTTAGTGGGAGTGACCATTATTTGTCCGGAAAAAGTGATTTTCCAAAAGTGTCATTGAAAGGTGTTCTTTTCTACAAAAGATTATTGAAATGAATACGAAATAAAATTTTATTATGTGTTTATAAGTATGGATCGAACAACAAAAAGGTTAATAAAAATTTTAAGACTGCAATTTTAGCTCTCTATCCTTGAAGAACAACCATGATTTTAGATCATTGTTGTATCACGTGTTTTATCATGGATAAAGTGGCGTAAACGTAACGATTCTAAACATTAGTTAAAAAAAAGACTATTAGTGTTGTGCTAATATTTAGTCATTTAGCGAAAACTATTCTTGCTTATTTAGTTAAGCTTGCATGTCAACCGGATAATTAGCAAGCTCATGATACTAGCATGTTCTAGCTTATGGCAAGTATAATTGCTTCCACAAGTGCATGGAAAATCTAATCACCTAATTAGGTCTCTTCTCATAGCTTTAGTTAGGCTACACAATATATTTTTCCTACGATGGAATATTTTTCTCATTTTTGTAAATTAGAAGTATTCATGTGTTCATGCAAAGTTTGGATTTAAAGATTATTTGAGAATCCATGGAGTGTGTTTACAAACATTGAGGGAGTGAGAGAGAGAGAGAGAGAAATGGGATCCTCACATGTCGAGAATGGCTAAAAAAGAAAGCAAAGAATGTAAAGAAGGAAATCTTCTCTTTGGTAATCCTCTTTGAATAGACTTATGGAAGCTTGTTTATAACTAACGAAGTCAAAAGCATGTCTTGGCTTCATTTGAAATGTGGGAATTATAGTTTTTATCTCAAAAGTGACTTAATAGCTTGTCATGGGTTAGATACCATCATTACATTAACAATCTTAGTTGCTTGGGATAAGTTTTTTTTAGCTAATATGAAAATTATAATTGCTTTTTTTTAATATATATATATGTATGTATATATGTATCCTCTAAAGGCATAAGAATCATTTTATAGGAGCTATTTTACAATTATCTCTAAGTACATCCACTCCTTTTCTATAATCTAGTCTTTCTCTGAGACATCTCTTCTAACTTACAAGAAGACCTCAAGATTTTACATGACTAAACTAATGGAAGTTCACTTACTGTAATTATGGGTGTGATTTCTCGTCTATTCAAAGTTTTTTTTTCATATGACCAATCAATGGCATTTTTCTTATCATGAACATCTTTTATTTTTATTATGTCATGTCTCTATTTATGTACCTTGATCATAACAATTTACCACATTCTTTTTTACTTATTTTCTATCCCAAATCCTACAAATCTTAACTAAACTGCACATGCATGTGGGTCTCATGCTTATACACATGTATGAGTGGTCACTTACATTAACATTATTTTGAGATGAAAGTTATTGGGTTTGCCATCAAATTGAGAATCATCAAGGTGTTGTAGTGCCTGTGTGCATAGGAGAAATCATTTAAGAACATGTAGGTTTGCTATGTTGACCATCTTGGAAGTCATAACACTTTTGATTGAGTTTTGCAAACCTTTTGAAACATGTAGCACTTTTATTTTTCTATTACTGCTAACTCTAATGCATATCTAGACAACATAAGAAAAATTTAATCGTATTTGAAAATAGTTTGTTCTCTCTGATATAGTATTATGAAGTTATCCCTTATCTTTCTTTAGTTGACATTAAATTATATTATTCCAAAAAAGTATCATAAAATTCTTCCCACAAAATCTCTAAGTTGAATTTAATTTTGCAATGAAGCTTTTATTACCTTCACCATTATTGTTTAATAGCTCCATCAAGTTCAATACTAATAAGTAGTCTTTCCCTTTCACTAGGCATGATATATAATCTAAAAACATCTTGATCCTTTCCAACCAATCTTTTGCTTAAAAGGGATCAAGGATGCAGTCTCTAGAATTATTCCACTAATTGATCATTTTGATGCATTTCTATATGTCTCCCCTTCCCAACATGTGTGATCTCTCTACAAGCTTGTATCCCAATTATCTTTTCCCTTCATTTCTAATATCATGCCTCTCTAAATGGCATTTCCATTGCCATTTTATTGTTAGTGATTGACACTTCCTTGTCATGCAAGTTTAGTTTCGTAAATTCTATTATATGCAAATCACCTTTAAATTCATCACCTTTACCCTCACAATTTTCTTAGCATTAGGTTACTTTAGATCACTCCAACTCACCTTTAAATTCATCAAATTAATCCTCTCATAATTATGTTCTTTTAGATTGCAATCCTTTTTAAATTTTTATAAAAAATATTTCAAATTTCATCATTCCTAATATATTATACATCCCAACCATGTACTGTACATATGAGCTGAACTTACCATACATGTGCCAAGCATACTGTCTATGTAGGTTTAGTAGACCATTCATAAGGTCATTTGATCAAATGATATGCATGTAAAATATAGTATATTGTATTATGTATTGTACTTAGTACTTAATGTACCATACTTTTTTGGTTCAGTTCATTTCATCTATTTTTACCTCATGTCCTCTTTGTGGGATCTTCACTTATGATACATGAAGGTCAATTATAGTTCTTTGTAGCCATTCAATTTTCCAAAATGTATTGTACAAGTTTGTATTCTAAGTGATAAAACACATATGGCAACGTTTAGTAAGCAATTTGTAGTATCCCAAGGGTGTGAGAATTATTCTATTATTTTTAAAATTTAAAAAATAATTAAATTTTTACAAAAAAATGTATAGTGCTAAAAGAGGATACAATACATAAAAGGAGGGAGACAAATGGGATTATGAATTATTAGAAACATAACAACATTAAGTCAGTGAAAATTGAAGGTGTTTGGATTAAAAAACAAAAAATTAAATATTAATTAGAATTTAATAATAATTTAAGTTATAGTATTAGTTTGCACCAAAGTTTAAATAAATATATAATGACATCAAAGAATTATAAAATTAAGTTGAGCTGTAAACCTCTTGGGTTAAAACTATCATGATGTTAATAAGAAGTGTTATGATCACTAGATAATGGGTCAAACTTAAAAAAATAATATAATAATTATTATATGATTTTTTAGATAAAAAAATTTAAAACTACCAAATGATGAAAACAGAGAATTGGATGACCGGTAAAGTTAGTTGAGTAGCTTCATACTAAGTACACAAATTATTTAAAATTAAACAACACCAAGTTGGGTGATATCAAAATTTTCTACACAATAAAATAAAGGACTTTAGATTTCTAATATTTTGTTAATTAATTAATTACATACAAAAGTTTCATAAATTATTAAAAATATTAAATAGAATAAAAAAATAAAATTTGACCAAGACAAGGAGTTTATAAAGACATACATAATAATTTTTTTATACAAAAATAAAGTGCAAAAATCTTAAAATTAAAAGTCAAAATGGTTTTAAGGAAATAATAAAAAATATTTATAAGGATGTTTTTTGAAAAATGATTAAAAATATTAAATAATGTAAAAAAATTGCAAAATAGCCAACAATAGAACTTGTTAAAAGAAATCATGTCAAAGTGGTTGATAATGTTTTAGAAATTATTTTGATAGAGAAAATTTAGAAACTTGCAAAGGACCTATGTTTTAATTAATATTATATTCTATTAATTTTCTAAATATCTAACAAAGGAAAATTGAGTGTCAACTGATATTCCAAGTGGTGAAAACTACTAAGAAGGGAATAGTCACGGTAGTTAAGTGGATGACAAGGGTTGAGAAGGTAGAGGGGTATCAATTGAGGGGATTTAGAGAGTTGGGAAGGAGGAATGACATGGGAGGCTATAAGAGGAGAGGTGATGTAGGACTAGACGAAATTTGCTTAGTTAGAAAATTCGTGACTGATGCACAACAAAGAGCAGGGCCGTCTCCCTAAGGGACACACACCTAGATACGATGAGGGTTGAACGCAAAAGGCACCAACCAATGAATCCTAACTAAACTTAGGATCGATAGCGGCTAAGAAGTCGCTAAATCGATTACGGCTACACACTTTCAAACACGCAGAAATGGGAAGTACTTAGATTGGTTAAGTACCAGTTGAACTTAAAATATAATTTGTAGTAAAAGTTGCACTTCGCAGAATGAAAATATATTGAAGACAAATTAATAATCTAGAAATGGAAATTACTCGTAAAAAGGAAGACGAGGAAAAACAAAAGTTTCAACTTGAAGATGGTTGAGCGGTGAAGGAAGATGATAGACTGGAGTGGCGTCTCACCACTTGGACCTCGCGTCCCTCCTCCCAGTATCAGAGCTTTGACGAGTCAGCACGCCAAAGACACTCAGAGCACTCACGAACTCAGAATGGAAGCAAAGAACACTCAAAAGCTTGCATTAACTATTCAATATCCCTTACAACAGAAGAGGACTCCCCCTTATATAGGAATCCATAAGGGTACAAAAGACATTTTGACTCATAACATGGGAATACTAAAAGACACATGGGTAAACTAAAAGTCACCTAAAAATTACAAACAAACTCCTAAAAATCTGAGAAAAATAATGAAAATTAAGTTCATTCATCCTAATTTCGGATGGCTGGAGGCGCGGCGACGGCGGCGGCGGTGCGGGTCGGTGCGGCTGGCGTGGGTCGGCGCGGGTCACAGGTCGCGGGTCGGTGCGGGCTGGCGTGGGTCGGCGCGGGTCGGCGCGGGTCACAGGTCGCGGGTCATCCGGGTAGCTTGGGTAGGCGCCTGGCTGAACTCATGCACAGCGGTTCGGGCAAACCCGGATCCGGTTCGGGCACGAGCGGTTCGAAATAGCGGCGGGCGGTTCACTGTGGCGGCGGAGGTTGCGGCGGAGGCGGCAGCCGGTGGCAGGAATAGTGATTTTGGTGATTTTGGCCTTTTTTTTTTTTTTTTTTTTGTACAAGACCTGGTCCTTGGAGGTCGAAAGTCCTTCTCGAACATGATGTCCACATCAAGAGGGGTCTATTGTTGTGAGGAGTTTTGGGAGAATTTATGTGAAATTGTTATAGGTATGTTAAAGAAGATAGAAAATAAAGAGAATAATTAAGAGACAAAATAGTTGAGAAAATTCTGAGAGATAGTATTACATGTGATGACCATAAGAGAGTGCCATTGATAATACTAATATTTGATATTGGTGCAAGGCATTGTTGGATAGGAAAATAAACGACCCTATTTGGAGATCAAGCAAATTTTAAGATACCATGGACATAACTCTGGTAAGTTTGTTTGAAATGGAATATTCTTGAATATGCCAAAGGGAATATGTGAGTAGACTTATCAAGATTTTAGTGATGAAATCTAGTTATCAACAAGTATGAGTAGGATTTTTAAAGAATTATGAGATGTGCTCTTTAGCTAGTTGCAACAAAGAAGTAATGATGTTATCTATGTAAAAAGGGAATAAGAGATTATATCAGAAATGTAATGTCTCCAATGGAGTTTGAATTTTATTAAAAATTAGCAAATGTTGTCGAAAGAATTGAACAAGACTTAGCTATAACTGAGCTAGAACAATAACAAATAAGAGAAAGAAAAATTTCTCCTCACAAAAAGGTAATAAACTAAGAAAGTTGGTCTCAATTTGCAAAGGCTAAATTAGAGAAAACTCCTCAATGTTAAATACATGACAAGTTTTATGTAGGTTAGTGCCTAAATAAAGGAGTAAAGCATTTCAATTGTTGATAACTGAGGCACTATGCTAAGAGTGTTTACAAAGGAAAGGAATAGTAGATGCAGGCAATAAAAATGGACGAAAGTTATATAAGGAGGACCTTCTTTAGAAGAAAATAAGAGCATTAATATAACCAAGGGGAAAAGTTAAGTTTTTACCCATCAACCCCAAGTAACTCAAGCCTATGTATATGTCATAAAACAAAAGAAAACTACATCTCCAAAAGTCATTATATGTGCTTAAATTTTTTTTAATAAACTTGTATAATCTTACTTGAAACTAGAGTATGACATTCATTTGTTTTTATGACACTAGTTAAGGATATGACAATTAATAAAAGGCAATTAGAAACTCTTATGTTGGTTACTTTGCCAATCTAGAAAGTTGTACTAGTAGACAAATAAATTCCAGAGAATATAGAGATAAAGGGTAGACTATTTAACTCCAAGCTAATAATAAGTGATATAATAAAATTGAACATCATTTTGAGAATACATTAGTGATGCCGGACGGATTTAAGCTTTTGTTTATTGAGCAATACAAGCGATTAACCTGCAAACTTTTAAGGTAATAAAGAAAACTTGTGGGAAATTACGTGAAATTTCGAAAAAGGTAACACGCTTGAGACACCCGTCCGAGGCGATCCAAGCCAAGAGGGGACCGTGGGCAACACAGAGGTTGCTCCGTATGCTAGGCCCGCTACCTCTCGACGGCGCAGACACGGGGTACTCGGGATGGGTTAATAATACCGATCTCGAAAAAAATAAAATTTTAAAAGATCGCTCAACACAGAATTAAGAGTCGGATGATCGAACTAATCAACACTAGTTTCGAAGATAACGAGGTAAGTAGTACGCGAAAAGAGTGAACCAGAGGCAACGAAGAAAATCGGATAGTAGGAAAGTGAACAGCGAGGAAATCCAAAATCCGCGAAGGAAACACGTCAAGTAAGGGAAGTGGCGGGAAGTTTCCGAGCGTATCGTTAGCACGGAAGTTGACTTGCGTTTCGTGGGTGATGCGCGAAGATATTGCTTCAGAATGGTTGATGGACTGGCACGGCGTCTCACCGCTTGGGCCTCACACCCCTCCTTCCAGTATCGGAGCCTCGACGAATCAGCACGTCGAAGTTCTTGATGCACTCACACTTGAGCTCTCAACAAGATGCAAGAAAATACAAATTCTCATTCACTAAGCATCCTCTAAACATAAGGGTAGGCCTCCCTTTTATAGGGAGCCTAAGGGTACAAAAAAATACATAAAAGCTTTAAAATAAGCTGTTCCCAAACTTAATTAGAACTTGCAAGAGACGATTGAGCTGTCGCATGTGCGCCGCGCGTATGGGCACTGCTGTCGGTGCTTTCGGCGCGGCGTGGGCGGGTGCGGCGGAGTTCGGGTCGCGCCGACCCGCGAGGGCGGGCGGGTGACCCGAAAGCATAATCGGGACGGGCGGACCCGATACCGACCCGATTGGAGGCGGATGGGTCGCTGGCGCTCCGCAGGAGCCGTGGCGCCGAGGTGCGGTACCCGCGCGTGGGGGCGCGCCGCGGTCCTGGCTGAGCGCGCGCGCGCGCGCCTGCGGGGCGGATGTTGGGCGGCGGCCGGCGGACTGCCGGCGGACGGCGGCGGACGGACGGCGTTCGGCGGGGCGGTGGGATCTGAGTCGCCGGTGAGCGTTTTGAATGTTTTAAAAGTCCGTTTTTGAGCATATATTTTATTTTCGAGCTCCAAATTGACCCTACACAAAAATAAATTCCTCGAGCTATATCGTGCCTGACGGGGTTGGGCGCGTCGAAAGTCTCGAATGTAACTGGTGTCCGCACCAATTAGTTAGTAACTCATCAAATTATTATTAATTGTTGGAAGACAAAGTTAACTATTTATATAAAAGATGAAACTAAAATAGTATATTTTGATAAATCAAGGAAGGTACCACTAATATTGACAATTAAAGTGGAGAAGTTAATACACCAGGGATGTGAGTGTTACTTGATATCTATACAATTGCTAAACAAAAGAAGAAACAAATTCAACATGAACCAATGGCATGCAAATATATAAAGGCTTTCTAAAGGATTTACCAAGGTTACCATTGGACAAGTAGGTAGAATTCATCATATACTTTATGCCTATAATAGAATCGACATCGAAAGCATCTTATAGAATGGCTCCAACAGAGTTACAAGGGATGGTGTAGCAATTACAAGAATTTTTGGATAAAGTATTTATCAAATGTGCAAAAACTACCTAAAATTGAATAGACTCACAATAAAAAATAGGTTTCCTTTATCTTGAATAGCTAAACTATTTGATCAACTTTAAGGAGTTTAAGTATTCTTAAAAATTATTTTGAAGCTAGGACATCCTTAAATAAAGATACAAAAAGAGGAAATATCTAAGATGACATTCAAGACTAAATATGATCATTACAAAATCTTAACATTGTTTATTATATTGACGAATGCATTGACTATTTTTGTGGACTTAATGAATTAGGTATTTGGGTAGTAGTTGGATAATTTTGTGACAAAAAAAGTGACGAGGGAAGAAAAACTAATGTAGCAGAATGAGGATAGTAAGGATGACAAGTGGAGATAAGCTCTAGTCTTTTAGGAAGGGACCTTATTAGTTTAGGTAGGGTTGAGAGCTTCTGGTCTCCAAAGCACTTCAAGCTTTTGATTTAAATTCATCAAAGTTCCTTTCAAACTATTTAAAGGCTCAACATGAAAAGATAAGATAAGATTCACATGATCATTATTTTTATGAAGATGAGACATGAAAAGATATCATATTCTCTCCTACTCATGATCTTTATAAAGATAAAATTAAAGATAAGATATACTTATCTAATCCTTATCTTTTTGAAGAAAAGGTATATAAAATTTAAACTTCTTATCCAACTATCAACTAACTCAAGAAAAACAATTCTCAATAGTTATTATTTTATATTGAGTATTACATAACTCAAAAACATAAAATAAATTAAATAAAGAATGATAAATTCTCTATCCCAAAATAGGAATCATTCTTCTCTTTCTTTGTTATAGCTTTTTGTTTGAACCACATTAATTGGCATATGCACCACTTGGTGTTTGTGTTTGTTTAGATGTACTAAGTCATTTTCTTACTTAATGTTCATGTCTAGAATAAGTTTGGATCATGTGAATCATCTATTTGTGCTTGTCCTATATTTGTTCTCTCTAACTTGGAAAAACTTTGATTTGTAAAGTAGAAGTCCAAATAACCTCCAAGTAAATCAAGAGTTAATTTTTTATAAATTATTTATGGCCATCCATGTGTTCTTTAAAGGTGACTGATCTTTCCATCTAATTAAGAACTTATGTGGAACACCGTGCTCAAAGAAATATCATCATTCAAAATGTAATTGATGTCAAAGAACTTTGGAACCAAAATCTTAGGCATTTAAACAACTTTTCAGTCACTTACATTAGAGTTACCTACAAATTTTCTTCATTTATGAATGTATTAGGAGGCAATTCAAGGATGTAGACATTATCGATAATTTTTTAAAAACTTTATAAGAACCAAAAAACTTTCGCATGTAATTTCTTGTATTTGGTGGAGATTAATCTCTCGAGGCAAATGCACTCTAAACATACTCACCTACTTTAAATTCTTTAGTAGTTCTACTTTAATTCACTATTTTAGAATATTTTAAATTACTAGATTTTATTTATTTTTTAATATTACTATAAAAAGTTTTTACTTTAGCTTATATGTTGTATTAAGATTTAGATCATATGTGATGCATGAGGAATTGTTGTGACAACTATATATATTAGTTTGATATTTGATATGATTGTTACTTTTATATTTTCTACAATAACTATTTAAATTATGTGAAATTTGTTTGTAAAAGAGATTTAAATTGTTGTTCTTTTGAGCAATTGTCTTGGTTTAAATGAATGATAAAAATGATTTCCAAAAATAAAAAGAGCTTTCTATAAGTAAAGGTATCCTAGATGCTCCTAGGAAAAATAATTAGAAATTTAAGTAGAGAATAATAGGGCACACAAAGTGGTATTAGAGCACTTGAATTCATATGAAAGAGAATTATGGGAAGACAAATAAAACTAGGAATTTGACAAACCTAAGGCGATGAAATAAAGGACATAGCTAGTGAATACTTACATAGGAATACATAACTTGGAACTACATGGATATCTTAACTTGAGAGCGAAGGTAAATGTTCATAGCAGGGAGCACACACATTTTGCTTGATTCTTGGTATACTTATTTTCTATTCAAGCTTTGAATTTACTTATGTTTAAATTATGTCATATGCTTATAATTTTTGCAACAATGCATATAATTATGAAATAAATGACTAAAAAGGAAAGGTTATAAAGTTATAGATATTGACTTCCACATAATACATGAAATGACATGTACAATAAAATACATCACTATTAGACATATGGTGCATTACTTTTATAATGATTAGATGGAAAATTACATGTGATATGTGAATTTTATGTATGATAAATTGAGTGTATAAGTTCCAAATAGAGAATTGCATACAATATTGTACATTGTGAATCACATATGGTATATTGACTCAACGTAAAATACGAGAATAAGGATTGTATGCAATGGGAAGTGAATGATATGTTAGATAGATGTATTATACATTGAGGCAAGACATACAATACATCAACTTGACACACAATATGTGAAGTTTTCATAATGAATTAAAAATTATAAATAAATTTTTGGAGAATTAATTTGGCATATTTTATTTAATATGGAGTTAAGTTTTAAGTGAATTATTTTGAGAAGATATTTAGGGTTTATTTTCTATGTTTATTTGAAAAAAAAACTTATTTGAGGACTAAGTGCATGATGGGATGACTTTAACATTTTGGGATCTATTCCATATATATTTGACAAGAAATCTTGTTGAACATATTTTGAAATACAAATTAAAATTTTGGAAAAAATAAAGCATGGAGTCTAGAATTCAAAACATTTACATGGAAATAAAGAGTTCTAATAACATAATGGATATAACATCTTAAGGGGAAATAGAATAAGAGAGGAGAGAGAGAATGTAATGGATATAGTATGGGAGAATGTTATGCCCATTGAAAATGACAGAAATATAAAAATGAATCAAGCAAACTATATAGTGTAGCAAGTCTTATCTTTATATCAACTACACTTTAGAGACACTATAGATCCTTTCCCAGAAGAAGACTAGCTATGGAGGATTGAACTTTTTTTTGATAGATGGGATGTGTAGACCATGAGGGTGTTATTATGATGGCATTTAAAATAAAATCCAATTCAAAAGAAGAGCACATTTTGAAATATCCTACAAAAAAGTGCATCAAGCTTTTTTGGAATAACACATTCTAGGTTTACCCATGGAAAACATGAGAGATGATCTATCCATACTATATTAGAGAGGGTTGATAATTACAAAACATGAACAAATATTTCCAAGATTGATTAAATATGCATGAAATTTTTTGGCTATAAAGAAAAAGAAGTGTTACTTGTTTTAGAAGGGCATACAAGAGTTAATAAGAAACATGATGGCTCTTAGATTGAGGTGACATAAAGGATGGAGTAGTACCAAGAAACCACTAAGGCGAGGAGGGAAACCAAAAAAAAGGGAATCCACTTTGCAAAGAGGATAAAAAATTAAGAAAATCATAACTTCTAGGTCAGTGTCTCAATCTAGAAGAACTGGAACTAAAATAACTGTTAATATTATATGTGTGACGAGAATCAAAAGTGAGAATGCAAGAAAAATGTTGTCAAGTCTTACGCATGTGAAGGATTTGAACATTATGCTAAGGAGTGTCCATAAGTGTTAGGGAAGTTAACTACTGAAGGCAACTGGGATGATATAGGATTTATCCTTAATGTTCTTATACGTAATAACCTAAGATCAATGCTACAACCAAGGGTGTGGCCAAATTTATACATATCAACCTCAATCATCTCAAATTTGTATTTATCTTCTCATCAAGAAAAGTGGTCCATCACCCCTAGATTTTGTCATAAGTATTTTAAAATTATTAAATCAACTTATGAGTTCTCTTTGATTGAAGAGTACTATACTCATATATTTTTGTCACATTAGTTATAAGCATGTTAGTTG
Organism: Vanilla planifolia; assembly: GCA_023846275.1. NCBI lineage: Eukaryota > Viridiplantae > Streptophyta > Magnoliopsida > Asparagales > Orchidaceae > Vanilla > Vanilla planifolia. The sequence continues at coordinate 11,712,485 of CM043871.1, read as the reverse complement.
ATAAGTATATTCTAGAATCTCCTTTCCTTGTTCATTGCTTATTGGAAAAAAAATAACAACAAAAGATTACATCAAGGGGAACATACCTTAATGAAAGGTTTGCTCCCTTCTTTGTAAGTGTGTTCAGGGAGCAAAATGAGGTAAATTTGATAGAATGTAGGAATGATAAAAGAAATTTAAGATTAACTTGATATCAATTAATTGCATCTAATCTATGATATAGACATTGAAAGAAAAAAAAATCTTTAAATGAAGCCCCTTCCTAAAAAATTTAAGTAGATAAGTCTACTTTAGTAATGAGAGAAGGAAAATAATTGAAGTAAAAAGAAGGTATTGGCATATGCATATAACATGATGATATAATATATAACATAGAGTTAGAGGTAAGATCTATTTACTTGTATATCGATATGCTTAAAAAACATTATTTTTTATGTACTATTAAACTCTTTATTGTGCTGGATGAAAACATAAAAATGGAAACAAGAAAAAAAAAGGTAAAAAGTAATGGAATGAATATGGAAGTAGGTCACTTAAGCCATGAGATAAAAGAAAAAAATAAGAAAGTGAAATTATGGTCTCCCCAAATGCACTATCCAATGGTTAAAAGAAAAGAGTATTGGCACTAGAAGTAAACCAGACTAAAAATAAAAAAAAATATTGGTACTAGCAATAAACTAGGCCAAGAATGAAAAAGAAAGAAAATAACATTATCACTAGTAGTAAACTAGATTAAAAATAAAAAAGAAAGAAAAGAATATTAGAACTAGTAATAAATTAAGCCTAGAATGAACAAAAAGAAAAAATATTGACATTAATATTAAACCAAGATAAAAATAAAAAAAAAATATGACTCTAATAATGTACTAGGTCAAGATAGAAATTTTGTGATAATAGCACTGAGAAACAACAAAGCCTTGATAAAAGAAGAATGGAAATGGGATACAAATAGAAGAAAAGAAATAAGAAAGGAAAAAAGGAAAATAAAGAGAAAAGGAAAAATAGACACTAGTAATCTTAATATAGAAGAAGATAAAATAATTATATATATTTATATATTTATACATATGGTTGTGCTAAGAAAGACTCATAAAAGATATTATTTGTTTTTGACTTGTTTGAATTCAAATAAGCTATGGATTCCATGTTAAGCTTTGCTTAATTTACTTAAAGACTATTGTTTATGCCAATTTCATTTTAATGTAATTTATATTATGATTTATCTTGTGGGTAACATACATTTACTTTACATACATTATTCATATGTGACATCACAATAATAAGGGTAAACCATGGTGGCAACAAGCATTAGTAGGTATCTATTATGGAATAATAAAAATTTTACATATGTACAAGTGTGCATGCATAAATAAGGAATAGCAACTTACTCTCAGTATTTGTTAAAATTGAAATTTTATCTATAGAGATGTGATATACTAAATATTAAATTATATTAGAATAAAAATTAAAAAAACTAGAGATAATATCATCATTCTTTATCCAGAAAAAATGCACTCATCTTTCTATATAAGTACCTTAATAAGTGGTGGAATTAAGGGTTGATACAAATGAGGTATGACAAGATGGTATTAAAGTAATTGAAAACTATTAGAATAAAGGTAAGAATCATGAGGGTTATTAAGTGAGGGCATTTACACAACATATAGATCGTATGCATACATGTATATCATCATTAAATTTTATTATTTATATACCCCTTGTGTTGAAGTAAATTGTAACTTTAAGAGGAAATAATAGAAGAAGATTAAAACAAAATTGAGTCTTATGCCCTAAGAAGAGACAAAGAAAGAGAACAACTAATAGAGAATTAAAATAATTTTATATATCTTTCTTCTTGATCTATCGTTGCTTATGCAGAATAATGAGAAAGTTATGATATAGACAAGCTTCTTGATCAATATCATCACCCTCACTTTAAAGAATGAACTAATAGTTTATTTTAAAAGTATGGGGAAAAATGAACAAAATATTCAAAAACATGTTATATCGAAGCAATGAAAAGGCTTTTTGTCTACATTGGTTCTAGACGTTGATGTCGATTCTTGCTAGGATTCTCGACATCATATAAAGTTCAAAAGTGGTCAAATAAAAAACATAACTTGAGATGAATTTGTAAAATATTTTGATTAATGATACATTCTTACCTCTATCAGAGAGCAAATGGGGGAAAACCTAACAAATCTTATGCAAAATTGAACTTTATTTTTTATCATTTATGTGAAAAATTATCCTTGTCATCTCATTAATTGAACTTTAATAGTTAAACTATCTAATAGTAACCAAATTCAAAATAATAAATATGTTAAGTGAACCATTAAACTTTTGGGAAAAACTTTTGCTGTTGAATTGCTAGTATACCTGGTAATGGAGTTTGATATTGTTTTAGGTACGAATTAGCTGTATGAGTATTAAGTCAAAAATGATTATGTTGAAAATATGGTGAAAGAAAAAACAAGAAAAGGGAGAAAATTGTGTATTATGATGAGAGAAGAAAGATTTATTTTATGTCTGCATTAAAAGTGCAAAAGATGTTATCCAAAGGAAGAAAAGAAGTTATATTATATATTAAAGTGCTAGATAAAAAATTTGAAAACCACAAGATGTACTTATGGTTTGTGATTATGTTAATAAACTTCTTGAGAAGTTGGCAAGACTTCTAGATTGAAAAAATGAATTTGAAGTTCAACTTATCCTTGGGGCAAACCAATATCAGAAGTTCTATAGAAAATGACTTTAGTAGAACTATGAGATGAAAATGTGAATTTAATAACTAATATATAAAGGTTTCATTCATCCTAGTGTGTCACCTTAGAGCAACACCTATATTAATGGAGAAAAAGAAAGATAATAATTTACAAATATACATGGAGGATTTTGAGTAAATTTATAGCTAATAGGCTACACATCTACTTGACAAAATTATCTCTCCAAAGTAGGTTGATTTGTCAAAGGAAGGAAAATGGAAAAAATATTTCAACTGCTCAAGTAATAACCTCAATGAATGATAAAATAAGAGAGGGAAATTATATAATAAAATTTAACATTAAAAGTGTATTTGACAAAATTTTATGGGAATTTTTATTTAAATTATTGTAATGCTTCAACTTTTTAGTTAAGTTTAGTCCTTGATTAAGAATTTGTTTAGTAATTCATGGTTATCTATTATAGTCAATGATTCTTCTTATGGATTTTTTTTAACTACAAAAAGTTCATTTGCAAGGTGGTTTTATCTCTCTATTGTTGTTCATCATTGTTATGGGATATTTCTTTAGAAGCTTAAATTTATGCTTTCATAATAAGATAATGTAATAATATGCTACAACAAGGGGTACTCCTTTAATCACACATCTCTCATACAGTGATGATATTATAATCTTTACCAAAGGAGATGCAAGATCATTAAAGAATATTCAGAACATGCTCGACTCTTTTCAACTCACATCAGGATTAATATTAAATAAGGACAAACTTAAATTTTATGTTTCTCCTAAGGTGAAGGCTGTTGCTAGCAAGAAAGTTACAAAGGTTTTAAGATTCAAGCAAGGATCCATCCCAATTTTTTTCCTGGGATGCTTAATACATTCTAGTAAAAAAATGGTAGATACTATCAACATATGATAGAAAAAGTACAAGAAGAAGCTTTTGTCTATAAAAAGATATTTAATTCTTATTAAACGTATTCTTAATTCAATCTTGATACATACATTCATGACCTTGCTTCCACCAACTCAGACTATAACAAGGATTGAGAAAAATATGTATGCTTTCTTATGTGGAGACTATGATGATACTAATAAACATCACTAGATAAGTTGAGAGAAGCTAAATAAACCATGCAAATAAAATGTTATTGGCTTTGAAATATGGTATAATAAAAGGGGGATAAATTGCTTTGAATAAAAGTTTTAATTTCTTAAAACATATTTAAAGAAATTGTTTAAAAATATTTGTAAAAGGCTTGAGCAAATTTTTAAAAGTGATTTAGTGCAAGTCTTAATTTTATTTTAAAATATGTTAATTTTGTTTGATAATAAAGTTTATAAAAATTGAAAAATTAAAAGTTACAAAAGTTTAAAAGTGTATATAAGAGAATTTTAGATGGTTTGATTTAAAATCAAACCCACATCCATCTCAAGTTAAAACTAAGCACAAAAAAATAATATTAGTCTTTCACTAAAAGATAAGAAGGTTAGGTCCTTATAACATTGAAAAAAAAAAAGCTCAAGTGACCTTACCACAAAATAAAATTGACAAAAAAAGGAATGGAAAGTGGTGATAAAATCTATACAAACTAATTCTTATAATGGACAAAATATTCAACAAGACACAATTATTTTAATTTAATTAATTAAAAATAAGAGTGTAACTGATTAGAAGAAGAAAGAGGAATTAAGAGTTTGATGAAAAAAAATGCAATGTGAGGAAACAATGATGAGCACTGGCTATTAATGGCTTTAATATTGTGACATAAAAACTTTCCTATCAATCTTTGTAAAAAAAATTATCAATTAATTTTGTTCAAGAATTTTCCTATTTATACACTTTTTAATGGCTAAAATCACTTATCCAACTGACCAATTTGTTGTTATGGGTCACCAATGAATTTTTTTAATTAAAAATTTTATTATTTAAATAAAAATTATAACATCTCATATAACAGCTAAAATAGCCATTTCATATAGCCAGATGGTTGGATTGAACTTGAACCATTCAATAATGAAAACTACACAATCAAACAATTGGGATTAAATCAACATAGTTTAGAAATTAGGATTTGATTTAGACCATTAGATATAAAATGTGATTTGATGGTTGGATTTTAATCTTACAAGCAAATTAATAGTAGTTAATCACGAAATTGAGTGATCAAAAGACATCTAATTAGGTGTTTTGAAAAGGAGGATGAGATTAAAATCATTCAATCATGAAATTGAGTGATCTATTTATTCACATAACTCCCATAATTCAAAAGCTAGTTACACAAAGGAATTTGTGTTTTAGTCCTACATGATTTATTTATGCTTAACTTTTCTCTTCATAACTTCTAAAGCACTTTAGAAGTAGCCTAATTTTAAGGTTGGTTGACTCTTAGTTTATTGAGGATTTAGTCACCTATTTCTATTAATAACATATGAAATTAATGGATGCTAGAAGTACTGCCCAAATCTAATACACTGGCATTTAGGTTCAGTGGTGATACCCCGACCTAATTATTGCAGTGAAGGTTCATGATTAATTCTTTTGTCCAAAATAATTTAAGATGGCTTAGGTCAAAGTAGAATTAAGTTTTTTTGTTATTTTTTTAAATTAATTTATTTTTATTGAAACAAAAATTTCATAGATAGGCTCACAGAAAAAATGATTATTAAGATGATGATGACCAAAAATATTAGAAACATAAAAATTTTTCTAGAACAATTAATTTAAATAAAATTTGATTTAATTTTTTATGTTCCTTGTAGGAATTATTTCAATCAAGCTTAACATTTTAATAAAAAATAAAATTAAAATACTTAAAACTAAAGTGAAAATGTATCTCTTGGTGGTCCTCACTTTAATTAATATGATTTTCATGAGATTTAATATTTTTTTTATCTTCTTCTTTAATTTTTCTCTTGAACAAACACATAAATTATTTAAAATAATTATAAGATTTGATATTTGTTATCATCAAATGAAGCAGCATGGCTAAGGGTTAAAACCATAATAATCTCTCATTTTTTATGATAATAAAACTTCTAATAAAATTGATGAGAAATGAGCTATTTATAAAAAAGATTATACAAAATATTTAAAGATAAACTCCTCTTACATGTGTGTCATGACTAGATTAATGCTCCTCCTTAATTTATGATTCTATTTTTAAATTTTTTTCTCTCTTTTTGTTATCACTTAAATGGATTTAACACACCTAAACTTAATTTATATTTTTTAAATGATTCATTACTAAAGGGTTTTTTTTAAATATTAGCCAATTGATCATTAATAGGTACAAATTCAAAAACAATATGATTAATTTCAATGTGTTATCTTATACAATGATATTTAATATCTATATATTTTACTCTAAAATAATTAATTATATCTTTATTTAAACTTATTACACTTGAACTTTCATAATAAATTAGAATTTGTCTTTATGTAACACCATAATCTCCTAGCTTTTGTTTGATCCATAAGATTTATGCTACACAAGTACTTGTAGCTATATATTCCTATTCTATAATGGATAATGCAATATAATTTTATTTCTTACTAGTCCATGAAATTAAAAAATTTCTTAAAAATTGGCATGTTCTACTTGTGTTTTTTTTATTTATTTTACTTCCAACAAAATCTATATTTGAGAATGCACTTAATTAAAAATTTAGATCTTCTTTTGGATACCAAAGTCCTAATTCACTTGTTTTAGCTATATATCTAAATATATATTTTATCACTTGTAAATAAGATTCTTTGGGACAAACTTGAAATCTATCACATACATAGACATTATAGATTAAATCAGGTCTACTTATTGTAAGGTATAAAAACTAACTAATTAAACATTTATACATTTAGTATCTGCTGATTTTTCTTTTTCATCTTTATTTAAATATGTGTTAGTAGCCATAAATGTGTTTCTAGGTTTGAAATTCATAAAACTACACTTCTTTAATAAGTTTAAACTATGTTTAATTTGTGATATGATACTAATGGTTTATTTAACTTAAAAACTTAAAAAAAAAGTTACTTCTTTTATTAATCTCATTTCAAATTTATTTCTCATTAAATCTAAAAATGTTTTACACAAGTTTTCATTACTAGCTTCGAACACCATGTCATTTATATATATTTGACATATAAGTTGATCTTCTCCATTATTATTAGTAAATAATATATTATCTACTTTTTTATTTTATCAAACCATTTGAATCTAAAAAACTATGTAGTTTATCATACCATAATTTGAGTACTTGTATAAATCCATATAAAAATTTATTTAATTTATAACATCTATTGGATATTGTTTGAAGTCTTTGTAGCAAGCCTAAGCTAACAAAATTCTTATTTCTCAACCCTTTCTATGAGTATAAAAGTTTCTTAAACATTTATACTTTTAATTTGACTATAATTATTTACAACTAATCTTGTTTTATTCGTAATTATATTTTTATTTTCATCTAGTTTGTTTTTAAAGATGTATTTTATTCCAATTATATTTTTATCTAATAGTCTAAAGGTTAACTCCCACACATAATTTTTTTAAATTGATTTAATTCTTTATTAATGACTATTATCCAAAATTCATTATTAAGACATCTTATATTGAGAGTGGTTTGAAATTTGTTACGAAGGTAAAATTATTATGATAAGATCTAGTTCTAACATCATTCATAATTTTACTTATTATTTGATCTTTATAATGATACTTATTAGATTTTAAGGCTTTAGAAATTATATTTTTTTCTCTACTAATTTATTTTGTTTTTTAAAATGAGCATGTAGTGTGTAATGATTTAAAATTATTAAATTCTTTAACTAAGGATGCATGCTCATTAATTTTTTATATTAAATCATCATTAGTATTTTTCATATTTTACAAATAATTATCAACCTTATTTTTAATTTGATCACAATGACTACACAATGTTTCTCTTTTAATTTTTTATATTTTTTACTCAAAATTTCATACTTTTTACAAATATAAAATAACTATGTAGCTAATTTTTATTTGAATAATTTATATCTTCATCACTTGAAAATGTACTCTCTTTTTTCTCTACTAATCATCATGTGAAAGAATCTTTCATTATTGTCTTCCATTTTGCTTGTCCATGTCTCTTCTAAGTCACTTTAAGATATTTTCAATATTTTCTTCTTCTTACTTTTTTTCATCTTGTCTTTTTCCTTTTAAACTCTTTCTTGTATGACAAAACATCCTAATTTGATGTCTTAGTTTTTCATATTCATGACAAATAATTTTCTCTTTCCTTCATGCTCTTTTTTTTTAACTTTTGATTTTTATATTTTTCTATAATTTAAGAACTTTAGATAAACCTTTAAAGATTATAACAATATCATCATCAATAGTTGACTCCTCTTTTGAAGTGTCTTCCTTCATCTTCATTGGAATTATTTATTTCTTCCTCTTTGTTTTGTTCTTCTTAATTAATTTTATTTCTCTTTTCTCCTCTTTATTTATAGTTCATTAGTCATGAGCTCACACATTAAGTGATCTAATGTCATAGTGAAAATAGTTTTAACTACGTTGATGGTGGTGGTTAATAGATTATACTCTTTTAATAAGATTCTAAATATTTTTTCACTTGTTTATTCATAAAAATTAGCTTTCTTAAACTAGTAAGTCTATTAGTAATATTAGTAAATATTGTATACATTCTTTTAATGGATTCATTTGAAAGCATCCTAAATAAGTCATAATCAAGTGTCATCATGTTTATTCTTAACTAAAGAAGTATCTTTATATGTTATCTCTAATTTGTGCCAAATTTTATAAGTAATTTCTAAATTCATAATTCTATTAAATTTTATAACATTCAAAGAACAGTGTAAAATATTTATGGCCCTATAGTTTAATTATACTTTATGTTTTTTACTTTCATTTATTTCACAAAATGATTTAGGTACAAGAGTGTATTATGCATTTTTTTAATGAGAAAATTAAATGGAGCTTACAATAATTTTAACATTTCTCTATCAATAAATTTCAAATGACTAGCCATCCTAAGCTTCTAATAAAGATAATAATCATGACAAAAGAGTAACAACCTATTTGAAGATGTTCTTTCACCTAATTTAGTTGAAGAATTAATTTGAGTCATAAGTCTCTTAGAGAAAATTTTCTCACTAATTTTTGTTCATAATGTTTTTTTCTTTATTACTTTTAATATATTTTTTTCAAAAAATCATACAAACATATATACATTAAAATACTATATCTTTTTTTATAAGTTTGATATCTCATTTTGTGATCAAAATATATCTAATTTTTAAAAAATCAACACCATTGAACTCCTAATAAAATATACTTCACTATCTGAAGTTAAATTCCTTCTTTTTAGAGCTCGTAACCCCTGTTTAATGAGTTTTAGAAATTTGTTAATTTATGTAAATCACCAAAATTGATAGTACTTATTAAATTTTCAATTTGATAAGTTTGTATACATCTAAGGATGTTTATAATTTTTTTGCCTCCTTATAGTGCTCATTCACCTTATGATCATCATAATTTATCAAATCATGTGATAATTATATTAAATTTCAAAAATAATTATTTAATAATTCTTGTAACTTTCTAGATCTTACACTTGCCTTCTACATGCATTACAATGTAATCCAATTGTCATTGCATTAACCTACTTTGATCATCATCCCAATCATTATCCGTCATGACCCTTTTGTCACTCAACTCATTGATGATTTAGTACTTCAACAATCATACCTTAAAACTCCTCCCTACCATATTAACTAATCCCCAAACTTTTTCATAATGTGTTGTGCATTATACATCATGCCTTGCCTCCTTTGGTACTTGCAACCATGATTATTAGGTTTTTGCCAATCATAACAAATCCTTAATACAATGAATTGTCAATTAATTCACCTCTCATCATTAATCATTGATTTGCCTCAGGACACTTCTTTTGGGTCTTATCAATCATTATGCCTCACTCCATATCGATTTGTGGCTATTATAGATCCTTATTGCTTGACCATGTAGTTGATCGATTTATGTCACAAATTATCATCTCCACCTTCTGTAATTGTCCAACAACCTTGCGACTGGTCACCTGCTAGATGCCCCATTAAGTTAGTTTTATTAGCTACCTCCAATGTCAACTACCAACTTTATTACTATCAAGACCTATCTTTAGTTATTCTTATTTCTATCATCATTTTCTTGAGCATCCTTATGACCCATCTTCAATCTTGGAATGAGAACATCCTTGCATTACCTTTTTAGTGTCAGAGCCAAGATTTCACAATATTCTAAGTATCATGATGCTTCAATTCCAAATTTTGGTTGATGGCCTTTAAGATTACCACATCATAAAGGGGTCTATCATTAGAAGAGGCCAAGGTATAAGTTGAAGGGCCTAAAAATAAGAGAATTATTGAAGGCGAGGTAACTATGTGAATAACTAAAGTATTTTCTTCTTTTATTATTGCTTTAACTTTTTACATAAATACTAGCATGAAAAGAATCTTTGGTTGCAACTTTAATAAACAAAATATTTTTAGCTTATCACCTCACTTAACAAGTCTTATTCTAACTAAGCTTGTCATCCCCAAATAATATCTAAGAAAGTTAATCATTTGTTTATTGCTAGCCCATTTAGAGTGCAAAATGCATGCCTAAGATCCCATTTTCTCTTTGAATAAAAGTATTTTAATTATTACTCACTTAACTTAGGCTATTTTGTTATAGTATGTTTTGCACTTTTTATTAAAAAAATACATGAATTTCTTTTCAACACTATTTAATTAATGTAATTAAATATTAAACTCATGCCTACAATTGAAATATTTTTCTCATATTGTTACTCATTTTGAAATCTTGAAATTTCATAATGCCACCAAAGTTAAACCAGATAGACAACCCAAAAACTTCTAAGAACATTATATTATGTAGTGTAGAATTAATCAATATATTGGATAGGGTGTAAGTCATCTTGAATGGCTTGATTGCTTAGTTTAGAAAGCTAATGGCCAATTTTATTGAGAACATAACCCCATCTCCTATAGATGAAACTTTGGAAGGAGATCATCATTTGTGATAATAACTTGGAAAACATCACCATCTCATAGGAGCCACAGTGATGATTGTATGAAAATACACAATGAGGATAGGATTGAATTGGCAACATTTGATGATATTTTTGAACTTAATAAATTCTTAGACCAATTTAATTAGAAGGAGGATTTTTTTAATGGTATGGTTTTAGTGATTATTTAAGGACTAGTATTTCCAAGATAAAATTAATTGTATTTATCAAAATATTATAAAAAAATAATCTAGTCAAGAAAAAAAGGTTAAGTATGAGAGTCCTTACTTGGGAAGAGATAACAAAGAAAATAATTGTGAAATATTATCTTAAGTACTAATGACTACAGAGTTGCATGAGTAGTTACATATCTTGTGACAAAAGAACTCTATTATAGTAAAGTACCTTAATGATTTTGATAATTGAGTTTTTAAGATGGATTATCTTTATACAAATTATTAGATGGGTATAGATTTAATTTATACTTTAAGTTAAAATTAAGAAAGATATCAAATTACATGGCCCTCAGATATTAGAGGAGGCAACTTTGCTCACTTAGTGCAGAGCCTCAAGAAGTTGGTACGTATAAACAATATATTTAAGATAATAGGATCAATTATTAGTGCAACCAAGGTTGACTTTAGAATGGTTTGTCTTCATCATCTAGTACTCAACCTACTAGGATAAAACTAAAAATAAACTCCAATCTAGATTAAATAATAGATACAAACAATCTAATCACAAGAAATATCAATGAAAGGTTATCCTAAACATTAGGGAAGAGAACCAATATGAAGATAAGCAAGAGAAAATAGATGAAGAAAGAGTAAATAGAAGAAGAAAGAGTAAATAGAAGAAGAAGAAGAAGATATCATCCTCATTAATGTAAAAGGATAATGTGAGGAAGAAAGTGAGCACAAAGGTGTTATAAGATTATTATTTGTGTTTAGGAAAGAATCTAAGGATAGTAGAAGAAAAATAATTTTTGTTATTCTTGTAACCAATAATGACAATAAGTTGACATTGATGATAGATAGTGATAATGTCATCAATGTAATTATCACAAGTGCACTTAAAAGGGTTAATATCAAACTTGAACCATTCTATGTGAGTTGGATTAACCACATATCTTTACAAATCACATCAAAGTCCCCAGTACCCCTAAGTATAAAATCTTATTGGCCAAAATTTTGTTTTAATGCCTTACTTATGGATATAACCCATATTTTACCGATGAGGCCTTGGGATATGATCTGAATGTAGTGAACTATGAAAGGGAGAACATTTCTATGTTCAATTTTAATGATGATTATTTAAGGTTACATCCTTTAAATCCATAAAAATGAGTTCAACCATCAAGACATCCTCTTAATTGAATACTTTAACTTCCAGTCATCCTCTACATTGAACACTTTTACTTCACAAAAATAGAAGTTATAGTTAATTACATTTCTAATTGTTAAAGAAACTTTAAATTGTCAACCCATTCAAGAGTTTGATTTGAGGGAAGAACAACATTTGAAATAAGAAAAGGTTGGATTTGATTATCTCAAGGAGTTTTTTTGATAATAAATCTTTGTACCTCCATATCAAGGAGGTTATTGTAGGCCAACTTATGGAACATGTTTTTACTAAGGGCTACTAAATTACTAGATGAGTTTTATACCCTAAAGAAGCTTCTAAGTAAAATATCTTGGAAAAGGGTTATCTTATCATTAAATTTATTCTAAGCTCACAACACCCAAATATGTCTTCTTACAAGATGAGACCCATTGAACATGCTAAATTCAAAATATAAGTTGAAGAATACTATAAGAAAATATTCTCTTAAGATCCATAACCTATACTTGCACTATTAATATTCAAGGATGATGAAAGTTAGGAAATTTGTGTTGTTAATAAAAAATTAATAGGATTATTATCAAGTATATGTTCTCTATACCTTGAATTAATGATGTGTTGGATTTGATTTTTAGTGCAAACTATATCTCAAATTGTTGTTGTGTTCTCTAGTACCTATTTCTCCAAAGGAAGGTGAGATCTAGTAGATATGTGTGGACTATAAAGTCATTAATAAAACCATAATAAAGTATTTCTTTTTTATTCTTAAAATATAATACATGATTGACATTATGTAAGGGGTTAACATCTTTTAAAAAAATTATTAATTAAGTGGGTATGATCAAAATAGAATGTGAAAAGGAGATGAATGACTTATGTTACCTTTTTATACTTCTCCATGCAAGTTTATGTAAGTATTTCATGCTTGTTTATGAGAGTTAAGAACCATATCTTACAACTATTCATAAGCAAATTCATGGTGGTATATTTCAATGATTTTATGTTCTTTGGTCAATCAAACTTGAAGCATGTTAACACCTTCAATAATGTTTACCATTTTTAGGAAAGAAAAATTCTACATGCATTTACAAAATATACTTTCATGGAACCTAAAGTTGTTTTTCTTGGATGCATAGTATTGTGTGATAACATACTTGTTCACCTTAATAAAATTAATTTTATTATAAAATGTTTAGCTTCTATGAATATTTGAGCTTTTCATGTGTTAGCATGATTCTATAATTATTTTATTTGAGGCTTCAATGTGATTATGGATCTAGTTATTGATTATATAAAAAAGGATGAGTTTAAATGGTGAAAAGAAGAACAAAAAACTTTTGAGATAATAAAAAAATCCTTATTGCAAGCATCTTATTAAGGATTCCACACACTAGTAAATTCTTTGAAGTAACTTGCGACACATCCAATGTAAGAATAAGAAGAACACTTGTCTTGCATATTATATTGAGAAACTCAGTGATGCTAAACAAAAATTTCAAATTATGAAAATAATTTTATACTATAGTCGAAGCTCTTAAACTTTGATAATTTTATCTTCTTTTAACAATTTTTTTTATTTTGAGAGTAACAATCTCTTTAGTATATAAATTCATAGGAAAAATTGAGTTCAATACATGTAAAATAAACTAAATATCTTTAAGATTTGACTTTTATGTTAAAATTATATATGGAACTCTAAATAAACTTGTAGAAGCTTTAAAGTGGATGTGGCTTCTATTTTCCACTATGAACATAGAGATTATCCTATTAAAAAAGATGAAGGACATATATGAGAATTACAAAGACTTTAAAGAATATACCATAGTTTGAATAACATCCATTATATTCATTGATCATGATATCTTATAAAAGATGGTTATCAATTTAAAGGGATCAAATCTATGTATTTTTTATTTTTCACTAAGTAATCTTTTATATGAAAGTTAAATTAAGGATGGAGCATAAGGCATGGTAGAAGAAACAAAACATTTTCACTGTTAAAAGATATGTTTTAGTGGTTGTAACTAAAAAGAGATGTTGCAACCATTATCAGTTTTTGTAGAGCTTGTCAATGGAAGATAAAAGCAACAAAAAAGTTATCTAATTGTCTTTACCTAAATAGCATCACTTATAGGTAGATCCAAGCATTGCCTTTGTGTTAGAATTATTTAAAATTTCTAGAGGTGATGATTCATCACTTTTCTAAAAAGATATGCTTTATTCCTTAAAAATGGCCATTGATGCTCTATATGAGGCTAAATAACTCTTCAATGAAGTGGTATATATTATAAGGATATTAAATTAATGAGCTATTTTTGAAAGAAATGAGAACTAAGATTTTGTTCTCTTTAATTTACTAGCCAAATATTGACAAAAAACTAAAATTATTGAAGTTTTAAAAATCTTTTACTTTATTTAATCTCAATTAATTAAATATCTTGGTATCCTGTACCAACTAATGCAAAGTTTTCATTAGTAATTGTGTCAATAGGTCAAATCCATTTTTACCTATTGGTTATAAGTCAAGTAGAGCCAACAATTCTACCAAATAGACTTATTTATATATTTAATGAATTTGTATCAATGTTTGTGTAAATGTGCATTATCTACATGAGAAAATCATGGAAAACTTATTTAATATCTATGTCAAGTATCATGTTTATGCAATTTTATATCACAAATTAAGTTGAATTGAGAATGACTAGACTGTTATTCAAATGCTTCTTGAAAGTTCTCCAGCAATAGCTTTGAGAAAATTCATCATAAAGAAATGGGTCATTTTAGAATTTTAATGCACTTGGAGAGAATGTATACAAACTACAAACACCCAAATATGCATTTCATTTATGTGATTTCTTTCTATTTTTTCTACAACTTCTTTAACTCTTTCAATACACATCACCTTCAATAGACCATAGCATTCTTATTGCTTTACGTAATAAAAAGGTCACAAGAACCACTACTTCATATAAGGTTTCCTTAAAAATAGCTTAAATAATAAAATATTAAGATTTATCACCATTAGCACTAATAATTCATGTTACTTTATATCATGATGTTGACATCACTTACAAGTCAACAATATCCTTGATGATCAAATCATGGTGAGATTAGATAGAAGCATGCATTGTTTCCATGCCAAATAAAGGGATCATCATAAGATTAGGAAAATTCTTGAGTACTATTTTAGGACTTACAAACCTTAGCCAAGTGTTCCCTAATGTGTTTTAATATTAAAGATCTCTAAAGTTAACTTCTCAAGAGAGAATTTCCATGGAGTTTAGATGGTCATGTTAAGTGTGTAAGTAGCTAGACCTTTATGTATCACACTGGAGTTCCATATGATGATTCTACATTAGTTATGACATTCTTTACTTCATTTAGAAATACTTTGGACATTTTATTTTTGGCACTTCTTGCATGTTGTATATGCACTTGGAATAACAATGTGCTATGGTTATGAGGGTACATTAGAACTAGGGTGTATCTAAATATTTGAGGTTTTGGGTATGCATTGTATGTTTTGACTTGTAGTTTTTCACTTTTGTAGCTATCTTAGCATATTAGGTTAGGTATTTGATGTCTAAGATTCCAAGATAGCTCTTTTGGGTATTTCAATGATTTCTACAAGTAGCTTAGCCATTTCCATGTCATATTACATGCAATTTTGAGATCCATTTCCATGTCATATTACAAGTAGTTCTAAGATTGTAATAGGTAATTTAAACTTAATTACTACATTAGTAACTATCACAAACTTTGTTGGGAGATTGACGTTATTCATTTGGTGGTTGATTATGGTTTTTGTTAAGGGTTTGTGTTTCTCCTTACTACTTCATCCTATAAAAGGGGTTATTCTATGCATCATTGTCTCCATGTTATTAAACATTTTGTGAGTTCCAAAACTTTTCTTTATTGTTCTCATACTATTGTCGAGTTATAATATTACCTTGAGCGTTTAGTTTGGCATTATTTTGCTTTGGTTTTCATGTTAACATGGTAGATGATATACATAATTTGATTGCAAGCTTTTGACATGATTTTATTTTTAGCCAAATGGAACTTATTGAATGCTATCTTTTTCTCTCTAATTTGGATTAAAAAGTTTGTTGAGATTTTACTTTCCTAAAGTTGGAATAAAAAAGGAGCAATTTGTACTATGGAAATTGTACGAACTAAGATAAGAAGATGAATAACTCAAGCTATGAAATTCTTATTGATGTTCATGCTTAGGATGTTTTTATCATAATTTTTGTGTTTTTAATTTTTTTGTTGTATTTTTAGTTTTGTTAACCATTATTTTGGTCAACATAGACTACAAATTCATGGGAAGAAGTCATAGTGGCATAGAAATGGCATGCTACATCTCCATGTAAAGTTTATTTAAAGTGTATAGACTCTCTTATTCAATTATGAGAAAATAAACTATGAACATGATGAGGAAATCAACTTAAAAATTAAGAAATGTAAGATGAATTCTCTTGCATGAATCATTTATTTGTCATACTATTTGCATGAAATTAAAAAAATGTAGATTAAAATTCTTGTCATGTGGAGCTATAGAAGTTGAGAGCCATTTATGGCTCATGGGATGTCATGCGTAGACTAGTTCGATAAAAGTTTAAGAAAGGTTAAACCAATTGGGCTACTTACACTTACTAGACCTACTCAATTGCAATACACATAAATAATTCTATATGAAAACTATAGTAGTAGGTCACATAAATGAAGATTATTAAATTAGAAACTTATATAGGCAACACATAAACACATTTACATTTACCTTTAAAAATAACAATTGCATGCCCAGAATCATTACTATAACAAAACTATCAAGATCATCTATCAAAACTCACCACTCTCATTTATCATAACTTCTAGTACTCAAAATGATCATTTTTATACTCTTTCTTCTTTGTCTAGCAAATTAGACCAACTATTATAAGTGATTGTATTATTTGATCAAGTCAATAAAGCTTAAGGATTATAACTAGCAACTAAAAGAAACAAAATCTAATCAAACTTGATTTTAAGCTAGAAATCATAGAAAGATTTATAAAATCAAACACTTATCATCTCCTATAACAAAATCCATGCTCAATCTCAAGATTTCCCAATGTAAATAATTTTTTTAAATCACATTCTTATCTCTAAAATCCCCTTTAAGCCACCATAGCACTCCTTATTTTTTATCAACAACAATTGAGCTCTTCAATTACTCATTTCAATAGTAATTTAATATCCCTCAAATCTCTCTCTTCTATTATTTCTCTCAAGCACACCAAATCTATTCGTCTC
The DNA here is from genome assembly GCA_023846275.1 of Vanilla planifolia. Taxonomy (NCBI): domain Eukaryota; kingdom Viridiplantae; phylum Streptophyta; class Magnoliopsida; order Asparagales; family Orchidaceae; genus Vanilla; species Vanilla planifolia. Next base: position 11,695,056 of record CM043871.1, on the reverse strand, counting down.
TTCTTATCCCTTATTCAATTCCTTTAAGCTCCCTACTAACTTACTATTCCAAAAAAGCCAACTTTATTCCAACTATATTGTTTACATTTTTATAACAAAACAAACTCAAAAAGTTCTACAACTTATAATCCTTTTAATAATAAATTTATTTATCAATCAATTTTTTAACAAAATAAGAATCATTAAACTTAGCACAATAAAAATGCTCTTATAAAATCCAATATCTAAAACATTTGAGACACTTCAAAATATCATATCAAATTTAAATAATATATCAAACATACCCAAATGACTTAAATCTTGTAATTCCACATTAAAGCTTTTTATTAGCTTGTATCTAACTTATAATTAGTTTAATAATTTATATAAAAATTTCAAGGCATAACAATTCTCCCCTCAAAAAGTTGTCCTCAAAGTTTACAATTCTTCTAGAAACTTCTAACATCTCAACTTCAATTTTTCAAATTGATTTTCTTTGAAACTTTTTCTATCATTGAACTACAATCATCAAAATTCCTTATATTAAGCCATTTAAAATTTCCAACTTCATATGATCAAATAATTTTAAAAATTGGACTAATTATCAAAATATAAGCCTCTCTTTTGCCAAACTCAAATTCTTAGGCTCAACATCACAATTCTTTTCTAAAAATCCTAAGGAAATTATAATTGTTTCTAGATAATCATAATCATCTTAGTTGCTTCATTTTCTAACCCTAACCTATAATCAATTATTCAAAAATTTCAATTTAGCATGATGACAATTGATATAATTTTCCACATAAGACATATAGAGAGCTAATTAAATATTATATTAAGAAATTATGTTGTATCAAATTCTACTAATGGTATGTGATTCTCTTAATTGCTATGAACACTTTTACACATAGCCACAACAACTATCAAAAATTCTAATTACCTCTTTAGTCCAAACATCATATCAACCACAAAATCCCAAAAAAATGTTAGAAGATTTAAATAATCCAACCGCACAATATTTGGATTTCTCTTCCTACCTTTGTGGAGAAAAAAACATAAGTTTCAACACATCATTTAGGCACTTGCTATTATAATAATAGCTATTTTATACTTGATTGTTAGAGCCACAACTTTAACTAAATATACATTTTGTTTTCTAAAAAAGAACAAATTCTCTCAAACTATAAGCCCCTTCTAACAAATACCACTTTTCAATTTATTTACATCCAAAAATGCTCATATTCCTCAAACTAATATATCATCTTAAACAAAACAAGAACTCTAACACTCCAACCACTCTAGACTTTGAAATTTTGGATTTATAGCTCCTATTTTTTTATTAATTAAACTTTAAAATTACCTAAAACCATGAACTAACAATTATTAGAACTACCAACTTAAGCATTAACTATTATTCATTTTACTCCTATTGATAACAAATATATTATAACCTTTTAGCTTAAAGCATTTACAAACATACTTAACTTTCCTAAATGAAATAATATAAAACAAATCAACGATAAGATAATTATCTTCAAAAGGCCACATTTAGCTTGACTCATAGACCACTACCCTTCTCTTTTGCATTACACTTCATTTAGACTTTGGATGGATGCATAGCTAATATCATTAAAAACTTTAATTCCTTTTGATAAAAAAAAATAATTGCTCAAAATTACCAATCTTTTAAATACTAAAAGCATCATTTGCACTTTTCTTCATGCTCAAAAGTTGCAGCACTTTGAACCTACTTTGACAAAAACAAAAGTATAAGGAAAAGTTCTTTCACAGTCTTCCAAATTAACTAACCATGCTAAGTAATTATAATTTTAAAAAATGATTAAAGGTCTTAACTAATTTAAAATAGTTAAAATTCTTTGAGAATGCACATACTCTTTCAATATTAAACACAATACAGAAGAACTTGTGTTAAAGCAACTAGTCATCATATTTAAAACACTTCCATTTTGTTTATGCTCCGTTGTACAACTAAGTACTGATGTTTCACAAGTACATTTCCTCATCTAAAATTAACTAAGATATCACTTATAATTGTAATAACAAATTGATCAATATACTCTTTGAATACTAGGTTCATTTATTCCACAATTGCCATGAATTTTGATTGACCCAAATAATAACACTAAGAAAAGATATAATATCCATATTTGATTCCAAAAACAATTTGTTTGATATCTATTTTTCTTTTTATTTTTAGTTATCGATACAATACCTTATTTAAATACTTAAAACTACTACAGTCTTTGCAACTAATAAAAAATACCAACTGCTTTTCTTAAGAATATTATCTTTATTAGTAACTATTTAATTCTAAAAAAGTTTACATACACATGCACAAAATTTCATATATTACTAGGACTCTCAAAGAAACACTTTAGGCAATGACATCCATTGTCTAATAACCTTTGCATCCTCACCTTCACTTCTTTAAGTTTGATTGTTGTTATTCTATAAGGAATATAAAGTTATAAATTTTTATAATATATGCTTCTTCTATTACAACCTTAATTATTTTGATCAAGGATCAACTCTAACTAATCTTTTAGAACATATTGCTTAATTAAAACCCATTTAAACAATCTCAAGACTTATTGATGCTAAATAAGTTACACACAACTTTGTAGACTTAGAAGCACATACAAGTAAATTTTATTTTCTTTCTATTTTGATACTCTATTCAACACATATACCTACTTTAACTATGCCTCCAATAAGTACTATTCTAATTTACAAATTTTCATAAATAAATTTTTTTGTCGTAAAAATAAAGATAAAAGAATATGATATAACACCATTAAACAAAACAACAATATATATAATCTATGATGCTAAAATTTCTATCACAATCACATCTACTAAAGAATAGGCACCCATTTCATTTCTCTAATATCCTTGACTAAAACCATCACCAATTAAATAAGGATAAAATATTCTGACATATCTTGGCTTATCACAACTAAAGCAATGAATCAGTGACTCTACTAAATAATCACCCTAATATCATCTTCCACACTTTAAAAAAACAAAGAGTTCCTCTTGTTTAACCATTTGTTCTAGCACTAAATCATCTAGAACCACTATTGAAAGCCAACTTCTTTGATAATGATGAACTCTTTTAATATTGTCAAAATCCTTTCTTCTCCCTAGTTTCTTTTCTTAATTCTTTCATAGCATGTTAAAAAATTTTGATCAATTTTCTCTCATAGAATAAACAATGACGTCCTTACTTTTTATGAGTCTATGCGGCATAAAACAGTTAAAGCGGTTCTATACCCACTACATATTGTTTTTATATGTTTTGAAATAATAATTAGGCTATCAATAAAACTTTTTCATATCCTCTTTTTTGTTTTAGCCAAATTATTTTTTATTATATATGACTTAAATTTTTGTATATTTATCTTGAAAACCCTATCCAACTTAATTAATTTGCTAGATGTGACACATGAAGGTACAGATTATAAGTGCATTACATTTGTAAGCTGTTTACATTCTATCATTCTCTCTTTTTTTTAGGGGCCAAGGGTCTAATTCTTTCTTTCATTCTTTGTGCTATAAATATGGACAAGCTCATTAAAGGTACATCCATCAGCAGCTTCACGTCAAATCACACTGGTAATGTTGGATTAACAACAGCCATGCAATATTATTCAAATTATTGAATATATTCCCAATGCGTTCCATCACCTCTTATTTAAACTATAGTACAAAGTGATGATGTAGGTTAAATTAAAATTATCAATAGGACAGTTATGGAACGAGATGTGACTTGTTGAGTTGCATCATGTCTCATGGACCTAAATATTTCTTCACTTTGAAGTTAACTTTACAAGCAGTCTCACCCCCTTTTAATCGACTTTAAACTTTATATCATGTTGAGGTTCATCATTTTGCTATTCTTGTTAGGTATTTAATGCATTAAAGTTGCTTTTATTACTTTTGTGGGTGTTTCATCATAGCATAGGCTGAGGTCAATATTAATAAAGCATTTTGGTTGCAATTTGTACCCTAAGCAATGGTTGAAGGAATAGTTAAGGTTTTGTTTATGCATTGTTTGTGAGTTTAAAATTGGTTTTTTTTAAAAGATTTTGAAAAAAAAAATATTAGAAAAAAATTTATATGAATAAAAATAAAGATTTTTTTTTGTTTTTACTTTGATATTATTCAATTTGCAAAATAAAATCTTTTGAAAATTACTTCATAAGCAAAGTTAGCAAGCAAAGACAAGGTATTGTAATACATAAAAGGATAATAAGATTTAATATTTTCACTTATAAGTTATTTGGTTGTGCCTTTATGCAAAAAATATGAATAAAAGGAACTAATTAGAAGGAATTAGATAAATGATTCTAGAGAATATTAATATCTCAATATCTTTTAATGAAAGTGTTTGTTTTGTGCAAATATTATGTCTTTTTCTTTTTACCATATGAAATCATTTGATATTTTCTTATAAGGTTGTAATTTATTATTAATAGAGTGAAATGTTGAGAGAAGCGTCTAACCTCATTTAAATTTTGGTATAATCTTTCATAGTATAATCAGTATTTTTATCTGGTTTAGATTTAACCTAAATCTTTGTTTCTTTTCTTCACTTTAAAGTTTTCTTCTATTTTTCTCCATATGAGTCCTCAAAATTTTCATTATTTGCAACCTCACACAAGGATTTCTTTATGTTTGAGTTATGAGTGGTTCAATCATGGATAGCTATGAGAGGGCTACTCTTTATAATTATCTCAATCAATTCTCTCTAATCCAAGAGAGATTTGTGATGATGCATCATACCTTAACAATTTGTCAAAATACAAATATTTGGAGGTTCTTGATGCAAAGTATCTTCTTTTTGAAAATTAATTATAAGCTTGTTTTCAATGAAAGAGATGAAAGAAAAAAATTAAGACTAAGTTTGAGAGCAAAGGTTATTGCTTCTAGATCATGTAGGTGGAAGACTTACTCTTTTAAACGATCTTAGCCAACCATGATTTAAGTAAAGGCTGATGTCCATGACATAGAAACAATGGGACCTACTTGATCAACAACTGTTAGAAGTGGGCTGACAAACCTAAGCCAAATATGCATTCTTTAGATTCTCTATAGAGATAATAATAAGAGCTTGATGAAGACTTTGTGTTAGATGTATAAGAAGTATTCAACTTTTAACAAAATTCATTTGACATAACAATTGTTTAATCAATAGTTGGAAATAAAAACATTTTGCTATAAATCATATTGTTAAATTTATTGTGCTAAGAACATAGCAAATTTAGGTGAAAATTGACTCTAAAGATGAAATGGTGTAAACTAATATGGGAAGGTGAAAGCTCAAGGATCATATCACTTCAATGTCAATGAGGAAGTTCAATTAGTAGAATTATGACTACAATATATCTAAAGATAGTAATTACAATGCAACAAAAATAAGGGGCAAAGTGCTAAGATTCATGGGTGGATGGGGCTCTATTTTACAAACAGATGGTAGTGCTACAATGGTTGTGGTTGTTAAATGGTAAGGAAAAGAAGGAATAAGAAAACCAAAAATTGAAAAACAAGAATCGAAACCTAATAGAGAATAATGAAATTATTACATAAGGAAAATCTTTGGAAATCAAGAACCAAATTTTAGATCTAAAAGAGATCTAATCATTTATAAGGCTAAGTCAAATTATAATGAGAATTGGTTTGAGGTGCAACTAAGCCAAAATAGTAAGGCTAAATGCAAAACCCTCATAAAGCCTCAAATGTTAACCTTAAATATTTTATATTTACAAATCCAAAACATTAAAGAAACATAAATATCTTTCTCTAAAGTTTCTTGAGATTAAGGCTATTTGACAAGGGAAAAGGAAAATTATAGAGAAATAATAAAATCATTGAAATGATAAGTTTGGATAACAACTTGTCCTTCATGAAACTAGAAAGAGAAATGTGTTGGATTTTTTTTCAAGCAACCAGTGCTAGGGGTAGTATGGATTAAATGAACCTCGAATACTAAACTAAAGGAGGCAAGGTTAATTGAGTAGGGTAAGACTATAGTGAATATAATACCCATTTCATTCATTCTACCTTAAGAAATTCTATACCACTAAGTTATAATCTAAGTGTGACTACATTTGACTAAATATCAATCTCTATATGTTCATTACAATGATCAGATATTAGGTAATTTAACTATATAAAAAGTCAACAAGTTAGTTAAGTACACCATCTGACTAACTTATCTATTGGTCTAAGTACATGAAAGTTCAAACAATCTAGTTAAGTACATTTTTGAATCATTAGGCATGCAAAGGAAACCAATGTCCTCATCAAACTTGGATAAACAATCATACTTTTTAAATTGAAGGTTGAATTAAGAACCTTATATAGAATAAAATTAGAATTAAATGAAAACTCCACTTAATAATTGAGTTAATATTATAAATAAACAAAGTTTGAGGTTAGTTCAACTGGATTAGAATTAGAAAACTCAGGATACTAAGTTTCATTTGAAAGAAGTCCTTCAATTTTCTTTTGGGTGACAATATAAATGAGAATTAGAATTTGATGAGTATAAAATAATACATTAATCATTTAAAGTGATAGTCATAACTTGGTTAAGACAACTCCACTCAATAGTCACTAATTTGAAATGATGTATATGTCACACCATGTCTATATAATCTATTACTTATCGTAGTAATCAAAACACTTATATGGAAAATGAGGAGATAAATTATTCCTTAAGTAGGGAATGATGGCACTACTTCTAGTTCTAATTTTTTCTCTCTTTTATTTCTTTTCTTTTCATATTATATTGCATAATACCTATAATACCACAACTATAAACGAAACTTATTCAAAAGGATCATCAAACCTTCTATTCATACCAAAATTATACACATACACATCATCCATCTTATCTTGGTATGTACTTACTAATTCTTAATGCATTATAATTTACCCCTCAATGTGTGAGAATGACACACCCTTTAATATAAGCATAATAAATAATGAGTTAAATATTCAACAAATAAATCCAAAAATAAATACTATTTAAATGAAAGCAATAAATATAAATAAGTTTTAAATAAGTTAAATAAAATAATATCATGATAATAGTGGCATATTGTATTGCTCAAGTATATAAATAAGTCACTAATTTGCTATTGAAGACAAAGCTTAATGCCAAATATATTCACATATAATCATCATTATTGTCACAACTGAATTTTTAGTACCAAAATATTTTTCCAAATCCTTAGGTGCAACAAAACTAATGTACTAGTCATTATACTTGACTACCTACTTTTCACTTCTTAAGTTTGACATTCAAACTGGGAGTTGTAATCCCTCAAATTTGATTATCAAGCTTATGATGTATTTTCCAAAATAAATCATATCCTTTAGCAACTAATCACTCAGCTAATATTAAATTGGTTCACCCAAGGTTAGGTAATCCACCAACCACATTGATATGTACACAATGCCAAAGTAATCCGTAAATCTGTAATATATTCCATGCATACTATAAGGCTAGAGATATCCACAAGTGCATAATCTAGCATAAAAGAAATATATAAAAGATAACAATATCAAAGTCCGTCAATAAATACTAATTATAACCAATGTCTATCAAAGGACAATATCAAACTCATAATGATATAACCTGACTACCGCTAAAGTAAAAGATGTAAATAGAACTAATGAATAGTTGGGCACTCTATAAGACAAACCTAAGCTCTAGCTCTTAAGAAAATTCTTATTTACTCGAGCCTTGAAGTAAAAATAAGAGGAGTGAGATAAAGCTCAATATAGAATTGTCAAGTCATACTATAAAATAAACATGCAACAACAAGGTATTATAAACAATCTGAGCAGAGTATAATTAATATCATAATCAAGAATATCATGTAAGACTATTTAACTACCTAACTAATATATTTCTAAGGTATCATATCAATCACTAGTATTAATAACATATCTTTAAGTGTAACATATATTTAACATCTACCAAGAATCCCTTAAATATCTATCACATTCATAATCATAATATAAATTCAATATATTTATTAGAGTCTTAGTGTCTCATTAGTAATTTAGCACTCTTTCTAAGCCATAAAAAAATAATAACACAAGGTTTAACACCTTGATCTCATCTCATAATATAATATTCCTCAATAGGGAAGTCCAATCACATGTCTAGCTTTACAGGGCTCTAGGAGGTATTAATAAGCACATGATAAATACTTCAATCTTATCACATAATCTGACACTCCTTAACAGGAAGGTTCAGTCATATAAACCAATCATACAGTTCTTTAAGTGTTCTTAATAAGTCATATAACTTCACCATCATTACATAACTAAGTCCATGGTCTCCCATAAATCCAAAGTGGGTCTATGGCTCTCAATCACATCATATACACAACCAAAACTATAATCTCTCATGGGTCTAGAGTGGGCCAATGGTGCTCAAATACATCATATACACAGTCAAGTCCATAATCTCCTAAGCATCCAAAGTGGACCAATGGCACTAAGCTAAATCATATAAAATCTAGTGAAAGTCTAATAATGTGGCATACCAATTACTAACTTGAGGATCCAAAACTTAGGATCCAATTTATCCCAATTCTTATTTTTATCATTTTTATCTTTCTTATCATATCAATCATTATTCTAAAGTATTATGACAACCTATTTAGGATCATTTAGAGTATTCCTTAACTTGAATTTGTTATCTAGAATAATTTGAAGGTTTCTTCAAATCTTAATCTTTGACAATTCCAAGGTTTCATTTCATAATCTAATTCAATTATTTAAGCATTATAGAGTTTCTTTCTTAACCTTAATAAGCTACATCATTCTAAGATTTCTTTTTAAATCTTAATCAACTATTTGGGATTACCAACAATTATTTAGGTACCTTAAGGTCATTTTTAAAACCCTAATTTAACTATTTAGGTGTCTTAACCCATCTAGATATCATCCATATAATTAGTTTTTATCTCAATTTATCTATAATCCTCTTTAAGATCACCTTACATATCTGGCTATGCTTGAGCTCTTACTCAAGTTCACACATTTGGCTTTATCCTTAGGCATAAAATCCAATATCATAATCAATCTTACAAGTGTAAGTTTTTATGAGTTTCACTAATGACTCTTAACTCAGGGACAAACCTGAGCCACTATGCCCATCCCAAGGTCTCTCTTTAGTCATAAGAATCCCTAAGACTATCATATAGAGCATCAAGACATGATGTAAGAGATGCCTAGGTTTAATTAATATCATAAGAACAAGTAACACTTTGGTACCCTAACATCTCTCTTCAAAACCAAAATTGAGCTTTCTAGCCTTCATTTAAGGCTTTAACCAAGTGCATTTCTAACCAAAGTCCTTAACCAAAGAATGTACAAACTCACCAAGTGCTATGTTGTTAATTCAATCCCAAATTTTATTTTTATGGTTTCCTTATGCTTGAAACCAAAACCTTGGTATCAACCTAATATAAACCAAGAAGGATAAATACTATAAGAGGGGGTGAATTATAATATTTAAATAAATTATTTAGAACTTATTTTCATAAAACAAATAATTTTTTTAAAACATAGCAAAATTAAAACAAGTAAAGAAATAATAAATTTGAAGTAAAAAATAGTAAATAAAAAATTGCATATAAAAAATTTAGAATAGTTTGACCTGACTAGTACCTACATCCACCCCAAATAAACTTGATCGGGTTTTCACTAATAACTCCTTTTGACCATAACAGGTAGGGGTAAATCATACATGATAGGGTGCTCGAAGGAGATACCAAAAATAATAACCAATTATAGCTACAATTATAGGAATAAGATCTTCATAATTTAGTCATACAATGTCTTATACCTTAAATCCTTTTCAACGAATATAGAACAAACTAAATGCTAAAGATGTTATCATATAAATAACAAGAAGTGAAATGCAAATGAGCAACCAAAGTATTACAAAGTTAATGTAATTTCTATAGTTAAAATGGCAAAGAGTTCCTTGGTTTAGTTATCGATTTAGCTTTTTTACTTTCAAGTTCTTAATTATGCAATGTCTATTATTAGTTTATTGATCTAGAAATCAACATTTATTTATGTTAAACATAAAAATCTCAAAGATTAATGAAGAGTCTCTAAACAAATTAATTATACTTAATTTTTAAATTACATGGTCACAAAATTCAATTAGTTATTAGTAATAAATAGCCTAGTTTTATGATCATCATCTTTGAAGGTACATAATACAACCAAGCTTAGAGCAAGATTAACATAAGTCTTATTTGGGTTTATCTAAAAGCCACACAGTTTGACACCTAACTCCTTATTCTACTTGTGACCTTATCATCATAAGGTTACAAGCCAAGATTATCGACATTCCACTCTATTATTTACCCACAAGGTTCCTTACCCTAAATGTCTCTTTGTAGGGTTACTTAAGACCTTAATCATGTTTAAATTCTAAACTTGAATGTATTCACATTCAAATCTTAATCTTGTAAATCTCTAACTTAGATATTCAATATACAAATCTTAAGATTTGTTATAATTAACTTTAGTCCTAACCTCAAGTTAACTAGTTTTAAAAGCTAACCCTAAATTCATACCTCTTATGCCTTGACCAAACCTATATTCTTTTGCTAGGCCTTCCTGAGACCATACTCAACCATGGCCTTCATTTAGGGTCAAACTCGAGCCCCCATGCCTCTCAACAAGGAACCTAAGAGCACCGATAGCTGTAGAAGCCGTTTAAAGTCCTTTCTAAAGTCTCTTAATGCATCAAAAGTCTTTGGCCAAGCCTTTCCACTTATCCCCAAATCTTAACCCAAGGTCATAAGCTGCTCTTGGCCTTAAAAGATTAACATTGATTTTAGTTTAAAAAGTAACTTTTCCATAAGTCAAAGGTCTACTCAATAATTTTTTTGTCTACTTTAATCTCTAAGTTCTAAGATTCCTCCAAAGGCTATAAGACACTTCCAAGACTAACTAAAGTTAACTTAGCACTTCACTTGAAGCTTCATCATCTAATAAAATCTAATCCTCTTACATCAGGCATATAGAGACTAGATTGTCATGTTATTTAATGAGTTTATACAACTCCTTTTCCTTAAAATTATATATGGCCACCTAATCTTTTGAATATGTCATTAAAGCAATCAGAGAATTTGATGCAAGTCTAAGCTTGTTTCCTTTTTAAAGTCAAATATTTATCGATAATTTCTTTTTTTCATGTTTTCATGTTATCCAGTGTTAGTTGGTTAATTTCATTAAAAGAGAAATTACAAGTTTAGAGCTTTTATATGTTTAATCCAGCATTAATTAGGATAGCTTAAACTCATATTTTTTAACCATATATTCACACATTGCATCAACAATTATATGTTGGAATTTTAAAGTCCTTAAGCATGTTTTGCCAAAGGTACAGTACCCAAAATCTAATTATGTTGCCTTTAAAACAAGACTTGATGCTTTTTTGATCCTTGATTTAAATATTTTGTAGATTTTTTTACTAGCAAACTTAAAGATTTTGTGTGCCTTTGAAATTGCTAATGTGCAATATAAGTCCATTTCATTAGGGAAAATGATTTCTCCAAGTTAGTATTTAGTTGTTTTTCTAATTTATTAATTTTAGCTAAAATATGGATTAACATTTTCATGGGATGTTGTTTGGACTAAAACATTCAATTCTTTATATTTGAATTTAATACTTAAAATTTCTATGTGACTAAAGGACATCAAATCTACATTTCAAAATAGGCTTGAATTTAATCTTTTTAACTTAAAAAGCTACAATATTTAAAAAATCAAGAAAAAAATTAAACCAATAGATTATTGAAATTTTTTGAAAAAAAACCATCATACTAATTTTTTTTCAACTTAAAGATTTAATTCAACCAATTAATTACTAAATTAAAAATCTAAACAAAAATAATTGTAAAGCCTTATCAACCAAGTTTGTTGTCACACTTGAGCTTTTTACAAACCACCTTTTTACCAAAATTCCTACACAACTTATGCACTAGTTAATATACCTTTTGTCACTTTCCACTTCTCATGCTTAATGTTCAAACTAGGACTTGTAATCCCTTAATAATCACTCTCACTATATGTCGCCTTGAATGAACCATGTTCCCCTACTAACTGGTCACCCAACTAATTGAGAGATATGTTCACTCTAGGTTGGGGTGACCCTCCAACATACACTAAATAGTACATAATACCTATATGTAAACCTACCAACAACCTCTTATATAATCCATATATCATCCATAATGATAATATATATATACCAAATATAACCAATAAGAAATATGCATGAAACCAATAATAAAATCCTATGAGCATCTAATACAATCATGATTACCAATAAATAGAAATGTCATTATTATAAATTAAAACTTGTCCACTAAAAATTAAAACATCATGAACTAAAATGTTTAATGCCAAGGCTTCTGCTATGCACCAACATTGCTACCATAACTTTAATTCCAAATACAAGCACCAAACTCCCTAAACCTACAAGTAATGGAATGGTTGGTGAGCCAGGAAGCTTAATAAGAAATTCTAAATATATGTTATAAAAATAAGTAGTAATCACATAAATATATTAATTGGCATGAAATGAAAGATACCTAAGAAACATATATAGATAAACTAAAATTTCAATAAATGGAACTCAATCTACTAAGCTAAGTAAATACATAACCTAAGATACAACCATAGCATAACTGCATTGATCACTTGCCTCTTGGTATAAATATGAGAATCTTAGCTCATCAGATAACTATAAAGATTTATCTAATCCCAAGGAATCTCATAATCCTATGATGTAGTTAACTTAAGTGACTAAAGTTCAACCACTAATCTAACACTCCCTCCATACTTATAAGAGTCTTCATTTCAAATTTAGTACTTCTCAATACTTGAGAAGCCAACCATATGATTTGGCACTCGACTATCCAAGGAGTCTAACCACATAATCAGGCACATCCACAGTTTTTTAAGAGTTCATAAGCAACTAACCTCCTCTTTATGATATGAAAGTCTATAATTTGTGATTTGTTGCATCATAATCCTACTAATCCATAACCTTGGAAGTCATGTATGTCCTATTAAGATTATCTTATCTAAATGTGTTATAAGATTATTACCAAGAATTTTAGCTTACTTTAATGCTTTGACACCCTCTTTTTTCACTAAGCCTAAACAAAAATAATCCAAGGCCTTAGCTTGAATCCAATACAACCTAGGTAATGTAAGCATAGATGGAAATGAGTCTATCTAGGATCTGACCTATGATTAGCCTTACTTATTTACTTATATGAGCTTATCCTAAGGTTTCCACAAACAAACCTAACCAACTTATTTGGAGTTTCATTAGGTTCTCTATAAAACTTATTTTTCTTATTTGAGAAATCATAAGATTTTCTCAAAAACTTTAATCAACTTATTTATGATTATTATAACTACCTATATTTATCATTCATGAGTAGCCCTTAAACTTATAATATATCTCAACTCCTCACTAAGATCCTTTTCCTTATCTGGCTTTCACTTGAGCTTTTAATCAAAGCCTAAAACCTTGGCTTTAAATCTTAAGCTCAAAATATAAACCTAGCTCTTCTTTTAGCCATAATCTTAGTTCATTTCATTCTTCTCAAGCATCAATCTAAGAAATTTCTCTGAAACCTTAGTTCATATGAGTTCTAATAGTGACTCTCATACTTACAAGATTAACTTGAGCCATTAAACCCTATCTAATGGTCTCTCCTTAGCTACTCTTGACCCCAAACTACCATATAGGTTATCTAACATATGACATAAGAGCTTTAAGGGGCCAACTCATTGATACTAAATGGGTGCTACAAATGTTATAAGTAGCTTAGAGATTAACTTACATATGTTAAGAAGAAAGATAAATGTAGAAGATAAATATAAAAAACCCTAAAAGGTAATACCTAAGAGGTACCTATCCAAGATAATCTTAACTAAGATAGATTAGAAGCCATATAAAACTCATTCTATATGTTAAGCCCGTGACCTCCTCAACAAGATAGAGACATGGTACTCAGAAGGGGTTTTATAAATTAATATTATAATAAAAAAAGAACAAAGTAAAAGTCACATGGGTGCAAGTTTAATGCACTGATAGACCTAACTAAGCCTTTCAAAAACCAAGAGTAACAAAGTAATTTTCACATAAAAGTGATCCAAACACTTAAGAAAATTAAATCAAGAAGAATAAAGAAGATAATGATAAGTGGAAGTGGGAATCTAAGAAAATTTTAAGTGATGAAGTGAAAGAGGAATGACTTAGTGATGGGAAATGATGAAGTAAAGGGAATTAATGAAGTGAAACAATCAATAAAATAAAAGAAACAATTACACAGTGGTGATAGGAAGGCATTCTTATAGAGTCATAAGAAAACTGGCAAAATATCAAACCATTTAGGCCTTGCAACCCTTCTCCTAGTACTCAACTCCCAACAAATCAACACATCAAAGTTCTTATTTTGATCAATCCTAGTCCTCAACAAGTTCCAAATGAACATAAAATTTTACTCATTAAAGTCATCCTTTCAAAAGATAAGCCTATCACTTTAATACTCAACCATGAAGTTTCAATCAACAATTCATCAAGTAATACTTATTCTCATATCTCTTAAAATCTTTACTAAATATGAGAAGTGGAAACAAATATAAAAGTTCAATATTTAAAATTATTCTAAATTAAAATTTTTATAAAGAGGAGAATTTGCAATATTTTGAGATTTTTGATTTCATATAGTATGTGCAAATAAGAAATCTTATATATGAGCATGTAATTATAAGTATTTGTTATAGTAAAGTAGAAATTTTGAAGATTGGACGTGGTAAAATGAAATAATTATATTTTGATTACATCATAAAAAGTATGTTAATGTATAAAGTATCTCAAAATATGAGTTAAAGAATATGATTAAGAAGAGCTTATTTGTGATCTTCTTGTCTCACTATATTGAGGTATTATTCCTTACCCTCTTTAGCCTTGAATGTCATTATTGAGAGAATTTTATTAATATTTTTTATAACTTTTGAAGATTTATTAGATTTATTATAAATGAAAAAAATCAATAAGAGAGATGTTAAACTTTTCTTAAGTTGACAAAGTTAGATTAGTAATTGGCATTCTTATTATCTTAATCAAGATAAAGATAAGCCTTGGGAAGCTTAAGAATGTAATAAGAAAGGAAGGCAAAAGGAAGAGTTGCAGAGAAAAAAAGAGAAAAAATGAGTAAATTAAGAGATTGGAAAAGAGGAACAGGCAAGATAGTAAGTTTCTTGAATTGCTTATGGAGTTGGATGTTGGAAAAGACAAGCTAATTGTTATAACTAGAGAAAAATTTAATAATAGAAGAAAAAATAAAGGAAATTATAGGAGGAAGGATCCTTGGAATTGAGGAAAAAACTTGGAAGAAGGTTTTGAATTTCTAAAGGTGTAGTTTTATATATGTTTTGTATCATTTTTGCTTAAATAGTCAATCCAATAAGCCTTAGAAAGTTGATGTAGTTAAAAAGCTTTATGTTTGAGAATTTAAAGATTAAGCTTTCATTTATCAACTAATATATAATGATTTATTGAACTTAAGATGTGGTCATGATGATTAATCCATTGAAGTTCATATAATGTCATTAGAATGAAGGTTTAAAATTTGATAAAGTTAAAAACAAAGAAATTTTCTATGTTTTATGTCCATCCAGAGTAAGAATATGCCATAAGTAAAGTTTGCATATAGTATACATAATTGGTGTACTGAAGTATGATATGTTTGACAATTAGGATTTGATGGAAATTTGGTATAATGTAAAAAGTGAAAATTTGTGCATAAATGCAAAATGAAATTAATAAGTTTATGATAGAATTAAAGTGATAAAATTACAATAAGTTGTGCATACTTTGTTTTACATAAGATATCATAGGTAAAAAGAGAATGAAACTATCAAAATATAAAAAACAAAAATTTATCAAAAAAAATGAAAGAAAGGAATGAGTGAATGGTATATTATGACATATAAGCCTCATGTACATAGCACTTATAATGGTGTTAAGTTATAATATGAGATATGACATTATTAGACACCATAATAAAAATACTAAGTTGAATATAATATGATTTTTAAAATACTATCTTATTATTTTAATTATATCTAATGTGAGCTACTAACACATAATGTTGGGCTTAATAGGCACTAGTTATAGATAATTTTATATGATGGCATCAGAGATCTCTTTCTTTGCTATTATTAGTACTTTGTGTAAGACTTAATATACAAAAAAGATATAATTAAGATGTTTTTAAATACTTCTAATACTTTATGCAATGTCTAATGTACTAAAAACATAATATAATTGATATGTTTGGCCAACCATGACATTCATATTAGTTGAAGTCTAGGTATAATACAATAAATTGTCAAATATAAATGAGATTAAATGTTAATACAAATATGGAACAATAATTATTTGGAAAATATAAGCCCAATTATAATGAAAAAATAAGAAAAACAATATGGTAGAAATAAGAAAAATAAATAAAGTATGATTATAACAAGACTTTTGGTTTTTTGAGGGTGATAGTGACAAAGTTGATAGATAAGTCACCCTTACTATCACTCTATAGAATCGTACGCGGGATTTACTTCAAAATTCAAACATTTCTTGGTTCTATGCGAGAATTGTTGGATAGTGAATCATAATAGATTTTTTAGGGCAAGAATAAATATTTGTGGGGTCTCACAACCACTAAAAATTTTATATTTATTTTTATTATTTCTTATTTTTATTATTTTATATTAAGATATTATTATATATATAATTCATCTATTAAGATTTTTAAAACTCATTTTCTTATATTTCAAGTCATACCATAAAAACACAAAGAATGTAAGCAAAGTTGCACATAAGCTAAGTGTTTTGATTTAAAGAAATATTATTTTTGTGCATTTTTTATTATATCTTACATGGTGATATTGAATTTTTTTAGTAGATACACATATGACATTTTAGTTGTGTTTTTATTTTATGAAAAATGATTTTAGATTCAAAAAAATGGTTTTGAAAATGTATAAAAGTTCTACTTTAACTTGATTTGATATTATTATATGTACTATCAAGCAGACAGAACAAGTAGGGTGTGAAACAAATTATATAAAAATGGAAAGTTTTAGTGCTTATAGAAGTTAGGCAAATCTATGAAATCTATGAACTACAAATTTGTAGCTCCATAAGAGATCTAAAAAATTGTGGTGATTAGAGGTGCTTATTGAAATAAATAATAAAGTTAAATTTAAAACCTAATTTTTAAAGTAATTAGATTTAAGACTCATAAACACCAAATTAAGAGTCCTTAACTCCGAAAAAACACAGAATTGAAGGGAATTTGTCCCAAATATTAAGTAATGAAGTCTTATGAGATTTTGGAGGCCTTTTTGTTGGAGAAAATTTGAAATTGGCAAACCAAATCATAAAATTACTTATATTTTATAAGTTAGGAAATAAAGAACAATACATGAAAATGTAGAGGTAGAAGTGCAAGCTTAGGCACTCATAAACTAAAAAAAATGAAAAATAAAAAAAAGATGGGATGAATTTTTGTTAGTAATTTATTAAAAATGATTTTAAAAAGTTGGGTGACTAAGATTCTTTCAAGCTAATAGAGAGTTGGAATAAAAGGAAAGTAGATGATCATAATAAAATGATATATTGGTGGTGCTACAATGATTTGCTATCAAAACTAGAAATCATTCCTAAGAAGCCATAGAGTTGATCCAAATGAGAATTAGACCATCCTTGCATCTCCACCAACCTTAGAAAAAACTTGCAAGGCTTATATTTTTCATAAAAAATAGCTAAGATCCCCAAGAACAATCCTAAATTTTCCCTTGAATTAAATCTACCCTTCATAAGATTTAAAGGGAATTTTGTATAATTTTAAGTTGGAGAACAAGTTAGAAAAAAGTTGGCTATAAGGAAAAAAATCTAACATGTCCAAACCATTCCATGTGATCTAGTAGGATTATATAAGAATAGGCTAGGATAAGCTATGATTACTAAAAAAAACACTACCCAATCATTGTAGCCGATCCAAGTAAACCGTGGACCACTAACAATACTCTTATGTTAGTAGGCAAGATCAAGATTGCCTTGTGCTTTTCTAATACTTCTAAAAATCATACAAAAGAATATGTGGTGTCTCATTAGAATTTTGAGATATCCAATAACCCCATTCTTAGACTACAACAAAAAATAGCTATAAATATGGAATCTTGTATGTATACATATAAGTATCAATACAAACTCATAAATATGCATTTACACATTATGGTAACCCTCTGATTACTTTGTGTAATGTGTGGAAGCCTAGTGATCATTAATAGTACTTCAAGTGTGCCCTTAATGCATCAATAAATATATTGATTGAGAGCATATAGTAGGTTCTAATGCTTAGTGTTGGTAATTAAATTGAGTCATAGATCCTTATCTTATGTTGTTGTGTTTCACTCCACACCATACAAAGAGTTACTACATGGTTTTGCATTTGTAAATTATGCCAAGATGTATTTGACTAAAAATGAACATTTGGAAATCATTATGAACTTTAAAATTACAACATCAAAAAACATGCAATTTATACTTAATGATATAAAATATTGGTTTGAGAAGATATCTGATCTTAGTCAATTAGCTAGAAAGTTCTAAGAACCACGTTATATAATGTTGACAAATAGAAGATTAAAAGCATTCATTAGTGGCTTCCCATTACACTAAGAACAAAACCTACAAATAATGAACAACATTGGAAAATAGTAGCTTCATGTTCAACAAGTTTTATTTAAGATCCTCATTTGTAATATGATCAGCTTCACTACATGAGTGAGAATGACCAAAATAACTTTATATGGAAGGGTTATTTAATTAATCAAAAGTTCATCAAATAGGTACATTTGATAACTCCATACTAATACAGTATTCTCTTGTATATCATGTAGAGGTTTTACTTGGAGATATATTAATTCTATTTGAACTCAAAGCCATGCTAAGATAGTCACTTTACTTTTCATTAATCTTTATTATCATTATCGTTGTAATAATCAATTACATCTATTTATCTATTACACATTTTAGTTTGTTTTTTATTGGTTCATCAACTTATTTATAACTACACTTTAGCTTAAGTTTTTTGAATATCAATTAGCAATTTTTTTAAATATTTTTAGCTTTAAGTTTAGTTCAAGAAGTAGTTTTGTAATTTGTTTCTATGTAAACTTTGGTTAAAAATGACTTTAAATTGACTTAAAATTGAGCTAAAAATAGATGATATGTCTATTTTTATCATTGTTTGCTATTCACTATCATCTATCCCCATTTACCAACATTGTCACTAACAATGAGCTAAAAATAGACATATCATCTTATATCAAGTACTTTTTGACCCTTGGCTCCTATGTGGTTAGTTTAATAATAATAAATTATCTTATTTTTTACCTAAAGTTTTTTTCTTAAGTATTTTTTGGATCATGCCTCTTAAATGTGCTTGGTATTTGAAAAGCATTAACCCATAACTCAAAGTGATCGTTAGCAATATATTCATAGATATTGTAGTTGACCTAGACATTAAGCTTGAGCAATTAGGATGATATAACTGGTATTTAAGTGTACTTTATAGAGCCTTTGTTATTTTCTTTAAAATATGAATTAATAATAATAACAATGAGGCATTCGAAGCTAATTGAGTGAGATAATGAGTGTGTGAAACTTACATTAAAAATTCTCTAAAATAAAAAAGAAGATGTCAAATAGTTTATCAAGCTTTGGATAATTGATTGCATTCATTTACACATTATTTTTTCTTATATAATTATTTTTGAAAAGTAATTAGGTTGAGACCTTAAAAGTGTATTCACAAACTTGTTTTTGTTTTATTTATGAAATTAAAATTAATATAAATTCTTAGACTATATTCATAAAATATATTTATCATCTTGAGAGTGCATTTTCTTAATCACCTATAAATTGAACTTAGCATATAATATGTGAGTTTCACATATGATATGTGTGGCTCTCATATATAGTATATAAAAGCTCCCATATAATATGTTAATAAACATTACTTTAGATTTCTCCAAATAAAGGATTGCATAAAGTACATCAATATTGATGTACAAAAATGTCACTTGGGACTTGTAGTAAATCTAATTCATGGAATTCATAATGACTAGCTTGATCAAAATTTAGAAATTTTGACATAACCATTAAAGAATATTTAAGGAAGTATTAGAGCTATTGTAAAGGATCAAAACTCCTATAAAAAATACTTCCAAATATTAAGAAAATGATAAAAAAAATTGAAAAACATTTGAGACTATTTACACAGATTAATTCTAAAGTTGGAGATCTATTACAAAGTGTTGAATTGAATTTCAAAAGTTATTCTACTCATTATGTCTTAGCCTCTAACAAGGAACTCCATAATAGTTAAGTATTGTTATCTTTTTTAAACATATTTATAGCAATTTAATGTGTCTCTTGGGTTATTTGATTGGTTGTAAGAATTTGCATCTTGAACTTTTATTTTTGTTGCTTTTACCATTTTGGGTTGTTGTATTTCATCCTTTGTGATCATTTTTGTATAGACTTTTATTCAAGTTTGTAAGATCTTTTGACCTAATATTATAAGTTCTTTTTGGTTGATGAATTATATGGACTTTGAGCTTAGTGATTTTGGGGTCTTTTAACCTAATGTGATGATTTTGACTAGTTGTGTTACAAAAAAGGTATTTTAGATTGTGAGCTTAGCTCTTTTAGTTATGGGTAGATATAGATTTGATGTTTGGAATAAAACTACCAAAATATCTTTATGTATTTACTTTATAATATTTCTCAAAAAATAAGATTGATATTGTAACATCAAATATGTCTCTTTCAACCATAAAAGCAAAGTGTATTATGATTTTAAAAAGTAACAAGAAAAGGCATATTCTTATAACCTTTTGAAACAAATTAAGGAGTGATATGATTATAACCTGTCCAACACATTCAATAAATAGAGTACTATTTCTCTTGCAAATAATCTCATGTTTTATTCATATTGTTTTAATTTAAATCCTTTATGTTTATAAACTCTAGAATATTTTCACTAAGGAAATTTGATAATAAGAAGAATTCAATTGACTTTCTAACCATATTGAATTGTACCAATAAATTGAAAATTTATTCCATCTCAATTGTTTATGTATAGAATAATGACAAACATGTCACATTGAGGATACAAAAAATATATAGAAAGTTTTTAGCTCTAAAATAAAATTTTACTTAGAAACAGCCAACTCCTAAAAGCGAGATTGTTAAGATAATAAGTTTGACATGAATGTGAATGCTCATATGGAACAAATGGTGATATGTCCATATCACAATTTTTTGTCTAGTTTATAATTACAAAAACATTGAGGTAAACTATATTTTACAAGAAAGAGGTAACTCATAATATTATCTTTAAATGCTTTACTTTTAGTTCTCTTCAACCTTACTATAATTGATTTGTTATTTTAAGAAGATGATTGATTTAATTGTAGATAAATGAATATAAAAAATTAATGTATGCAAATATCTCAAATATTTTATGGATAGTATTGCATCTCTCAATATTAATCGCTCCATAGTTATTTTAAACATTTTGTTAATATCTTCTATGTCTTACGTTCTTATGTAGAAATAAAGAAATATTGACCCTTTTGTTTAATCCAAAAAAGATGAAAATTTTAAAATACTATTAAAACTAGGATCCTATCCAGAGTAAAACTAAAGTAATCTTTCGTGCTCAACGGTTGAAACAAATAAAGTAAGAAAATATTAGGCTGCAAATTCATATTTTCTTAGGAGCTTAAAAGATTGAAGCAAGCAGTAATTTTCATGCAACTTCAAACTTCATTATAGAGCTTTTGGAATTTTTTTTTCATAAAAGCAATAAGCAGATATTGAATCGAACTATTAAGAAATTTATGAGCTACAACTTTTAACTCCTTCAACTCATATCCTCCACTCTTTGTTGGGAAACTATAAAGCAAACCACGTGCATAAGCAAAAAAAATTACAGAGCCATCCATCTCTCTATCTCCCTCTGCTGCTGCTTTCTTCAAAAAAGTGGTAAAACACAGTCCTTAAAGCTCTTTGAATCCAGTTTTACTTTTACAAACTCTTCATCATTGCACTGCTCCAGCTAACCCTGTCTCTCTTTCCCCCCTCCTTTCATTTGCTTTTGGCCTCATTAATGGATCCCCCGTCTTCTCTTTTTTCCTTTTGTGCTTTCTCTACGCAAAAGCCAGGGCCTGGGAGTTCTTTTCCATCTGAACATCACAGTTTAATGCGACGTGGTCACTGTGGCCTCCCCAAGGTGAAATCAAGATTTGGCTTCTTTGTGCTGTTCTCCACGAGGCAAGAGGAGTTGAGTTCTGATATCATTTCTATGCTTCTCGGCCTCATTTTGTTCTGCATCATACACATCTCCACCTCCTATCTCATAGGAACTCATAACAAGTAATTTATGGCTTACAGTTTCGGTGTTTGTACCTCAAATGAATTCAAGCTTCCTTGCGTTGCTTCTTTTCGGTCGTCATTGTAGCAGCCTTCCTTGCCGCTGAGATCATTTAGAATGCAGAGAAAATTAGGGGATGCTAGAAAGATAAAAATGCAATCTTTGGTAACGGTTGCTATATTAACAGTTGCAGAGGCTGTTAAAACATGAAGCCCTCCATGTTTGAAAAGCACAAAGGTTGCAAACTCTTTGTACAGTGCTTGGGTCCAATGGGTACCAACAAAATTCCAAAGAGAGAGGATAGCCCTTTTCAAGTAGAATATAGAATTGAGTTTATTTCTTGAAGTGGGTTGAGTTGATAGGATTCTTCTTGGTACTTTTAGTTCATAAGAGGGGATCATTGCACCATGATGGAGGTCTGCTATTCCCACTTGTTTACTTTTTGTGAGCACTTGCATGGAGATGAGTATTTTATTGGGGAAAAGGGGATGGGAGAATGTGGAAAACTTTGTTTTCTCAGAGTACTTATACTGTAGCAAAGAGAAATACTTTTATCTTTGAATGCCTAATCCTTATTATTCCTTTCCTTTGCGGCAAAAACAAGTCTCTTAAAGGACATGGTTCTATTCTATCATTCCTGTTTTATTACACCATTTCTGCTTTTGCTTTATCTTTATGCTTGAATTAAGATATTTCTGTCATACTAGAACTAAAGATATCACTTTTTAAAATTGATGAATATTTTAAATTTTATGTGCACATATTCTTCAAAAGGAAACAGGCTTGTCGCAGTAAAGTGATTATGTATGTTCAATCTCTCTCTCTCTCTCTAGAGAGAGAGAGAGAGAGAATGTGTGTAGATATATATATATATATATATATATATATATATATATATATATATAGAGAGAGAGAGAGAGAGAGAGAGAGAGAGAGACATAGTTCGTTGCATTTGATGCAATTATTATTAAGCAAAATTAATGAAGTATAAGCAAAATAATGGAGTTATCACGTGGAAGTTAGTGCTAAAAGAATTGAGGGATTTCTGATTAATTGATATGTTTAACGATTGTTACGGCTTTTTTTTGCAATAGAAGAATGATTTACCTCGAGGAATTGCTCCATAACCCATAAGAAATTGTACAATTTTGTCCCAAAGACTTTCCATTCTGAACCGAAGGCTGTTCAGATCCATGGAAATTGTTTACATCAAGCAAGCTATCGTCGGAGATGTCGATGGGCTCACTTTGACCTGCGACAAAAACGTTAAAAAAAAAATATATAAAAAAGACATCTTTACACGAAAGGAAGAGCTTATGCCTCAAAAAAAGTTTCTTTTTTTTTCAAGTGTAGTTTGGTGAAGAGCGATGGACAGTACCTGAAGAAGAAGCTGCAGCCTTATCAGTGGTCTTCACAGTACGATACATCTGCAAGCAGCAAAAGAATATTTCATTATAGTAAACACATCAAGTCCAAGAGCATTTCATTAGGGCTCGAAATATAGAATTTCATGTATAAAATTAGTTCTCATGAAGTATGTTCCAACTTATGTCCTGGTGAAAGAATTAGTTTGCATGTTAAGCGCATAATCTGTAGCTTTTACAGGCGATTGTGTATTTTTCGGCCAGCTAAGATTATAAGGGTTACGGTTATAAATAATTGTGTAATGATGCTATATTCGTACTTCATTAGTTTCTCTTTAAACTCCGGTCTTCGTTATGCTGCGATTTTTGCTGCATTTTCTGCTGTCTTTTTACCTTTAATGGTTTGCTTTCTGCTTCGTAAGTAAAAGCTGCTACTCTCAGAGCCCACAATTCTCTAGGGTTGGGGGAAGAGAGAGAAACAGGGAGAGAAGATGATGAGATATGAGATGCATAATAATGTAAAATAATAGCATGGAAAGTACTCTGCAATGTCATTGGAATGGAAAGCAAAAAAAATGCAAGTAAAAACTGCACATTTCTTAGAAAGAAACAAATATTTCCATTGATTCAATGGCACAAGAAACCAGCATATTCCTCCCAGCTTGCAGATGGGATTCAACTGTGGCAAAGCGTCAAAGAAGCAAACGGAAGAAAAGAAAAATAACCCCTACCTGTAAGTGGGATTTCACATGAGCCAAGGTGAGATCTTTGACATCCATGAGCTCAAGAACTGATTTTGGTGTTGCCCCTATGATCCAAAATCAGAGAATATTAAGAAAGGAAAGTCAAAAAAAAAAATTTATTAATATATTTTTTTTCCCAAGTTTTTCGCGAAAGTACGATCTTACTCTCGTGGCCGCCGAGGAGTTCAACGGCATGGACGAAGCGAGCATGGAGGGAGGAGGTCCACCGCATCCTTGGAGCTCTCATGCTGCGCTTCGCGGGGAATCTTGGCAGGAGCATGGTCGGAGACCTCGAGAAGCTCAAAGGGTTGGCGACGGTCGTCGTAGAGGGTGAGCTGCAGAAGTGGAGATGGTGTTGATGCTGCAAGCTCTGCTGCTGGTTCTGGTAATGGTGATGGAAGTGGTGTGGAGGAGGAAAAGGGAAGGAAGGAGACGAGTGGTAGATGGGAATTCCACGGATGGGTCGCAGAACGGCGAGATCTTGATGACGCTGGGCTTCGCGGTGGAAGGGTAGTTGATGATGGTGGAGGTCGGAGATTGTGGTGGAAGTAAAGGGACTTGAGAGAGAGAGGTCGAACCCGATAGTCTCGCCGCCAGAGGAGGACTTTGCCTTTTCGCCGGGAGCAGCTTCGGAGGAGGAGCCAAGGGTTCTTCCCCAATATCCTATTCCAATTCTTTCTTCCGCTGCGCTGCTCCACCTTGAGCTCGGCTTGTTACTGCTTGGAGGGCTTATCTGCAGAGAGAGGTCCGGCTGTGCTGGAAACAGTTCCATCTCTGATTCTTCTTTAAAAGAGAAAGATAAACTCTCTTTTCCACTCTCTTCTTCTTCTTCTTCTTCTTCTTCTTCTTCTTTTTCTTCTTCTTCTTCTGTGTTCTCAATGCTAGAGACGTTGTGATCTATGTGGAGAGAAAAAGTTTATCGAGTTAGAACAAAAAGGATGAAATTTCAAGGAGGAAGGAAGGAGAACTCTTGGAAGAGGAAGGGAGGGGGTGGAAGGGTATAATTACCCTTTGAAGAGATGGGGGGGGGTGAAAAGTATTTGTTTCTTGCTTCTTTGTAGGAAGTATAGTGGAGAAAATGACACTTTTCGAAGAGAAGAGGAGTGTAAGGAAATAAATGTGCGTTGAGGATTCGATTCCCTT
Source organism: Vanilla planifolia (assembly GCA_023846275.1). Taxonomy (NCBI): domain Eukaryota; kingdom Viridiplantae; phylum Streptophyta; class Magnoliopsida; order Asparagales; family Orchidaceae; genus Vanilla; species Vanilla planifolia. The sequence goes on along the minus strand of CM043871.1, from coordinate 11,669,226 downwards.
TCACTCCTCACGCATCTGTGATCTTTAAAGAGGGAAAAGATGAAATTTTTAGTGCAAAGGCTTTAACATGTGGGGGTGAGTCTCTTTCAGCAAAAGAAGAGAACTGTGGGTATGTCTCCAACCACAAAGGGCAGCACCGTTCATTCATTAAATTTCAAAGTTTGGTGGTTTCTGTGCTATCACAATCACTTAATCCCTCAATGCTTTGGATTTGACCCTCCCTAAGCAGTAAGCAAACAGGCCCTCCTTTCCATTTTATAACCCTTGCTTTTTCCTTTTTTTTCCTGTATTAATCAAAAGGTCCAATAAAAAGAGAAATAACAAGATATTTTTCAGAAAAAAAACTTCCGGTACTAAAACTTTGGCTCGTTTTTATGATGAGAAAAGAATAACGAAGTCGATTAAGAATCATTAATAAAAATAGACCTCAACGTTATCAACTGTGTCTGAAATGGAAAGTTAGGAGCCCCCTTTTCAATGTCTAAATGGACGTTGGATTTTTCTCGTTGTTTATACTGCAGGAACAGGCTTCCTTTCAAATTTGAGAGTTATGAATACCCAAGTATCAGTGTAGTTGGCAATTGGGCCTTATGCCCAATACAGTGAGATTTCTTGTTGTCTTTTAAAGAATATTGCATGTGGTATTCTTAATTTGATGTATATCAATGCACAAAAGGTATATTGAGCTTCTATTACACTTGATATGGTGAATCCCTTGGCCTCCTGATTATAGGAAAATTTTTTACTTCTCAAATTATCAAAGTATTTGTAATTGTCATAAGAAAATAACAAACTTAACCAGCTCTCGTTGTTCCTATGCAAGGAAAAGAATGAGATACGTGATCTCACCTTCTACAATCGAATATATCCGTTTGTTTGTAGTTAATATGTAATGACTCGTAGATGATTCATAATGATCTTCTTTCCAATCCACTTTTAATTTGGTGCATTGAGGTACAATAGCATGAATGGTTTCTTATTGATTAGGTATTGCATTGTGTGTACTGCTTTTGTCCAAAATGTATTTAGAAGACCAACATGCAATCTTTTGCACTCATCGTATACTCTTAAGTGTCCATATGTTCAATGACTCATTTAATTATGATATTTTTTACTATTGTTATCATTTGAATTTCACGAATGTAACAGAAGTCGAGAAACTCTTTCGTATTCTTCACGATTTTTTGGCATAATTTCTTAATTTTATAACTTATCTTTAGCTCTACTCTTCAAATTCTTGAAAATACTAAAGATATTAGATATGTTCTTCAAATTGTAAACCTAGAATTCTTTTTTTTTTTTGGAGTCACTAATAAAGATAAAGTAATATATACATCTTACAAATGAGAGGTCATTAGGGATGCTTCTCATATCTTCGCAACAATAAGGTCAAATTTCTTTACTTAAACTTTTTAACATTTTAGAGATATTGACATGCCTTTGCTTCCCAAATGAGCAATCTAAGAAAACTTCATTTTTCATAAATTTGAGTTTATATAAGAAGTTTTTTGTTGTCATATACATTCTTCATTTGATTCTTACTACCTAGCCTAGTTAGTAGTATCACAAATAAAGATTTTTCTCAAAAATTGACAAAAAATGATGTTATTCTTGTCTATTTGACATATATACAGTTTTTGACTTTGATTTCTTATGTAACAACTATAGAACCCTCACAATTTCCAATTTTAAGAGTTGTCCTCAAATATTGTCCAACACGAAGACAATTAATGGCTAAATTAGCAACATTGTCCATGATTGTTACTTATTTGATAAGAAAATAAGAAATAAATTTGCATTGCGCTATCTACAACCTGTTATAAATTTGTTGTGGATTAAGAATAACTATAATTGTCATTAATATATTACAATCTATCTTAAAGAGATGGTACAAATCCCATATATAAAGAAGCTTCATTGTACAATATGAAGGAGTGGCCAAATAAGTTGTTCCAAAGAAATACTTCTCATCGCCCAAGAGGAATGAAGAGAATTTATAGATAATTACTCTGTACTAGAGTTTTTGATAATTGTCTTTAATTAGTTGATAACATTTGTTTTTACTATATCAATGATACTTAGTATATAGTTTGTTATTTAGAGAAAAAGGTATTGCTACAAAGAGAAAGCAAAATCTCAAAAGTGTTTTCATAGAATGAGATACATTGGCTTAGAACAAGAGATGATAAGTTAAAGATAAGCAAAGTTCAATTTTTTTAAATTTGATTTGACATATAATTAGTTTTCATCATATATTATAGATTAAATCAGATGGTACAATACTTGTCGTATGGGAAAAGCTATGGGAGTCCCTCATAAGAAAAAGAATGGTACATTAGTGTAGAAGGAGAGCATATGAAAACTGTGATTGTAAGTGATTTTAGTTTTGCTATAACTTGATTTAAAGTTTGTGAATAATTGGATTTTAATTTAAATTTATTTTCTTTTAAGGATGATTTGATCTCTTATATTTCTCAATGTATGATTTACCTTGAAGTTGAAGAAGACATTATGGCATAAGTGTTGTAAGATAATATGATAAAACCTATTTTTGACTTATTGACAATAAAGAAATGCCAACGTTCAAGCAATATATTCATATAAGGGTATACCCAAGGTGTCTTAGTTTCAAATCAAAAAAATCCAAAGATCACTAGGCAAGTAACTTTCCCAAAAACTAAGGACTTGCATAAATCATCAATGTGAAGAATCTCAAACCAAAGGGAAAGTGATTTAGCAACTTAAACCCAATGCACTCAAGTTGGTGGTGAAGTAAAAAAATAGATATAAGTGGAGTTCTTAGAATGTAAACAAAGAACTAGAGTGTTAGGTATCATAATTAATTTTTCTTGAAAGATGGAATAAAGAGTTAAGTACTTTTTTGAAGATTTAGCACTCTTGTGGATGCTAAATAATGAATAAAATGTTTCTTTTTGAGCCATTCTCTTATCTTTCTAAGGAACCTCCAAAATCATATCATTAGATTGATTGCACATGACATACTCATATCAAACAAGCTTGGTTGTATCACTTTATTACTTCATTCAAAATTTTATTACTTATAATATGCTGAACGAGTTTATAAAGACCTCAGGAGTACAGTAATTTGTCAACGTTGGAATACGAAATAATGTTTAGGGATGTTAAGGGCCAAATTTTAGAATTATAAAAGTCATTTAAGGATTCCAAAAGTCACCACAAAATTTAAATAAATTATACTTTGAATTCTATCCAAAATCCTTTGAAAAGTTGTAAAATTAAATGCAATAAATAGTTCCCAAATGTTGTATGCATTTTGAGTGGCGTTCCAGCAAGTAGTAAGGTGTCAGGTGAGGCTATTAGTACAGTGTGAGCGGAGAGGCATGATGATGCCCAGGTCTGGTTTGTAGACTGACATGAGTCGAAGCAAGTTAGTGCAAGTCAATGCGAACTTAAAGATCGTGAGTCCATGCATGTTAGTGTGGATCAACAAGGGTCAAGCGGGTTAACAAGTCGACATGTCAAGCGGGCATAGTGAGTTAGCGTGGGTTGAGTAATGAAACAAGATGCGGGAAACATGATGACAATAATGACTGTAGAGGACGATGGTAGATGATAGTAGACTATGAAAACACAAAAGAACTCAATTTTAATAAAAAAATAAACTAAATTTTGCATTAACAAAACTGCGAGACAAGTGCATAGATGTAATGGACTAAATTTTAAGTTATAAATATCTAAATAATTATCAAATAATCTCTTAACAACTCAAAATAAAAGTATAGATGTAAATAACTTGATGAAAAATAAATTAAAATATACAATAAACAAGTGTCGACTAAAATCGATCCCCACAACAGCAAGATAATGAAGACTAATGAGAAGTAAATGAGCTAGTCCTAGCATGGCTCTGAGTCTGAATAGAATTAGTACGCTTTCAAGTGAAACTTATGTGTGATATACAGGATGCTACTAGGTCAATATGCTATTGGGCTAAAACATGTTGGTAGAGTGAAAGAGGCTAAAAGATTTTCTCTTTAACCTTTTGCATCAAAGAAACTAAGAGAAATACAAATAGGAAATTGAGATTCAATCCTTAAAAGATGAACTTGAAAAAAAAAAGGTGATAGTTGAGCATGAGATTTCCACCCTTAGGAAGAAAATATTCAAGATCTACACAATAATGATATGCAAGGCATGATTGCATATCAATCTAAACTTATTAATGTGTTTGGTTTGTATTAATTATATGGATTAAAGGTATTAATCAATCTTACAACCATTTTTGTTGCATTAAAAATTTTTAATATAGTTTTCTCTAACAAAAACATTATTATTACTATATAGGGAGTTACATATTCCATTGTTGTAAGCACTCTAAGGAATATTATTGATCATGGTTAACCTAACCATATCTAGTATTACATTGCACAACATATACTTAAGTGATGGTGTATACAGTGTTTCTATTTATCATAACCAACATTTTGAACTTAGGTATAACTTATTCTTTATGTAATATCAACATTTGTAAATTTCCAATTATGTATAGCATATTTTTATTAAAAATGTAACATGTAGATACTGAGATTGTTTATATATATATGATGTTTCAATATATAAATGTGGATAATGGGTTATTGATACATATTAATTTTAGTAAAGAATTGTTTAGGGAAGATAGAAATTTATTATTTGAAAATTTGAAGTGTTCAATATGATTCTTTGTAAAAGATTGGTGTGATTGCATTTATGAGTTAATATACATAGCACTAAATGAATGTGATTAAGTTCAAAAGGTAAAAATATTTAATTATGATTTTATTTTTTTATGTAAACATGTATATGGTCACATTAGTGGTGATTTATTAATAAGAAATTGACATTTTTATTAATCCTTAAAAGTTTTTCAAACATTGTATTCTTTGGAAGACCAAGCAAAGAGTTAATGCATAGATTATTAGCAACAAAGGAAAGGACATTAATTTTTTTTTACCATGTGATCACACATAAATGAAGTTATTTTTTTTTTTTTACTAATTTAGTGTGTTAAACACTTGATCTATGATAGAAATCATTAGGTACTAGTTATACTAGATCCATATGATTGTGGTGCATATTGGATGTATCCAAAACAACAAAAAATTCAAGACCTTATCGAACAATTCATTTAGCTACAATTTGTTTATACATTTTTAAATTCATAATAATTTTTATGTCACTGACAACAAATCCAATTTGATAGAGTTACAATTGCATTTGGTTTGATCAAATTGGACAAGAGAAACTATGACCTTAAGTTAAACATTTTATTACATTAATATCATAAAATATTTGAATTAATGACAATTAATTTGTTTAGTTTAATACATAATTTTTCAAGTCAAGGGCCACATATAATTTTATTAGTTTGAATGAAGTTCATGAAAATTTGACAAAGAGAATCTTGTGAGTAGGGTGTTGATGATTTAGCTCTTTCATATCTTGATGAATATGTGAAAGTTTATGTTTTTAAAGTTTATATTTAAAATCTTTTGTGTATAGATGTGAATGAAAGTTTATGATTTATGTATAAGTTTTAGTATGGTAAATGATGATGTTGAATAAATATTTTTCTTACAACCTGTTAAATATTATATTTGATATTCTCTTGTAGTGCATCTTTAATAGGATAAAAAATTGGCAATTTTTTAAATAAACCCAGAAAATTATTGTCTTGTTTAACTATCATAAAGGTTATCTTATAAGTGGCATAGTCAACTATATTATAGAAATATTATTACAGTGGTTAAATAAGACTTTAAGGTCATTACTTATAGAGTGATTAGTATACAAAAGTTATTATCTAAGATCTTGATCGTATAAGGCCAGTAATCTCTTTAGCATACCATTCATCATATGAGTGTATGATATAATTAGATTTGTATAAAATATATCATTTGAGAAAGACTTCTATAATGGTTCATTAAATGACCTGTTTTATAAAATTCTTTCATCACACTAATAACATATTCAATACAACCATTATTTTTGATGAATCATTACATAAATCATGTTGTACACAATGATTGCCAGTAGCTACAAAGTATCATGACCTTTATGTAAAGAATGGGTTAATAATTTATACAATAGTTTTTAGTCAATGTAAAAGAACCTTGTCGTATTGATACACTTCGTATATCAATATAATAACATTTTAAATATATATTATAAAGTTATTCTCTATGTATATCTTCAAAAATATAAGAATTCTTTCATAGTAGATTTATTCTCCCTCTAACAAATATGTAATTCAATTTTCATGTACTTACTTTGTTGGCTATGTTTTATTTGATTTTGTCACCATTTTCATATCTATCAATTCTATCCCAAACAACCTTATTACTTTATCAATTTTGTTACCCTATATTGGGCCTATATTAAATCACATCTTGCTCTAATATCTCTTATTAAGGAAAATAATACCATGTAGATGTCTAAGTTCCAATGAATAAATGTCATTCATCAATACAAAATCCAATGAAATCACAACTTGACCATCGATTTTATGCATTATTTTATCTAGTCGATTTTGCAAAATATCATGATAGACACTATTGTCCACATCACATTACAATGATAAAGATAATAGATTCATAGTTTATACATCAATTTTACGCATCATAAGGCTCTAATTGGTTATGGAAAACTATGGCAATTGACTTTGTTGAACTATTAGCCACATCACACCACATCAACTCTATTGCTTTTAAACATAGTTAACAAATTTTGCTAATATAAGAAACCCCGTACATTAGATCTTTTCCCCCTCAAGTGAAAGTGTATTTTAAATCATAAATTGCATAATTTGTTGACTATTTATATTTGAATTTTACCTTTTTTTCAGCTCTGTCAAATCCATCCTCATTGGTTTTGCTATTTTGTCGACTCTTTGCCTTCCATTGGATTTACGTTGAACCACGTTTAGTTTAATATCAATTGTAAAATAGAATAATATTATAACAGTTCTTAAGTTATCCCAATATATAAATGTCACTCATCAATCCAATAGCTAACTAAATTGTAGTTTAAAAATCAATTTAATGCATTACTGGGCTAGATCAATATTGCCAAAATATCATGATGAACTTTATTGCACTTGGTCATATCGTACCACAATCCAAAAGCCAATGGAATTATAACTAACTATCAATTTAATGCTTCATTGACTCTAATTAGTTTTGCTTAACTTTCATGATGGATTTTATTAGACTAAGCCCATGATTAATAAATTTTTTATTGACATGATAATCCCCTAATATTAGATCCATTTCCTCTTGGAATCACATGTCAACTATCAAGTGCATATATCAACTTAGGCATAACATATTGAAGCTACTCTTCTTGATCCTATTGTGTCACATACACTTTACTTTAAACCACATCTAATTGCAACATCTCATGTGAAAGGGAGTAATATCATGAGAGTCTACATTGTTAAGTTAGAGATAATAAATTACATAACAGCATCATAATTGATTATTAATCATATAATACAAGACTATTCTCTTTATATATATATCTTAACATTTTTCTTAACACTATTTCAATAACAAGAAATTGTGATGAAATTTCTACCATAATTTTTTTGTAATTTATAAATAAAAAATAGATTACTTGCAATGAAAATATAATATTTTATTATCTAATATGTCTCCTTTTTCGTTCATAAAATATCTCAAATATCTTGAGTTTTCTTGAGTTCTATCTTTTAATACAAAAACAAAAAATGATTATAATAGTTATAATAAAACATTATATATTTCCCAAAAGATAATTGAAATTTAACCTCAAATATGCAAGAAAACACTTAAAAATGAAAAAGAGAATGCTTTCTACTTGATAAAAAGTATGCCCAACATCAAGTATAACTTAAGAACTATATAAGATGAATAGAATAGTAACACTAAGTGCAAAGATTAACATAATAAAACTTATCCACTAAATCTAAAATTTAACACAAGAATCTTATATGTGAGTTTCTTTTTCTTAACTTAAATAATGGGTCACCAAAAAAATAAATTTATCCATCCTCTAAAGCTTGGCAAAAAAGAATTAGATTTTTTCAGGCTTTTTTATATTGATCTTTTAAGTGTAATTGATGGCATGCATCATTGGTGGTCCAAATCATGAGTTTGTAAATATGTGATTCTATGTTTAAGATTTATTAAGGTATGTGAAGTCATGTATAAGGAATGTTGGTTAAGTCCTTGCAATGCATCCCTTCTCTAAGCCATAATTGATGCTACATTTCAATTCTAAATTAAACTCATTATTGATACCACTAAGGTGTCCACTCATAGTGGTCAAGTATATTTTTTTTAAGCTGAATGCTATTATTCATAATCGAAATAAAGGAAAACAGGCTTGAATTTTTTTAATGAGTTTTGACAATAGGAAGAGAAAGGATGCAAACGGCTATTGAGGTGGGTACAAGATCTTTGAAATTTTCAAGTGAATGTAATGATTTATTTTTTTAATCATTTTGATTTTAGTAGTTCATCATTTTCACTATTAGGTTCTTAATATGTGTCAACATTTGATTAGCTTAGCTTTCTTGACAATTGATCGAGTTTTTCTTGTAGCCTCTAAGAGATTCTCTGGATAACCTCTATATAGATGTTTGACTAGTCTTCAAACCATTTCTTGAACAATATTAGGTTTCATCCAAATAATACAATAGTTTATTACAACGTTTTATGCAAGATTTCATATGTTATTTCTCGATCAAACCCTTGAAAAACTATTTAAAGTGTCAAAAACTTTTAGCCATTATAACTGTTTGTAAATTAAATAACTATTTTTTTTACTAAAACTTATGATAAATACCCTTGAGATGCATGGACGAATTTTTAAAAATGTTGATATATATTCGAAAATCTATACTTTCTAATACTTGTTAGCTATTTGTAAAGAGAGAAGCTTTGACTCATAATCTTTTCCTCACCTCTAAAGTGCACTTTCTCTCTCCACTTCTCTCCTATGTGCATCTTTCTTGCTACACATACGTTCTTATCTAATCTCCCAAAATTGCTTTAAACATCCTTAGCATATTCTGTGGAAGCTATGGCAATAAAATAGAGAGCATCTTTAGCATCATCTATAGAAGCTATGGTAATAGAACAAAGAGTCAACTACTTCTTTAAGTCTTTCAATATATTCTCAGACCAAATTTGTTGCTCTTAGCACTAGACTTTTAATTGATCTTCTCTTGTAGAGCATTAATTTTAACATAGTTGTGTTCTAGTATCCCAGGTTAAGTCATCCAGTAGCTCCCAAAAACTCGAATGCTACCTATTATCGGGGAATTAGAAGAGGCCCCTCCAATTGCATCTCATTTAAAGTAACAATCACACCAACTTTCTCATCCTCAATAGAAAGTGTGGCTAATATGTTCATAAGCCTCATGTGAGGTCTATTATATCCCATATGCCTATCCCTGATTGAGAAGTTTTCGAGCATCCACTTAATATGAAATATGGAATAGCCTTAATCAATAATGCAAAAGGTCATTCATCCTTGGTGGACAAGTCAACATATAGGAAGAATCAATAAGTTGCCCAATGAAATTTTAGCATACCAACTAAACCTCAAACGTTGTACTAGTGAAAAGGAAAACAAAAAATGCTGATGTGATCGATATCTCAATCCTAGATCATTTTTTTGGGTATAATAAAATTACTATTGCAAAGCATGGTAAAGATAAACTAGTTTTTGTATCGATTCTTAAACGTTTTAGAAGGTTTTTATAATTGCATTTAAAACAAAAGGAAAAAAGAAAAGTTTAATGTAAAGTTAGATTGTTTCGACAAAGCTTATGTACCTTCCTTTTTTATGAACCACATTATTGTTATTTATTGAACAATTAATTATTTAAAAATTAATTTCTTTAAATTTACAAGAATTTCAAATTAACACAATTTTGATAAGATCACTACTATTAAACTTATATTAATAAGTACTTTTCATTTTCAAACTTTGGAATCTAGAATGCCTTCTTATGAAAATAGAAATATTAATATTTTCAGTAAGACAAAGTGCAACAGATATTTATGATTCTTTAAGATTTATAAAATAGCATGAACACACTCTTTTTATTGAATTTTTTTGACAAAGAATATGGCAATTCTTGCTTCGCAACCACCCTCACCTTTTACCAACATCATGACAATAGAATATAATCCTATAAATTATGCACCAATATAGCTTAGTTATCGTTTCGTTTGTTCTATTTGGGTTGGGTGAATCTACAAGCTAGTTCAGGAAAAGAAATGACATAGAGGAAATAATAATGGACTAGGTTTAATCAATATGAAGATGCTGACTCATAATTAGATAGAAACAATGAAATTGTCCTCTTGATAAAGGCCAAATTCTAGTCAATATGTCATCACTTAAAGAATTTTTTGTTGCTATGAAACACTTATTCAAGTGCAAATTCATCACATAATCATACAAATTATGGTAATATTGGATCACAAAAAAGCATTTTTGTGAGAACATGTTGAGCATTGAGAGCATTCATTAATAGAATATGATACTTTGCATATTGACAAGTCTGAGCCCCCTTTACTATTAAATCCTGAGTTTTAATCTTCTAGATCTTTGTCTCTAGACTTTTAATCAACTTCAACCATTAGAGTTTTAGAATGTGAGAACTAGCAATAATGCAATCTGGGTTCAATAGAATCAATCATGTAGAAATTTATAGCGCCTTAATATAGGCTAATAATAATTGAATGATAACTTTATGAATTTCATAATGCAAAACATAAGGGTTTTTCTAAATTCAGAAATTGAGATTTTTTTCAAATTAATAAATTGAACTCTATGGAGTTTTTTAAATTTTTTTAAACCAAAAAAATTAAAGATTTAATTAAAATTTAAAGTTGGTTAAATTAGTCATAATTTTTTATTGTTAGCCAAATTCTTACATATGGATAAGCTTTTGAAACATTTTACAATTTTTAAACTTGAAATCTCTTACCAAACCTTGATTTAGGTGTTCAAATTTAATATGAAAATAGGTTATATGTTTCTATCAAGATGAAGACTAGAAAAAACATAAAATAGTTAAAATCAAATCCAAATTAAACATCTAGCAATTGTGCAATTTACTTACTAAGAAAAATTTCAAGCGTAGCAATTTTAACAATATTCCCTTGACTTTGCAAACTTGTAGCTTATCATTCACTTGGAATTAAATTATAAAATATGGCATTTTAGGAAATAGCTATGAAGAATAATAAAAGCCATTTAGTTTTCACTTTAAAGTAAATCAAATTAGCATGAAAAATTAATAATCAAATCCATCAAACTTGACCTAAGGATAGGGAGTTCAAGATTTTGCAAAAACTAGATTATGTGAAAACTTGGAGGCTATGAAAAAGCATCATAAAACAAACCTTTGAAAAATCAAACTAATGCAATTTAGATGAAGGGTGAACATTAAACAATGAATCATAAGTTTCAAATCACCAAAATATTAATGAAATTATCCTAACAGAACTTTAAAATGGGCTACCAATTCACAAGCATAACTATGCACAATTAATATGGTCAGTTTGAATAAGAAATGAAACATATAAATTAGGTAACATAACTTACCTCCAAGTAGATATCACAAAGAGCTTCCCAGTTATATCCTCATTCTTGGGGAATGGACCTTGATTTCAAAGAACAATGCAAAGGACATCTTTCTTGGAAAGGAAAAAAAGAGATACTTATCCAAATCTTCAAAGAAGATTTCCAATCAAAGAAACAACATTAATGTTTTATAATCTTTAAAATAGTTTTAGTACAAAAATTATGAAGTAATAAAAAGGTATAAGATAAAAACAACAAATTAGCCATATTGAGGTTGCTAAAAGTAGGACCAACCCATGCAATGGATCTATAGCTAAAGGAAATTACTAAAGTCTATCTTGTGTGAATAGTCTCCCACATCAAGCAATTTGGTAAGTCTACCTAATTTCATAGGGCAATTGGCCATATCTCAACTATCTAATATAAGCCTAATCACCATTTGATGTGTTGAACTAATGTAACTATCTTGTATAGCTTATATAACTATATGTTGTAACATAAATGATCCATGAAACATGTTAGCCATTTGCATTGCATTACATTGTCATATTATCTTATTTGACATGTCATAGGGTGTTACAATGATACAATACAAGAAAAATACATATAAACACACTGATAAATTGAAAAATATAATAACCTACAACTAACGATACAAAAATAAAAATGAACTAAAGCTAGCATTGTATGGTGTCCTAAAAGTGTCATGTTAATCATTCAAACTTTTGATAGGAGATAAATGACAAGTATCCCAAAACTTTTTTTTTTGAAGTTAGTGACAACATTTCTATGTGGTGGCCATATTTTAGACCATCATGATGAATATCTCGTACCTCATCCCTTCTTAGTAGTTCAAGTTGCATGTGAGGTAGGAAAAGGTGACTAGGCATTTTGCTCTCCCTTTTAAAGAACTTTTGAGTTCTACTTGAAACATTCAAGACCTCTGGTGCTATATTCTATTTGAACAAACTCTGTGATATTAATTGTTGTGGATTTTACTAAAGTATTTCACATAAGAAAAGAGTGAATTATACATTTTGAAATATTTTTGTTATGCAATGGACTAAATATGAGGTAAAAAGTAAATGTTTTAAAGGTAAAACTAAAACAAGGTAGAGCAACATGAAGTGAATTTTAGGTGATTTTATCAATTAATGACATTCATTGATCCTAACCATGCAAGATTTGGCTTTTTAATGCTCATTTTCTTTACAAATAAAGATGGATGAAAGCATTTAAAAATGGCCCATAATATGGCCCAAAAAAACATACATAATCCATATTCAAAAAATACCTTACACAATCATCAAATTCAAAGAAGATATGCATAGTCATCAAATCTATAAGAATCTTAGACCACTAGAAACTATATACACTAGAACCAAATGATTATACAATTAACTCCTAAATGAGATGAAAACTTTGGCCTAAAAGAAGCATCATAACCCAATATTGATTGATCTAAAGAAACCAAATCTTAAAATAAAATAAAAGAGAGTAACAAAAAATTATTGCAAAAAAAGATTTAAAATAAAAATTTACAATAGCCCTTACAATCACAAAATCAACTTCATAATTTGAAAACTTTAAAAGTGTGAGGATGACCAACTACCTTTTTTCATTTAAAATTTCACAAACTTTTTGCTTTTAATAATATAAAAGACAAATTAGGTATTAAATATATTTTCTTTAAAGTTTTTTAGTCATTTGGTAGTTAATAATCCTTCAAATGATCTTTAGAACATTTAATATCTTTAATTAAATATATTTAGCCAATAACTTCATTCAAATTCATATTTTACAGCTTTAAGAATAACTTTGACATATTCAATTGCTATAAGTTGAGCATCTGATCATCTTGAACATCAAATCCTTATTTTTTTATAGGATGATTTGATGTATGCATATCAGTGTATTTAGTATCTTATTAAACCATTTGATCTTATGAAACACTTCTTTCAATGGGATCAATTCTAGTGTACTAGTGATGTCATGTTTTGAAAATAAAATCAATTTTAATGTTTTTAAATAAAAGTTTTTTATACTTTTAAAAGTAAACATGTTTAGTTTTAAAGTATAGCTTTCTTATCATAAGATGAAATTAATAACTTGAATTTTTTATAATTAATAATTTAAACATATTAAAAATGATTTAAACCATCAATTATAAAGTTCCCATTTTTTTAGTTACTTTAATCATAGTTAGCATTTTAATTTAGCAACTATTGTGAATATGACTTGTGATTTGACCATTTATGCTTATAGCAAGACAAGACTTTGTTGCACCCCATATAACATTCTTGCTAAAACTATCTCCTCCATGCTTGAATCTTTAAGTCTCATGCTCAATCATTTAATATATATTAAATGGTTAATAAAACATAAAATGCATCTCAAAAATGAAATTATTAACTCTTTATTAAGTTTATTATCATCAAATATCATTATAAGCTTGTGGGATTCAAAGAGGTGTTAGTGCTAGTATTATTATGGATAACTCCTTGGATGGCATTCATGCATATTATAGGTCTTAGTTACATTTGCCAAAGCAAATTTAAGTTTTTTTAGTCGTGATCTTAGCACTCCTTACTTATGGCAAATATTATGCTCAAGTAATGCATAGGTATAGTTCCCATTCTAGTTGAACTTTTCAATACATCTAACACTTGATTGTAATGAGGTTGAGTTACACATGGTAGTTTTAGTGCACATCAAGGTTGCTTGAGTTCTCATTCATCTCCAAAGAAGATAGAGTCCTTGATTTTTTTTATGATAATCATTCTTTCTGATAAGTTAAGTGAAATGTTATTAGTTTGTTAAATAAACTAAAAAAACTTAGTGATAGTCAATAATGAATATAGACAAGATTAGAATTGAAATTATAGAGGATGATAATGTGTTAATATGTCCAGTAATGTTGATAGAGGCATTATCATTGATTATTGCAACACAATAATTCAACACCTTTGATGAGAGAGCTTCTTTTTTATATGCTTATGAAATAATATATTTGGAATAAAGACATGAAAAAATACTCAAAATAAAAATTGACAATATATCTGTGACAACCAATTTCATTATTAACACATTAAAGTTTTATTGTCTTAATACCATGTTAGAGAAACTAATATCAACATAATAATAGGTTTTCTTCTCCTTGCATTTATATATTTATAAGATTGTAAGCTTTGTAATGAATACAAAAGATGAGTAATTTAAAAGTAAAGAATGATGCAATTTATGATTTTATTATTGCCTTTTGTACATAATATGAAGAAAAGGTTGTCATGATGGGTTATTTTTGCTGATTATATTTGATTATCTTGAGACATGAATAATAACAACTAGGAGATGGGGTGATGGAAAGGTAATAGCAGATGCTTAATCCCTGCTAACCCAATCAAAATTTGGGTTAACAAAACACTAAAGCTAGTTAGATTAAGAGTTACCCAAAATGAGCTAAAATAATTTTTGACATTGATAAGCCAAGTTAACTTGTATAACACGTTGCCAAATGGGAAAGCAATCATTTGCCTTCTAAAAAATGCTATGGAAATATTTGTTCGATGTTATTTGCTAAGCTCAAGTTGCAAGGCACTACACTATCTCGTAGATTCACTTGGTAAGAAAAGACTTCAATTTCTTTAACTTCTTTAGAGTTCTACTGTCATGAAATTAAACAAAAAAAAAACATTGGCAAAACAAAACGTATGTATAAAAGACTGTCATGATAACAATCAGGAGATTGGGGTATAGAAAAATAATAGCATGTGCTTAATTCCTGCTAACCCAAACAAAATTTGGGTTAAAAAAACACCTAAGCTAACGAGGTTAAGAGTTATCTCATAGTTAGACAACCACATTAGTTAAAATATTGTTTGACATTGATAAGCCAAGTTAACTCGTATATCACATTGCCAAGTGGGTAACAACCATCTGCCTTTTAAAAAATGCCATGGAAATACTTGTTCGGTGTAATTTGCTAAGCCCAAGTATGAACGCTTTTTATCATCGTCAACCTCCATCTCTTGTTCTACTCTTTCCTGCTGTTTCAGACCTCCAATCGACAGAAGTACAAAAGCTCAATTCTCCTAGTTTTGTTCTTGCTTTAAAGTTACCATTTTTTTTTCTTTACTCATTTACTTGGCCAATACTGTAAGACAGCAAAGAATTAAACACCACACTATCTTGTAGATTCACTTGTTAAGGAAAGGCTTTAATTTCCTTCAAAAATTTTTTGAAGTTCTAATATCACGAAATAAAAAAAACCATAGCCAAAACAAAATAGGTGTGAGAACCATGAATATTGTCATGCTTTTAACTTTCAAAGGGTAAAAATTTTGAAATTCGGTAAGAGAAATAACTAGTGCGTAAAAGAACATTATGAATTCTTATAAGATAAAAAGCTTGAAAAACAATTAAGAAGAAATTGGGGTAGTGGTAAACTGACATTTGAGGCAGGGAAGGCCTACCTACAAAAGTCTGATCAATATCAACAAATCATAAGGCTAAAATAAATCAATCCTCTACCAACGAGCTATTGATCATCCCCTGCCCATGTAGTCATCGTACAAGAAGAAACTAGACGTATAAAAAGAAGGAAAGAAAAAAAAAAAAAAACTAACTGCTTCGTTGATCTAAGAATCAGGTCGTGTAGGCACCTCAATTCGAGGCCCACACAAAAAATGAATTATGTGAAGCCTAAAACCTTCTTCCTGTAGTTAGAGCTAACGTTAAAAATCTGTTGTTAGCAACGATCGCAGTCAGGTCATGTTATGAGAAAAATGTCTCCTGACATTTTCTTTGCTTTCTGGCAATCTAAAGCAGGAACTGCTCTCATCGTAAATCCCACCGGCCGACGGGCCTCTGACTTTCAAACGCTTTGGACAGAGCCCATGAGAAGATGAAGTCATGGAATCTGGCAAATGGTGAGCAAAGTTGTTCCACCCGCTATGTTCATACGAGTTCCGCTCACCAATCTCTTTATGCTTTGCCAGCTTAATGTCCGACATAGAATCCAGAGACTGGTGATGTTTAATCTTCAGAGAAGAACTTCCGCCCTCGCCAACCCAGCTTCTAGTATGAACTTCATTTGATGCATCCGAATTGCGCTTCTTCAAACGTTTAAATGCCTACAAATAAATAAAGCATTATAGCCAAACATTCATTCAACTAATTAAAGGTTTACAAGTAAAGTGTTCTGAAGCACTAAAGCATGATTCGCATTATTCTAAGTAACTTAACGTACAGTTCAGAATACGTGCAACAAGCAGCGTATATCAGCATTAAACGTTTGTAGCACACAAGATGAACTGGGAGCATTCCAGAGTTCATAAAAGCACAATGTAAGCATTCAAATGCCGGCTTTGGTAAAGATAAAAGATACCAAAATTGGAGTGTGTAATGACACTCAAATAAATTTAAAACCCATATTTTAAGAATTTAATACAAATACACACTGGTTATCATTGCATATAAACTACTAATAATCTCATAATCATTACCAGTTTTTGTTATAATTTAAATAAATTAAAATAACATGAAGTAATACCAATAATCATATAAAAATTGTTTTTTCAAGTTTTATGAAGCTGGCTTCTTCTTGTTCTTCAAATAAAAGGGGGACAACTTACCTTAATTTGAAAATGATCATATCAATTCTGATTTGATTGAATATGAGATATTATTGTCAATAATATTGCCAAATGAAAAGAAACGGAAAGAGAGGAATTCGAACCCTCGGCAAATAAGAGTCTACCTGGCAGTTCCAATGCCATGTACTTCAGATCCATTCTTACTTTACGAAGATACATTTGAATGATTTCTTTGAAAAAAACAAAGGCAAAGGCCAACGTTTGGCTCAAGGATAATCAGCAAACTAACTTGCTTACCTACGTATCTACTACATGGGGTACAGCAATAAAATATTGTTACCAGACATGAAACCTTAGTGTCAATATGGAGTTGCACCAAGGAAAGGCCAAGGAATTCACCAATGATAGTTACAGATCTTGGGGCCAAAAAAGTTGAAGAATTCAGAGCTGTATATACTTGCATTGAACGTGATTAGGAAAGAAAAAAATAAAGCAGTACAAATTCTACAGCCTATAGATGCAAAGAATATAAGAGAAATACTAAGTACTCAAATATATCATTCACTAATGCTTTTCCTACAACCTTTGGTTCTTAAAATATGAAAATTTTAATATACGGGAAACAAATAGTAATTTACCTAAATACTACAATGTGCTCACTACATGGATTTCCGGCTATTGACCAATAGCATTTCCTAAAATATCATATACCTTTTTTTCGAAGGTAAGCAAGATTTCATGCAACAGTTAATAGCAGGCAGCACAAATCAGAGTTTACCTGTTGCATTTTTCTTCTTACCTTGATATAAAGTCAGATATACCTCATTCAACATTGCGTTCATACTACAGCATGCTGTTCATTAAAAAAACATGGAAAAACAAAGAACAATTGGCACAAAATGAAAAAACAAATGTAAAAAAGCCTTTTATTTAAAAAATTAAAATCAAAATATTCTATAAATAACAATGGCAAAATCAAATAACCATTCGAATATAAGATTTGGAGACAAAATAGCATATTTAAACCCAATTAATTACCTGTTTTTCCGGAAACCTTGAGCCCATTCTAGTCATTTCCTCGGCATTCACAGTAGACCTGCGCTTAACCCTGAATATTTCAGAGTCTGAGTCATCACTACATTGAACAACTGCGATGTTTGAACCTGCCTCATATCCATCAAAGCAGATATCAGATGCAGCAGACTCAGAAGATCCATGGCCATAACTTGCTACCCTTTGGGGATAATTCTGCAAAGATTTCTTAATCAGAAGTTGAAAATGCCAACAGTATAACAAGAATCGAATTAATGACATATCTAAACTCTGCACAAGTAAAATTATTATTTTTTCTGAAAATGAGCTCTCTATATTGTAATAGCAACAACAGAGCAACAAAAAGAACCTTACATCAACTGGTGTAAAACACTCTTTTCGTGCAGGAAAAGTTGATGATGGCGAAGGCTTGCAATCTTGAGTAACTTCATATTTGATACCTTCTTCAAATTTTATTTCACAATAAGGCTTGTAGTCATCATGCGCAGGCTCTAACAATTGCTTTTCTACCTCCTCTACAATCCCTTCTTGTTCAAACCTTTTCGCCACGGCCTCCAATTCAAAGAGATCTGCTCTCAAAGCTATACTTCGACTGGATCCACAATGACAGCTTACTATCTCTTTCTCTGGATTTGCAGAATCAAAAACCAAATTGCTAAATATAGAAATTGATAAACAAAAGAAAAAGACAAATATAGCCAAACAAAGTACCATGATGAAGGCAAATGGGGCCATGATTGCAATTACATATAACATAAGCCACATAGCAATCACGTTTGCAGATGCTGCAAAGTAACGCTGAAGGAAAACTTGAAGAATAAAAAGCCCGAGCACCCAACTTCCACAGCCACCAGCGAGCATGATGTTGGAACCTGATCAACTTCACAAAAGAAACTTCAATACACCGTTGGGATGGCAAATCTTCATTTCTAGAGTTCGCACCCTGAAGGTTCAGGTCTTTCAGGTTCTTGGAAAGGAGCATTGCTTCCTTACACAACAGCTCCTCGTAAGGCAACAGTGGCATCCTGTTAAGAAAGGCATATATTTGACTGGCGGCACCACCCAAAGGAAACCAATCCCCTGTAGCAAAATTAACAGCTTCCCCACAATTGAAACCTGAGGAGAATATAGAGGACATTAATCAAGTGTTACAGGTGTCAGCATAAAAAAAATTCTGAAAAGAAAAGGATTTTTGACATCTTTGCAAAGAAAGCTAGTCGTCTTACCATGACTAAATCCTGCGTGATAAGCTCTAGGGAAGGTAATTATGAATTCTCCAGGCCTTTGTACCGCTTTGTAAACAGGAACATGATGGTCTAACAATAATTTTGGTGAGAACATGGTAGTTTTTCCCAAAAGAACATCAAATGCTGCATCATCTCCTTTTGAAAGAATTTCATGTTTATAGACATGTTCCTTGGCCACTGCTTCAAAGTCAAGAGCTGAATCGCCAGGAATACCATACCAAGTTTTAGATGCTCCACAATGCTGATAGTTAATGCTGCAAAATTTTATTGAAGCCATCACATCCATCTGGTGAAATAGATGCTAAAAAAATGGTAAAAAGATTTAAATCTAGACCATTTTTCTACAAACCTATACAAGTAATGATCTTCTACATGCCATGCAAACATACTAAATAGCATCCCAATGTATAACATAGGATCTGTTACCCCCTGCAACAACAAAAAATGATGAATGAACAATAATAGTAAATAGGAACAACAACAAAACACAATTAGAATCCAGTCACAAAAAATTGTGAAAGCTTACAGGAATTGAAGACCGCAAAAGCCGCAATACAGACTTTGGAAGACGAGAAAATCTCTGAATATAAAATTATGATTTAGCAACAACCAATAGGAGATCTTATGACATTAACAATTGAAAATAGAAGTACTAAATGGGACCAGACAAATAATTAGTCTTATTGAAAGTGTTTATATGGCAAGTAAACTATAAAGAAGATACTAAAATTTAAAGACCCACACCTTTAAGTTCCACTTGCTTTTCCCCAATTTATCATTAGGAGAAGTTGAGAAAGCACTACCATCAATGTCACAAGCATATTCAACAAACTCTGTCTTGCCAAAAGCAATTTCCTGCCAGAACTGTTCTTCAAGATATTTAGCAGGGAGGCATCCTGCACTTGAGTATCTTCGAGCAAATTCTTTATTTGCCATCTTTTCAAAGTCGCGAAATGTATACTTTCTGGATCAACAAATAACACCTTGAATGTTAGAATATAGACAATCAAAGAGTGCAAACAACACATCAGCATAAACTCACCTTCCACTCATAAAGAAGGTAATTTTATCATCATTACTCCACTCAGATAGACGCAGGGGCTGCACACGAGTTGTGAACTTAAATCCACCTTGCTCCTTCATCAGCACAGCGCCAGCAGGTACAGAAGCACAAATTGGCGAAATAATCTTGCAGATACCTAACAGACAGCAATCCTAACTAAGTCAAGGAAAAGAACAAGTGATGAAAAGACAAACAATATAAACCTGACTTGTCCAAGAAAATTCAGATAAGCCAATATAACTTCCTCAAATATTGCTAGACATGGCAGCAGAATCAAATGATAATAGATTTGGCAGCAAAATCAAATGATAATAGATTTAGTAGCAAACGGTACAAAAACTTCCAACAATTAACCACAAGCCATCGGTAAATAAAAGGCCACACCCGAAAATGGTATAGTTGAAAAAATCAATTACATCATAGAACATCCACCCAACATGTACCAACATAGATACATGGACAACAGATTCTCATCAACACTAACAAAAAAGGGTGATAAAAGGAAACACAAACGGCAGAATTGTAGATTGATATCACTGCATATTGCTTGTAATCCATTCAAGAAAGCAAAAAGCGTGCCACAGAAGCAAACATAAAAAAACACTGAAGTATGGATAGACATTGCTGCATATTGCTAAGAATTCATTCCAGATATCATATGAGCATAATCAACTTTAAAATCTGTTCCAACCACTTTGGTTTGTGTCACCACAATATATGCAGAAGTTGAACAAATGCGATTGAAAAAATACATGTGGTGTGATTTATAGAGGTGCATAAACAACCATAACAAGCACAGTTGAAGGCAAATACCATATTTTGAAGCTGTGGGTGCAACCTTCTGGAGAAAAACTAATGGATCATCAAATTCCTCCTTCGTAGGGTAGAACACAGGGCATTCTGGTATACTATCTATCCATTCAAGGTTAGACATATCAAAGCGTTTCACTTTGGACTTAGAAAATGCACCCTTTTGCAGGCCACCGGCACTTGAAGATGCATCTGTATACATTCGATTCCCATAAGATGTAGAAGCTTTCATTGCATCACCACCACTTCGAGAAAGTGTGACTGCAACATTGGATCTTTCAGGCAGAGCACTCAACTTCATCCGCTCTAGCCTTTTGCGCTTCAAAATTTCCAAACCACTCTCTCTAGACAAAGATGACCGGCCCTCAACCTATCAACCCAGAAAATATGAATTGCATTATACTAACCACATATCATGCTGCGGATTTGACAATTTAGAAAATCTAGCAACTAAACTTGACAATCTCAAGCAGACACCATCCATCAACTTGCCAAGGATCACTTTATAAATGCAGATGCCATCAACAACAGAAGCACAACTAGTGATAAAAAGTTAAAATAACAATAAAAAATGGACAAATGTATGGTAATAACCAGGAATCATATTATATTTCTAAGTATAATGAGTACTCCAACATGTTTTCTAAGTCCGTGAAAGAGGCATAACTAATTGAACTCCAAATTTCACTACTCACCTTTTCAGAACAATCCCAGTAAGGCACCTAAAGCAAGAATTGCTGTGATGAGAATATGACACCGTCTCACACGCCAAAAAAAAAGGCATATCAATAATTTGGGGTCAAATTCATCAATTGAAAAGGTTTGGTTTTTGAATTTTATCCATGAATTTAAGACTATTAAACAGCTTATTAAAGGTTCAAGTTCGAATAGTAAGACTGCCAAACCCGTTCCAAGCAGAACATAATAACCAAAGAAAATCGTGGAAAGAAATAATCCTTCAAACTTTCGTTTTGCCTAAAAGTAAGATTCACAATCAATATGCATCAATTAGATATAACCTAGAAAAAAAATTAATGAGTCAAAATTCAGAAGTATAAATTTGACCTTAAAACAAAATGCCATGAAACCTCCAGATATTAAAATTTTCTTCTAAAATTCAACAGAAATAGAAATGTACAACGAATTCAACCTGTAGGAGAAAAAAATTACAGCAGATGAAAGTACTACTTCTGTTCAGCGGGGAAAATGCGACATGGTTTTCTTCTCTTTCTTTCAAACAGCAAAGGATAAGACAAAAAAGACAAAAATTTAAGGAACTAAAAATGGAAAGGCAGGAGGAACCCATCTCCGAACTAAACCTCAGAGAAAAACAAACTGAAATCCAATATACTAACCACAGACATGAAGTTGTACGAAATGTGAACTTAGATACCGAGAAAAAAAAAAAGCACATAGAGCAACAAAAAAAACATGAAGATCAAAATACGTATTATAAGATCTACAACGTTTACCATTTCATACGGATCTCCACCAAGCGGCCGTCCTCCGAAATCGCCGGAATCAAGAATCCCAAACCAGAAACGTAGGTTGAATTCAAAGGCTAAGTATAGATAAACAAAAAATTAGGCACCGGACGAGCCAACCAGCTCCTAGAACGAAATCCCTGGCTCAAGGGAACGCGGAATAAGCATCTTCTCCTGGAACCGATCCCACATTACTCTCTCGTTAACAAATCTCCAAGAGATCCAAACCTTTATCTCCAAGGCAAGGCAAACGAAACGCCGAAAGCCAATTCCGGCACTTTTAGAGAAACAATGGAGATAAGTGCTCCTCTGTCAACGAGAACGTCGGCGAACACGTCGGAGAAAAGCTTTTCGTCGTCGAAAAGAGGTTTCGCCGAGGGAAACAGGAATGAGAGGCGGAAAACGAGGGAAGGCGAGGAACGGAAGCGAAAACCGTGCAGAACGGGAGGGCGTCCTTGGAAAACAGGAAAAAAAAAGGCCAAAGTTATCTGCTTATTTAGTATTATAGAAAATTTCCGAATTCATAAACGGTATTAAAGGGTTTTAATGACAGTATCAATTACAAGTACATGCTAATCAATCAATAATCAATTATAAGGAAAAAAAGCGGTAGTTGAGGGTGGTTCGACCAAACGCCTCGTAAACGGAACCGCGTTTCTCGCGTTCCGTAGCAGAAACGTCCTAGAAGCCAAACTACTGCAGCACCCTCACCTTCATTCGCTATTTACGAAATCCCTTGGCTGGGATTCATGACATCCAGGGGTGTTTTAGTAGTTTCTAAGTGGACGATTGTTAACGGAAAGGAGGGTGATTGATGGGGACGCCGTTGGGCACGATGGTTCATGGAATGGAAAGGGGATTGGGGAGCGGCTCGGTCTGGTTCGTGGAGCGAGATTTCTATTCCGAATTTTTTAACACGTGGTGAAAAGGGATGAAGAAGGGGAAGATCGGGGGGAGGAGAGCGAGACACGTGTATTAATTACGACACGGTCATGACAGAACGGGATTAGCTGGATATTACAGGCGACCGACCAGGGGGCATTCACGCGGCCGAATGACCGGCCCACCTTTTTGCATCGGACTCACGGGTCCTGGATTCCGCCTGCGGGTTATCTGACCGTGGGCTTGGTTTGCTTAGATTCACCGCCAGGTGAGTTTTTCGCAGTGTCAACATGGAATTGTATATCGTAGTTATCGTAGCTCTTGGGAAAGGTAACGAGGAGATGAATAATAGTGGAGGACGAGAAGCTAGGTTGGATACGTTGGTTAATTCTGGTTTTCAGTTGCTTCTCAGATGTAGCACATATGCTGGTACTTATTGGCTTATGCGACGCGGTGGTAGACTTTGGGCGAATCATTACATTTACTGGTGTGCCAGAGAGCGGCGAGCCCGACGGGACCGGACGATGGCAGCACGGACCGAACCGGACTCTTCCAAGAGCCGCCGGCCCGGCGCGCTGTTTTTTTGCACGACTGCGGGTAGCCTTGGGCACCACGCCGTGGAACTGGTGCAGCGCACGGAATAAAGTGACAAAATTGGCCTTTTGGGTACCGGAAAACTACGCTTTGCCCCACCGTCCATTCTTAATTACTCCACCTGGCGACGGCATCTTTTCCTTGGAAGTTATTTGGAAAGTCAGTTCTTAATTATCTGCGAACACAAGAGCCGCATTTATGACCTGAGATGAAATTAGTACAGAGTACAATTCGATAGCTAACTGGTTAACCTGTGTTTCAACTGATTATAAGAAAGTGCGCCATATGTGTTAAATATAAAAAGGTCCCAAGCTGGACTGATAAAACTTGTTACACAAAGCTTGGCGTCAGGTATCTTTAGTAGGCACGCTTTTCCAAGTGTGTTCGAAAAGTTAAATTAATTCTTCAGTGACATCCACGGCTCCTTTGCTGCGTTGTATATCTTTTTTTTTTTTTTTTTTACTTTACAGAATTAAAATATTACAGATGATTCTCATAATTTATTTTATTCAAAAAATACAGCTTTAAAAAATCTTTCGTTTTTCTTTTACAAACAGGTATTTTGATAACTCTAATGGAGAGCTCATTTATCTCATATTTCAAATATCAGATTAAATTTTTTCTTTTTCCATTATAAATGGGTGGCTTACATTACACCCATAGAACAACGTTCTTGAAAACCTGGAACATAGTTAGCTAGCTTCAACTATGTTTTTTTTTTTTTTTTTATCTATTTTCAGTTCTTTTTTTTTTATTAATCTTGTGAGGCATGATGATACCATTTGGTAATCTTCAAAAGAATCATAGCTTGACCCTTTCTCAATTTGGATTTATATATAAATTATTTATTTATTTATTATTGTTATCAATGAAAAGATTATTTTGTTCTCTTTTTTTGAACTATAGACTTTTTTTTCTAACATTCTTTGTTTTCACAATAGAGGATCTTCACATCTTTATTTATACATTGAATTTGCCCATAAGTCAAGCATTAAAATTATATAATTTTTTTAATTTAAATTTTTATTAATATAATTTTATTTTCAACTCAAAGTATAACTTTTTGATAAGGTGCTGATTGTTTAGAAAGGGCTTTCAACAATCTATTTTTTCAAATTTTTTCTCATTATACACAGTATTTTTTTTCAATTTTCAATAATTCATTTTTCAAATTGGTAAAAACTAAAATCATTACAAGAATAACTCCAAGATATTGAAAATTGTTTTACTAGTCACATCGGCCCTACATCCTGCAAGTAATACGATAATTTACACAATAAAGTCATTACATATGTTTCATTAATTTTCAAAAAAAAACATTAAACAAATGACAATATAATTTCTGAAGAAACTTTTCATAAGAAAGAAAAACATTCATTGCTCATGAATTATATATAAGAATAATAATTTGATATAAAAATTGGGATGGGATCCAACACAGGCCAACTTTAGAGACATTACATAAGTTTACTGTTTGAAATTATCTAAAATTACTATAAGAAATTTCCATGAATTAAGTATTATGATTAAAAGTCAATTTTGATTTTGAAAGATAAAATTATTAATTTTATTTTGAGAAAATATAAAATACCAAAATAATAATTATGTTGCAAAAACAAATACACACCACTTTTTGAATATTATGATGTATTCAATTATGAAGGGGTACGAGTAGTAGTTGATTTTGATTAAAGGATGTATTCAATTTATTTATCATTAAAATTTTTATAATGCTATTTAAATTAATGTTCTGCTGTATTAAAAATGTTTATTATTATGATTTCAATATTCACATATTGTTTTATATCTTTGTTGCATATATTTAGCAATGTTTTATAAATCTAATAAATATTGATATCTTTTTAGAACTTAGTGGGTTAGCTTAAAGAAAGGTTTGAAAAAGTAGATGATAATATAGGTTTAGGAGAATTAGAAATTATAGTGGAGGGGGTATATGTTATACAAGTATGAGTGGTAAAGAAATGACGATGTAAGCTTTTTGAGAGGTTGGTTAGTCATTTCTTTTAAAATAGAATTTTCTATTTTTTTCACATTTTTAACTATGTAATAGACTTTTTTAAGGTAGTGACATTTTTTAAATTAAGCTTAGTATATATATATATATTACTTTAAACATGCCTTAAAATAAGATAATATTATATATTTGGGTTCATTTATATTGTACCAAAGTTTGTAATCCTCAAACTTATTAATATATTATTCAATAAATCTATCACTTTGGAAAACCTTTTATCATTTATCTAATAATTTAATATTATAAACTATTAGAACAAATTTATTGTACAACATAATCTTGAGATTTCTTCATGTTTGGGATACCTCTTCATCATTATTAGCATATTATCGCTTTTAAGGTTCTAAGGAACCTATAGGTAGTATCAATGAGTTTAGTCTTAATAAATTAATATTTCTCTCTATTCACTCATTTGGTGTCAATCAAACTAATCATCCATATTAGTCTACTAATCTATATAATCTTTAGAATCAGAACTATCATCAAAAGTTGAGATATCTAATTTCACATTAGGGATATGCTTTCTTTCTCTCAAAGTCTCTTAGGTCTTTCCTAATTATTAGACATATCTAGGTCATCATTTTGGTCTGACTTATTAGATAGTTTATTTCTTCTTCTAAGATTATGATTTCTCTCATAGATATCTTCGTTAGATTCATCAACAAGATCATCATGTATTCTATGATTCTTACATCTCTTAAGGTTTTCTTCTTATAGATTATTGGGTATGACACTTGATATCTTATTGTCTCTTTTTCTTCTAAGTTTTGGTTCACATTGGTTGTTTAAGAGGATTTGTCTAACCATCTGGATAAGTTGGGCTATTGATCAAGATAGTTTTAGCATGTAGTCTTGGTTTAAATTTTGTCTTTGATTCTTAAATTTGATTTGTCATTTAATAGAGCCTACTATATCTTGTTTTTATACAATGGTTTGACATAAGGGAATATCAAAGAAAGGGAATAATATGGGACATCTTATATATATATATATATATATATATATATATATATATATTTTTTTTTTTTTTAAAAAGTGTGAAGACAAAATGACTATAATTATAGACCACCAAAATTAAGATGGGATGTGCTTTTGCCAGACCACCTTTTAAATAGAACCACATGGTTTCTAAGAAAGATGGTGGTGAGTCGTATCATTACTTTCATATCAGCTCCTAAGACAAAGTTTATCAAAAACTTATTAAGAGTTCTTTAGTGGATACACTAAGAAAAAAAAATTAAGTAATTTTTTTTAATAGGCAACATAATTTTTTATATTAAATAAAAAATCATGTGCAATAATACTAAAGTTAATATAAGATAAATTTAGATATCTATCATAACCTAATTTAGAACTTACAATACTAAAGATGCTCCATAGATTATGAGAAAATATATAAGATACTATACACGAATTAAGATTTAGTATATGTGTGTGGTATTTTAGAACTGTTCAAATATTAGTATTTTAAAGTTATAGTATGGATTATTAAGTTAAGTAGGTAATAATATCTTAAGTATTCAATATAAAATCTTATAAAAATAAGTTTTATCACATCCAATATCACACATATAAAATAAAAAATTTAAAAAAACTCTATATAGAATAATTTAATAAAAAAGAACAACATTAACTTTATATGACTACTTAAAAAATAAAGGCTATCAAAAGAGTACTTTTTTATGGTGATGTCTTGTAGTTCTTTAAGTGTTGACTTGTGGAATGCCAAAGATGAAAAAGGGCACAAGTGGTGGTTTGGGCTAGTGAAAAACTTAGTTTAAAAGGATGACAACATGATAGTTTAAGATTTTGAATCATGTTGAGTAGGGTACTGATTAGGTGAAGATTTGTGGGTGTTGGTAAAAGTAGAAATTTGTTTGATTATTAGCTCTCATAGTGGAAGATCTCTCTCCTCTGATTCTTGTATCTCATAAGAGTTTAGTTGGTTATTAGCTCTCTAGTAGAAGGTCTCTCACCTTCAATCATTGTCTATCGTAAGAGAAGGAAAGTTAAAATCTCTTCAACTAAGTTGGGTGTATACTCTTTGCTTATAAAGGTGAAATTATATAAATAAGAAAAATTTTATTCATCAACAACTATATTAGAATGAATGAACCTCTTTTATTTATAGATAAAACAGAGCTCAATGCATAAAAAATACATATTTAGAAAAAAATCATAAGCATAAAAAAGGAAAAATATAATTTTAAAGTTAAATTATTTAAGAATTAAAAGAGATTTTTAGAATTTTATGACATTACCTCTAAGTAAGTCAACCAAATTAAATATAAACTATATAAGAAAATACTTTTTTGAAGTAAAATCACTTAAGAATTTAAAAAAAATCTTTAAAATTCTATAACATTAACTCTAAATAGGTCAATCTCTTAAATATAATAATAATAATAATACATGGAAAAAATTATGATATGAGAAACATTATGTAATCATACAACATCAGATGTTAACGACAATACGATTAGGGTTCCAGTAGTGAACAAGAAGGATGACAGTAGTCGATAACGATTGGAGGGTGGTAGCTAACTTGTAGCTCGATGATTATGGATGGTTGGAGAGCAACAGGTGACCTAGAGATGGTGGGTGACTAGGTGATGTTGTGCTACTAAGTAGTAGCAATCAAAAGTAGCAGACGATCAAATGATAGTGGGCAACTAACGATAGTGGGCCAAGCATGCATAAGAACTAATGTCGATGATGACATATTGTACTATGAAATATGTTTAGATGAACAAAGCAAAAATAGTGTAGATAAATGTAGGAAAAAATAAAGTACTATAGTTGATCCATATGATTAACAAAAATGACTAATTGAAAAAAGATTTGATTTGATTTAAGGATGACCCTGAGTTCGAATGGGACTAATGTGATGTTAGCGATTTGTGTGTTTATGAGAAAACACAAGATCCTCCTACATTACACAGAAGGTTATTAATTTTATGGTGATGTATCTTTGCAATGGTTTGGTTGTCTATTAATACAACACAAGATGGTAATTTCTTATGCATCTATATAGCTCAAACAACATGAAAAGAATAATCATATGCATGACCTTAATTTAGTAGTTGTAGTTTTTTATCTAAACATTTGGACACATTTTGTGTGTGGAGTTAAATATATGATCTCTACACATCATCATAGTTTGAAGTGCATCTTTACTAAAAAAGAATTGAATCTCAAACAAGGAAGATGGTTAGAGTTTATTAAAAATTATGATGTACAAATCTCTTATCATCTTAGCAAAGGAAATATAGTTACATATGCTTTAAGCCAAAAAGACATACTTAAATTTTAAGGTAGTTTTAAGGTAGGTTATGCATACTAGTACATTAATAACTCAAGGAGTTATTATTGAAGGAAGTACATAGCTCTCAATATTCAATTCATTTAAGAGAAAATAAGATGTATTAGGAATGTAACATAAAATTTTTAGTTCATTATGGGTTGTAATGAGTAATATATATAAGACCTTCATGGTATTTTTATCTTTTTTTATGCATTTTATTTTTATATTATTTATTAAAAATTATTATTATTATTTTTTAAGTCTAGGTTTAATATTATAATCTATTTAAGTCGTACCATTGAATTATAGAGAAAAGTTGGTTTGCTTGGGATTACATCTTTATTGAAACTATGGTTTTTTTATCATGAGCGCATGCACATTTTTAAGCTGTGATCTAAGTTACTTCCTTTTATAATCCAAAGATTATATGTTTTGTAAATTATATTCACCTCTACTGTTGTTATCATCCTCGTCATCATCGTCTTTCACTTTAAATCACACTGTAGGATTTCACTATAACCTCATTCTTTATCAATATAGTATCAACAAAGATTAAGATCTAGCTAAAGGAGTTTTTTCTCTAATCCTCATCCTTTGTCATTAATAATATAACCTTTCTCAACATTATTTAATATATGCCTTATGATATGCATCATATGTACATTTACACATTAATAGATACATGGTAAGCCAACATAGAATGCTTAGTATATTAAATAATAATATAACATATGATATTAAAGTAAGAGATCTGATATATAAAATAAGTGCATGAATAATAATAACAACCAATAATAATATTTCATAAAATTTCTTAATTGGTTTAATAAACATACCATCATACATTATTTCTTTGATTTATTTCTCACCAAATTTTGTCATAACTTTCATGATGTCAATATCACCCAAGTCATGCCACATCTTACTTTGTCATCAATACTACTCTAGATCATATTCACATAATCATTGCATCATGAGCACTCAAGGATTGTATACTTCTCATGAGATTATCACCATTAATGGCTTATGTCATCTCTCATTATGGCATCATCACCACATAAAGATATATTCTACCTTCTTGTGACATCATTACCATCCATGGCTATTAACTCATATCATCATAGATTAGCACAACTCGAGGCTATGTCTAATCTCATTGTAGCATCATTTTTCACTTAATATTACATCTCACCTTAACCTAACATCATCAACACTCAAGATTACATTTTACCTTATCATGGCATTATCACTACTTAAGGGTCACTTTATCGTACTAAATAGAAAAATCACATATCATCCTCTTCTAATTTAATAAAGAAATTCTATGTAAGTAATTTTTCATATAGGTAATTTTTAAATGACAATATGCATAATAATGCTAAATCTATGATTCAACATTTCATTTTGTTATATGCACATAACATTTATGTAAACTATCTACTTGATTGTTGGAGATTAGAAAATCATACTCCTCCATTTCTATCTCCTCTTCTTATAAATTCATATAGAGTGTATATTATATTGATATTTATTTATAGTTCTTGTACTTTATTATGTTCATTACATTTTTTAATCCTAAAGGGATATTCACATCTTGAAAATAAGATAATTGCTTCTAGAAATAAATCTAAATTTTTTTAATAAAAGAAAAAGATCACAAATATAAAAAAGGTTTGGTAGCAAAAATCAAACCAATGAGCCTATCAAATGTTAAAAATAATAGTATATTATAAATCACATATGATCCAAATTCTAATGCTATCATCATAATTGAAGTAATAAAAAAGTATAAAGCTAACATCTTTCTCATGAGTCCCTCTTGTCCCATGTTGTATGTATTTCTTACATATAATCATTAAGCTATAGAATAAGTTGAGACAATCATCATATGCTCAAAAGACAAAAATCTAATAATAAGACTACAAAATAGTTTAAAATTAGGCCATATTGCATACTCGATCTAAAAAAATATAAAATAGCTAATATGAAAAATATACATTGTTACTTAGCATACTAATACAATGTTCCTACCTATTTAGATTAATTTTTTGTCTTTCCTTTTAATTAATTGGACTCTCTTTTTTTATTTAAAACCATGGCTCTTGTAAACCATTTGTTCAACATTTTTCCTTTTTAACAATAAATATAAATATAGACTTTAGAAAAACAAATATTATATATTTTATTATACTTTTATTTTGTATTGAAGCTTTGGATGATACTAAAAATGTGATACATCTTGTCATTGGATCCATCATTCGATTCCACCTTTGAATGGTAACCCATAATGAAAAAACTCAGTTGTTAATACAATGCTATTCCTTTTAGTTGAGAGCATTTGTTTAAGAATTAATCTTTGTTATTAGCCTTAATAAAATCTTTTGATTTCCATTGTAACATATCATTTAATTGTTTGATTTCAAAAATTTCATTTCTCATTTTCCTTAGTTTCATGCAATAAGATGACAAATGACATGTCATAGATGATAGAAGGGTACACCAAAATAAAATGCCAAAAAAATACTCATAACATGCTTATATGGGAGTTAATTAAAAGAATATAATTTAGCATTAATCCTCTATAATAGTTCATTCTATTATAACATGCTGATCAATCAAAATCTTAACTTTGAAATTTCAATATATAATTACTACATTATAATAACTAGCATGTGAAAATACAAATTTATGTAATATACCTTTTTTAACAAATATATGTTCCTCTTTCCAAATTAAAATTCAACTATCGATACTCATCAAACATCAATCCTATGCATCAATTAACATAACATGCCTACTATGTCTAAGATATGAATCTTTTCTAATTATGGGCCTAATGTAGCAATAAATTGATCATCAATCAAATTCAAAGAGTAGCATAGGATGTTTACTTTAATTCATGTTGTAGACTCCTTGAGTATTATTTCTACCTCAGAAAATCTTTGCCAAACATTCTCTTCTTTCCTCTTTGATTACTCAAATGAATCCTTAATTCTTCTCACAATAGCTCCCACTCAAGTAATCCCTTTTGTTTCCTTTTGTTCCCTTTTGAATTCTCCTCCCAATTTTACAAAATTTATGTGTGTGATTTTTCCCCAAATTCTAAACCCATGCCTGATTGTTGGAAAGGGATTTTAAAATCATTTTGCAACCCCTTCAACTATAATTAACCTTTTCTCTTCAAGGAACACTAATGAGTCTCCAATTTTATGCCTCTTTATTTTTCAACCCTCTAAATTTGTCATTGGATTGCTTTTGCTAATTCATTTTCATTGGATAGGGTAGGTCTTATCGATTAGACTTAGGATAGATATAAATAACTTAAAATATTTGATTTAAACTTAAGGATTATGATATTCCTTATATTTTTATGTCAAAATGATTTCCAAAATTTGTAGGCTAATTTTAAATAAAACTATTTGATGAGCACTAGTCATCTTAAAAATTTTATAATTTGTTGGCACCATGGTATTTTTAATAATTTTACTTTCTAAAAGTTTATATAATAAGCATTGTATTATTCTTCCTTCTCAATGTTCAGCTATTTATTTTGTGATCATAACACTCCATATTCGAGTCAAGATTATATTAAACTGAGCTTCTTTAAAGCTATCCATCCTAATCAATTTTGTAATTCTTTTATGTCAATTGGTATTTATATTAATTCTTTATAATAATTTTACTCATTATAAAATTCATACCTTGGGTTCTTAATAAATCATACTTCTATTGTTGGAGTTCACCTTTTAGGTGTTGTATCATTTTTTAATTATATATGTTTTTTGTAAAAAAAAATAACTAATAAAGTCTTAAAAATAAAACGTAATTAATAAATATAATTCACATACCATTTAAGATGTTAAAATAATCTAATAACAATAATATAAGCTCTGTATGATGTGATTGTAATAGAAGTGAAAAATCTACATTGTCTAAGTCCTTTTTTTATTTTTTAAGTTAAAAATATTTGTTATTACATTACACTAATACTTTGTGTGTAGGAAAACAATCATATACATATATTCAAGATTACCATAAGATTTATCCCAACTTGACCACAATGGGGTCCACTTTCTTGAGGACAATAACGGCCCTACTTAGTCTTAACACAAAAATCTTTATTCACATTTATTATAGATGATAATTGACCAGTATAGTTAAAGTTTGTTAATTTATAAATGTTTATCAATTTGGTAATAAATACATTGCAAGTGGGACAAGCATATTTTTTTCATTGACTTGAAGGTGCAAGTTGATGGCATATAAATCATTTCAAGGGATAGTTCACTATAGCATTAAGAAAAGTTACTTGTTTCATTATTAGTAAGTGCATGCCATCTTAATTCATTGTTTAACATACAACATATATCAATAATGTTTTATTTGCTTCAACTCTTCATGCAAGTGAGGTGATTTGATGCAAGGAGAAGTGTCATACAATTCATTACATCTAAAAGACTGTCAATCTCATTAAGCATAGAGACATTTTAATTAGGGTTCATCAAAAATCTATGACACATTGTAACATGATCAACATTACTTTGATAGATGACAAAGATCTTTATTGGATCAATGCTAAAAAATATCGTTAGCATGCATATTTTGTTCATAGAGGGGTTGAAAACTAGGTTGCTATATGACAGATTGAATTGTGCCTATAAGAATCATGAAATGATGGTTAGACACATTGGTAGATCAAACTTTTTCACTTAACATGAGTAGTTTCTAGTAAGAAATAATATTTAAATTTAAATTGGTTACTTTTTGAAAACTTACAAAGCATATTAATAAATGTTTTATTGATCATATGTAAATTAATTTTTAACCAGAGTGCCCACTCACTCATCTTAAGGTGTTTAAGGAAACACAATAGACATGAGGGAGACTTTGTTAGTTATGCATAGTGAATGTAATTAATTCTATCCAACTTCTTACTTTTCACATGTATCATTTTATTAAATATATCATTTCATATTTGGCATAAGTCTTTCCATAAGAGAGGTAATAAAAAGTTATGTCTCAATGCTATATGGATCCATCCATTTAGCCATCATAGTTTTATTTGCCTTTATGCAAGAAAGGCAATAAGATGTTATGTCTCAGTGCTACGAGAGTCTATCTTCTACTTAGTCTTCATTCAATGCCAATGCATGCAATAATGGTGTTGGTAAGTCTTATAGAGTCATGAATTCTCCCCATATACAGCAACTTACATGATTATACCTTGATATGCATCTTAGCATCATGGTCATGTACACAACCATGATCTAATTATGATAGAGGTGAGCTATAATGACACATTGACTAGATGCATTAGGATCATCACATAGAGCTTCATGAATGAATGATGGGAATTTTGTGTGTAAAGGCTTTTATCTTGAGCAACAAATCAAATCATAACTTGATGCATTAGTTTTGTTATATATATTATTTAATAATAAGAATTTATGTATTCAAAATTAGTTTAGTGGGATAGAAATTCTATTTTGTAATAGAGCATTTAGTTCTTAAGAAAATATATGAAATTAGTTAATAATTAGTTTATCATATTTTATTTACTTAATTAATAATTTAAAAATAATAAAATATTTGCCCATCATAAAGGTATCTATAATGAAAACATTTTGTTGTTATTGCCACTACTACAAGTGATTATTTCATTGTTAAATATATTGATGTGGTATTTGACCATCAAAAAAATCTTTTATGAGTCACAAGGTGTTAGAAATTATTGTCCCAAAAGTAATTTCATGGCTTCTATGATTAAGCCTTAAAGATTTTCCACATCTACATTCAATAATGTCTAAGGCAATGTTTATTTTAATGAAAACTTAAAAAAATTAATATTGATTTCACTCTTACTATTTATCTAAGCAATATTCTTGAAAAACTTTTTTACATAAAAAATTATTATAATTTTTTATTTAATTATCATTATGATGATTATAAAATGGATGGGGTTAGATCTTGATTATGCAACCCAAATAATAAAATGATTTGAGAATGAATGTGATAATTGTTTTCTAAGAAGATTTTCATAGAAGTTATTTAACAAGATTATCAAACATCAAAAACTTCACTCATTTTATGATAAAAACTTTTCTTTCTTAAGGAGGCAATATAGACCAATGCATAACCACTACTAAAGTAATATAAGCAATAACCTTACCCACATTTGGTAAAGCTACCAAGCATGGTGCAAATATCTTTAAAAAATGTCAAAGACTTAAAGATTATTTTAGAGCCACCTTATCAAGCCCCACCTAACCATTCTAAAGTATCTAGCAATAAAAATAAAGTAAAAAAAAATAGTAAAATTGTGAGGACACACAAAACCTTAGATAAATAACTGATTTTGAAACAAAATATGAAATCTAATCAATACTAATGTAAATCAAATTAATACAAATGTAAACAAAAAATTTGTTGTAGAATCATATATATATATATATATATATATATATATAACAACTAATGAAATATAAGTTATTGAATTAAATGCATATAAAACTTATCCCATTAACAAAATCCCAAAAAGCTTACTCATAAAGGATTTCATCTACTACCCCATCTCAAGAGTATGATTCTCAGCATAGAATCATAATCCTTGTCTCTAGATGTAATGGATGCATAAGTTGTGATGTAAATTCTAATAAAACTACAAAGAACTATAGGTAAATCATATAAAATAAAAAATATAAGACATGATATAAGTAGATAATATATGAACAAGAAGATGAAAATTAGTAATCATATCAAATAAAAACTATTTATAAAAATATTTTTAGATTAATTATTTTATTCTAATTTTATAGGTTTTATATTTCTTGCGATTTGATTTATCATCTTGATCATTATCTTTTAGATCAAATAATCAATATCCATATGACTTTAACCTAAATACAGAATAAGTCAACATCCATCCTCATAAGAGCAACCTCACTTTAGCCATCTCATCTTATAATATATTGTTTTGATAATGACATAGAAAAAATATTTTTTTTATTTTTCATTACATTGTTTATAAATAATTTATAAACCATGCCATGCATAAATTTTATAAATATTTTTTAAAATATTTCTTATATATCCCTATCTTATTATGTAAGCATTTTAATGTGGGTATAATTATTTTTATGAGAAATAAGTAAATACATAATATAAAAAAACTCACATATAATTAGAATTTTAAACAACTAAGTCATATAAAAATATAAGAATAATTAACAAAATAATTGCATTAGAAATTTTTTAAAATATATTTAAATTTATAATTACATTTATATCATAGTTATTAAATTTGTCCAATTAAATATGAGATGAAATATAGTTGCCTAATCTTTCTATCCTCTTGATTTTCTAACCTACCATGCATGTATAAGAATTATCAAATATTTCTTTTTAATATATAAATAGCAACATACTATTATTTATAAACTTTCAAAATTATTCTTTTGTTACTCTCTTACTATCGTACTAATGTATTATCAATTGACCTTCATGTATAATACATTTTTCATAACGTTAATGTTATGTGTAATTAGACCCCAACATATCATACGATCACTTCTACACTTTTCTCTATTATAACATTCCCAAAGTGGGGGAAGGAAAGTTTAATAAATTTAAAATCTTAAAATATTAAAAAAAGAATATTAAAAAATGATTAATTATTTAAATATATTTTTTTAAAAAATTATTAATTTTTTAAGATTTTGCTAGATTTTAAGGCATCATATAATATGACATCATAAGACCATATAGGACAATCAATTGAGAATTAATTGAGTTAATAGATTCAAAAAATGAGATTGATAAAACACAATTAGTGTATTGTCACACTGGTTTAGAGCAATCCAACTAATTAAGCAAAGAAAGGATTAATGATGTAGTAAGACTATAAAGTATCATAAGATATGATCAAGTAAGAGAGAAAATAAACTTGAGAGAAGTGTGAACATGCACAAAAATACTTAAGGATCATATAAGACGATAAAAATATCATACTAGGCTATTAATGCACGAGTAAATGTCGATATAGATAAATATAGAGTATTCAATACAAGAGTAACTAACATACAAGTGTGATCCATTTAAGAAGAAAAAATTAGCTAATTTTGAATTATTGACTAAAAATGGAAAAAATCATATAATGCAATGAGCATTAACATAAAAATTATATCTAGTAAATAATAATCATAGTATAAGAGAATTATCCCAATGTACCAAGTATAAATTAAAAAGTGTTGGATTTTATAGTATGACAAAAGTATAACATATCACATGATCATGTGAGAGAAGATAAAGTAGATAGTAATATGAAAACATTCAAAGAAAGATACCCTAAATTGATTATACAATACAATAAATCGATTGTGTTAATACGATCAAGATACAAATGTATAAAATACGAGATCATTGTCAATTATAAGTCAATAAAAAGATACAAAGAATTCATAATGCAAGTACTAAAATGAATATTGTATAATATAATATATAGAAAGAGTTTAAAAATACTCAATTAAAGAATATTATATAATATTATGAGTAAAAATATACAACATGATAATATGAAGACTAGCATCATGGATGACATCTATATGGCATAAAAGAAATAGGAGTATCATATTAAAATGATAGTAAGAACATAATAATATGATAAAAAAAAATTAAGAAAGATTTAAGTAAAGTTGAAAATCATATAATACAATCAAAGTGATTATACTTGGAGAATTTATAAAAGTTGAATAGACCTTAAAAACCAAAATAACAAATGACTAAAAAAATTGACCTAATAGCTAGCTAATTTAATGGATAAAAAATATTTAAAAATGAGAGGATAAAATATGATAATATATTCACTTGAAGGTATATAATTGAAAGAGGTATTTGAAAGGTTAAGAATATAAAAATTCATAGAAACAAGTATAAAAAATGAATGGTCATGGCTTAGAGAGTTTGTTATTAGAAAATTTGAGAGGTCCAACACTCAAAAAAGTCAACAGAAGAAAGAACATAAAAAATAAAGGTATTTTTGAGAGGCTTAGAAATGACTTATGTAAGAAAAAAAGAAGAAACCGAGGAAAAAACTTTTGGTTATTATAACAAATAAGACTTGAAGCAATAATCTAAATTGGATAAAACCATTGTATAGATTTAGAAGGTTGGAAAGATGTATTTATAATTTATATATTTGTTATAATTTATATTGTAGGTTAGAAGCCTTGAGATTAATCAAATAATATGCAAAATGTTAATCATAGGATTTTTGTTTTATGTGATTTGCAATAACTAGTTAACATGATGATTTGATAAATGATTTATTTAAGCATGATAATAGTACATTCTTTTAATGATATGTGAAATAGAATATATGAGAGATGCTTGCCATTATTTATTATAATAA
This sequence comes from Vanilla planifolia, assembly GCA_023846275.1. Taxonomy (NCBI): domain Eukaryota; kingdom Viridiplantae; phylum Streptophyta; class Magnoliopsida; order Asparagales; family Orchidaceae; genus Vanilla; species Vanilla planifolia. Next base: position 11,630,150 of record CM043871.1, on the reverse strand, counting down.
TATATTACTATGCTTATCTTATCATATATTTTGATTAATTATATGTTAAGTATAAATCATATCATATGAGTTAAAAGAAAATGTAATGATTAAAAAAGTATTGATATTATTAAATTAAAGAGGAAATAACAAAGTGAAGTAATATAAGAGACATCTTCAATTGATTTTAAAGGCCAACTTTTTATCAAGAATAACATGTATCCAGAAGTAAGTGTTTTATTATTGAGAATAGCATGTCTCCAAGAGTGTTATCAAGAGATGTTGGGTTATTCAAAATAAAATATTTAAGATGCACTAAAGATAAAAGGGATTTAAAAAAATTAATATGACTTTTAAAGATAAAATTAGATTTCAAATAAATCAAAATAAAAAAAAAGATATCATATTTTTTATTATTATATATTATTATTGATATAGATCATGCACATAGTTACTCAATAATTATCTATTTTATATTATATTATACATTTTTTTGTTGAACTAATATTGATTATCTCATACATATTTTGTAATAATACTTTCATGTTAAAAGAAAATATTACATAAGATTACAAAAGAGAAATAAAATCTAGCTTGTAATAACACATCATAAAAGATGATTATTTGTCACTAAAATTGTTGCTTGTAAATTTTTTTTTATTTGAGAAAAATTTATTTTAAATCATTTATATTGTATGTACATGTAATTCTAAAAAATGTGAAAATCTTAATGTTTTAATGAGTTGTATAAACATCACTTCCATAAGTTTTTAAATATTTTCTAAAAATAATTTGTGTCAATTTTACAACTTGATTTTTAAAAAAGAAATAAAAAGGTTTTCATTATTTGATATTGTATGAAGAAAAAAAAGAAAAGAAAAGGATTTGAGTGGCTCCCCATGTGAACTCCAAGAATGGCCAGATTGTAAAGAAATGGGATGCCACATCTACTGTCCATTATAAAGTATCATCCCTTTTATTAAATGTAGTTATTCAACCAAGCGTACCATCCTTTGCATCTTATGTATAATAAGTTCTCCTAACAATCCAATTTCCTTTGTTTACCTTTCATAATATACCATAATTTTGCCTTATCACACAATATGTTTAGTTCAACTAAATGCTTCACCAAAAAAAGGTAGCCCTTAGCTCTTATTGACTCGAGACTCCATGTAATGTACTATATGTTGGAACTCACATATTGTATGTTCAACTCTATCCAACCAACCTATTGAATTGATTCAACTATATATGTATTGTATATTTAATCCCACATGTTACATGTTCTTGTATAGACATAAATGAAGTCTTTATAATCAACTTAATTTTCACCCAAATCGAATCCAAACATTATCAAATGATCTCTATAACATTCCTAACTTGTGTGGCAACTAAACTCCTCAAAGTCTTGCATAAAAGTGAATCAAAATAAGTGAAAAATCTAATTTAAACTATTACTTTTGTTGCACTTGATCGCTTTCTCTAATTCCTATTTTCTAGTAGCTTTTTTCTTCTCATTGCAGTTTTAATCTCTTTCGTTTAGCTACAACAACTAATATTCTTTCCATTCTTGTTCTTTTTGTGATTTTTTATAGAATTTCCATTTTCTTATTTCTCATCTCTCTTTTTTTATCTTTATTACCTCAATCAAAATCCCCTTTTAATCTTATCCATAATGTGGCGATAATGATGAATTAGGAAAATTCTAATTTTATCTTCCAATAATTAAGAAAATAGAAAGTATGATCTATTATTTAAAAATTTATAATTAATTATTTAAACTTTAAAAAAATTATATATGTATATATATATAACAACCTATGAATTAGAACATAATAAATTAAATACATATAAGACCCATCATACGAATAACATCTTAAAATATTTACTACAAATAAGATTTCATCTACTATTTTATTTCATGAGTAGGATTCTCCTTTATATCATTATAATCCTCATCTCTTGATATGATAGATGCATTACATATGATATATATAATAATAAGATTCTAACAACTTTAGTAGATAAATCATATAATATCATAAATTATAAAAAATAATAAATAGATAAATTAATATATAAATAAGAATGACAACTAACAATCATAAGAAATCAAAATAGTATATAAAAAACTTTATAGTTTAATTATTTTTTTTAATTTTTTAGGTTTTATATTTCTTATTTTCTAATTTTTTTTGTTTTGATCATTATCCTTTAGATCCAATATCCGTATGACATCAGTTTATAAGCATAATAACCATTATCCTTCCACATAAGAGCATCCTCACCTCAGTCACTTCGTATAATGTACAGTTGACTATACACACACACACACAAAGGCATCCTCACCATATAACATATTATAAGAATAATGCCTTAAAAATTAATTATTTTTTTATTTTCTTATTTATAAATAGTTTATAAAACATGTCATGTATAAATATCACAAATTATTTTCTTAAAAATTTCTTATACATCCCTATCCTATTGTAAAAATATTTTCATATGAGAACCTTCATTTTTAAGCAAACTAAATAAATATACAATGCTTAAAAATTACATCTAACTAAAATTCTAAATAATTGTCGTACAAAGATGCCAGAATAATCAACAAAATAACCACATAAGAAACTATTTAAAACATGTTTGAATTTGATATTTTATTTATAACTTAGTTATCATATTTACCTATCTAAATTTCAAATGAATTCTCTTTATCCAACTTCTTTATTCTCTTGATTTCATACTATATAAGATTTGCAAAAAAAGTATCAAATATTTATATTTAATTCAAAATTACACATTTATTATTATTTGTAAAACTCTTAAAATCAATTTCTTTATTACTTTTTTGCTACCCAATAATGTATCATCTGTTAACCTCCACGTACAATATGTTTTTCACAATATTAATATTATACCATACATAGACCCCCAACATATCATATGGTCAATTCTAGACCTTCCTTTATCATCCACTGATAAAGTGTCATTCTTTTCCATAGAACTAATTGATCTCAACTCAACTTATTTTCTATTGCATCCCACGTATAATATGTTCTTCTAATAATCTAATTCTCTTTATTCTCTCTCTCTCTCTCTCTCTCTCTCTCTCTCTTTCTCTTAATGTATCATACTTTGACCTTACAACATAATAAATTCAATTCTTGTAATCACTTTGTTATAAAAAAAGGATTATTCTTAGCTCTAACAGTTTAGGACTCCAAAAAGTGTATTATATGTTAGAATCGTATGTATACATTCAACTATATTCTACTAACCTATTGAATCAACTCAATTTTATACATATCATATGTTTAGTCCCACATAATGTATTTTTTCATACAAACAAAAATAAAATCATTGTAATGAGCTCAATTTTCTCTCAAAACAAATGCATACATTCTCAAACAATTTCTATAACATTTCAAACTTATATAGTTATCTAACCCCTCAAATTATTTCATTAAAATGAATCAAAATCAGCTCCTTCCTTCCTATTTTGATCCAACTCTTTCATTTTGTTACAACAATTATTTTTCTTTCCTTTCTTGCTATTCATGAGCATTACTTCTTGAATTTTTTTTTATTTTTCCTTGTAGCCAAACTTTCTTTTTCTCTTTTTCTCCTCTTCTCCTTTATTGGTTCCTTTTTTTCTTGCTTTCTCTTTATTGCATTTTGTTCTCTAAATCGAAATCCCTTTTTAATATTATTTTTTTATGTAGTAGTAATAAAAAATTAGTCAAGTATAGTTTTACACTCTAACAATTAAGAAAATTACACTAATATCTTTTTTAAAAAAAAATCATAATTAATCATCTAAACCTTTAAATATTATAAATTTGATTGTTTTATATTCTTCTTGAAAATTTTTTAATAATATACTCAAATAAAATTTTTGACTTCATTTAATATAATCACACATTTTTTAAGATAATATTAATATATTAATATTTTAATCAATAATTATTATAATTTAAAAATTAATTATATTTTATTATTATAAATATAATTATAACTTTATTGACTTAATATCATGATTTAGAATATGTTGTACATAATGAATGTTTGAATTTTTATATATCTAACTCACATGTATCCCAAATAAAATAGATAAACATTTATAAGCATATATTAACAGTTTCCTCGTAATGATTACGCATGTATAACTAAAAAAAATGTTCTAAAATGTAACAATTCTGCTAGCTAGCATCCATGTCAAATTTCCATAGTTATAAAAATTTGAGACTGCTTGATTTTTATAATGTTAGGAAAGGTAGGTTTATTTAATCTAATGTCATTCACTTATTTATGCTTTTTAATTGGTTTTATTCAAATCCAATACATTCCATATATATCCAATAATATTCAATACATTTTTTAAGAGTAGGAGATGTGCTCACCCTTTGGCTGCAATAACTTTCATTATTTAAAATCTACATTTGCTTTTCTAATACTTTTTTTAATTTAGAAGGTCTCACAGTTATCTACTCGTTTCATACAAGAAATGATGATTCAATTAACATTTTCTAATAAATTGCAAAAATTCAAACCTAATTTTACGAAATTAACCACTCCACGCCTTACCTGCAATAATTGGCTCCACTGACGTTGCTGCATTCCATTGGCTAAAAGAAGCTGGACCACCGCCTGGTTTATTTTAATTACATTGATTAAGCATAACTAACCCTCATTATGGTGGTATAAAAAATTAACGAAGATATTATATCCAACTGAAGGTGGGAAAATAGTTAGGTGGGGCCTCACTTTTTGGTGATAGGATTATTGTTAATGATTGGCGCGGATTGTTAGTCGTTCGCTCTCTCTCCTATGGTATACAAGGCGAGATAAGCACCTGTTCCAGTCGGCACCACGTGGTACGGTTAAATTAAAATGAACCGGTTAATCTTCCCGTGGCGGCCAAAGGATTTCACACGCTGGTCATCATCTTCTAATTCTTTTAATTCGTTATTTATTTATTTTTAATTATTAACACCGTTGCTTTTGAGACTTTGACTTTCTATTATTAATAGAGTTCATATGTACTCGCCTCACGTCTACAGGTCAGCCAAGAGGCGAGTTAGCCTGCTGGTCAACGTAGAAAATTAATATTTTATTTTAGCATGAAAGCGATGCGAAACTAATAATTCAATGATGTTATTTCGGGTTAATCTGCTTTTATTTAAAATTTAAATCTCAACTTACCGTATGCATTATGATTGCTTCTTCATTAGTTAGGCAGAATATTAACTAATGTTTGAATTAAGCGGGAAGGTGGGTTGTGTACGCATAGTTTGTCATCGAATTTTCATATTTATTATGTGCCCTGACAAATATTTTACTTATTTTTTTCATGCTCGCGTGATCGGCATGCCAACTTTGTTTATTTATTATTTTTCAGAATAGAATTTAATATATCAGTATTTGCTTAAAAAAATTATCTCTATGTTCATCCTTTTACCTTTAGATGATAAATCATGAATTTTAATTTAATAATTATTTTCATTTTTAGGGGTTAGCAAGTGCCTAACGGTGAGAAAAGTTATAGTTATATGATAACTCTGCTTTGCAATCAAATAATCAAATTGTTTTGAAGATGACACATACATAAAAAAAATATTTAAAATAACTATGTTATTTCATTTGTAGAACTTATCTTATATCTTTTTTTCAATAACTAGATTCTTGTTGGTGTTGAAAGGGTTTAGATTTTTATAAATATCAAAATATATTAGATTAATATAAAAATTAATTAATAATTTGATCAAGTTTGGGTGACATAAAATAGGATATAATTGATATTAAAAGTTATTCTTGAAAAAGAGGGCCTACAAATAATAGATATATTTGATTTTCTCTATCATTGATGAGACAATACTATTTTATAATTTTAGAAGATATAATATTTTTTTTGTTTCAAACTGTTTTTAAAGTTATATGATAAAATTTATCATTATAGCAATATTTTGTACCTTTTATTCCAAGATTAATGACAAAAAATGCCACCTAATACACTCATCTTTCTTAACACTTGTACAACCACTGTCATAATTTTGTCATTGGCCTATTATACACCAATGATTCATATGTTCTCACATCTTATTCCAATCATGCTAATTCTCAAGTCTTCCAACCCTCTCTATTGTAGCAAGCCCCTTATGCTTTGAAGTGTACTCTCCTTGTATAGACCTATATTAGTTGCTAATATATTCCTTTGCTAACCTCTCATACCAAGATTTCAACTTCCTTTTAAGTCTCATAATGTTAAGACTATTAACTAATTTGTTGTCCCTTGGTTGATATGTTCTATGTTTAGTTAGCTTTAGTTTGAAAGTGGTTTTGAAATTATTAATTTTCCATGAACTTTAGTGTTCACTAATGTATTAATGCATCTTTAGGTGCTTGAGTGGTGATGGTATGCAGCATATGTAAGATTGAGAAGGGATGCTACCACTTTCACTGATGGATTAATATTTTAATTTGTGACATAACTATTGAATATTGAATGAATGGAATTTCTACAAAGCTTACAAGACTATTGTAATCAGATTATGATAATTGTAGTAAAGGCCATAAACCTAATTCCACATCTTTAAAGCATTCACTCCAATCATATGCTAATCTTGCTTCACCACCTTCATTTAACTTCACTAAACCCATTTTGATTGATAATTTCCCTACTCTTCCCCCTCTCCCCCTATCCTTGTGGTGTAGGGAATGCTCCTTAAAGAACCCTTTCCAAGAAATGTTGTTGTGTCTCATTTTTCATATTCAACCACTATGGTTGAAGTTATCAGCATTAGAGTGTAGGATCCTTCTTTGCACATTCTCACTATCAACCCCGTCTCATTATAAGTCAATGACTAATGAGAAAAGGAATCTTTTATTTGGTAGTCAAGTGCAAATTAGTGTGTCAATTATATCACTAATATTGGTGCTTATCTCTTGCTCAAATGAGAGGATCACTTGGAGTGAAGCTTACTAGATTTTTTGTTTGATTGGCATGTTCAAATCAATGATTTACAAAGAAAGGCATTCTATTTGACACTCATATGCAAACCAATGTCTCATTTATATCACGAATATTGGTACTTATCTCTTGTACAAATGAGGTCACTTGATGTGAGGCTCATTGGCATTTTTTTCAAGTTCATAAATATTTTAGTACAAGAGCACACTACAAGTTCCTTGTAGAAGTAATTGAAAAGTAGTTCTTAGTATAATTCTTGCTATTATTATTTTTTCCTAAAAGACATGATTTAGTTATGAAAAGTAGTTCTTCGTCAATTGGTGGAACTATTTTGATTATGAAGCTCATAATTCACGTTTGGATCAAATTTCTTAGGGTTTTTCACTCCAAATAAAAAATAAAAAAATAAATATTTTTTTTGTAAAACTTAATAGCTAATTTGGATTACCCATATTGATGGAGTATTTGATTATACATAACTTTAGACAAGAGTTTATGAGGATTTTCATGAAGGTGGATTCCAATTATGGCTTTCAAAAAACATTTACCTTAGCATCAATGGTATTCATAGGGTGTTGGTCTTTTATGATTTGAAAGCCATCATGTGCTCTATGTTCAAAATATTTTATCATTCAATAATCTATTTTGTGTCATACTGAAAATATCATTTCTAATCCATACTATAATTATAAGAATAGGAATATAATTAGTCCTTAAACAGCCAAAAAAAATTTAAGTTTTAAAGTCAAAATAAAATAAATCTGTATGTATGAGTAGTCACCTTATCCTTAAGTCCCCAAATCCTTATAGTTGTTGAAAGAAAGCTATAAGAAACGTTAGGAAAAAAAAGATAATGAGAGAAAGTGGTTGGAGAGTAAATTGATAGATGGAAGGGGTTATTGTTTCTTGAAAAAAGTTGTGTGGAAGCATTAGGAAGAAAAAAAAATAGTAGTTAGATGAACCTAGAAGAGAAAAATGTAGTAGAAAAAGAGCAAAAGTAGCAAAAGAATAATGGAAGGAATATGGCAAGTTGTTTGGGGTGAAAACAATTCTTCCATCTATTTCTTTTCTTTTATAGTGTAAAAATGGCATGTCGAGTTTATGGGATGATGAAAAAGTTTTTCTTTCATACTCTTGAGGATTATGATGAACGTATAGAAAAAAAATTGGAATCAAGTGGAGAAAGTATGACTTTGTATTTTGCATATCTTACAAAGATGAACAACATAAAGTACGATAAGCTCAAGATGACCATGAAAGTATTTTTTTTTCTAATGGAACGTATGGTATGTGAATATTCAATGCATTGTACATTTAGCTTAGGAAGAAAATAATATATTTTTTTAGAGAATCGTATGATATGAATATATTATTTTAATATAATATGATCACTTCACCAAAGCATAAAATGTAATTCCTAAAATAATTGTATGGTGTATAGAAATTATTTTGTTTTGTACTATTAATTTACTAGAAAGTATTGAAAGTAATCATATGGTGTGGATGTGAGGTGTGATAGTTGAGAAATAGTTTTTAAATCTTATTATATGATACAATGTTAGAATGGAATGATAAAATTTACTTAACTATTATAGAAGCTTTGTTTTAGATTGGAAAAAAATTAAGTAAATATTTTTTTTTATTATTGCTCATTTTATTCATCCTTAATTATGACTAAGTCATTTGGGTCATGACTATTTCTCTTTATCATAGTTTATATGATGGGCCTATGGTGTCCAACATATAAGCTCAGGATGACAATAAAGGCTTTCCTAGTGCAAGAGACAATATGTGAATATTGAATGCACTATACACTCAATTTATGAAGAATAGTAGTAGGTTTTTTCAAGAAAATCATAAGAAATGTACTTATTTTATTTGGTAATATTAGTTTACAAATAAGCACTAAAAGGAATTAGATGGTGCAGATATAAGAAGTGATAGTTGAGAAATAGTCACTAAACCTTATCATATTGTACAATGTTAGAGTCAAGCTGTTTGATTTAATTTTGAAGGAAACTTTCAAGAGAAGAATCAAATGTTTTGAAAGAAATATTATTTGCATGTTATATGATACAATCTCGTAAATGTAATGTACGATAGCACTACAGTAAAAAAGAATAATAAGGATAAATTTTGGGAAATGCAAATATAATAGATAAAGTTATGTAATAACATGTATTAATCAAAATAGATCTAATTTATGAAACAAAGGTTAAAAGAAAAGGAAATTTTGAAACAAAACACATCCCTAACATTTAGGTAAATAAATTTAAAATTGATAATGTAAGAAAATATTTAATAAAAATAAAAAGAAACCTTTGGCATATGCATTACCATTGCATCGCAATCATGTGAAAAAGTGCAAATGATCACATATGTTGTGTGTATACATGTGTCTATGCGTGTAAAATTGACATATTATGTGTATTACTAAATTCTTCGCTTTGTAAAGAAGCTTAGAAATAAAAATCTAAAAAGAATATAAGGAGAATAGAATAAAGATGAAAAAAAGCTAAATAAGCCTTTCAACAATACAAATTTATTTTGCCCTAAGAAAAAGAGAAAAATAAGAAAATAAAATATGATTCTTTACAACCTTTATCATATAATAAAAATAAAAAAAGAAAACAATATGGCACCAATAGTAAATTATGTTATAATAGTTCTTATTTTATCAAATTAAAATGAGATAATATTAGGAATTAAACCAATAAGAAGGTGATCAAGTAAGATTAAATTTGATAAAGTTAATTTTTTTAAAATATCTTATTAAATATATAATATTAAAATAATAATAAAATATAAAAAATATGTCAAAATGACAAACTTAGTCAAATATTTTTCAATCATATAAATAAAAATAACTCTTCAAGACAAACACAATGACATTGAGTTTATAATTATTAAAGATTTAAATAATTAATTATAAATTTTTAAAGTTGTGTGATATAATTAAAATTTTCAAGATTACATGTTAAGTATATTTGCAATTTCATAAATTTTGGCTTAGATTTAATCCATTTTATGAAGGATAGACATAAATGAATAACATTTACAGTGGAGTAGATTTGTAATTTCTTGAATATCAATGCAACAAAATTGAATTGACAAAGGAGAGATGTCCAATTAATTGAAATTATAGTATGTTTTACTAAATTATCATGCTGATATCTTCCTATGTGAATGGAATGATGAGATTTTACTGACATATGTTGGAGTTCCTTAAAATAATGGCATTTTAGCTAATCTCTCATTAGTTGCATATACTTAATTGAATTTCATATGCAATTTTTAGAAATAGTCAATAATTCCTTACCTGACCTGAAAATGTCTTCATTGTAGTTTATAAATAAGTGATAAGTCATTTATGGCTATTTCAAGTTTTGGAACTAGAGAACAAAAAGAGAGGGTTCATGATGCAGGATAAGATTAAGAAATTAAACATGATCATAAAGATTATGAAGTACATGAAGAAAAAGTGTAATGTAAGCTTAAGTTGCATGACAAATATATTTATCATAGGTCCATCACATAAAGTCTGATAAGGAGAGGTAAACATGACCCAATAGAATTAGTTATAGACTAATTAAAGAGAAAAAATTAAAATATCATAAAATATAATAACTCAACTTTTTTAGTCCAAAATAAAACTTCTAGAATAGTTAGGTAATTAGAGATATGAAATCAAAGTGATAGTAGGTAGCTTATGATAAGTGACACATGTTAAGAGTACATTAATAAAAGTATCTAAAATGTTCAAAATTTCAAAAAAAAAGTAAGTATTAAACATAATTTTGTGTTTAAATATTAAGTGAGTATAAAAGTATTTAAGAATTAGGTAGAAAGATTTCTTTTCATATTAAATAATTTTCTATAATCTTTTATTTAAATGACTTCTCATGAATAGATAAATGATGAATTAGTTGTGATTAAAGCAAGTGTTTTACTTTATAACTTGAGTACTTGAGTTGGCTTGATGACCTTCTCTTAGATTCACTTTGATGAATGAATATTTGTTTTTTTGTTTATCTTCATACTCTACTATTCTTTTAAGTCTTTTTGTCATACTTTCCATTCCATGATCTAAATCCTCTATTGGTCTACATCAATTTAGTATCAACACTAAGAATCTTACCATTTTCTTGGTAGAATAGAGGAATAAAAAGGAGGAGATCCTAATAGCTTCATCAAATCAAAGTTTGATTTTTTTGGTAATTCACTATTTTTAAGCCTAACTTAAGCAAATGACATTGACTAGTACTGGAAAGGAACAAATTGAAAGCTTGGTAAATTTAATACAAAACTTGTTTCAAGAAATAAATTAATGACAAGAAGAAATGTAAGAAGAATTATAAATTTTGAAGTATGAAATGAAAAACCAATCTCAAAGTTGGAGAAATGGCCTACAAACCCATGGGCAGAGCTCTTTTATATCTCTTGTTGAAGATTTTCAGTAAATGAAAGTAGTTCAACTTGATGGAAGGTGTGATGATATATATACTTTTGAATTATCCAAAGATATGTCTACTACCTTAGAATTCAACATTAAAAATGACCAACCACATAATAAATTTTAAATATGATGATTTATGATCTAACAATTATGTAGGTGATTCATGAAAACTATTAGCATTATTGATACAATAAATTTTTTTAAAGATGGTGGTGTTGTTATTGATAAGATTTTAAGTATAAATTATTTATACAATCATATTGAAATTTATGGTTGAATAAACCAACCATTGAAAATATATGGTGCATAAAGCATGAGTATGTCAAGTCAACATCAAAGTTTATGAAAGACTATCTACACTTCAACTTTATAGGGTAGAGGTTTTGTTGATAAGAAAGAAATGTTGCATAATAATAACGAGAAATTAAACATGATCATAAAGATCATGAAGTACAGAAAGAGAAAACGTAATGTAGGCTTAAGTTGCCTGAAAAATATGTTTATCATAGGCAAATCATATAAAGCATGATATAAAGAGGTAGTCATAACCCAATGAAGTTAGTTATGGGCTAATTAATAAAAAATAAATAAATAAATATGAAATATATTAACTCAAATTTTTTAATCGAAAATAAATCTTCTAGAATAACAAGATAATTAGAGATATGAAATCAAAGTGATGATAGATGGCTCATAATGTGACATGTTAAAGATACATTAATAAAAGTATCCAAAATATTCAAAGTTTCAAAAAAAGTATGTATGAAAATACTTTTGTGTTAAAAAATTATATGAGAAAAGAAATATTTAAGTAGGTAGAAAGATTCTTTTTTATATTAAATAATTACCTGTAATATCTTATTTAAAAGACCTCTCATGAATGAATATATAATAAATTAGTTGAGTCCAAAAAAAGTGCTTTGCTTTGTGACTTGCACACTTGAGTTGTCTTTGTGACCTTCTCTTGGGTTCACTTTAGTGAATAAACCCTTGTTTTATCTTTATCTTCAAATTCTATTCCATTTCTTTTAGGCCTTTTTGCTATACTTTTCATTCCATGACCTAATTCTTTCTCTGTCTACATTTGTTCATGTAGAGAGAAAACCCAAGAAAAGAGAAGAAAAACCTTAGGAGTCCTTACTATTAAAACGAGGGCTTGACCATGTCTAGTAAGAAGGATCAAATTGACACACACACACATTGGTGAGAACCACAACAACTGCCATTCCAAGTTAGGTTTATTTAACCCTCAACTAATCGATTCAAATGTTAAGTCAATTTATCTACATAATTTAGGAGGAGGAGAGATAAATATTAAATTTAATAATTAAATAAATAGAATAAAAATAAATAAAAAATATAAATAAAGAAAAATAACCAAAAGAGTAAAATAACTAAAAATGAGTAAAATACGTAATAAACTAAAAATAAAATATAAAAAATGGAAAAGAGAAAAATTAAAGAAAACTTATTATGGAAAGAAGAAAGCATTTAAGGAATCCTATAAAGGCAAATACTAATGATATAATGTGATAATTAACACATTATTAAATATAATTAGATAAAAAAATATTAAGTACTTAATAAAAAAATAATTATTTAATCATATTCATCCATTTCATTATAGAAAATTAAAGGAGACCAACGATTGAAAGAGATGTTTTACCTTTAGATTCAAGTAAATCTAGCAAATTGTGATACAACATATAATATAATTTGTATATCTTAATAGTCTTTTATTGAACTACATTTTATTTTGATTTGTTGATAGTATTATAACTTTCTTCACATGATTTATTACATGACTTTATTTGTTACATATATTATTTGTTATTTGTCACATGACTTTACATATTATATGATTTTATTTTTTTTATAGATTTACTAGTTATATGATTTTTTAATCTATGATAACATAAAGAATAATTAAAATCAAGTTGAATGTATATTGATTTTGAAAATAACATATGAATTAGCATAATGATATGATGAGAATATGTAAAATTTGGAAATGAAATAGATTTGGGGACATCATGCTCAATAATAAGTCTAATAAGTAGCACATGGTATTGATCTTTGGGTCATACCTACTTAATTATATTTGTACCATGACCTCATGCTATATATATATATATATATATATATATATATATATATATATATATATATATATATATATGATATCAAGCCAAAATTTACCATAGGGTATCAATCTTCTGAGTGTAGCTGCTTGGGAGTTAGAGCTAACAATAGATCACAAGGTATGGACCATACTTTTCAATCATTTTATAAAACTTTATTATGGATAGATGTCAATAGAAAAAATAATTAATATAAATTCTTATGATTTGGATCTAAAGTGGATAATGGTTTTAAAGAAATTATACCTAATAATAACATAAATTGTTAAAAACTAGAACTAAAAAAGAAAGTGGTATTTATGTTGTGTACAATTTTCTTATGTTATATACATTATGGTATGACTTCTTATATGACTTATATTTAGGTTTATATTAGTATGTTTCTTCTATGATGTGTTTTGATATTTAATTAACATATTTGATTTATTTTTTTGGTATTTATAAAATCTCATATAGTGTTATATTAAAAGTCGGGATCTATTACATTAAGAGTTATTATGATAACCCACTTAATTCATCTTTCATATCCAAAGTTTTTTTGTATTAGATATAAGTGCTACAAATCTAAAATTTATAAAGATATTGACAAGTAAATACCTTGAAAACTATGTAAAAATGTTAGTAATTAGATTTTATATTTGAGCATGTTATTATAAATGTCTTACACAAGGAATCCACAAGTATGAGGGTTTGTAATTTTTTGGGATGAATCAAATATTAAATGAATTTGTAAAAAAGTATTAAGAAAATTAATATTTTAATCCTCTTATTGAATAAGAGGATAAGCCTTTATTCGTTGCCCAAAAACTTAGTTTTAGTGTTTGAAAACTTTAGAAGAGAGAGAGTAAGAAGAGGGTAAGGAGTTTTGATGAGGAAAAAGGAAAGAGAAATTATGATGTCTTTGGAAAAAAATAAATAAATAAAAAAAAAGAAGAAAAAATCTTACAGAGAAAGAAAGAATTTTCAACTTTGTATTATAGAAAAAGCATAAAAAGACAAAGTTCCTATTGACTTTTCCTTGTAAAGCATGTATTACATTATTTAGATATTAAGAAAGTGTTGTATGTGAATTTAAAGTTGGATTAGAATGGTCAGAGGCTATTATAATTTTTTAATACAATAATTTCACAGCAAGTCATTTAGATTATACTAGTATGACCATAATAGCTGAAGTTAGGAATCCTTTTTTCCTAAGTGCGAAATAGGGATGTGCTAAGTATTATACTAGTTAGATTAATTAATCGCATTTTACGATGGTGCATGTACTTTTGAATTTAGAAATCATCTGGTTTGATTACTTGTTGATTTAATAATTTAAAAGGATCATATTAGTATGACAAATTAATAAGATTAATATAATTTGGTTATGGTGAGATTATGTTGGGATGTTTGTTTGATTCCTTATACAATGAGACGTATGTTACAAATTGTACATGTACGAAAGGTAAATCAAAATTATATGGATAATTATTTGATAAGTTTAATATAAAATATATATTATTATACTAGTATGACATTGAATCGAATAAGTATGATGAGTATATGAGATAATTAATAGAGATTTTATATCTGATCACTTAGATGATAAAGTATCAGTATTGGATTAAACTACTATATTAATGAAATTAGATTAGTACGATATATTAAAAGATGTTTAAAAGAGATTATCAATTTGATGTCTTGGTTGATCAGGTCATTATTATGGTTCATATTACTATGAAATTGAGATCAGACATATACTATCACTTCTTAGACTATTTAATAGAGATGAGAAATGCAACTTAATACTTAACTAGCATAAGACATGGATTATATAGTATGACATGAGTGATCATATTATACGATATAAAGAAAAATAAATAAATACGATATTGATCATATAAGTATGAAATGGGAATAGGGCTAGTATGATTAATTGATAAACAAGTATAATCTAGATAGTTTATTTGACTCCTGGTATAACCTAGTAAATGTCATGAATGGTAGTTGTATGATAAAGAGATTAAACATGTATGATCAGCATAAGATAGTGGTCTGACCTTGGTAAAAGACTTATCATACAGTACCATAGGGGTGATTGCACTATACGATATGAAGATAAAAGTTTGAAAGAAACCAATTTGTTATTATATGTTTTACAAGTGCTTTTAAAGGTAGTATATTAATAGAAATTTATTTATTATTGATAATAATTAATTTGAATTATATAAAAATGAAGAGAACTAATGAAGGAAAGATAAAAGTGATGGAAGGGGCTTCTCAAAATCATTAGGTAGATAAATTAATTAACTGTGATGTAAGTAGGTTATTAAAAGAATCATTTTTATTATTATGAACTCTATGATGATGTAAGTATTTAAATACATGACATACTATTTTCTATATATATATATATCAATTTCTTTATCACTTATTGTGATTAATGTATGCTATTAAAAGAGTCATTTCTATTATTATGGATTATATGATGATATAAGTATTTACATGTATAAGATAATATTTTTATATTTTTTCATTTTACACTAGCTTATTATGATTGATGATATACATACATATATATACATGTATGGATATGAGTTTTATGATACTATAAATCAAAACATATTATAATATAATTAGAGAAAGAGAATGACCTCATCTAAAAATACTTGATAGATATGATCTATGTAATATACTTCACACTTAATATCATGGTACTCTAATGTGAGGCCATGACATGTCAGAGTAACTCAATTAGTGATGATAAGATAAAATACTTTATTTTTTGGTGTCATGGGCATTGAGAGATGGGGCTTTAACATGTTCAAGCACCTTGTTACTTTTCGACATAAGATGTTGAAATTTAAGGTGTGAGACTAATGATATAAGATGAGAAACTTCACTTTAGGTGTCTTGAACACTTAAAGATAAGGCTTCGATATGTTTTAGCATCATTCCCTTAGGAGGGCAAGAATAGCGATACAAGATGAGATACTTCACTTTAAGGTGCTACGTGCACTTAAAGATGGGGATTTGACATATTCTAGTACCTCATCCCCTTAGGGGATGAGACTATTGATTATGAATTAGATATTTTACTTTTTAGTCTTATAGACACTTAGAGATGAGTCTTTAGCATGTCTAAGTGCTTAATTTCCTTAAAAGAGTTAGACTAATGATGATGATATGAAGTACTCCAGTTTTGAGTGTCATGAGCACTCAAAGATTGGATTTTAATATGCTTGAGTATCACATTCCTCATCAACACAAGATGTTAACATTATGGTAGCAAGATTAGTGATGTTTAGATGAGATATTTTACTTTCAAGTATCATTATTGCTCAGAGATGGGCCCCAACATGTTTGAATATGAAGGCTATGAAAAATATATATGATATAGGTTTCTCAAGAGTTAAGATAGGGGTCATAAAAGTTTAAGCCCAAAGAAAAAATTAATATATGAAAAAACAAAGAAATAAAAATTAAAAATAAATTGAATATAAAAAATAAAAGTAAAACAAAAGTACTATGTGTTGACTGAGCTAGAGATAAATTTTATAGTTGTATATACATTTTTATACACTTCCCTTTATATACTTCTATGCATTATGTTATTTACTATTTTATTTTATTAGTCAAGTACTTTATTTTTCTTTATATTATTTTAATACATGTAGCTAGAAGTTTTTTTGTTGAGTATGATATTTATTTTTTACTTATATTATAGAGTAGAATGGAGACACTCACATAGTGAAGGATTTTTTAGGTAATACTACATGACCTTAAGTGAGAACTTATTATATTTTATGAGTATAAGAAATATTATATATATGTGAGGATATTTATATCTTATTATTAGAGTATTTTGTCGATATTAGTTTTTTTATTTTCTTATACTATAATAATAATGTATTATGTGTTGCAATTTTTGTTATGATGTTTTTGTGATTACTATGATTTTTACATTATCTTAACTCATTTTTATTAGCTTGTGACCTTATTTTTATAATATATACTATAGTTAATCTAATAAATTTATATTGTTGATCAAATTTATTAAATACTATTGATTTATGTTGAGTGGGGCATGATAATTGGGGATTTTGAAGTCTTAGGAGTGGACTATGCACAAGAGTGGGAAATATATTGTTGGAGTTTGATTTTGAAATTTGATAATTTTAGTTTTACATTTATATTTATAATTCTATATTAAGATCTTTTGTTATAATGATATTTACTTTTACTTTTATGGTATTATTTGGTTAGAATTTTAGAAAAAAATATCATATCATTAGGTTCCCACTTTAGGTTTGTGTTCTTATATAATTTTTTATTTGTACTAATTCTCTAATTTTCCTTTTTTCTTAATAGTATGGTTAAGTGTGACCCTTACATTGACCATAAAAGAAGAACAAATGAAAAGAGTACGACATTGATAATAAACAAAAACATTAAAGAAAAATAAAAAAAATAATATGACATTAGTAATAAATTAGTTTGTGAAAGAATAATGAAAGAAATATGATACTAATAATAAATAGACACATGACAGAAAATAAAAAAAATGTGACACGTATAATAAACTAGGCTATAAATGAAGAGAAAAAAAAGAAATAAGACTAATACAAGATATAGGATATGATAAGATATTAACAATATATGTGGTCAAAATGACAAATATTATTGGATAATAGTATTTAGAGGAAGCAAGACTTTAATAGGAATAAAGAAAGATGGAAATCTAAAAGGGTAGAAAGAGTAAAGAATATAATAAACATGTAACAAATAATAATTAGTAGGAATAAAGCTAAAATAATTATATATATATATATATGATAATATAAAGTAATAATTATGTAAAATACATTTAATATTATATTCAATTCTAATTTAGTATAGTAATAATGACATGTGTACACACATGATGAGTATAATATGCAATTGTTGCTATTTTATTCTATTTTTTTATACTTTGACTATTTTGATTAATTTAATTTAAGTGTCATGTTTTATTCATACTATCTGCTAAGTAATTTCCTTGTTATTATTCTACTTACATGATAGGGATGCCACCAACACAATAATAGAGGTACAATAAGAATGTGTAAGTTCTTACCAATAGTCTATATGTACAAGTTTGGATATATATAAAAGAGTTGATAGTTTCTTTATGTGTTAACTTATCATTACAGTCTTATAGATGTTATGATAGCATATATATATATAAATTGGAAACTAAAATTATTGATGTCTCTCTCCATCTAAAGAAAAAAAATTTAAAAATTGTGACTTCACATCTTTCACATAATTTCTTAATTACTATGAAACTAATAATTAATAAAAATGGGAAAATAACACACTACTTATACATACCAATGGATTCACAAAGCATTTCAAATCAATGAATACCAACAACCAAAAATCTCCAAGAAGATCATGCACACATAGAAGTAAGAGTAAAGTTAGAGGCAAAAGCCTTCTATTCCATTTGTACCATATCGAAGTATCTTATGAAAACCATCTACTCACCAACAAGCACTATCTTCACATCTGTTAAAAGGAAAAAGAGCAATAAAATAGTCATAATTCTAGTCTAAAATTTTGAACTCTTATTAAAGTGAATTGTTCTATTTTGACCATAAGTTATTTGATATTTACAATTATGCTATGCTATAATTTATTGTAGTGATACCTTATTATTGTAGTTCAACCTTTAAGTATTTTAGTTAAACCTCTTTTCTTTTTCCTCACTTCAATAATAAGCTTCTTATTTTAAATTTTCACAAAGTTTTATTCCATATGTACCATTTTAATTTGCAATGAAAAATCACACATCATTAAAAAATTGTACTCATCAATTAAATTTCCATGGCTAAATCATCAACCTTCATTTGATTCTTTTCTAATATTTTGATACATTATTTATTTTATTGTTAAATAAGACTTACAATCAATAGCCTAATAAAAAGCAAAATCGACATATCCCACACATGAAGAAAGATAACCCTGAAACAAGATAGCCACTAAATTTAATATTTAATACCACAAGCTATCATATATACACTACTTTTAAATGTCAAAAATTTACTTGGACAATCATAAACATAAGAAAAATCATGACCACTCAAAATTATTCGTTAGATTTATTTGATTATATATAAATTGAATTTATGACTATCAACTAGACATACTTTTTATTATAGGTAACATTCATTTAAATTATATTTATGTGTAACACTTTTGAATTAATTATATTTTATGACTTAATTAAATTTAATGCAACTTACTTAATTATATATATATATATACATATATATATAAACTAATTTTTCTTAAACTTTAAGTTAATTTGGTTTAAGAACTAGATCCAATTAATTTTAGATTTAAAATTAATAATCCTTTTTAATAATGAATAATTAAATTTAAAATTACTTAAATTAATTTACTTAAATTTTAGATTAATTTGGTCATGAGTTTAGATAAATAAAAGTTTCTTAAAATAAATAAATTGATTAGATTTATAAATAGTTGATGGTGTACTTTTATTTCTATCTTAAAATTCATATGATGTGTAAGAAAACTTTCTAGTCAACCACCCCTAATTGTTTATTTTAAACGTGACATATAATATAAAAGTTTAATAATTTTAGCTAAATTATGCATAACATAAAGCAAAATTTATGAATTTTAACTAAAAAACCTTTTCATATAAGTTTTTCAAAAATATTACTTCTTAAATATACGTGAAAAACTTTTTAAGCACATAAAAAAGAAAATAAAACTAATAATGATATCACTATGTTATATTTATTAGTGCTTTTCAGAGTATTGATCTTATATCATTCAACATAAGAATAATTTGACTAATCATATGAAGAGTTTAATCACATGACTCAAGAAGTTTAACAAAGCTATTTGAGTGTTAATTATAAATAGTATTAGGAGAAGTATAAGCTAACTCAAGGAGATCTTTATTGATTTTTTTATTTTGATAATTAGAATATCAAAACATATAATAATTTATTTAAAACACTTTAAATTTACTTAATACATATATTTTACCTTATTTTAAATCTATTATTTGTCTTAAAATATTAAATTCATAGTGAGTTGTATTATGTGTTAAAGCTAAATTACGTAAGAATTAAAAGATGAATAAGTTGAATAATAATTATATTATTAGTGATAATTATACTTGTATGATATATATTTATACAATATGATTGTCTATTTAATAGGATCAGATAGAGCATTAGTTTTAAGTAATCATATACTATATGCATATATTATACTGTTCATACCAAGATGATATTTATGTTATATAAGTACACATATAGTTTTTTTTAAGAAACCTAATTTGAGGTTAAGTGTTCTTGATCATCATATAATATAATATAACCTTTCATACTAGTATGAAATGTTCAATTGGAAAATTAAACAAGGGACCAGATTTAGTGATGCGAGATAAGCCCTCAAGAGGTATAAGATTGATGGGCTTCTTATATTATGATGGTCCTCATCATTTTCCTATGATAATCTTAATAGTGAGTAGTAATGTACAAAATTCTATCATGTTGGTAAACTATAATTTACCTAAGATCATAGTATTAAGGACTTAGGCTGTGTTTGAGTAATTTAATCACATAATATAATATCATATTTGAACTTGTTGGATATTATTTCACCCAAGAGACTAGAAACTTAGTCACATATTAAATTTTCATTGAAATGAGTATAATCTCTTTATCACACTAATATAAGTCATTATGATCAAAGAGAATTAGATTATCATAAGACTTATTATATTATACGATCTTGCATTGTAAAACAATTTTTCGAGAGCTCAAAGTTTGGAGATTACTAAGTTTTGTTCTAGTCATAATGTACGATGTCCTCATTATAGCTATGTGATCCATTTGCATTAAGAAAATAAATTAATCAAATGGTAGCAATTACTTCAACAATACAGTTAATGGTTCATTATACTTGTATGATCCCTTATATCGCATAATATGATCAGTTCAAAAAATGAATAATTTGTTTGATTGGTTTTTAAAAGTTGTACGAGAGAGTTTTGAAGCTATTTGAGAGCTTGAAAAGAGTTGTTTAAGGGAATACAAACATGAGATATAAAATTAAAAATTTGATTATTCTATTGAAAGAGCCTTATTGAATTTGTCATTTCAAAGAAGAGGAAAGTGAAAGATTGTAGCATTTAACTTGGAACACTCATCATAACTTTCATTTTTGTCCTTGAGCTAAGTTGAACTTTGTTATTTTAAGTAATATTTATTATAATTTCTCTATATAAGTATTAAGCTTTATTATATATTATATACTGATTCAAGAAGTATACATTTTGCTTAATTATTTAATTGGTTATAGGCTTATTGTAGTGAGTTGTTATTTTGATTTCTTTATCTTATTTTGGAAATTTTTATTTGCTCTTTTTATTGGCTTTTATTGAACTGTGAGTGTAAGTTTTTATTATGCTTATCTTATAGACTTTTATTAAGTTGATGCTATAGATTTTTATCAAACCATTGTTGTAAATTTTTATCAAGATGATACTATAAGGTTTTATTAAGTCGATGATGTATTTTTCTATTAAGACAAAAATTTTAGTAGATTGCTCAAACTTTTGGTTAGTGGTAAATGTATATTTAAATTTAGATTAAAATATTTAAAATCTTTTATGTCCTTTATTTTATTTATACTACAATACAATAGGTTTTATAAGAATAATAATATTTTTTAAATACAAGTGTTTTAATATCTAAGAAAATTAAAAATTTTTATACGTTTTTTTATTGTAAAACAAATTGAATTATTGAGCTGGTTTGAGTTTTACAAATTATATAATTCACCTCCTCTTTTGTCGACACTATGCTCCATCCATTATTATAAAATAAAGAAATTCAAATATACGAATGAAAAATATTTTCACATGAAGCTAATCACTATAAAAGAATAATGGAAATGACATGAAAATAATGAAAAACAATAAAATAATTTAAAATTTAACAACTGGAAATACACCCACCAACGAGTGACAGCTTTATCTTGACGATGAAAACATTTCTTTTGATGTACCAACTATGTTGGAATCTATTCGTAATATAACCAAGTTCTCTAACTTTCTTTGTTAGAAATGCTACATATACCAAAGGCCATCAAATATTCTCCAAACTCCCTTTTACATGGCATATCTAGCATCTTTTCCATGTTCTAAAAAACTTTGAAAGGGTAACCTCCTCAGAACCATGTTTTCCTTTGAGATTCATGCACATGGAAAATCAAACCATAGACTAGGGTTGAATGCTTCCTACATGTGTACATGTGAACATTAGCATCCTTGAGATAAGTGTAAAAGAAGGTAGGGAATAAAGAGCATAAAAGTTTTGGCTCTAGCAAACATGTTTGGCTTGGATAACTACATTGAGGAAGAGAGAGAGAAGACCAAAGCTTGTTTACATGAAAATCCCTTTAGCTATGATAAAATTGTGATATTTGTAATACTTGAAAACATAAATATGATAATATAGATTACAAGAAAGGCATCCTCTTGAGTTTTATAAAAACCTTGTATTACGAGAAAATAACACTAACTTGATTTACAAAGACTTAGAGGAAATAGTAAGAAAACAAGCATAAGTAAGTGCAAGCAATGATTGGATATATGATTCGCATGACCATGTGGAGGATTTTTTTATAAGGGAAGTGGAACAAACATCTTAGTGATCATTGATCATACATGAGTGCCAAGACAACATTTAGTTTGTTAATTTGGGCACCAAATATGTTTTTTTGTAGAATAACTAAAGTATTAAAAATTGAATCCTTGAAAACATGAGAAATTTCATTATGATGGACTGCTATGATTTGTGCATTGGGTCGTGGCCACTCTTAAAGAATCTAGCTTCATTTCTTTCAAGAATGGAATCTAAACACCTTCTCAAGGTATACACTAAAAGAGTATTGGAAACTACTACTTGTGGGTGGTATAGTGAGAATGCATGACAAAACGATGAGAAAGGCTTTATTTCGACAAAAAGACTTGTAATCAAAATCATGAGATTAGGAAATGGAGGGGGTTTGTTTGAGATGACTATGAAAGCTTTGTTAAGATAATGAGGTCCTGTGGTTAAGGTTGCACTGTTTGCATTATTAAAAAGACATAAGTATTTTAGAAATTTTTTTACCAATTAGAAGAGGAGATATTACTAAAGATGAAAGCTTGCTAATCTAGACTAAGTGAGCAAACATTCTCATGGCAACAAGCAAGCTTTTTTAATGAACTAAAAACTTTGTAACATTTTGATGCCATGACTAATTGATTATTGGTTAGCATCAATTATGCCATCTTTGTTTCATTTTATGCTATTTGCACTTTAAGATTGGAGATTGACAATATAAATTTTTAACCACATGTTATTTCAAAATAAACATTATCATCATCACTTGTGCATCAACATGTGATATAAGAGTGACTTTTTACGAGGATGTTGACTAGATTTGTTTAATCACTATTTTATCATAGATTCAAGAAAAATGATTGTGAAATTGATGTAAAAAATGAATTTCTAAAAATAATTCCAAAATTACTTGTAAAAACACTAATGGAGCTTGTTTTGTGAAAATAAGAAAAGTGGAATGTATGAAGTTTTATATTGCTATTTGGTTGAACATAAATGCAAAGGTTATTTTATTTCATGTAATCAAGAAAACTTAATGTTTTTCATTTCAATTATCATTTGTCTCATAACCAATTGTTGATGCCCACCTTCATCACCCTTCAAACTCCTATCACTTGCCTATAATATCTTGCCACCAATTATTGCTACTTGTCAAATGATCAATTGGTATCATCTCTAGCTTTTCATTTTCCTTTCTTGATCTACAAAAAAATTTATTGAAGATTAAAATCTTTTAAATCGTTATTTTTTATATATAAATACTATATTTATATTTCATCTAATTCTTAAAATATAAAATAAATAAAATTTATCTCTCTCTCTCTCTCTCTCTCTCTCTCTCTCTCTCTATATATATATATATATATATATATATATATATATATATATATATTATTTTAAATGTTATATTTTGATTCTAATTTATCAAATCTTACTGTTTTTCTAGATTTCTATTTAGTGTTTTCTACCGTTACTTTCCAAATACGTTGAACCTTAACAAAGGCTAATTTTAATATTATCTCTTTTGTTAAATGCTATCAATTGGAAGAAAAAGGTTATGATACCCTGAGTTTGGTTGTACTGCAAAAAGAAGAATGTGCTTGCTCTCTGGAATCAAAAGACCTAAAAGATTTGTACTATTTTGAAGTATTAATAATAAACCATCAACACTACACCGGCTACATTCTACTAAAATAATGCCTTAACATTGTATAATTTATCCCACCAAACATTCAAGATATATTTATTTAATCAAGAGGATTTCAGTCCTCGTTAACCCACCAAACATTCCAATTAACAATTTCTTGAAGGTAAAAACTTCATATAATAAAAAATTCTCTTGTATTAGTAATGGATATTATTCCATTAAATGTACCCAAAAGATAAATTAAAGAACATAAGGATCTCAATATAGACTGGTCCCTCTATTTATTAGTCTACTATCCCTTAATTAAATTTTCATTTAGTTGAATAAAGATTAATATCTAAACAGCTATCCACAAATTGAAGATTAGATTTCTAATTTCAATTAATATCTCTTCATTAAACCGTTATTAAGTTCCAAACAACTAACACAGTTGTTTGGAATCTAAATAATTTGGTGGGAAAGCGGGAGATGCATTAATTGGATAAATCAATCATTGTCACTTTTGATGATAAAAATCTAAAGTAATCTATCCATTGGCCGGTGATTGGCCTTCGGAAATTCCCATTATTGCCTAACTTTATTGTGAGGAACAAAGCTTCTCTTATTTTATAGCAAGCCTTGAGGAATGGGTGAAAGCAACAAAACTATGCAATTTTTTATATAACCGCAAATAAAAAAGAAGTTGATGACAGAGTTCCCTCTCATCTGTACCGCCAAAGGGAATAATGCATTCACCTTTTACATTATAAAGTGAGATATAGGCATGTAATTTAATCAAAAGTAATTACTACTTGAATAACTATGCATTGCTAAGGTTGGATAAAGATTAGGTTTGCAAACAAGAATTTTTATAGCACTCAATGGGGTCTTGTCATTTTTGTTTCTTCTATGCATCTTAGTTATTGCATTATACTAACATGTTTCATTGTCTTTATTGCAAATAGATAAATAATGGGATGTGATAGTAAATAAAAAAGGCTAAAAATTATTATATTAAAAAAATAATAAATTATTATTTATTATTACAAGTAAATAGATTGTCGATTACATAAATTTGTTATGACATATTAGTCTTTAAGTGACATGTGCTAAAATCTATTTATTATAACAAAAAATACTATACTAATGGAATTACTTTTCATTAAAAATAAAATTGATAAGAGTTCTAATAAAATTGTTAGCAGTACTAATTTTGTGTCAATCATTGACATAACATATCATTGATGGCCCCAAAAAAATGGGCATTTGCCACTACATTTTATTATAGATGTCCTCTTACTAAATCAAAATTTTTGTGCTATGATATGATATTTCGATCTCACTAACTTGAGGTATTGTTTTTTTGAGTTACTCTATCTCAACATAGGTGTGTTTTATCATTAAAAGATATCTCAAGATCTTAAGACATTTGCATCTCATACAAACACCATAATCAAACTTTCATTAACCAATGTTGGATTATTTATTCTTGTATCTTTGCATTTAAAAGCTTACTAAGAGCTTTTTCTTGTCTTTTGATTCCTCTCTTGTCACTCTCTAATCTCTTTTGTTCTAGATGTTACAAATGAAGATTTTGTTTTGTAGAATCCTTTTTTTATAGAGGTTAAAATCTATAATAAAAGGTCTAAGAAATTTTTAGCAAATTTTTTTCTACCTAAACATGATTAATTGTCATCTTTTAATTTAAAAGGCTCACAAGAGCTTAAAATTATGTAAATCTTTCTCAATCTCACACACTCTCTATCATTAACAAGTTGTCATTGTCTTCTTTCTAATCAAAATTTCTTGTCATCACCAATCCTCATTTCAACATTTGCATGAGTCATTGTTAATCAAAAGTCATTTTCTAATCTCATCCTTCCTATGATTGCCTATTATAATTTCTCATACAATTTCAAGATGGCATCATAAAAAAGCATGATGTTTTATCTATTTCAAACAAGTAGAGCTAAAAGAGCAACTACAAGAGGCTTCTATAATTGACAATGGTTGAAGCCAAAGATTTATCTAAGTTCAATTGGTTCATATAATTGATCACTTTAATGTTATTTTGGATCTCATTTTCTATGGCTGAATATAGCATTGTGAACTCACATGGTATTTTTATGTGGTTGAGTAGCTTTTAATACACATGATATTATATGATTGATGTTTACGCTCAATTCAAGTAATTAGAAGATTTTAAAATCAAAAGAGGAAATAATGGACAATATAGAAAACATTCTTATTTGAATGAGATATTTATTAAGTACAAATAAGAATAAATTTAATCTCATTTAATTAGTTAAAGTTGGGGCTTTAACATACAATTAATGTGGCTTATATACATAGTAGTAAGCTTTTGTTCTATTAATCTCTCTTAAGTGAGTATTGGGTCTAATTTGTGCCCTTATTAATATAACTCATTTAATAAGTGGTATTAGAACCATATGTTGATTGATTGGGATCAAGTAATACATAGAGTTGACAAAGATGATAGAGTTGTATTATGTATTGGAGCCAATAAAGTGTAGTAGGGCTAGTAAGAGAGAGTTCATGTGATATGATTGGTCTAACAAGGACACAGGAGTTAATGTATTGTGGCATTATGGACAGGAATAGTGAGTCGATGTGATGTGATTCTTATACCAACTTATAAATAGAAAATTATAACAAATAAAAAATGAATTATTTTTAGAGAATCCATAATCAAAAGCTAGCACAATGCTTTAGATTGCAAAATATTTGATGCATCTTTAACAATTTTAGATATTCCATTTCACAGCATTTACTAAGAACCTTCTTACAATAAAAATTTTTTTTCTATCAAGCCGTTGTGGATATTGTCAATAAAATTTTGTTGCACAAAGAACATCAAGAATGTTTGTCAAAAACCTTTTAGTTGAAACCATCATGAAGAAACTTTGTTTTCATAGAAACCTTTCTATGATAGATTATTGTCCATTTGTGACAATTAAGTGCATCCTAAATGCGATATCATCTACAGTGTGTTGTGCTTACCCAAACACTAATTTTAGATCCAATGGTAACTTTTTACTCTAAATAAATTTGATACAAAGAGAAATATAGAAAAATATGCAAAAATAGTTTAAGAAGAAAATATTTGTTGATTTTATTGATATTATACAATATTTATGCAATTTTATTAGTACATTATTTAATTGTTCATTATATAATAATTATGCATTTATTCCTTTGAAATAAAATTGTTTTTGAAAGTGTCATAAAAGTTACTTCTATTATTAATTAGTTTACAAAGTTCAAGATGAAGCATGCATTAGAAACCTCACTTGATTAAGGTCTATCATAGTGGTGATTTAAACATTATTATAAATGATAATTATTCTTTGTCAATGATTAATGTAAGGAATATTTTGGGATAAAAATGATTTATAATAAATTTATATTTATTTGACATTCTTTTAAGTGATAATTGATCATCATCATTATTAAGGATGATTGGATTGTAAGTTCATTCAGTCAAGAATAACTTAGAATTTTATATGCACCATTGATGTCATGCATTTAATCTAATAATAATAATAATAATAATAATAATAATAACAATAATAATAATAATAATAATAATAATAATAATAATAATAATAATAATAATAATAATAATAATAATAGTTATGATAACTCATATTTAACCCTTAATATTATCCCTAACTTGAGTCCTTAATATTATATTTGAAAATTTGTTTGAAACAGGGTAAAATAATATTATTTTATAAGTCTCAAAAACCATGTTTGAAAAAGAACTCCTAAATTTGACTGTGAATATATTTTCGAAAAGAGCACATAAAAAAGAATCCAATAGTATATTCATCACAATTTTTTGAAGTCATTTAAAATTATCATGAATTTTTTAAGGAAATAAAAATGATAAAAATGACTTCTTAACATAATTATTTATAATTTTTTCTTAACATTTTTAAAATTCTTTTTCCTACTTCCTCACAACCCTATAGCTCTCCCGATTTTACTTGACTTGATTCTTGAACTGGAATCACACTCTCGAAAGAAACTCTCCTTACGAATTCAAAGGAGGGGAGATTCCACAAGGGAGAAAGGGCAAGGCTAAGCTGAAGATTCAAGAGGCTTAAAATCTTCTTTCAATAAGTTGAACTAATGAAAAGGATACTAATGGCCTTTGACCCTATCAATTAGTGCCTTTAGTGCATGTAGTGTTTCAGGTGAGAGAACCATGCAAATAAGGTGAGGTTTTTCAAATAACCCTTATCTTAGCCTTACCCCTTTTGCATTTTCTTTAGTGCATGAAGGAATTTCATCCAATCCATTAGAGAAGGAAGTTCAATTGCTTTCCACAAAAGGAGAAGTAAGGATGACATAGAAACCACTATCATAGCAAGAAAAAATTAATAATGAAATTTTCTTATTTAATTATTTATTTTTGAATAAATATTTATCAATTAAAGGAAGATTGTCATGAAGGATGGAAGAAATTGTTTAATCATTATGACATTTATGTGAAAATTACAAGAAAGAGATCCATTATGGGAGGTCATAGACCACAATAGAAAAGAATAGCAGAATTGACCTAAGGTATCATGATATTCACTAAAATTTTATGTAAGATAAATGATATTTGATTTTATAATTGAGATGCAAGAAATAAATTCAATAAGGAATAAGCTAACCTTATTGCCTTTTTTCAATTTGACTTACTAACAACATGTGAGGAATAAACCCTCTAGCTATTTGTTGTATTATTTATTGAGAATCACAATAATTAATAAGTTATTGAGCAAATTAATAAGATTGTAAAATACCCTATTGTTATCCAGTAATGTAGGAAATAAGAAAGAATTAAAAATTAAAGATAGAGTAATCCCCAATCTCTAGTAGATAAAGTAAATTAAATTATAATACAAGCAGTAATTATTTATACAATTATTATATTGAATAATGTGGCATAAATAACTATTCATTTGCATTTATATAATGCTTTTCTTAATGTGAGTACCATGGTATATGACATGTGCATGTATATTATATCTTTTCATAAATAATATAGCATTGGTGATTTAGCATGGTATTATATAAAAGGGATAAGAATATAAATATCAATAATTTTATGCATAATGAATATAATTATTTATGTATATATTCTCATAAATGATAATAATTAGCTTATTATAAGAAAATTCTTATGTGATAAGGTAAAGTAAATAAAAAGAAAAGCAAATGAAAGAATTCAAAATTTGAGCTTAATATCTTAACAGAAATAAAGTTAATAATGTTATACATTAATATCTAGTACATCTCATAGAGATTCTACTTAGAGAAATACTAATCTTATTTAAACTCAAAGTCATATCAAGATTGGCCTCTTTATTTCTCATTAGTCTTTATTATCGTTGTTGTTATGGAGATCAATTATAGTTAACCCTTATTTATTACACATTTCTCTTTATTTTTATCAAGTTATTTATTTATACAGTTTTGTTTTAATCATTTGAAGAATAATTAATAGCTTTTCAAATATTTTTAGCTTTAAATTTAGTACGGGTTATCCTTTAGTAGTTCATAATTTTATCAATGCAAAATTTGGGCAAAAAAATAACTTCAAAATAGCTAAAATTTTAGTTTAGGTTATTCCTACAACCGTCCACTACCTCCACTACCATTAGTCATCATACCATCATCATTAACTCTGATGCATCTCCCATGACTATTGTACAGACCCACCAACCCATGTTGACCCAAGCAACATGCTCAACCCACGTCGACCTATCAACACCTGCAAACTTAATCCACAAATGTGCTAGACCAACAACACTCATGATTGACCCATTAATCTCGTTGAAGCACTTTGACTTATGCCAACCTAAAAGCTAGACCTAATGCATCACACCTTCTTTCTACAACATTTGCACTGCCAGTTGCTTCGCTATTTGTCATTATCGCCACTTAAAATGCATATGCTATTTGGGAACTACTTAAGTCAATAACACCTTTAAATCAATTGTTTTCAAATTTTTTGGGATAGATTTAAACTATTTATTTTATAGTTTGTGATGACTTTTGAAATTTTGAAATATCATTTAGAATTTAAAAATTATGTACCTTAGTTGTAACATTCTCGATCGTTAAATCTGATACACATCGACATATCCCATAAAGCATGTCAAAATATTAGAAAATAAAGTTTTTTAAATTATAAAAAGTAATATAAAATTAGATAGAGTTCATCGAGACGAGTCTATCGACATTTATTTCGTCTCGATCGGTGTTCATTTGAAATTTCTATGAATTATTGAAACTAATTATAATAAACATGAATATATATATACATATATTAGTTTTTTTTATAAATCAATAAATGAGGATTTTATTATAACAATGTAAACCAAAAAGTGGTTTGCATGTATGGTTAGTTAAGTGGAATCAATAAATAAGATTTTCATTGTAAATAAGTAAACCAAAAAGCAGTGTGCATGTAAGGTTAGTTAAGTGGAAAGAAGCATCGAATAAGCAAGACCATATCAAGAAAAAGAGATTAAAAAAAGAAGAAATAAAAACTACATGTGTAACATATTTTTCTTTGATAACATAACATATTTATTCTTTATATTCATGTTGACCTGCTCACTTACATATTATAGGTAATTTTTTTATTATACCTTACATGTAGTTGTTCTAAATTATTATTTATTTTATATATTTATTTATTTGTTAAAGATATCATACTAAACTAGTGATGATTGGGTTAGTCTTTTCTTTGATACTAATATTTTAAATATCATAAAAACCTAATAAAAAGAGGACTACTCATAAGAACAGCTTATAAAAAAAGAATTAAAGTTATAGAGGTTTTTGTTATAAAAATTATTCTGATCCATTTATTAATTATGTGATAATCTGAGTATTATATATGTATATGAAAACTTGTGATAATATTATTATAGATTATGAAAACTATGACATGTGAATGGTGAAATAGTTTTGGTCATTTACAGTTATAGTTGCAGATATAAACTGTTCGGTTATGATATTATGAATATAACTATTGTATTGTTATACTTATAAATTAAAAAAATAAACAAAATCTAGAATAAGTTTTATCTATTTGAATTTTGAATTTTGAAGAATTAATTAAATATTTAGAAAAAAATAAGGGATATTATATTTGTGATTTTAAAGATAATTTAGTTAAAAAAAGAGTTAGAGCATAATTTAATGAGAAAGTAATTTGAGTTGAAAATTGGAAAAAGAAAAAGAGAGGTCATCACATTAGTATTCTGAAATGTTTATTTATATTCATAGGTTAATAAATTACTATTATACCCTTAAGATCTTTGTAGGATACTTGTCATATTATAAGTGTTGAACTTTTGAATGAAATTACGAAGTATTGTCACCAAACTTGTGTGATACAAGCATGTTGTGTGCAAAAAAGGAGATATCTTTACCTATTATCCAACATCTACAAAAGCATCAAATTACTAAGTTCTTAGTCACATTATTTAATATTTTGAAAATTGTATTCATCACATCTAACTCTCTTATTAGTGCATGTGTCATGTAAATTATTGTTTGGTATTCTATAAACTCCACTTGTATTTGTAACTTGCCACTTCACCACCAACATAAGTACTTAGATGGGTGTTGTTAAAACTACCTTTCTTTTAGGATGAGATGTTTTATATTAAAAATCAATACAAGTATATAGTTATTGAAAAAAATTCTTACTTACCTAATGATCTTAAGAATTACTATTCTAAACTATAAAACCTTTGGGTAGGTCATTGTATAGATATAATGCTTGAACCTAAACTTTTCTTAATTATCTATGAGCTAAAATAAGTCTTAATATTTTATATTACATCATAATAAAAATGTGTTTCCCATATGACCATATCCCAATAATGTTATTTGTTGTATGATCTGATGACTATCGTTTATTATGTGATCTAAAGGTATTGATATCACTAGTATTAGAAGTCATTAGTTGACCTTCCTACTGTGTGATCAAAAGTTACTACTTGTTGTGTGATCTGACAGCCATTATAGTTATATGATCTAGAAATTTAGGTGTATAGAGATGATGTATATACATGTCACTCATTCTATGATATAGTAATCACTATTTGCTATATCATGTGGTGATGAATATGATGAGTCGTTAGAAGATATGAGATAGGATCTCGAGGATAAGAGCCATTTTGGGAAACTATGGCCCTTTTTGTTTGAAAAGACATTCGAGGTTGAATCAAATTTTGATAAATATGTATATACACATAAGTAATTATACAAGTTTTTTTATATAAAGAGAAGTACGAATTATTGTTTTTAAAGATTAAAGGTTATATCATGATTTGCATTGCATTCAAAAATTTTGTTAACTCTTACATAGTTGTAGAAATATGATCCACTTCTCTAGATGTCATGTATCATTGCACAGTGTTTAAGATCAACTAAATATATATATATATATTTACTTATTATTTTTGTGATATAAGACAAATTAGACTTATATTATATCTAATTTAGAACATATAATATTGGAGATACTTAATAGATTATTAAAAAAATATTAAAAGACATTATATACTTATTAAAGCTAGTGACATGTGTTGTATTTTATAATTATTCAAAGATAAGTATCCAAAATTATAGTGAATATTATTAAGTATAGTAGGTGATAATATGTTAAACTTTAAGCATAAGGTCTTACTAAGTAGTTTTGACACATATAATTTCATATATTTAAAATATAAAATTTAAAACAAATTTTATTTAGAGTATTTTAATAGAAGAAAGAGTAATTTTAATTTTAGAATACTATCTAAAAAATAAAAATTATTGAAAGAATATACTTTTTTGATAATGATATCTTGTAGTTTCCTTTGGAATTAACATGTGGAGCACCAAAGATCAAAAGGGGTGATGAGGTAGAGATTGGAGTTAGTAGAAAAGTTTGGATAAAGAGATAACAAGATGGTAGGCTAAGATTTAGAGCCTTATTAAGGATGGTGGTTGTTTAGTGGTTTGATCGAGAGTGTGAAATATAGGTGAAGACTTAAGGGTGTTGGAAAAAGAGAGAATTTGTTTAGTTGTCCAATACTCTACTGAAAGAACTCTCACCTTCAATCATTATCTCTCGCAAAGGAAGGAAAAGTTAGAATATCTCTAACTGGAGTTAAGTGTACACTCTTTACTCCAAAAGATGAAAGCAAACAAACAACAAAAGTTTTATTCATAAAAATTAAAGAACAATCATATAAAATGATCATAGATAATGATAGTTAAATTAATGTAATATCCCATTAGGTTGTTAAGAGAATAACAGCTTCTTTATTGAAACAACCAAACACTTACTCTATGTTATGAATAGATAAAACTTCTATACCTATTAAGCAATGATGTTATGTATCTTTAAAATAGGATAAGTGTAACAACAAAGCTTTATATGATGTCATACTTATGTAAGTAAATAATCTTATCTTTGGATGACCATGGCTTTTTATAGGAACATGACTTTGAAGGGTAAGACTAACATGTGTTCTTTTGTTCATAAAAGTGGGAAATATTTCATCATAAGAGTTAACAACCAAGTAAATTCTCTCTTCCTTCAACATCATTAAGTTTTCATCATCCCTTTCATTTTCGTGATCAAACTACCAAATCACCAATCTCCTCAAAAAGGCTCCAGATCCTTGTCAACCTCTTTATTACCCCTTTAACTAAACTTTCCCAGTAAATAAAACCTCCATTTTGTAACCCTTTTCCCATATTTGGTGCTTCACACACCAACTTAAAAAAACTACAATCCATCATCGTTAAAAATATGCACTCTTTTTATAACTTTTATTTTCTAAGTAGTAATCTAAAATTAGAGTTATTCTTTCTTTTATTAAAATATTTCAAATATAGTTTTTGTTAAATTTTTTATTTTATATGTGTGAAATTGGATTCGACAAAACTGCTCTGTAAGTTCTTAAGTTTAACACTTAATGTGTTGTCACATACTCTACTTAATAATCAATGTTACAACTTTGGATGCTAATATTTGAATAATTTTAAAATATTATACATACCACTTGACTTTATTTAATATATAATATCTTTTAATATTTTTAATAATCTATTAAGTATGTCTAGTATCATAAGCTATAAATTAAACCATGATAGAAGTCTAATTTATCTTATGCCATGTTATTATGATTTTATCTATTGATTTTTTTGTTATACCCAGTAAAAATTTTTATGTTAATCTTTAATAAATTAATTTTTGGCTTGGATGATTTCAGATCGACAGTAAGATGAGCCAGGAGCTCAATTGGAGGCTATTGGAATTTCTGAAATTTCTAGGGATTTTTCGGAGCACCGAGGTGAATTTTAAGAAATTTTCCTTGTTTAATTAGATTTATTGGATTTTTAGAAATTCGAAAATCCATTTAAATTAAACCGGAAATTGGTTTTTACCGCGCGTGAACCGGACCGGAACGGTTCAGCGGAGGCGGAGGCGGTTCGCCGAGTGCGTTTGCGCGTGCGTTTGGATAAGCCGCGGATAAGCGGATCGGATGGTCGTGATCGACGGTTGGGATTGAACCGGCTGATCGGGTGCTTACCTTGTCGATAGCGTGTCGACAGCACGTATCGGGTGCTTACCGTGTCGAAAGCGTGTCAGCGGTGCGTAACGGGTTTTCACCGTGTCGGCCAGGAATATAAAACCCTCGCGAACGATTAGGGTTTCGTTCGACCGACCGATAGAGAGGAATTTTTCGGCGTACGGCGCGTGATTCCGGCTGCCTGGCAAGGGGCTTTTTGTGCCTGGAGATTCACGGGACCGAGGAGAGTCGATTGATACCGGATTCGTTCGGTGAGGAGCTGCGGCGAGCTGCGGACGAGGCTCACCGTCGCCGGCGACTTTGAGGTAGGAAATTCAGATTTAAATCAGTTAATTAGCAAGTTAAAAATATGGGTTATTTTGCAAATTACTACCTGAGCATGCGAAATGTGGGTTTTTGGAATTGATTAATGCAATTATTGATTTTAGCATGTTTAGGGTTTTCGAAAAAAAAAAAATTATACCGTCGAATTCGGAAATTTTACCAAGCATATGTTGAGTTGATTATGTGCTTAATCATGTTAAGGTGGTTTTCAAATGCTGGAATCATTAATTTCATAAATTGTCAATTAGGGATCGGATGAAACTCCTTCGACGGATATTTTGATTGAATCTTAGGAATTAGTGACATCATTGGAATGTTAGGATAGTACGAACATGTTCTCCTTGTTCGCAGTTGCCGGAAATCGAGTATTGGTCGGCGATTGCGGCGGCTAGGGTTTCGCGGACGACGGGCGAAGGAAGGAGACGAATTAAGGGTTAATTAGGGATTAGTTGATTTATTAAGAGAATGATTATATTAATTATTAAGATTATATATTAAGCGTCGGCCGAATTCGGATTAATAACTTCGACCGGCGGGGGTTTGGTTCAGCGCGAAGGCCCGAACCGGTGGCGAGATCCGGTTCAGGGGATTCGGCGCGGTTCAGTGAGAAGGGGTTCTCGGCTAAGCACGAAGGCCGAACCGGCGGCGAGAACCGGGTTCACGGAAGTGCGGCGCGGTATAATGGAATAAACGGAAATTTAAATTCGGTAATTATTCTGAATTTCGGAAAATGGATAAAATTGCAAAATTGATATTTCGAATTTAGGAAAAATTCGATAATTGAGTTTTAGGGATTATTATATTTTAGAAAATTCAAGAAAAATCAGAAAATTTGGAAATGAGAAATTTCGAAAATTCTGGAGATCCGTGGGTAAAGAAAAAAATTGCCTGAAGTGGGGAAAAATGTCATCAGTGATGACAGTACAGCTGGAAACAGTCAGACAGAGGTATGGTACATGGATACTACCAGAACAGTCAGTAATTGACAGTTGTATTGCTTGGATGGCAATGGCATGGATTGAGTCAGTTACTCAGTGTTGGCATATTTTATGGATTGGCATACTGGACCGGACTACTATAGACCCTATATGATGTTTTAGGGTTGTTGTGGTAGGTAACTATGCGGTTCAGACTTAGCTTCCACAGTATACATGTGGACTGGTATGCGCCTTGTTGTACTTGGACACATGTTGCCGGATCTTGGAGTTAGAGATTGGCAATGACTGTAGGGGCGTGAGCTCCTATGGAAGTTGTTGGTAGAGGACTCTTTGGGACGGTGGCTGAGTCGATCTCTCCTGGTCCATGTGTGTAGGCCTGCGCGCCTGAGGGTGGCAGGGGCGTCTCGCAGTGGCTAGCCAAGTGTGTAGGCCTGCGCGCCTTAGGGCGGCAGGGGTGTCTCACGTTGGCTAGAGATTTTGTGACTGGATCTGTCTATAGTCTCCAGGAGATTGATTGACGAGAGACGCTGCGGTGTCGGGTGCTTAGGCGCCATGCGTGTTTCGAGATGGGCGTTCCCACTGGCACGCTACCTGGAAGCCCAGAGGAGAGCTACTCTGGTGTGACTAGGGGTGACTGTGGTTGGTCGGAGTCTGGGACTGAGAGTGCCTATCCACCTTACATTGTTATGCTGTATTCCTATATTTTTGCTATTATCCTTCTCTTGCATGTGAGTTTTACTAGCTGTCTTTCCTACTGGGCGTAGCTCATTCCTGTATTATATATTATCAGTGGCTCGGCAGACTTGATGCTACCAGATTAGGTGGGATCGTGGTCAACAGGATTGTGGAGGATATCTGACTTGTGATTGTCTGAGATATTCTGGTTAGTTGATTGTTGCTGTTGGATGTATTTAATGAGATTGTTATTCTCATATGTCATGTAATATGTGAGGGTAATTCTGACTTATGTTCTGGTTGGATAATATTGCACTTGTTGGACTTGGATCTTATTCTTGTAATGTAGTTTCCATTTACTGTCTTATCTTATTGTCTTGGAGTATGGTGTGTGGAGTGCCATATTTTATCTGAGGATATTATATATCTTTTTGTTTGATGGTGAGGTCATTACATGACTATGGAACTTAACCGTGGGGGTTCAGACTTCTATTAGATCGGTTCTCCTACCGTATGGGTTAGGAGTGTTGGGTCTAGTAGGAGTAACATTGCGCGAGTCCATCTGTTAATTCAGGAGTCATGAACCTGATTTGACGGTGTACCCGGGAGATGGGATCCACATTGTTAAAGGAAAGTAGGCATGTAATGATGTGTTATATCCTATGTTTTTGTAGGCTACTCAGGTTGGTATGGGACGATCTGAGCTGTCTATATGTAAAAAAAAAAAAAAAAAAAAAAAATGTATGCCAAAAATCAGCCTAGGAAAAATGGGGTGTAACATTTTTTATGTCTACTCTCTTACTTATATTATAGGTCATGATATAAGTATATATTTAATAGAGATACTTAAAGATGCATTAGTAGATATTAGAGACTAGAAGTAGGTAGTTTTGTAAATAATTGATAATAATATAAATTCTAATGTAATACACATGTGTATAGACTTTTTGGTGACCCTATAATATGATTTTCTTTATTATACTAATATGATTTTACTATTATGATGTGATATTTAACATGATATTGAATCTTTATTGTGGTGATGTGGTTTTATTATGATAATACAATATTTGATATGGTTTAATAATGAAAGTGTGGTTCAATGATTATTAATTTTGTTATATGCATATATTATTGTTGATATAATTAAGAAATTGCACTATACCCATATGAGAAAATGGATAGTCTTTATAAAAAAATTTGTCTATTTATTTTCTAAAATTTGAAGTCCTTGTTAATTAAACTTTGAATTATTAAAGGATTAATAGTATAATAAATTCCCATTCCTTAATTGGATAGGTCTCCTTAGTCCCCAAACAATAAGCTTTATTAATTCCTTAAATATACTAAAAAAAGAAAGAATTAGGAGTTAATAAATAGACAAAATGTAACAATATTTTTTAATGAAACAAAAAAGAACCTTTTAGAGGCTAGACAAATTAAGAATGAAAAAGAAAGATTCACTTATATATCAAAAAAGCCCACACCAATTTAAACATGATAAAATATCATTATAAATTACTAAAGAATGGTTATGTACTGGGATTTTATAGCTATGAAATCATATAATTAGGTTTACAAATAGGTCACATTCAAATTTGATTAGCTCTATTATAGTTCTAATTTGAAACAAATGTAGATCAAGTTGATTATGTATTAAATTGAGATTGATCCAGATTTAACCAAAGATTTATAAGATTTTGTAGATTATGTCAAACCATGAATTGATTAGTTAGTTTAAAAACATAAAAATAAAAAAACCTATAAGATTAATCATATTATCATTCATAAATTTTTTTTTATCATGTCAACCTTTGTAGACATATATACATTGTGCATGCATGTGTATGTATTTGTGTGTATCTCTATGTGTGTATTTCTATAAAGTTAAATATATGAAGTGATCAAATATGTATTTAGGTAAGCAATATCACAAACATACCTATGACCATAACATTTTATCCAATATTTAGTCCAATTATTAAGCAATAGTTTTAATAATTTATTCTCTAGTACCACTTTGTCATGAACATTTAAGTAACTTTTTATATAATTTTAGAGATATCAAATATTCTAGAGTTTAATTGAGATAATTGTTCTCACGCCTTTGTTAATATTTACCAAACTTCAATTGGATTAATTGGATCATATTGAATCTTATGGCCCAAGTTCTTTACTATTGATTGGATAATCTATCAACCCATCAGACCAAACAATATGATGTCGAAATATTTATGGCTAAAGTATCCATCTGAACCACAACTTATTCCCTTCTCAAGTCCTTATTAAACCATGTGTTATCTCTGACGAAAATAATCATTTAACAATCATCAAACTATTCATTAAGGATTTGATAGAGACTCAAAACTAATTCTTTAAAATTATCAAATTATCTAATAATCACATTAGACCATCCTATCTACAACTAGAACTATAACAACTAGTTCCATTCCTAAAAGTTGCAATCTTTTCCAAATCTCCTTAGTGTTTCTATTACTCATTAAGATTGAAACTATCTTATTTATGTGGTTGTCAAAATTTCAAAGAATCCTTATGCAAAACATGCATGCTTTTACATAAAAAAAAAACAATTAAATTAAAGAAGGAAATGTCCCATTCTTTCCAAGCAAATATTGTGCAACATCCAACCTTTTCCCTCTAGTTTTTTGCTAGAAATTTCTTTTTTAGATTCCTTCCCAAGCAATGGATTCTCCTTAGTTGCAATCCCTTTCATAT
This sequence comes from Vanilla planifolia, assembly GCA_023846275.1. NCBI lineage: Eukaryota > Viridiplantae > Streptophyta > Magnoliopsida > Asparagales > Orchidaceae > Vanilla > Vanilla planifolia. The sequence continues at coordinate 11,590,008 of CM043871.1, read as the reverse complement.
GGTAATGGCTTCCTCTCTCTTTATCAATGGTTTAAGGATTTTTAAGAGCTTTAGAAAAATTAATTAAAGGATTGGTTATTGAAATATTTAATAATCATTTGATTAGATTCTTATAAATACTCGTATTCATTGCATCTTTCATTCCATATGGCTTTCAAAATTTTTTTTGACAAATTGTAAAATCAGCTACTCCTTGAACTCTATTTCTGCACCAAATTTAAAATTTTCTTGACTTTATTTGAAATTTTTAATAATTCTCTTAATATATTCTATTATTTTATTTTATAACTAAATTATATCTAGTTCTAATGAAATCATTATCATTAGTTTGTTTTTAATTTATTGTTCAATATTTGATGCCTCTCTTGATTCATCTTACATAATAGTCTATATAATCATTATAATTAATATATTAATGAAGAAAATTCTCAAAATAAAATTTAAAGTTATAAATCTAATTTCTAAATATATCTATGGGATATTACAAATAAGGGCATAAATAGATTGAATTGATATAGTTTTATTTGACTAAATAGATGAGTATGATTTCTTGTTTAAAAAAAAAATAACAAAAATAATCCAATTTGTTATATTTTCTCATCAAAACTAAGATTTGGTTGAGCAAAGATCTGATCAATTTATTAAATTAGATGATTAAATTATATTTTAATTATTTTGTTTTATCAAGACGATCTTTAGAAATTTTTCAAGAATTTGAATGACCTTCTAAAAATACAAATTATATACCTACAAATTCTTTATGCCAATATTTTCACAATAATATGTTTGAATATAGAATCCAACTACTATAATCTCCACACACATGCATTTCAAGATATTCACTAACTAAAATAATTTTGAATTCAAGATCTACAATGCAATTATCAAGTACATAGAATTTTATTTAAGAGCCACTATTTAGGTTGTAGTAAATTTTTTATAATAATTTTAGAATTGTTTCCTAAGATTTCCTTCCTTGCAAGTTGCTCGAAAAGCAATCTAAAATCTTTAGAAGCTTTTATTAATTAGTGATTATAACAATTGTCATTGTATATGGCCATTTTTTTGGCCAAAATTAGAGAATAAATACCCCTCTTGTGGGAAAGATGTGAGATTTTTTTTAGACGTTCCTTCTAATGCTTGTTAATTTTTGGTGAGAACTATAGAATTGTACCTTTTAAAAAAAAATCTCTTTTTCTCCCACTTCTCATTTCCTATAACGTTTAACTCTTTATTTACTTTTGAGTTCTCCATCAAACCACACCGCTACATAGCTTAATTATTATGAAAAAATAAATTATCTAAAAAATTATAACAACTTATAATAATAATAATAAAAAAAATAATAGTAATAATAAATTAAACATATCAATTACAGCAATCAACATCTTAATCATCATTCAATGAATATAAAAGATGATTTATCACAAATTGTTTTCATAATGCCAAGAAAAAATAATTCTAATAAATATATTAAATCAAATTTAAATCTGAAAGATTGCGTAAACCTTGAGCTCTACTAGAAAAGATTGAAAAAAAATGCCATAATGTGATGTGGCATCCATAGAGAAGGGCACTTGTCTTCAGGTACAGGATAAAGTATTGCCCACACATAAGTGTTGTAGATGAAGTCTATCATATAGACAAAAAACTTACCACATTCTCATTGTATGAATGAGGCCACACTTAAGTTATGCCAATAGCTGACTCTCACACATAGGGCCAAATCAACTACATAAACACCAAACGGCTTATTTAGTTACACGTTGTGGCCAACATGGTCCACAAATATCCCACATGTTGATAAATAGGTTTGGATACAAATTTCAACGGCAGAAAAGCTCCTTACAAAAAAGAGGATGTGATGTAGTTCAAAATGTGCATATGGGATATGATGTCGTTTTCTTCTATATTTAATATTATTTTATTTCAATTAATAAGAATAATAATTTATCAACATTTTTGAAATTTCAGCAAATGACCTTATAGTGCCTCATCTCGCAAAACAATACTAAGAGTGCACATCTTATAATTTGCAAAAGCGTGCTTCAAAACAATTTTTGAATTTTTTTTTCAATTTTCAAATAATGTGAAAATAAAGATAAAAAACACTTTGTTTTTCCCCTTAGACGCTAGATTGTAGTTTCAAAAAAAAAAAAAAAAAAAAAAAAAAAAAAAAAAAAAAAAAAAAAAAAAAAAAAACAGAAAACAAACAAAAAGAAGTAGAAAGGCACCATAGAGAAAGTGGGAAACCGAATCAAGTATAGCACAGTGATTGTAAAGATGCTTATTTGACTAGGAAACCTTCAAATGCTCATTTGGACCGGTTCTAACCCAAAATAATCCACCTCGTGCAGTCAATTGGCCAGTCCATGAGCGCCCATAGGTTTGGGTGATTGGTTAGATGAAAATGGTCAAGGGGTCACACTTCAATTGCTTACAAAGACTTTCCGTCACTTTTAGATTTGTGTTGCCGACTTGACACCATATGGCACAACACGTCAATGTTACCAATTCATACCTTGGACTTGGTCAGTATTTGAGAAAGCTTTTGGCGATTGGTTCAAAAGCCAACATCAAAGGTATCAAATTAGCCTCCTTCATTTATGGTATAATTTGGCAACAACTTTTAGCTTTGAAAATATTTTTTTTTTCTTTTTGTATTGAAATAAAAAAAATCTTTAAAGAATAAGGAAAAAGAATACTTCATCTTCAATATTTTCAAAGCTTATTTTTTAAAAGATTAAATTATTATAATTTGATGTTATGTTGTTTGATCAAATATGTTTATTATATTGATTTAACATATATTATTAGAGTTATTATATTTAAATTATAATTTAAAAAAGATCACTGAAGTAATTGGTCATGGCGCTCTTATTGTTGACATGAACAATGAATTGTGTAACCCAAAAGCCAACATACAATGAAAAATATGATCCAAACAAGTAAGATCATATTCTTTTTATTTAGTAAAAAAAATAAAATATATCTCTTTAAATTTATAAAACATCAAAATGAACATTAGCATGTTAGAATTCTAAAACATCCCAATCAATCACAACGGCCATTTGGCAATTGCAGTTGGAAAATGAGATGACCTAACCTCATCTTCTTATTTGTTGATTTGACCAACATGTGAATCCAAGAAAGGACCATGAGGGGATATTTTCATGGAAAGGAGAGTTACTTCAGTGGAAATGCAACTTTTCCAAGCTTCGAATTGGTCTTCAGTGATGTAGAGGACTGGAAGCTTCTTTCCTTTCTTTACCTTTCTTCGTTACAATAATTCTTGTTTGAAGGCAAATTCACTTTTGCTTTCCCTCCGTTGATTAAATCATTTTCAAACTAAATTCGTATAATTTTCATCACATTTTTTTTTCTCCATTTACTAATTAACAAAATTAATATTGGCACATTTTTTGGTAATGGGATGCCTGCCTGGACAAAGAAACAAAGCCATCCCTTTTCCAACATTTCATCGAGCTGAATTTGCACAAATGGAACGCAAACCAAATAGGAAATATTATTTATATTGCAATTATTTTTTTAGCTCCAAAAAATGACATCTACATAAATGGAAGTTTCCGCTTCTCTTCCTTTCATATATAAACAAACATTCATATTAAAATATATTTGAATTGCATTTAACGGGTAGAACTGTTTGAATTGAACCATAACACGACTCCCTTTGGTATTAAACAAATAAATATTGGTAGATTAATATAGAGGAAAACTACCATCAAGATAAATGTGCGTTTTATCTTGTTGGGAGAAAATGACTCTTCAAACCTCTCGTAGAGGACACGGAACGTTCAATTAATATATTAAACCTGTGACAAATGAAAAATAACTTTAAAAACAGAAACCCACATATGGCAAAATTAAAATAGGCCTTCATTTAGCAAAAATAATTTATGTTTCTTATGTAGAAAACATTAAAATTTTCAGTGTTAGTGTTTGATTGATTCATTTTAATTATGCTTTACTACCGATTAAATCAAATCATATTTTGATTCTCGAAAGGCACATTTTGTTTATTATTTATGATATAATTTCCAAATGCATAAAGATTTCCGCAAGAAGAGGCTGTTAATTAATACAGAATCCTCCATCAAGAAGAGGAACAGCAGAGACCGCAGAGATGCCTTCTATAAAATCGAAGGGCTTGCCAACTAAACACTAGAGAAATTTTATATTACAAAAATTATAATTAAAAAAGCCTTATCCACCAGAATATAACGTCAAATATTGGAGTTTTCCGGAAAAAAAATAATGATTTTACTTTTCGATATGGTCAGCTTGTGATCGACTGCAAATAAAAAAATTACCTATTGGGCTTTATGGGCCTTTTTTAATCAGTTAATGGGCTTAGCCCATGGATGACTACCTGTCATTATAGCTGTTAGATGATTGGAACTCTGGCACTGTTATGTTATGTTTATTGTCAGCCAATCCCCTTGTGTCTTGCAACAAATCAATTTCAGCTTAGCAACCTAGATCTTGGTGTAGCAAGAAGAGCGAAATCGCTCATTCCTTATAGTCTGCGTAGAGGTATCTACTCTTCTCCTTATGGATGCAATTTTGTAAACTATCAAGGTAACTTTGTCTCTAGTTTTGAGGTCCATCGATTTACTCAAATATTTTGCTCTCTGTCTTGCTCAATTATCTTATAATTGGATTGAAGTTAATGATAACGATGAAAGTATCTCACGTACTTATTTTGCCTCACATTATATACATATATGGGTCGCATTCAATGATTTGGACAAACTATTATTAGTCATTCAACATTCTAAATACCTAGGATTTTTGCTTACATATTGAATTTCACATTAATGTTCTATTTGCATATCTGTCTTAAAGATGGAGCAAACAGTTGACGGATATTGGATATCTCGAATCTACTTCTTGACTATACCAACAAGAAGTTAGTTAACAAGCTACTTTAAGTCATATGGTGCCACTAAACCATGATCATTAGCAAGTATTTGCTCATCATAACATGTGGTGTAGAAGTGATCATTCTTGTCAAGATAAAGTTTTTCGCGTTGTTGCTCAAGGTAATGACAAGCTACCTAGTGGGTTCAATCTTCGTGTGAGACTTAAAGAATAATGAATCACACTTCCACTACTTAGTCCAACTCCAACATGTGAACCTCAACTTAGGTATATAGCATATTGTTACTAAAAGGAAGGCTAAGCATAACTATGATAAATATTTGCACCTTTACCCATTTGTCTTAGGAAACATTGTCCTTATAAGGATTAGATCATCTAAAAATTCACCAACATTAAAAGATTTATACCTTTTTATTTGTTAAAAATCTTATAGATTCAAATGCAATTTTTTATAAACAACTAGTTATCCTATTATTAAGTGCATGATAAACTTAGAGATAATCCAAATCAGATCCAAGAATAACATACTACCAACAAGTTAGACAATCATTAAGAGTCCCATTGATATGATTAACATTCGAAGATTAAAGATTACGAGAAACAAATGATGCTATTAAAGCTAGTAATCATTAACAAAATCACTCATAGAAAAAAATAGAAGACACATACGCATACAACGAATGAATCACAAAATTATAAAAATATCATCAATCAATGTAAAAACAATGTTTTAAATCGATGTTGGATTTTCTCAAACTCAAAATGGTTATTACTTTTTATCAATCAATGTAGAGATAAGATTTAGCACTCTTATAGATAAAGATAATAGATTAAGATATCTCATTTTGAGCATCTCCCCCACATTCTCATGGCATCTTCGAAATCACATCGTTGGATTGATCGCACACCACACACTTGTATCAAGCAAGCTCGATGACAACACTTCATTATTTTATTCAAAATTTCATTACTTGTAACATGAGCATTGTTATTTATAAAAACCTCAAAATGACAATAATAATTTACTAATTCTAAGAAAACAAAAAGACACTCAAGAATACTAGATGCAAAATTTTGGAATTCTAAAAGTCATTTAAGAATTCCAAAAATTTGACAAAATTTAAAAAACTATACTTTAATTTTTGTCAAACAATGCATAAAAAGTTGCAAAATGCAATTTAACAATTCCCAAATTTCTTATGATTTTTGGGTGGCCAACTGATGAGCAACGTGGGGGTGTGTTGGTGCTATCGGAGCAGCATGAGCAGAGAGGCACAATGATGCCTTGGGTCTGGTTCGCAAGTGGGCACGGGTAAGCACAAGTTCGTTAGTGTGGGTTGAAGCAATTCAGAGTGGGTTAACATGATTTGATTGGTTGATGCAGGTCATATTTGTTGTGTTGGCATCAATTTTATTGGATTAGAAAGGGTCGACATGAGCCAAGTAGAATTATGCATGCTGATATGTTTAATAGATTCGCAAGGGTCAAGCAGGCGATGCAGGCCACATTAGTCAACACTAATTGAGTCAATGGAATGGGTCAAGTAGACAAGTGACATGGTTAATCAAGCAGGAAGGCTACATGTGGTTAAGAGATGATAGTTACCGACGATAGTTATAGCCTAAAAGACTTAATTTTAAATTATTTTCAACCAAATTTTGCATCAATGAAAACTACAGGAGTATTATAAGGATGTTCTAGATTGAATATAAAATTAAAAATATTCAAAAAACTATCAACTAATATCCAAAAGACTCAAAATAAAATATAGATACAAATAACTTGATGAACTAACAAAAAATAAATTGACATGTACAATAAATAAGGGTCAATATTAATTGATCCCCTCCAAATGACAGTGATAATAAAGACTAATAAAGATTAGTGAAGCTAATCTTAGTACGACTCTGAGTCAGAATATGACTAATATTCCTTCTAACGAAACATCTATGTGATTTGAAAGATGCTACTACATCATGATGTCAAGGATTCCTCTTTACATGCTACACATATATTTCTCTAACTTTAAAGTCACTTGTAATATACCTACTTGATCTATGCATTCTACTCAATTTATTGTCACTGCGTTGTTTCAATCAATTTATGTGTGTTTCTAGGGTTACTCTTACTTCTTGTATTGAATGAGAATATTATTTTTTGGACTTAGTGGTCATAAACTTTTCGATTGAAAAAAGTTCTTAATTTGAGATTATAAAGAAAAAATCTTAAAATGTAGTAACAAGAAACCATATAAATAAAGAAATATTATAACATCAAACTTAAAAATAATATTTTTTGTGATATATATATATATACATATCATTAACTTCTAGAAATTAAAATAAATGTACAAAATTAAAAGATGATTGTTTAAAGATAAATTAAAAATTATGAAGTTTCTAAAACTAACCATGCTCTGATACCAAAGTTGATGGTATACTAAACCTACTTTACCTTATAGACAATTCAGAAGGGCCTACCCAAGTTACATATCTGAGAGATTTCTATCATGAATCATCAAGAAATTGCATATTCGTAGTGCTGGACCATTTAGAATTATGAATAAACTAAGTGTCAATGTGTATATTTTGGATTTACTTAAAGATTATGAAATAATTTCTACCTTTAATATTTGAGATCTTTTACATTATAGGAAACCACACCCAATGCGTCACAATCCTTTTGAGCATTCACCATCATTATTGAGTGAACATATCACATCGATACATTTATCATCACATGGTGAGTTAAGAGATCATGTAGAGTGAATCTTATATAATCAAATAGTTTTCACATAGAATCAAGCACAATAAAGATTTTTGTTACATTGTTAACGTCATCCCACCTCTAATGACACTTGGATTATTAATGAGGAGATACATCACTTACACCCAGAAATATTAGAGCAATATCAAAGATTTCACTTGAGCTATACGTAGTTGAGCTCTATCTCACTTGAGGGGATGACGTAATATCGTCTAGAACATCATGTAAAGGTTCCACTTAAAGGCATAATTGTCCTATTCAAACACAGAGTCATGCCAAGATTAGCACCTTTACTTCTCATTAGCCTCCTTTTTTATTGTCGTTGTAAGGGTTAATTATAATTAACCCTTGTTGATTGTACATTTCAGTTTAATTTCATCAATTTATCAAGTTATTTATATTTATATTTTAATTTAAGTTATTTGAAGAATACTTGATAGTTTTTCAAATATTTTAATTTTAAATTCAATATATTACATCTATTTGATAGTTTCATAATTTTATCAATATAAAATTTAGTTAAAAATTACTTCAAAAAAGTTTAAAATTGAGTTTTATATTATTCCTTTCATCGTCTGTCGTCATTACTAATGTCACCAGTAGCCTAGTCATTGCCCGCTCAACTAGTGCCAACTTAACAACATGTGCTGATCTAGTCTGTGACGTGCTTGATGCAATAACACATGCCTACCTTTCAAGTGAACTAATTCGCTACGTCCCATGTTAACCTAAAAATTGAACCTAAGGAATCACGTGCCTCTCCACCCACACGACACTGATCGTGCCACTTGCTATGTCACCACTCACCATTATCGCTAATAGAAACACATGCCAATTTTGAAACTACTTGTGCTTATTAATTTTGCAACTTTTCAAGTCATTTTTTTAGTTTTTTTACATAATCCAAAGTATTTATTTGTAATTTGTAGTGATATTTAGAATTCTAAAATATCATTTAGAATTTCAAAAATGTGTCTCTTAGTTTTCTTAAATAATTTTTTTATGACTAAGTTAGCAAATTACTGTTATATTTTTGAGATCTCTATAAATAGATATACTCATCATATTATGTGAGATAAATTTTTAAATAAAATAACAAAGTATCATCACCAAGCTTATTTGATATGAGCATATTGTGTGTAAATAATCTAACAGTGTGATTCTAAAGGTGTCTTAAAAGGAGAGCAAGAAGTTAAAAGGGAAGATCTTGACCCATTATCCAACATTCAAAAAAGCATCAAATCACAAGAGAAATTCTTCACCATTTTTTTCAACTTTCAAAAGTCTTAATCACCACATCCAATTTTCTCATTAGTGCATGTGATCGTGTGATTTCTTATTTGGCCTTTCATGAACTCTATTTATGTGTGTACCTAGCCACCTCAAGACCAACATAAGTACTTTGATGTATTTTGTTAAAACCATTTTTTCTTTAAGAAAAGATCTCTTATGTTAAAAATTAATGATTAACATATGAGAAAGTTTTTTACTTAATGATCCTAAGATTTTTTATTCTAAGCATATAACATTTTTGGGTAGCCCTTTATATGGATATATTACTTGAAACTATGCTCTTCTCTATTGTCTATGAGTTAAAATAAGCTTTAACATATCAACCTATATTAATTGATGACATAGTAAGCTTTAATACATCATGTAGATGTTTCAATTAGAGGTATACTAATCTTATTTAAATTCAGAGTTATATTACGATTGACTTTTCTACTTTTCATTAGTCTCTATTATTATTATTATCATTATTTGGTTAATTGTAGTTGTCCCTTATTTATTATATATTTTAATTTACTTTCATTTGTTCATCAAATTATTTGTATTTATATATTAGTTTAAGTTGTTTGAAGAATAATTAATAATTTTTTAGATATCTTTAACTTTAAAATTAGTACAAGACATCCTTTTGGTACTCTCATAATTTTGTTGTTACAAAATTTAGTCAAAAAATGACTTTAAAAATGCTTAAGAATGAGTTTTTAGCTTTTTTCTCCACCGTTTATTTTTGTTATCACCATTGTTAGCAACCATAGCTATCGATCTGCTCGATCAACATTGACTCTTCAAACTCGTTGATTCGCTTAAGTCATGCTAATCCATCAACATGAGCTGACTCAATTTGTGACGTGCCTCACTTGACAACACATGTTGACTCGTCAAACCACGCTAATTCACTTCATCCTATGCTGACTCAAAAATTAGACCTGTGGCATCATGCACCACTCCACTCATGTTGTACTAATCATGCCCCTCTCACTGCCTCATTACTCACCTTTAACATCAATAAAAATGCATATGCATGTTTAGGAACTTCTTATGTCATTTAATTTTGCAACTTTTCAAGTTCTTTTTTTCAAGTTTTTAGTAGAATTCAAAGTATTTATTTTATAATTTGTGATGATTTTTGGAATTCCAAAATACTTTTTAGAATTCAAAAATATGTTCTTAGTATTTGCAACTATCATTTCATAAGATTAGAAAATTATTATTGTAATATTAAGATCTCTATATATAAGGATGCTCGTCCTGTTGTACAAGATAAATTTTTGAATGAAATAACAAAATAATGCAACCAAACTTGTTTGATATAAGTGTGTGTGTGCAAACAATCCAACCTTGTGATTCTCAATGTGCCCTTAGAAGGTGAGCAAGAGACTTAAAAAGAGATATCTTGTCCCATTATCCAATATTCACAAGAGCATCAAATCACCAAAAAAGTTTTTTATCACTTTATTTCAACTTTTAGGAAACTTAATTGTCACGTCCAACTTTCTCATAGTGTATGTGATCAAGCGATTTTTTGTTTGGTCTTCTATAAACTTCACTTATGCGTGTATCTTATTAGTTCATTATAAATATGAGAACTAGAGTGTAAGTTATTAAAACCATTTTTTGTTTAAGTTGAGATTCTTTATATTAAAAATTAGTTTAAGTTCTTAGCTTCTAAACATTTCTTACTTACTTAGCTAACTATCTTAAGATTATTGATTCTAAACTTATAACATTTTTGGATAAGCCATTATATGGATATATTACTTGAGCCTAGACTCTTCTTAATTATCTATAAACTAAAATAAGTTTTAGTATATCATCTTATATTACTTATGATATTGGCTCTAGATGATAATAATTTATAGGAGGAGAACATGAGCTATGTAATAGAAATAAGATAAAAATAGAAAGACAATGGTTTATCTTACAACATATAAAAAAATAAAATGGTCAAATAAAAGAATTTCTATTTGTATGTTTATATTTTATGTTAGATTTATTAGTTTACTTGTATCATAACTTATTTAATTATAGACATTATTATATTTTTTATTATTAAATTATTTTTATATATTATCACCTTATTAATTATTTATTAAGTTTTTTAAAATCTTTTTAGTATTTACATCATATATAATACATCAATTATAATGAGAGTTAAGGACTTTGATACTATAGATAAAAGATTATACTTATTAGTTAGCATAATAATTACTCTATTGTGAATTCTATATTATGTGTATCTATATAGACATGACATAGTATTAATATTTTAAATAGTTTATATTAGTTATGTAATTAGATTATTTATTAGTAATAAACTTTAATTTAGTCTATGTAATAAAGATGATTTGTGGATAGATATTATCTCACATTCAGGTCTCCATTTAAAGTATTTTATCCTAACTAGTTTATTTTAAAAGTATATAAACTTTGCTTTTAGCTGGTGAGATGGGCCTTGATAAATAATCTTTTATTTATATCTAAAAAATCATTTTAAATTAAGTGATATCATATTTTATTTTATTTAAAATTAAAGTAGGATGTCACAAGTAAACCTATAAAATGTTAAATAAAGTGTGAGTTGACGATAGTTTAGTGAGAAAATAAAATTTAGTATAACATTGAAACAAAATTATTATATATGCAATAGAAGAATAAAACATTTAAGATACTGATATCATGATGTATTGGATATTGATGCTTATTCTTTAGGTGATAGGTCTACCATTATGGTTATTTATATGATCTATAGAACTTAGTTCTTTAAGAGATCAGTATGTCACCATACAAGTTATGTGATTGTTAGGTATTAACTTCCAAGTGATGAGTTTGACACCAATTATGGCATAGATTTCTAGGGAATCCAATGCCTAATAGATACGCGCTTTTGGATGTTGTAACAAAGCAAGTAGAATAAGTATTATAAGATAAGAAAATTATTAAAAAGTATTAATATCTTTTTAGCTTATTACAACTTGTATTAGCCTTTTATTCATCCATATTATTGTTTATTAATATGGAATATTCCTATTATGAGAAATGGATAAAAAAGTTGGAATGGAAGTAGAACAATCACCCTTGATTAGCAAAGCTTATTTTATTATTTAATGTGCTAATTAAATAAGTGGGACATAGATCAAGTGTGATGGTTTAGGACATAAAAATAAAGATGAGGGGAAAATAGCCTATAACAAAAGACACTTCAAATGATAAAGAAAGCAAATTTGAGGAAGAGAAAAGAATAACCTTGTGAAAACATATTTCACTTAGATGATCACTAACTACTTGCATGACCTCTTAACCTTAGGAAGCTTTTATTTTGTGGTGGATGATAATTTCTCATGAAAGAGCTCAATTTTTAAAGTTCATTACACAGTTATGAAAATTATGTATTATTTTGGAAGTCATTACCACAACTTATGTTATATTATGATAAGTTAAAGATGATTAATACATAACATCCTACTATATGACCCCAAGTAGTCCACAAGCATGAATATACCAACCCATATACACACATCAAACTTAGAACAAAATCTAGTGAATCGGTTTAGTGGTTTATTTGCCCATTCAACATATGTAAATTTGTAATCTTAGAAGCACTAGATAAGATCAAACAATGGTAGAAAGCTTTGACTCTATTTAACTCCTCAAAAACATTAGACATTAGAGAAAGAGAAACCCTAAACCATGCTTAAGAGAAGCAAAGAAAAAAAGGAATTATCAAGGAGATGGCCGCATAGGCCAAGAACTCCATTAATACGAGAGTAATAAGGTGGTCCCTCAGTATCTGGTAAGAGTAACATACACAATAATACCTTGAATGATAATCCTAACACCAACTTCATAACTCACCACAATGTCAATATAGTTCACCTTGATTAAGCTAGAAGTGGGGAGATCCACTACGAAGGTGGTTGAATGTGGTTAGTGTGGCATCCTTGGTTTCGTATGTTTTGGCACAAAATCGAGAATCACCGCTTGAACTTTTTTTCTCTTTTCCTTTAAATACCTTTATTAATTTCAGACTAAAAAGCTATGGCATTTAAATATCCATGCTTGATAAAATAACATTAATATTGAAATACCTTTTTTTCATTTAGAAAGAAATAAAAGTCCCTTTTATTTTATAGCAAAAATAAATCATATTTTATACTATATTTAATAAAAAATTTAAATAATTATTTTATCATAATAAAATAAATAAATGATACATCTTCTAAAAAACCTATTTGAGATGTTAGCTTAATCTAATAATAAAACTCTTAATACTTGATTACTATAAAAATAAGAATTACAAGACTATGTCATTCACTCTCACACTTATCCCCTAAAGTCTTATAAGATGTCTCATATTTTATATGTAAATGTTAATAACAAAAAGGTTAAGTTAACTAACACTAGTTTAGTATATATGTAAAATATTACGTCTTTAGGTTGTCTCATATATCAGATAAAGCAACACGTCATAACATACATAATATAATAAATTAATCATATAAATAAGCATGGCTATAAAGCATTATCTCTAGATATCCCAATGTAATGCATACTTTTTCTTTACCCATTTATTATTTTTATTTATAATTTATCTTTTTTTTTCATCAATGTCTATTGACCTTTAAGTTTACAATCTCCCTTTATTACTTTGATTCATTTACTATATCATAAGATGTACTCTTGAAGGCTCCATCTAACTTAAGTAACTTCTTGTGATACTTCGGTTAATTTTAAGAAATTATCAAAAGCCACTTTTAGCTTGAGTAACACATATTATTTAATTTTTAATTAAATTTAAATTTTTTTATCTATTAAAAGATGCAGCATATGATATACCTTCATGTGCCCGTCTAACTTGAATAACACTCTTTATTCAATTTCTTATTATAAAAAATTTAATAATAATTTCATTATTAAATCTTGTTTTAATTTGATCTCTTATTTATATTATTGAGCATGCTAAATTTAAATCTTCTATTATTTTGATTTATTTTTTGTTCTAATGAGCATGGTAAATATTAAAATAATTCTCATGTAATATCAACTCATATACATGAGTTTTTTAAGCACAAACAAGTGAGACAAAATATAATAATCTTAACCAAGATCAATATATATACAAATATGATGTGCATTCAAATAAAATGAACATATAGCAATTTGATTTACTTAAATCTTGCTTTTACAAATATTCCACCACTAGCAATATAACAAGCATGTAAAATATGTAAAATCATTTAAGCAACTATTAAACACATAAAACATATGAAATAAATATAAAATAACCAACTAATAAACTTTTTCAATTTTTTGATTCATGTCTCTAAATTGCAAACATTAATATATTAATCATATGCACATAAACTATATTACAAATATTTATCTTGATTTTGACATAATGATTATACCAAATTAAGTTTTTTCTTATTCACAAAGCTCTTTGAGAGTTCATTTCTTCTTTCCTTGATTGTTATTAGTTTTTGCCCAATTCTCTTCTCTCTCTTCTATTCTCCTCTAAATAATCACTTTTCTTCTTCCTTTCCCTTTTTTTTATTTGGCCCCCAATTTCTCTCATTTTTTAATTTTTTTTACAATTTTTCTCCCCCTATATTTTCATAATTTTTAAAATATTTATTCTCTCTCTCTATCTCTCTCTCTCTCTCTCTCTCTCTCTCTCTCTCTCGCTCTCTCTTCTTCTCGATTCCTTTTTTCTTTTTCGATCTTCCTCTCCTCTCTCTCCTATCGCCTGTCATTTATTTATTTTTTATATATTTTTTTTTGGAACGGCGTCCTCTCTCACGCTTAACGGCCGAAAATTATTCAAAAGTCGGTTAGACTGATGGCTTCAAATATAGTCTGAAATGCCTTGAGCTGGGCTTGGGCCGGGTTAGGCTTCAAATAATAAAATCAAGTCAGTGGTATAACAAAAAATCTTTTAAATTATTGGAAAAACTGTTTTTAAACAGATAGTTTCATTTTAAATTTACTTTAGACATTTCTTTAGGTCGAGAATAGCAAATAACGATTTTAATTTTCTTTTACATTTATTATTCTAATTCCATTTTCAAAATATTTGGAAAAAGTAAATCTTATGGTTAATTTGTAGCAATCAGTAGGTGAAGCTTAATCGCTCTGACAGATACCTGTAACCTAAAAGTTGTTGATTTTTTTCTTTTTTATATCAAGAGATTTGTTTATTTTTTTCATCGATGACCTTAGCATTTTGGAAAACTTGTCACACACTGCAATATATAATATTTGTTAAAATTTAATATTTTTTACTTAAAAAAAATAAAACAATACCTCAGTCAATTAAGATTAATTTATCGTGTTCCTTAAATATATTATTTATTAAAAATTCCATACAACGTATGCTGAAAAGATGACATATCTTGTAAATGGGCTTATTGCCTTATGAAGTAGTCAAAGCCATAAGACAAAAGGAATAATCAAATTAAAGGAAAAGGATTACTTCATCCGCAGTTCAATGTAACACTTGGCCTATAATTCATATGGCTATGCAAACATCAATAAATTTGTGTAATTTTGTCTTTTATCAGTTGTATTACATTCTATGGGACTGTTTGAGAATTGTAATTGTAGATTTATCATCTATAATAACTCAAATATTATTGTTTTCTTGATTTTCTCCACTACAGTTTATTTCCAATGGTATCTTAAATTACTACTACTGATAAATGTAAAGAACAAATAGGAACCCCAACATTGATTTGATCATGATAGAGTTCAAATCTTTACCATTGAGTAATAATGAGAGCTACACTAATCGTTAACTATGACAAAAAGCAAGATAGTGAGTTAAAATGTTTATGTTGCTTTGTCTATTTTATTCAATCAAAAATGAATTGTCTATCTTTCAAAATTGTACTTGAAAAAGTTCTAGCTTGTCTAGCCCTTTAGAACTTACAAACCAAGTAGCACAAACCTTCACAACTTCAATCCTCCATATCAACTTGTATGGTGGGCTTTTCTACAGCCTTATTGTTTATCCTCATAAAGATCCACATAGGCCTACCTTTGATCACATCTACGCCATCCATTGGTTTATGAGTTTTTTACAATATCGGTAGACCATCGATCATACTTACTAATCAACCTTATATGCTTATCACTTCCCTCACATCCTTGTTACCTTACATTGACTCTCATCAGTGATCGTTGTTGTTGGCTCTTGTTATCAACCCTCTGCCACTTAGCTATCACTAATTAGTCTCTCCTCTACTAACTGCCGAAGTGACCTATTAAGGTGTGTTGCTCATAGTAGAGGGCGAATTGTGTTTTTTTAAAAAACTTTGAATAGCAATAGGTACAACTATTGTAATACTTTAGTTCATTATTAATAAAAATAATTGATATTTTAGCAAATAATAGATTTAATTTTTGAAACTCTTTGTGTGAATTATAAGGTAAAATATATCAAATAAAGATGATAGTCACAAAAAATTTTTAAATAATTTGGCCTAACTAGCGCATACATTCACCCTTAATGACTAAACTTTTGTCAAATAAATTTCATAATTTATATAAAATTCACTTGAGAAAAATAATATGAGATAATTTCTAAATGAAATGAAAAAGATGTTACCAAGTAATATGAGATGTATAGATTAAATAAAAAAGACAGATGCAACTTAGCTCACAAATAACGACTGAAAGGAAGCAATAATGAATTCATGTTATTACTGTAGCTAAACTTCTTCTTCTTCTTCTTAGAGATTTTTAATTGAGATTATTATACATTTTTAAAGTGTTACGTACATTATTTATATTTTCAATCTAATTAAATATGCTTTTAAAAGCTTGAATAGCTCAAAAATTATATTTTGAAGTGATTAACTAGTTGTTATAGGTCTAATACCTTTTTGTTGTGCACATGTATTCAAGTTGGTTAATTATCGTATACATGCGATAAGTTGATCTTCCATTTATGTTGAATTTTTTCACAAAATATATCATTCTTAAGTTTTTGGATACTTTAAACAAATATGATAATAGGTCATAACAATACGAAAATGTTTCTTTAAAACATTGACTCAGAGTTTTAGGTGATTTATTTCATGTGTATACTTTTGACATCATATTTGTATGAAGGTATATTAATTATCTTACACTATTTATCATATTATAATCATTCACTTATAATATTGGATTGTCTTGACATAATGTCATCTTCACATAGTTTTTACATGAGTTATCTTAAAATTTTGTGTAAGAAATGGTTCGTACAAATATGACATAACTCTTCATATTATATATGACATAAATTAATTGAAAACACAGAATAAGACAATCTTGTACACAACCATCAATAGGCATTACCATGTACAACCAAGCAATACCAATACAACAAGACAACCATACATATATGAAATATAATACTAACTAAAACTAACATGAGACATAAAGTAAGAAAGCATATCATACAAATATGATAAAGGACATCGTTTATTATGATCAATATGTAGATTTCAAGCAAAACCTTGTGTCAAGTGTTTTAAAATACAATTGTTCAAGGTCAATCCTAAGATTGATTTAACTAATTATATCTTAAAATCTTATTATTACTTAACAATTTTTTGTGTTTTATCCCATGACCATAAATGGTTACTTAGAAATATGCTTAAGATAAGATGAACGTAATCTTATGTAATAAATGATAATGAGTGAAAGATAAGATTTGGATAGATAGCCACTCCACCAAGATTTGAATCTTTTTCTCCATGATTTGAAAGTTAAGCCATACTCTTGAGCAATGCCACCATCAATCATTGTCTTATCTTCGCAAGTAGATTGTTTCAACTTTGTTTATGCTTGAACAGCTAATCTTTATGCTTTAATATTTTTTTACAAATGATTAGTAAACAAAATACATAGTTTTGTTATCATCAAACCTACAAGAAAAGTGATTAACAAGATGTGCACCACCTCAAAAATACATTACTCTCACTAGGCCATAAGTCTCCACTATAGATTATTAACCACTTCTTGAGGGAAAAACCTCAAGTTCAGTTATTACAATCCTTATGATACACAACCTACTGTCTATTGTTGCTCCTTCACCACTAGCAATAATCTAATCATTAAGTAAAATCTAATTTTAATCTTAAATTATTTTTATTTTGTTTATATATTTTTTACAAGAGAATGAATTATGTACTCACGAGTAGTTAAAGACTATTGATCTTATAGTAGTCATTATGCTTATCTAAAACTCTTTTGCAAAAGGAATAATTTCAATTATAGACTTGGAATATGTCTTGGATTTTTGAAACCATCTTTTGTGATATAATATTTTGCCATAGATTAAGTATCAAGAAAATCTTATATATTTTTTAAACTTTATGATGAAAATATCATCATAGAAAAGTAATAAACCATTATTCTTATCTCACTTTTCTAATTTCTACACTCTTCTCCCAATTAATTATGTCATAGAAAATATATATAAACCTTGGTTATTATCCTACTCTTCTAATTTTTATTCTCTTCTCCCAACAAGCTACCTCTCAACTTTTTTCATTGTCATTATCATCAATGCTAGAAACACTGTTATCAAATTGCAACTAGAATAAATAAAATTGCTTAAAGATAGTTTTAATCTCATAATTTTTTCTTACTTTTAAAATGTTTTATAAAATATCTTATAACATCTAATGTAAATATAAAGTGTTACATTATAACATGTTTGCAATAAAAGCATATAAAATATTACAACAATAAATCTAACTACACTTATATGGTATACAATAAAAAGGTGTACCTTGTGAAAATTATTAACATTGATGATGAGGACATCATGTTCGAGAAGGACTTTCGACGTCCAAGGACCATGTCTTGTACAAAAAAAAAAAAAAAAAAAAAAAAGGGCCAAAATCACTATTCCTGCCACCGACTGCCGCCTCCGCCGCAGCCTCCGCCGTCGCCTCCGCCGCCACAGGGAACCGCCCGCCGCCGTGCCTGAACCGGATCCAGGTTTGCCCGAACCCGCACCGAGTCCAGCCAGGCGCCTACCCAAGCTACCCGGATGACCCGCAACCTGCGACCCGCGCCGACCCACGCCAGCCCGCACCAACCCGCGCCAGCGACCTGCGACCCGCGCCGACCCACGCCAGCCCGCACCAACCCGCGCCAGCGACCTGCGACCCGCGCCGACCCACGCCAGCCCGCACCAACCCGCGCCAGCGACCTACGACCCGCGCCGACCCACGCCAGCCTGCACCGACCCGCGCCAGCCCGCACCGACCCGCACCACCGCCGCCGCGCCTCCGGCCATCCGAAATTAGGATAAATGCACTTAATTTTCATTATTTTCTCAGATTTCTAAGAGTCTATTTGTATTTTTTAGGTGACTTTTAGTTTACCCATGTGTCCTTTAGTATTTCCATGTTATGAGTCAAATGTCTTTTGTATCCTTATGAATTCCTATATAAGGGGGAGACATCTTCTGTTGTAAGGGGATATTGGATATTGAATAGTAAATGCAAGCTTTTGAGTGTTCTTTGCTTCCATTCTGAGTTCGTGAGTGCTCTGAGTGTCTTTGGCGTGCTGACTCGTCAAAGCTCTGATACTGGGAGGAGGGACGCGAGGTCCAAGTGGTGAGACGCCACTCCAGTCTATCATCTTCCTTCATCGCTCAACCATCTTCAAGTTAGAATTTTTGTTTTTCCTCGTCTTCCTTTTTACGAGTAACTTCCATTCCTAGTTTATTAATTTGTCTTCAATATATTTTCATTCTGCGAAGTGCAACTTTTACTACAAATTATATTTTAATTTCAACTGGTACTTAACCAATCTAAGTACTCCCTATTTCTGCGTGTTTGAAAGTGTGTAGTCGTAATCGATTTAGCGACTTCTTAGCCGCTAACGATCCTAAGTTTAGTTAGGATTCATTGGTTGGTGCCTTTTGCGTTCAACCCTCATCGTATCTAGGTGTGTGTCCCTTAGGGTGACGGCCCTGCTCTTTGTTGTGCATCAGTCACGAATTTTCTAACTAAGCAATTTTCGTCTAGTCCTACATCAATTGACTATGGCATAAAATCTAATTTGGTACTTGTTAAACATTTAATTACTCAAATATATCAACATAATTTCATGAGTTTTTTGGTTATCGATTCTAACAAGAATGATCCTAACTCTTATAATGGCATGCCACCTACTCTATTTTATTCTTTGGTAAATCTACCAAGGGGCTTTAAAATTGAAATTAATTTCTTGAAGTATAGGGGTCTCTTTAGATAAAAAAAAAGAAGTAAAAAACCATTTTATAAAATATCTACACTTCCATCTAATGAAACTTCATTTTTGAGATCATCTTAATGATCACTTGGATATCTTCCTTAATATAGCATATAGATAATCTAAAGTAGCAATAAGTAAAGTGCAAGTTATCTACTACCTCAATAGCCAAAATAAATATATAGAATTGGAGTGACAACATGTTTCAAAGTGATGGATTGTCTAATAGAGTTATACGAAGTTATATAAAATGTGTAATAAAAAAATAGTAAACTACAACACATCAATAACGTACTTTATAACTTGATTTAATTTTTATTTTATTTTCTCTCTTATTCATAGTGCTTTGTCTTAGCTATAATGAAGTGATTGTTACACAACTCGCACAAATATCAGGTAGTTTCTATCCATTTATTTGATAGCTTACTTTTAAATTATTTTCAAGCTTGTCTAGCAACCTATATTTGGTATACATATCCCCCTAAAACTTGAGTCTGCAATCTAAAAGCTTAATATAAATGATATTAAACTAATCCCCAAACACCATTAATCCCTTGAGGAATGCATATGTCGTTATAATGATTCATAACTATCGATGGCTTCTAGTCCTCCAATAATAGCTTGCAAACATATCCTTTGGAGATGCAAAGTGGATCCAAAGGATTTTATGGTTTAGCTTTAAATACATAGTGCTTTGAAATTATTAACCAACAAGTACTCAATTGCTTTGCAAAAGTTAAAAAAACTTAGATATAAAATTTTTCAATCTTAAAGTTGAGATAGTTTAACAATTTTCTATCTAACAATAGATTTATATGAATTCATAATTTTTACAAAATATTTACATTTTTGCATTCTCATTATAACTAAAGATGAAATGAGGATTTATATGTACATTCATCATAGCCCAATGTTGACATCTAATACACCAATCAAGTTCAAAACTTCGAGTAAAAAAGAAAGTTTGGTATCATAATTCATTCTCAAATAAACTTCATCACCTTGTTCTCACTCGTTAAAAATTTAGTAAAATGAAAAGTACTTATAAAATAAATGATTTTAAAAAAAATCTCTAGACATTATGATTAATCCAATGATCACAATTACATCAAACAAGTACTTAATTTAAAAACAATCATAGTATTAACATAAACATAACATATTTTTGTGGATTTTAAAGTTGAGAGAGTTGACATAAAAATCATAAGAACTAAAAAAATGTTATTAAAGAAAAAAAAAACATTGGATAATAAAAAATTACAAGAGAAAAATAATAAGGACTCTTTGGGCCAATAAGAGATACAAAAAAATAAGAAAATCAAATCGTAGATCTTCAAGGTTCCAACATTTACTAGCTTATTATGCTAGTTCTCCATTTTTATAGTTTTTTCAAGCATAAATAGCAAAATTCCTTTAATAGGCTATAAAAGCACTTTCATAACAATATTTAAATGTTTCTTACATGATTTTTTACATGTTTTTAATGCCTTTTATGTCAAACAAATCCCTCATGAGTGACACCTATATGCATGGGATCCTACATAGTAGTTCCAAACATTTCCTTGTTTATTTGCATAATTGCTAATAAGATAATTAGGTGTGTATTCAACAATCTTTGGTGCTATGTACTATTAAAATGTTGTATCTAATACTAGATGATGATCCTATGACTCATGTATTATGTTGAACAACACAAAATATATAAATAATAATCTCTCAAATATTTCTTACATATACTTTTCATCAATATGAAAAATATGTTTGTGAATTCTTACAAGCCATAATCTCTTGTTCAATCCTTCAAAACTCTAAAGCATTTGTTTAAAAATCTTATGCATTTGTGAAAATGCTCATTATTATGTACCAATTTACTTTATATGATTAGAGAGTTACAATTTATATTATACATAGCTCTTCCTCTGTTGATATGCATTCCTTAGTGTATATATATATATATTTATAATTTAAAAAAAATGTATTAGTTAGTGTATCATAATTGAATCGAACGGTTGGTTCATTATAAATACCTAATTCTATTTTCTAATTTATATAATACTAGCGTTTCAAAATAAAACAGCGTGGCATACACCTGTCATGCGTTGATTTGACAATTCTAACGTCTTTCTTAACTAAACCAAATAATAATTCAGTATCGACCCTCTATCCTAATTCCTAACACGGGAGAAAGCGTCTTTTGGTGGCTTTCGCGTCTGCTGCGTTTCTTCTCTCACTTTATATTCGCTAGTGGAGAGAGGGAAAGCTTTAAGGATCAGAAACAAAGCCAATGGCGACGTTGTGGAAATTAGCGGCTGCGGGGATCATGACGGTGGTCGTCCTATCCTCCTCGTCGAAAGCGGGGGCTTTTAACCTTCCGACGATCTCCTTCGACGAGGGATACACGCCGCTCTTTGGAGAGAGTAACATCGTGGAGTCCGCCGGGGGCAGGAAGGTCAAAATCCTGCTAAACAAGCACTCCGGTAAGCTAAGCGATCGACTGTACGCCGTATGTTTGCGATTTTCCGTCAGCTCGAGTTAACGGTGGTTAAGACCCGTTTGCGTTCGCAGGGTCGGGGTTCATCTCGTCGGATATTTATTATCATGGAATGTTCAGCGCATCGATCAAGCTCCCATCGGATTACACCGCCGGCGTCGTCGTCGCTTTCTATGTGCGTAACGCTGTTCCTTTCTTCTGTTTATTATATGTACAGCTGATGAACGCTTCAAATTTTTCCGAGTAAGCGTTTTACCTGCCAATAGGAATGGTAGTTTAACTAATTAAGAAATTATATAAAATTATTTTTGTCACATAATTATAATTTAGTAAGGACCCATGTAAAACAATTACTTGTTCTGATAAGTAACTTCGAGTCTACATAGCATAGAATACTCTGGATTTATTTAGTTTGATAAATATGTTTGAGAAACTTTTTTTTTGGAATAATATCTTGAAATTTTTTTAAAAAGATGATTACGATTGTATAATATTTTATAAGAGACAGTTGGCATAGATAATAAAAAGAAACTTCTTAGGCTTTTGCCCAAACAAACCCCATAACAAAATTCCATGCATTCATGAATACAAAATAGCATGGTCTATGTTCTTTCATTTTGGTTGTAATTAATAATTATTATCTATTATTAAATCAATTAATAACAAATAAACATAAAAAAACTATAATTAAGTGTCAGTAAAATGTTATGTGTTTAACAAATATATTATTGTTGGTGATCATAAGAAATAATTTGTATTATAAAAAATACCATAATTTTTTAAATAGTATATTTGCAAAATATTTTTAATTTTTCTTTGTAATTAAAAAATATACTTTCAAATGTGAGCAGATAAACATCAAATTAAGTTATTTAAGAAAGCTATTATAAAAACTTGAGTTTAAAATGATATATCAAACGTAATTTTAATTGTATTTATATCTGCGCACACTCTACCATTTCACTACTTGTATTAATACATTTCAATCGATTTAATCGAATAAACAAATCATTACCAGTTAATAATATCGTCAGTAGTATGTTGTAGCCTAACTGTAGAAGAGCTCCAAAAGGTGCACATGGTTTGGTTGTGTTAGTTTGACCAACATTCGCTAAATCAATAGCTTACATGCATGTGAATGTTTGGCGTTGCTCCAGATGTCCAATGGCGACATATTCGAGAAAAATCACGACGAGCTCGACTTCGAATTCCTCGGCAACATTAGGGGAGGAGAATGGAGGATACAAACCAACGTTTACGGCAACGGCAGCACAAGCCGCGGCCGCGAAGAACGATACCAACTCCCCTTCGATCCCACCGCCGAGCCTCATCGCTACTCGATTCTATGGACCAACGCCACAATCATGTAAGCATGCGACATCAATTTGCCATGACAAGGCAACCGTATGTATGTATGTATATATATATATATATATATATATAAAAGAAATCTTTGGATTTGAAAAATAGGTTTTTAAATGCAGATTCTACATCGACGATACTCCAATTAGGGAGGTGGTTAGGAACGTGGCCATGGGCGGCGACTACCCCTCAAAACCGATGTCGGTGTACGCCACCATTTGGGACGGCTCCACGTGGGCGACCAGCAACGGCAAATACAAGGTCAACTACAAGTACGCGCCCTTCGTCGCCCACTTCTCGGACCTCGTCCTCCATGGCTGCCGCCTAGACCCAATCTGGCAGCTGCCAGCGGCGAGGCAGTGCGGAGAGTTGGAGGCAGAGACGGCCACCGCCGAGTACTCCTTGATGACTCCAGCGAAGCGCCGGGACATGCTCCGTTTCCGACAGCGTTACATGACGTACACATGCTGCTACGATCAGGTGAGGTACCCGGAAGTGTTACCGGAGTGCGAGGCCGTCGACGAGGCGGAGAAGGAGAAGTATTGGAAGTCCGGTGACATCAAGGTCCAGCCAAAGCCGGTGGTGCGCCGGCATCGTTTGAGGAGGCGAAATCGAGCAAAGAATCGGATTGAGGTCAAGGAACAGCAGGCTGCTGATCAAGAAAACTAAATTCATTTTATTTTTCTGCTTTGTTCATAAATTAGACTCATGGAATATTAATGCGCGGTTTCATTCCTTCAAAACGACGCGCTTCAACTGAAGAGAGGGTGTTTACTGAATGAACGAATACTCATGGCGACCAAAAGGCTTAAAGGATGTGCTGCGATTAAGTACATACATGCGAGGCGTTTGTATGGAAAAATTCTAAAGGATGATACATCTGAGCGCTCGAACGAACGCTTATAAAACAAGATCGAGCGATTGCTTTGTTTTATGGAGAATGAACTTTCTTTATTTTAATTAAGAATAGGAAAACAGGTTATATTTTTTTCAATAATTTTGCGATATTATCCTGCTTTGTTAGTTAATTAATTACCCTTCGAAACAATCATTTTGTAGTTCTCAAAGAAACCCATCTGTAACAATGAAATTCATCTTTTAAAGAGTTAGCCTGCATGAACACTTTGTCTCAAATTACAAATAAATGTAACAAATTTGTGATGAAGCTATGTGCTTATAAACAAGCCTTTGCTAAGCTATTTTTGTGATGGTACAATCAAACTATTAAAAATACGTATATGTGATGTTTTATTTGTGTTGCATTAAGTGAAGCCATCTATAACAAAATTTATGCCAATATCATATGATTTTGCAAGGAAATGAAAAATAAATAATTATTATTACAAATACTTGTATTAGTATCATATACCACAAATCTCTACACAATAAATTTTTAGTGTTTTCAAATCCTCATCTATATATATATATATATACAAAATTGTTTCAAAATCTTTGTCATTTTAATGTCACATTTAAACTAGTTCTCAATAATGCAACAAAAGGATTATAATAAAACTTTTTGAGGTCTATTAATAGCATTAAGTGGTATGAAATTGAATGATATATCTTATTTATTTTTATACATCCTTTGGTTTTTTTTGTTATTTATTTAATAAGTGTTTAAAGTGGGAAATATTTTAATTTATTTTATTTTCATTATGACTTTTTCTTATATCATATTTAATCATCATTAAGAAATAAAATATTTTTTATTACTTTCAACATAATTAATTTTTTTTTAAATTTAACTTAATTTAATCATTAAATATTAATAAATATTGTTTTTAATTAAATTTATTTTTAGTTAGTTTAATAACTTATGTATTTATTTATTTCATTATATATTAAATTTTGGATGAATTGGTTTTACTCATAAAAGTTAACCTAAGTTAATTTGACTCAATTAAATGATCTAATTAATTATAAAATTAAAATTAATATTTTGGATTTAAATAATTAAATTTGAAATTAATAAATTTGAAATTAAAGATTAATTTTTAATTCACAATTTATTTTAATTCTAGTTTAATAAAAAAATTAAAATATAAATTATTTTCAATTTTTAGCTTAATTTTAAGTGAATAAAAATATTATTTTTAAAAGAAACTAATTTAATTTTCTAAAATTCTAACAAATAAAGGTTTTACTCTATCTTAAAATTCCAATCATGGCTATGCAAAAAATCAAATTACAATAATTTAAATTCCAATTCAACAATCCTTGCATATAATATTAGAATTCGACCAACAAACTAGACATTATCGTTAATAGATTCTAAATATAATAACTTGTTATCATTATTAATAAATCATAAAAAAAATCTCAAGTATTAAATTAAGCTAAATTTCACATTAGTTCCACAAACAAAATGTTGTCTGAGCATTCAAAAACCCAAGGACAACCAAGAAACATTTTTTTTTTTTTATTGAAGTGCAATCACAACTAAGCAAAAATGGCATTCACATAAACTAAAAAATGCAACTACAATTTGACAAGAAAAGCAATTATAATTATTGAAAAAAGACAACAAAGGCATAACCCAACTACACAATAGAACTTCTCCTAAAAATTTTTGCAAGCACTTAATATTACTGTAAATCTCGTATAGGTAAAAAGTTTTTAAATTGTTGAAAACTCTCCAATATATTACCCACTTCCCCGTTTTGAGAATTTCTTGTTGATCATTAGCATGCCACGATCTCCACCATTGGATGGGAGGCGTATTTATCCAAAAGTACAAGAGAGATTGGCCCGCGCACACCTTAGACCTGGCCCAATAGGTTCAGTCAAAGGAAGCATGGAATAGGTCATAAGCCTAGTGGACCGTACAAGCTAGACCCCCAAACCAAAACCCAAAGTAGCGGTCCTACATCTTTTAGGCCCGAATTCGTTGAAACGTGGCAATAACAAATTGTACGACGATATTTTCACCCATAATAATTAAAAAACAAATAATGTATATATCTATATATAATAAAATACTGTGACAAAAAATAATAAGAAATTATGTCACATGTTGTACATAGTTTTTATTATTATCAACAAATAATATCATGACTTAATATCCACATTAGCGTTGTTGATATACTTGGCCTCTTAGGGGTGATGTTGTAATGCTAGTTGTCATATTGTCATAGTAAATCATTATTGACATGTCATGATTTGTTATGACTCATATTTGCAATCATGGTTTGCTACTTTTTGGACATTATCAATGTGCATAATTTATACATATATTTTAAAATTGACAAGATAAATCTTATAACATGAAATTGTATCTTTTTTTTAGTGTTATATGAAAATTGCTAATTTTTTTATCATATTACAAGTAAAAATACTTTTGATGAAACTAAGTGTTTATAAGTATGCTTCTATTATAAAATAAATTTAATTAAAGATAATCTCAATTAGTTGGCATGAATGAAATATTTAGATAGTTAGATTGGTTATAGTCAAAGTTGGTTATAAATTATGTGTTTGGTCAAAATTAGTTATGAGTCATGAATTTGTTATATTAATAATAAAATTTAGTTGTATCATCACTTGTATTAAGTTAGTTGTGATCAATATTAGTTTAAATTAGAATTTTTTTTGAAACTATATATATATATATATATATATATATATATATATATATATATATATATATATATATATATATATATATATATATATATATATATAGTTGTAACATGTCATTTAATATATAAAGTTTTAGTGAAGAAGTTTTAAGTATTATTATCTCCATCTTATTCATCTTCTCTTTAATTTAAATATGTATTATTATTTGAAATATTGTTCTTATAGAAAAATAATATTAGAACATAGAAAAAGATATTTTAAAGATAACATGTAATTTATAATTATCTTATTAATTATTTGATAATTAGAGTATACAGATAAAAGTGTTATTTAGAAGTTGAGGCATTTTTTCGATTGTTGATATATGGTATGAATAAGTTCAAGACGAAGGCACACTTGCACAAAATAAAAAAAATGACATTTGTAGACTCAAGAAAGGAAGTACTTTGTTTCATTTATCAAAGCTTATATGAGTCTGTATTTGAGAATGTGGCTAGTATAAATATGCAAAGCAAGTTTAGGATGTCTTGCAAAATGTATACAAAAAGTAATAATAAAGTGAAAAACGTACATCTCTAAATCTTAAGAGGTGAATTCAATGTCTTTCAAATGAATGAATCAAAAGATGTTTTAGAGTATTTTACAAGGATGCTAACTATAGTAAATCAACTAAAAAAATTAAAAAAATAATTGAAAACAAGCATGTGATAGAGAAAATTATATTATCATTATACATTAAATATGACTATACTGTGATAACTATTGAAGAGTCTAAAGACTTGAATACTATGAAGATTGAAAAACTAGTTTCTTCATTTTAAGCCAATGAGCATCATATTAAAAGAATAAGTAAAAAATTATTAGAATAATTTCTTCAAAGTAGCTTCATAATAAAAAAATAAAAGAACAACAAAATAGTCAAGTCACATTCATTTTGTGGCCATGGATGTGATCAAGGAAATATTAAATTAATGAAATACATGATTGTGTACAAGGTCATGGTAAGTACAATAATTATGAAGAAATCAACTACTATTGAGTTGAAAAAAATCAAACAAGAAGAGACAAAATGTTTGATAAAAGTGGTATTTGATATTATAATTATAATAAGTATAGGTATTATTCTTCAAAATGCTAATCAAAGTTTTTTAATCAAGTGCATGAGAAAGTCTATCATGCAAAAAAAAAAAAGAAAATATTGAAGAGAAAATACTTTAATTAAAAAGAAGAAAAGAATAATCTTTAAATCAAAATTTACGATATTTGGATGCTAGAGTAAGCAATAATATGTATAGACATAAAAAAATTCTTTATGATACTAGATGAATCAATGGACGACCATGTCTCATTTCAAGATAAATCTAAAGTGCAAGTAAAATGTATTGGTAAGATTTTTATTCAACTCAAAGTTGATACTCAAGTCTTTCTCTAATATTTATTATATTTTAAAGATAAAAAGTAAATATTCTTAGTCTTAGATAACTATTAAAAATAGGGTTTGACATACATATGTTGAAATAAAAGTGTTTATTTAAGGAAAGAGAATAAAATTTTTGTGCATTTTTATATGGAGCAAAATCAAATGTTTGTTTTCAATATTAATTATGTCTTTACTAAATGTTTAAGTGCTTTTATAAAAGATATTTTTTTGTCATGACACTTGCGTTTTGAGCATGTCCATTTTAGCATTCTTAATAAAACAAATAATGATGAAAAGGTACCATACATCAGTAAACCGAATGAATTGGTGAAGAATGTGTACTTGGAAAGTATCTAAGAAAAAGTTTTTCAGAAGAGTCTTTAAATAAAACATATAAGTATTTTCAACTTTTTCACACTGACATATGTAAACCAATTATTCTAATTTCACTTAGAGATTATTATTATTTTCTAACATTTTTTTATGACTTTAGTAGAAAATCATAAATATATTTTTTTTAAAAAAAGAAGTATTTCAAACATTCAAAGAATTCAAAGTCTAGTGGAAAA
Organism: Vanilla planifolia; assembly: GCA_023846275.1. Classification (NCBI taxonomy): domain Eukaryota; kingdom Viridiplantae; phylum Streptophyta; class Magnoliopsida; order Asparagales; family Orchidaceae; genus Vanilla; species Vanilla planifolia. The sequence goes on along the minus strand of CM043871.1, from coordinate 11,560,372 downwards.
CAAAAGTAGCTATAAAATTAAAGCGATAAGATTGGATCATGAAGGTGAATTCTCATTTAAGGAGTTTGAGGATATTGTAAAACTCATGGCATATAGAGGACCTTGATCGCACCATACTTACTTCAACAAAATGGTATAACAGAGAGAAAGAATCGAACCATCCTTGACATGTTTCGAAGCTTCTAAAAACTAAAAAAAATGCCAAAAACAATTTTGACAAAGGTCATCATTTGTACATTTTATTTGTTGAACAGATGTACAACAAATAATTTGGAAGGACAAACTTCACAAGAAGTATAAAGTAGATTCAAGTCAAATATATCACACTTCAAAATTTTTGAATACATATCTTATTCACACATGCCCAATCAAAAGATAATCAATTTAGATGATAAGAGAATTCTATTCAATTACATTTGCTACAATGTTAGTTATAAAGTTTATGAACTTTATGAATAAAAAAGAAAAAATTTATTATAAGTCATTATGTGGAGTTTCAAGAGAAAATTTATTATAAGTCATTATGAATAAAAAAGAGAAAATTTATTTCATATTTTAAAATATTTCAATTTATTAGATACTCAAATAGCGGTTGAGGTGAAGACATAGATAATCAAAAAATTATTTATGAATTTCACATTTATGTAAAAAATACTACATTTTCATGGATATCAAATAAATAATCTATTATTACATTTTTTAACTTGTGAAACATAATATGTCAAAACTTTTACTTATATTAATCATGTGACATAATTTTGAATGTTATTACAAAAGATTCAATAAGTACAAGATACAACAAGAATTTATAATAATAATAAATTGGTTATTATTTTAGAAAGAATCTAGTATATCATACAAATAGTAAGCATAATGATATTTATTTTTATTTTATTCATGAACATGTGAAGAATAAAGATGTGAAGTTAACTTATGTATAGTTAACATTTTTTTACAAACTATTTGGGATGGTCTATTTTAGCAAATTTAGTAGATTGAAATGATAAATAAAAGATAGTTAAATTCAATATGAGGTAGTATTTGAAAATATTCTTAATTAAGGATAGTAAAAGTTAGTTACTATGAATTAAGAATTTAGATAATTAAATTTGTTGATCAAAATTAGTTATGAGTCACGAGCTTATGATAGTAATACTCAAATTTAGTTAAATCATTACTTATACATAGCTGTTTAGTTAGTTTAAATCTAGAATTTTTTATATTATATCTATATGTATTTGTAGCATGTCATTTAATATATGATGTGTTAGTGAAAAAGTTTAATTTTTTTCTCTATTTTACTCATTTTTTTCTCTATTTTGAATTCATATTATTATTTCAAGTATTTTTCTTGCAACAACTTGTAGGTTAATCATTTTGCATAATTATTATAACACTCTCACACCTCCTTTTCTCTATTTGTTTTTTTTTTTTTCTCTCTTTTATACTCTTACTTCATTAGGCTCTTTCTTTTTTGCATCTATTCACCTTCTTCTACGATTAGCCATAAATGGTGCTTGATTGCATGGTGCTAATCTAATCGAACCCCATCTCTTGCTTTAAAAAATTTAAAGAATAAGATATCATACATCATACAAATGTTGTTTAAAATTTGCTAATAAAAAATTCTAAATAAAATAGTTAGGTGCAATATTCGAATTTCGCCTCCACTTGTTCATTTCGTCGTGTTTTCTTGACTGGGGCGGCCATTGTTGGCGACCTTTTGCATGCTGCTCATGTTCTCCATTCCCACATCTATTTTCAATTCAACTCCCATTCAATGCATATGAAAATTACTCCGGTCGAGTGACGCATTTTGTCAACAACGAGAAAATCAATTTAGATGGTAAACCTTGGTTTTTATTCCGTTAAATATTAATCCGTCAACGCACAATAATAGCATATGTTTTTGCTAGTCAAGGTAGATGCGAGCTTAACATTTTATTTATGTTGTCAACTGTAGAGTTACGTAGCATCAGTTCACATTAATATATATATGTATATATATATAAATATTAAAAATATAAAATAGAGTAAAAATTTATTGAATTTATTTAACATGTTGAGCTTATGGAATGACTTATTTTAAAATTAACTTACAAATTTTTAAAAATAATTTGGATAAAAAATTTCAAGAAATATAAATTAATATGATTAAATATTTAATTTTCTCTAAGTTTCTTTCTAATTGTCAGCAACAAAGCAATGAGGAAATAAAGAGACATGATTGAAATGGGTAGACACATGTAAAGAGGGCAAAAGCATGTGATACAGCTACTTGAAGGAGAGAAAATGATAAGGGGGGCAAATGTGGAGGTAGTTGGAGAAAATTGATAATAAAGGAGGCAAAGAAAGGAGAGAAGAGGAAGGTTGCAAAAGCCTAGTAGGAAATAGAAGAAAATTTGATTTTTGGGAAATTTCTTGAGAAAGTTGTTTGAGGAAAAAATAGAGCTCTTAAGGCATGATCACTAAATTAGAATGTATATAATTGATGCTTGTTATATTGCACCAATTTTCCTTTGGTATTAAAATTTAACTCTTTGATGAGTAGTCATACTATATATTTTTTGACTTATTTGGTTGATGTTTATTGTAAAATTTATTTTATTGTGCATGCTAAACTCATGGTTGAGTAGTTTTTATGACATTAATCTTGCATGATTTTTTTCTTGTAATATTATTACTTATGTTTTCATCTATATTAGCATGGACATCAACATAATTATTCAAAAGTAAAAGTAAAGCCATAATGATAAAAAAAGAAAAATAGCAACTAGGTTGCCAAGAAAATTCATTACTATTTTGATTCATGACTTGATTATCTAGGACTAGGACTTAAGTGGGACCTTATTGGAAAGGGGATGAGGATTTTATTGATGGGCATAGAATTTTGTGAAGGAGAGTAATAAAGGGTATGGTTTGAACCATAGAGAAAGTCCATATAAGTGCATCTAGAGATGATATAATTAGTCTAGTTAACTTAAATTATTTAGCAAAAATAATACTACAATTGAGAGCATAGATCAAACAAAAATTGAGTTCTTCAAAAAGAAAATAGAACATGAAGTTTATGATATATAAATGTGAAGGGATCTATTTGATGCTAAAAAAGGGTTCTATCTTTTATAAAAATCAAGAGAATGATTTGATATAAAGAACATGAATTTTATGTTCTATAATCTATAAAGGACAAGGGGTAGTTTTAAAATAACGAGGTTGAATAATCACGTCCCACTTGTTCTTTCAATTGAATAATACATAAAATAATAGAAATATTGAGAAAAAAAATAAGAGTAATCAACAATATAAGTGGTAATATCAATGACTTATGTAATGATAATAATTACAACTTACATTGAAATCTATTCAAATTTTATAAATTAATAAAAAAATGATCCAAGACTATATTTCAAACAAATAGTCTCTTGTAAATATCAAGATTTTGATATTTAAATTTTTACATAATAATAACACCAACCATATTATCAACATACACATTTAAAAAAATAATAAGTACACTTGCATCATCTCAATGCATCTATATCCATATGTCTATTAGAGAAACATGCAAATATCACAAATACATCTCACTACATCCATCATAATGCATATGAGATGAAACACAAATGACGTAAGTGTTATAAATACCAACTTCATAAACTGTGCCATATATAATGAAAATATCACATTTCAAAAGTTTCTACAAAATCTCTCAATCAAAAACTATCTCCATTACTACTAGGTTCTTGATAGAAGATGAAATTGCTAAGAACCTAGTTATAGCTCATAGACAACAGAAAATATTTAGGTTCAAGTAATAGATCAATATAAGGGCTTATCCAATGTGCTATAGGTTTAGAATCAAAATATCCTACGATCATCGGGTAAGTAAAGACTTCCCCAGAAGTTAAGGACTTACAATATTTCTTTAACATAAAAGATCTCAACATAATAAGGAGAGGGGTTTAGCTGTCCACACAAAATGTAACTCAAGCTGGTGAACAAAATGGTAAGATACACTTAAGTGAAACCTTTATGTGACGTGCATACACTATTACATCATCCTCCTCAGGTAAGAAAGAGCTTAATTCCATGGAGCTAATGTGAAATATCTAATGCTACTTCAACATCTCTAGGTCTATGTGTTGGAGCTTTTTTTTGGGATCTATATGTAATTGGAGGTGGGATGTCATCGCCAACATAATAGAAATCTCTGTTGTGCCTGATCTTGTATGAGAACTGTTTGATCATAAAAAATTTGCTCCACTTGATCTCTCAACTCACCAAATAAGGCTAAAGATATTGGTGGGACATGTTCACTAAGCAACGATACTGAAGATTCAAATGACGTACTAGGGATTGGATGTGATTCTTCATAACATACAAAATCTCAAATATTAAAGGTAGCACTAATTCCATAATTTTTGAATAAATCCAAAACATATGCAATGGTACATTATTTTTTCATGATTCTAAAGGGACAAGCATCATAGGCATGCAATTTTTTTATGGTTCTTAGAAGAAATCTTTCAGATCTAAAGTGGATCATCATATAGTCACACTCAACAAATTTTTGGGTTACCTATAAATATATACTAGTCGTTTATATATTTTACTATTTAAGTTAATTTATTCAGTAATATGTTTGTATAATAATGGAGCATGATGAGGAAAAGACTCAATAGACTCAAAAGTAAGAAAATCATAAGATTAATGAATCAAATCGATATAACTCATAGGAAATTTTCAAAATAAATTTAAAAGGACTCAACCCATTGTTTGATTAACAAAATCATTGTAAAATTTTTTTTTCAAGTGGTAATAAATGATCCCAAGAAGAAATATGTTCTCGTACTAGGTTATGAAGAATGTTACTTAAGCTTCAATTGATTTCTTCAGTTTATTTATCCATTTAGAGATGATAAGTTGATAAAAATATAAGTTTTAATCCTAATAAGTGTCAAATTTTTTTCTAGAAGTAATTAGTAAATCAAATATCATGAATTTAATATAATTATTTATTTTAAACCATGTCATTTCACAACTTCATCAAGAAATAGTTTCGTAACATCTAATGTCTTGTGACAAGATATGAAATAAGCCATCTTAGGAAATATGTTAGCAACTACAAATACAAGAGCCCACTTTCTAATGATTTATGATAATCCTAATACAAAGTCCATATTTATTTCTTCTCATAATCGTTACAATACAGGTAATGTCGTGTATGCTTCTGGGCCATAATTCTCAAATTTAGTTGTAACAAAAGTTCTATATTAGGCAACTATTTATGCAACTTGTAGAGATAATCTTGCCAATAAAATTGGTTGATAACATCTTTTATCGTTTTGTCTCAAACAAATTGTCCTGTGAGATTCGTAGCTTGTATTTTCGAGAAAAGATAATCTCTAAGAGATTTATAAAGAATGTAAATTTAGGATCCACATAATAAAAATTTATTTTTCAAATGACAAACACCTGAAACTTTTGATGTATTGACTTCATGAAAGATATCATCGAGATTTAGGCAATCACCATATTAGTATTTGATGCGTTGTAATCTAGAAACGCGTACAATAATTGTTAATAATAAGTAAATAGGATGACTTAATGCATCAACTACTTTATTCTCTTCTCCAAGCTTATGTTTCAAAACATAAATAAATTCTTGCAAATATTTAAATCATTTGGTATATTGATGACTTCAATTTTTTTGTGAATTTTAATACTTGAGTGCTTCATGGTTAGAATAAAGAACAATTTTTTTAGGAAACGGATAATGTCTTCAATAACTTTGTGATTGGACTATCATATAAAGTTTTTTTTCATATGTTTAGTATTTATTTCTTACATTATTTAACTTTTCATTAAAGAATATGAAAGGATATACACCTTGACTCAACACATTGTTATTGCCTACTCCAAAAGTCTAACAAGTCACTTTAAACTCTCCCTTTTTTATATAATCCATAATAGGAGCCATTATTGTACTAGATTATCAAATGAACCATTTGTAAAAAGAGGCAAGTCTATGAAAGATATGAACTTCATGGACATTTGTGGGAGCTCTTTATTCGACTATGGCTTTCACTTCTTAGGATTAATACTCAAACTTTCTTTTGAAACTATAAAACTTAAAAAAATACAACCTTTTTCACCAAAATTCCTATTTCTTAAGACAAGAAAATAAATGTTATTTATTTAAGTAGTGCACACTTATTTAAGATATCCTAAATGTTCATATGAGGCACAATAATAAACTAATATGCTATTAAAATAGAAGGCTATAATATTAATTAGATAAGGTCTCAAAATATGAGTTATACGTTGCATAAATTTACTCGATGTATTTAACAGTCTGAATGACATAACTAATCATTTATACAATCTACCTTTTATCTTAAAAGTGGCCTTCCATTCATCACAAAAGTGGATTCTAACATGATTGTATCCACTTTTTGGATCTATTTTAGAAAACATGATGGTTTCAACCATTTGATTTAATAGATCAGTGATCCTACAAAATAAGAACTTATATTTGATAGTTATTTTGTTAATTGCTTGGCGATTTATGCACATGTACCAAGTTTTATCTTTTTCTAGTAAGTTTCACATGAGCCAATCGATTTAATTAATAGTTTGGTAAATGTGGTAGTGATGAACCAAGGAGTACTCTATAGAATACTAAATATCTCTTAATAGTTGGAGCATGTCTAACAAGTATTAGTTAAGAAAGTGTAAACTATATAGTTAAATGATGATGATGAAGATGAATTACAAGTATTAGGTAAAAGCATTTACTATATTAGACTACTTATAGTTATTTTGAAATACACTTTGACTATCTTAGGACTATCTAAAGATTGATGATGTACTAACATCTTTATCACCTTCACTATAATTAAAGATCAACCATGTAAGATAGTAATAGATAATAGCATCTTTATCAATACTATTGATTAAAAAAGGACTTAGAAACATTAAACCAAAACTTACTTGGGCCAACGAGGAGGAGGCTTGAATGGACGAAATTATCATATTTATTTGGGAGAAGCTTGGAGCACACCTTTATGGTAGATTAACATGATGCAACAAAGTTCTAGTTGAGAGACTTTAATTTCAGTGGTTGCAGATATGTAGCACTTTTAAACGATGTCTAGAATACAGTATGGTTGGCATTGAGATGATGCAATTAGATGTGACATCAACTTTATTGAAATTGGCCATGACTTGATAGGGATCGATAGTAACTTGATAGGGATCGACAGTAACTTGATATGGATCAATATTAACTTGAAGAGGATTGCCAATGACTCAAGCAGGATTGGAGATGAATCAGCCTGGATCGATGGTGAATCAGCTTGGACTGACAGTGAATCAAATTGGTGGGAGTGATGATGACTCGATTAGCTATGGTCCAGCACGTTAGATCACACAATCTCTGTGCTATGGCCCTGGGTAAGCTCGAGCTACTGTTGGCCAGCATAAGTTAGCTCATGTGGGAGCATGTCTACTTGGATATTCCTGGGTCGATGTTGAATGGATCGGGTTTCTTTGGGTCATTTTGGGTAGCACAAGTCACTAAGATCGACAGGTGCTGATGTTATCAAAATGTGTTAGAGCAAATCAGCAAGCTTAGTTCGTGTGAGTGTAGGTTAGTCCTGGATGATGCAAGACAGTAGTGGTCGACATGGGTCAATGTAGGTTGGGGTGAAAAACTTTATAAAAAGTAATGGTCAAACACTCTCTTAAATCCCTAATTAATCCCTTCGATGTTGTCGACACTTGGGAAGATTGGGGATTTTCACTTGCGAAGAGAGAGAGAGAAAGTAGTAGGGGTATTTGATGAATCAGGAAGTGTAGACATGGGATAACTTTTGACGATGGTGGAGAGAAGTTGGCCAGGGGCTTTCGATGAAGTCTGGATTGTAAATGAAGGAAGTAGCTCATTCAAAAGTAGTTCCTCCTACGAACAGTCTCTAATGACAAGTGTGAAGGTCTTTAGTCATGCTAGAGGAGCTTTTTAAAACTTTCTATTCTTCTTTTATCCTTTCCTTCCTCTTCCTTATAGTTTGCAGGAATGGAGATCTTATAGTTATGCTCAACGAATGGTGCCAAGACCATATTTGATTCCCACTTCTAATCTTTAATCTGGTGTGAAGGGTTTTCCCAAGGAACTTGATGAGTGTAGTAAGTAATTTACATTATTATTTTTTTTATTTTTAGAGCTTTTCCTACTTCAAATACCATAATAAAAATGTTGTCAAAAGGAGAGGTTTAACACTCATAGACCATCCTTATCCATGCATTATATCTTGGATAAATAAAATTTTAATTTTCATATAACAAAGGTGTTGCATTCCATCAAAGCTTGGTCAATATTTTGAGAAATTATAGTATGATGTTATCTTAATATAGGTAAGTAATCTTATTTTATGAAGATTATAGTATACGACAGAGATGTTACAATAAACAAGGATCTAATACTTGTATTGTCAAACACTGCCAACCTTTTGGACTTTCCACCCATCAACATTGACCCTTGAACCTACTCTATCCAATATTGACTTTTGTCAACTCTTAATTCAGTCATTGAAGCATCATCATGCCTCTCCATCCATGTCGTCTTGATCATGTTGCTCGTCGTATTGTCATCCAAACTACATAGGCTATTTAGGAACTGTTTATTGCATTTAATTTTGTAGCTTTTTAAGTAATTTTTTTGTAAAATTAAAAGTACATTTTTGTAATTTGTGATAGCTTTTGAAATTTTTAACATGTCTTTTATAATTTTAAAATATGATCCTTAGTATTCCTAAGTGTCTTTTCATATTCATAAACTAGCAAATTATCATTATATCCTTTGAGATTTTTATAAATAAGGAAACTCACCAAGTTGTAAAGAATTATTTTAATAAAGTAACAAAGCATTATTGCTAAACTTGGTTAAGATAAGAGGTATCATAAGTAATCAATTATTGGTGTGATTCTAAAGGTACCTTACTAATAATATATATTTGGATCATAGAAATAGATAATAGAAAATATTTAGGTTTAAGAAATAGATATGTATAAGGGCTTGTCTATGGTGTTATAAGTTTAGAATCATAATATTTTAGGATCACAGGATAAGTAAAGACTTTTTAGAAGATAAAGGCTTGAACTATTTCTATAACACGAGGGATCTTAACCTAATAATGAGATTAGATTAGCTATCTACACCCAATATAACTCAAGCTAGTGGAGAAAGTGACAAGGTATAGTTAAGCGAAGTTCTTATATTATAAATCAATTAATTCACACATTCACGTGAATGAGTTTAAGAAATTGGATGCGATAAGTATTCCCTTTATAAAACGATGAAGTAAAATAGTGGTTTATTTAAGAAATTTCCTGGTAATTGGCACACTTGTTGATACAAGTAATGGGTTATGATCTCCTATTTTGAGCATCTTTCTCATCTTCTCAATGCATCTTCAAAATCAACCATTGGATGATCAGTCATGACATCTCGCATCTCAAGCAAGATTGAAGGTATCACTTTATTGTTTCATAAAAAAAGTTCTCTTACAATATGGTGATTAATCCCTATTTATAGAGATCTCAAGGGATATAATGATAATTTGTAAGGTCTAAGAATATGAAAAGACACTTATGAATACTAAATGTCATATTTTTAATTTTAAAGGATATTTTAAAAATTTTAAAAGTCATCATAAATTATAAAAAAATACTTTAAATTCTACAAAACAATTCCTTAAAAAGTTATAAAACTAAATATAATAAGTAGTTCCCAAATAGCATGTATTGATTTCTACTTTTTGGATGACAGTGTTACGAATAGCGAAGTAGTGGGTGACATAATTGGGATTGTGCTAGTAAAGAGTGCATGACAATGCATCAGTGTATGTTTTGTGGGTAGGCACTAGTTCATGGGCCAACATAGGTTTGTGATTCGATGCAATGTCACGAATTGATGTTGATTTGATGATTGACACGAGTTGAGCAAGCTAGGTGAGCCATATTGGCATGGTAGTAATGGTGGTGGCTTCTAGTAAAAAAAGCACCAAAAGATTAATTTAAGCATTTTTATTAAATTGTGCATTGACAAAATTATGAGATTATTGCAAGGATTTTAAGAACTAGATTTAAAGCTGAAAATATCTAAAAAGCTACTTACCTCTAAACACTCAAAATAAAATATAGATGTAAATAATCGAAAGAAATGAAGATAAAATAAAAATATACTATAAATAAGGGTTGATCATAATCGACTCCCCTTAATGACAATGATAGTAAAGACTAATAAAAGGTAGATGAGTTGGTCTTTGCACAGCTCTAAGTTTGAATAGGACAGTATGTCTCCAAGTGGAATATTGCATGATGTGTAGGACATCAGTGCATCTATTTCCCAACACTGTGCATGGCTATGATATACCTTGCAATATAAGTAAATAATATGCTTAACAAGCTCAATAGATAGCTAATAGCTACAAGAAATAAAACAAAATAAAATTTAATAAGACTTAACTCATAAAGTACTAATAAAAATATTACTAATGTACACATGTTTGTTATACTCGTTTCATAATTTTTATCTTATAATACTTCTCTTTTATATAATTTCTTATTTTTTAAAATATAGATCATTTTTTCTTAAATGATAATTATCTCTCACTTCACAAGATCCCATAACATCACACATCTATGGCATCATCACATATTATGATCTCAATTTATAGTAATATCATAGCTAACTAACCATCTTACTCATATCATTATCATACATTGAACATTGGTGATAGCAGAGGTCACTCATCAAACCCTATACAAAGTATTAGCGACCACTGAGAAATAGATGTAATGTTAATATGCTTATTAAGGCCCTGTACTAAGTGCTAACAATGGCGGCCTCTTCTCATTGCATTAGGTAGCCAAGGGATAATGTCATTTAAAAAAATTATATCATCTATTCATCACCTTATATCATATTATATGAAATATCATTAAGCCCATATAACCTAATCTCAATAATCCTTTGTTTTTATTTGTCATTTCTTATTTTGTATTCAAGTACTTATAATACTTAAAATATAGCATATAATATATATTATTCATTTCATTTGCACATAAACACATGGTGTTAAGAACATATACATACATACATATATATATATATATATATATATATATATAATCAAAATATATGCACATAATCATCTAATTTCATGCTATTATGCTCAGTAAAGAGTAAATAGTCTTCCACTAGCATCTTACAAAAGTTCTTAGACTCTAAAGACCTGAATTGATATATTATATCATACATGATGTTATTATATATGGATGTTGAATGTAATCCAATTTGATGAAGGTCTTGTAGTATATGAAAAGTCAATGTGAATCAAAGGTAATTACTTTGAAGTATTAGGTAGCTATTTTTGGTAGTCAATTCATAGCTTCATTTTCTTCTTTATAATTATATTATAAATGTACTTAGTGCTTATTTGATTTGTTGAATAATGATGTGCATCTTTGAAGGAATAGTTTTCTTATCCTAAGCCATGTTGATAACATCTTTAAAATCTATTTTAATGATGATGTTTGAGAGATCCAAGTTAGCACATAATTGAAGACCTAATAATAAAGTCATTCCTTTAGCTTCCATAATTGACATGTTGACAAAATTAGAGAATGGTTTCAATAATTTTCCTTGATGATTATGGATGATACCATCATAGTTAGCTAGACCATACCTATAAGCCAAAATTTTTTTTAAAGAAAGTAATTTTATTGCAAGTTGAATATTACAATAGGTGAAGTCTTAAGCTTTGCCAAACACTAGTGCTACACAAGACTATAAAGGCTATGACTTGAACTTTGAGGCTAAACTTTCATATACTTTTGATAGATTGATTCACAAAAACACTTTATGCAATATTGCAATTGTTGTGAATTATGGAGAGACTTGTAATAATACTGGTATGACCCAAATCATCCCTGGGATTGTAATAATGTGAAGTCCAAAAAAATTCTATAGTGATCATAATCTATGTTGCCAAAATGATTATCGAGAGAATCTAAGCTTATTGAGGAGCATAGACGCTGACCATGAACTGATGAACCATCATACAATATGATAGGCACTATCATATCAAACTTTCAAGTGAAAGATTGGTGTAGTGACAAACCAAGTCGACAAAAGAATCATATTGCCTCATCTAAGTGCATGCGCACCAATGGAGTAATCAAAACCAAGTAATAATGTATAAGCATATCATAACAAATTGAACACAAATCAGAAGCACGTCAAATAAGTTTAATCAGCCCATGTTAGCCAGCATACATTGTTGAAGCAATCTTGCTATGAAGATTATCCCATGCAATATGATGATGGATTTTCAAACTTTATAATGAAGAAAGGATCAATGAGTGCTAACATTTTATCAGATCCATAAGGTGATTGGCCATAACAAAATGACTAAGATCTAAAAAAGTATTGTGACAAATTGAACTAATCAATCAACTCCATGTGACATAAAAATGTTGACTGATTATAATTTAACTATAGGACCAAATTGATTGGACAACTATACTATTTCAACCATGAAATGTACCTCATTGGTAAGTCTAATCTATGTAATAAGATCTTCTAATAACAAAACAACTTAGACACCAATCAAAAGTGCAACATACAAAATGGAATGATCCATACCTAGTAATGTACTGAGCTAAATACATACTTGCTTTGAAGTAGGATGTCATGCAATAGAATAATAGATTTTGTAATTATACGATGCCTAAATGAACAATGAGAATCATCGTAATGGTCTAAACCCTTGCGATTGTAGGAGTATGATACCGAGACACTATGAAGATGTGATGGATCTTGAAGAAACCCCGATTGCTTAGTTAATGCATTATAGAGGTGCATAACAATAACTTATTTCATAATTATTTTAGTTTATCTATCTACTCTTTTTTATATTACTCTTTCTCTAGTTTTCATTTTCATTTGGCTTCTTATATTTTATGAATTATGTGTGTACCATCATTGATCATATTTCTCAATTCAATACTTGTTTAATTTCCAAAATATATTATGAAAGTAATACCTATAAGAATAAGGCTATCAATTTTTAAATCAATTAAGTACTTACATCTTAAAACAAATTGACACAGGAGAGTCTAACATTAGCTCACAAACATACATCAACTGGTGTCGCATTAGTTCCATAAGTTTATTGGTACAAAATTTGGTTGAAATTTTCTTAAGAAAATGCTTAAAATTGAACTTTTTTTATTGATTTTGTTGTATTTTGTTGTTCGTCGCCATCTAGCACCTTCTGCATTGCCGTTAACACCATCATCAAAAGTTGTCATCACCAATGGTCTTGTGCCCACTTGACCCTTGTGGACCCATGAAACTCTGAACCCTCTCGACCCAAGGCTAACTCAATTAATGAACACGTCAACCTACAAACCAGTGGATTCTCTCAAACCATGGCTTTTTGATAGTGACACAACTTTAAAACGTAAGACTAACACGTATTTTTTATTTATTAAAAAATAACCATCACATTACATCCTGTCACATCTCATAAGAGATCTTAATCACTTAAGCTTAGCAAATTTACATAAAATTTTAAGATAATGAATAAAGGAAAAAGAAAGACAAAAAAATTCAAGTTTGATCACATTATCTTAAGTTAGAAAGACCTTTTATCAAAAAAATTTAGTTCAATTTCTTATATTTAAAAAGTTAGCTACCACCTTATCAAATTAATCACCTATTATACATGCTCATGATAATAAGATAATATTTCTCATTGATCTTATTCCTTTACCTGTAGACTTTCAAACTTTTACCTTTATGTTTTTCTTTGTTTCTTATAAAATAATATCTAAAAAAATTAATTTAAGTAATAAAAGATAAAATAAACTAGCAAATACTCAAAGAAATATTAAAAAATTTTATGAAAGATAGTATGTTATAATTAGAGTTAAATTAGAATAATTTCTTCCTATAATTTATAAGAAATTATAAGTGCATGAAACTGAATATTTGAGGATTATTCAAAAACTAAGAACTAATACGTATGTGTTGGATTCATCAGAAGAGTATAAGATTTGTGCGACTTTTAACATTAAGAATTTAGTCTCTTACAAGATACCATATCTAATACTCAATAAGCTATTTGAGTTTGATTCTCTCATGTTGAGTGAATCTATTACTACCATTACATTAGCCTTGAGAGTAAAGATAGTGTGAAAAAAATTTAGATCATGAGATAATTCTAATAAAAAATTATAAACTTAAAAAAATTATATTTTATTGAAAGGACAAACCTCTGATTAAGAATTCCTGGCCTACTTATGATGACCTGCATTATATCAGGCCACCCCTATTAGAGTACTACTGTACCCACCACCCCAATATCTCCATGCTAAGCTCTCTCTCACTAGAGAGAATGATGTAAGAGCATCTAACATTAGCTCATAAAAATACATTCACTGGCATTGTACTAGTTTCATAAGTCTATAGATACAAACTTTGGTTGAAAATTGCTTAAAAATGCTTCAAATTGAATTTTTTTATTGATTTTATTAACTTTTGTCATCCCTAGCCATCAATCGTAATCAACACCACCACAAGTGTTGTTGTCAAAAGCAATAGGCACCACTGGTCTTGTGCCTACTCAACCCACGTCGACCCACAGAACTCAAAACCCACAAGATCTACACCGACCTGATCTATGAATGTGCGACCCATGAACCCATGGATTCTCTCCAAACCACATTGATCTAAAAGCAAACCCGAAGCCTCAAAGAGTACTTGCCTGCATTGCCCGCTGAAACCAAAACCTGAAACAATGCGTCGATCTGCTTGCGTAGAACCAATCACCCCACCATTTTGTCGCTCATTGTTATCGTCACCTGAAATAGATGGCCAATTTGGGAACTACTTAATTTAATTAACTTTGTTGGTTTTTATTTTTTTAGTTTTTTTAAATTATTGATAAATCTTTGAGGTTCTTATAAAAAGATATGTTCACTATCTTAGAAGATAATAAAACTGATGAAATAAAAATTTATTTTATTTGTATGTTTTTAATCTTGTGAACAAAATGTGTACATCTAATCCTAGTTAAAAAGATTCTAACTTCTCTTGTGAGTGGCAATGATCAAAAATAAGAAACCTTCCATTGGGAGAGTTGACAACCAATTCTCTTATGAGAGATAACGATCAAAGGTGAGAGACATTCTATTAGGTGAGCCATTAACCAAATAAATTCTTGCTTTCATCAACACCCCTAAGCTTTCCTACTAACCCAAATCACAATCACGTCGTCCTTCTACCCATTTGGTGCTCAAAACTTATCAAGCTTTTGCTTCTCATTTTTATACAATTCCTTTAGGAATAAAAATGTTCTCTTCCTCCGAAAAATTTCTTTTTCCTTGATTTCTCAACCAACCCAACGACCTTTATTTCCCTTCAAAATCCCTAGTTCCTTCTGCTCCATCCCATAGGCAAAACTCGACGTTTTCAAGCATAGACCTTGAGAACTTCTCTATCCAAGCCAAAATAAAGGCATACAACTTTCCTTTGAATATTTCTCTTCTGGAAAGGCATTGATGAAGCAAACATTACCACAACCTCCTTGTTTCTTAAGGAAAAACAACGAGCAGCCCTACTCGACTCCTCCCGAGGATGAAAACCCTTTTTTGACAAGCGATCAGAGGAGTCTGATGATTTTCTTCCTCATTGGCAAGCTAGAGTTTGAAAACCACTTTTCAGATTGCATGACACCATAAGACGTGACCAAGAGAAGTGGGGTGGTGTAAGGATTAGAGATTATTCAGTTCTAAAATTATACAAACAAATAAGTAATTTATTAATTGGTAGTAAACCTTTAATTTTTTTAAAATCTATAATAATTCTAAATGATGCCGATTGAAACGAAAAAAGCATTTTTAAAATCATCTTGACAAGTTTTATTAAAAAAAAATATAGTCATTGCCAAAATTCGAATCACTTAATTTCAACCATGCATAACTTTACAAGTCATCTATATAATGGCATTTTTTGTTTATAGAAACAAAATTTTTTATTTTTACATAGGGTTTATGAATAATAAAGATTAAGAGACTGATTTTAAATAAATAATATGGGTTATATGATTTAAAATGATGAAAAAACAATTAAAAATAAATTTTAGAAATAATCAATCAAGAATTCTAAATAATTTTATTTTATTACATTCTTGACATAAAAAATAATAAAATAAAGTTATGACTATGTTAACAAACACATCATAAAACTTAAATGATGTTTTGAAACATAATTTTATTGAGATTCATATTCAAACTTTGGTATGTGATGTCTACTATCATGTAATAAGTATATTTCTTGAGCACGATAATGCCTAGGAGCAAGATGATTTTGTTAACGTAGACTCTTAACATCTTGTTTTTTCTCCAACAAAATATACAACAAGGATGATCATGTGCTTATACATTAGGATTAATAAGATTATACATCAATTATAAAAAAAAAAACTTACTTTCATCTAAGAGGGACGTAAGGGTGAGAGCCCATAAATGAAAATACAACCATACATTAGTCTTATGTACCTATCTTGTTAGCTCCCTCTTGTCCCAATCAATCGACAATTGTCTCCTAACATCTGATCTTTACACGATCAAGAGCTGCATTAGATCCTTCTTAGTGACTTGTATAAATTGTGTGCTGCACTCTTATATTATATGATTATGATACGTGGCTATTAGCTATTGCTTCAATCATTGGGTTAAAAAATAATTGGAAAATAATATATTACAATAAATAGGCATCACAATCATTTTTAATGTGGAGTTGGCATTATTGACTTCCTAATGCATACGTGCCATGCAATGACGTCATCCCAAAAAGGAGGGGACCATTTTTATTTTTCCTTTTTTGAGATATTTCATTAATTAGTTTTTTGTTAAAAAAAGATGTTTTTGCTGTCCAAACGCAAGAGTCACGTGGTGAATATTACCCACATTTGAACTATGGGTCCAAAGTAGAGGCTCTGCCGACTAGAAGCACGTAAGGACACTTCTGCAATAAAATTTTATGTATCCTTGGAAAATTTGTCTTTGCATGACCTTTGATAATACAGTGGTTGGTCTGATCTAAGAGTTGACAATGTTTGATGGGTTGGGATTGGATCGAAATATGCAATTTAATTTCTATATAAAATTTGTTTTATTAATTTTTATCCATTTTTAATCCAAATATGTTAACCACTTCAAAAGGATGAACAAGATAATATATTAATGTAATGGAAATCATCACCAAGACAAATCTCATTATCTCAACCAGGTAAATAATATTTTTTATGAATAAAATAGTTGTTAGAAAATTATAATTTTCTATTCCATTGGTCAATCATAGAACAAACTTCCTACATTTTAGGCACGCGTCTCCATTGATAGACGGCAGAAATTCAAGGTGGCGGTTACCAAATTCAGACTGCTACTTTAAACTATCCATTGGAGAGGAAGACTGGGACCGAGAGAGTGTATCAGTGCCGCAGTGAAACAATGCGAAACTTAACCAATTAAACCATCGAAAAATACATCCTTACAGCATCCCACTGATCCTCCGCCATCTCCACCTCGTCCTCGTCAACGCCTACTCCGTCGAACAGCCCGAGCTCTGCCTCCAAATACGCCAGCCACCGCCGGCTTTCCTCATCGCCGACGATTGCCTTCGTAGAAATTTCATCAACTACTTGCCCCGTCCGTGCGAACGAGTCCCACGAGTCAACGCCATCGAGGATCTCTATCATCTTCCCGGAGAGCACCTCGCCGTGGTCGGCGCTGCACTTGGATTCCACATCGTCGGAGACGCTGGTTGCGTGAGACGAAGTGGTGCGCGTTGACTCTAGATCACGAGGCGTCTCCGCCGCCGTCGGCGTTTTCTGCGCCGCGACAAGTCTCTTCTTGAGATGGGTGTTCCACACGTTCTTGATCTCGTTGTCCGTTCTCCCAGGCAAGTAAGAGGCGATTTTTGCCCACCTGCGTCCACGATTATTTTTAAAAAATAAATGGTGCATATATATATATTTAGAAATCATAAATAATTAAAATTTTTGAGGTGAGTGATGCACACGAACTTGTTGCCAAGCAGACCATGGAGCTTGATGATGGTGTCCTCCTCCTGCTGAGTGAAGTTACCGCGTATGATATCTGGGCGAAGATAGTTGATCCAACGAAGACGACAGCTCTTCCCGCATCGCAGCAAGCCTTATAATATGATACATTTTTCACGCATGGAAAATATGTAATTATATATATATATATATATATATATATATATATATATATATATATATATATATATATATATATGTATGTATGTATAATTAGAATACCTGCTCTCTTGGGGAGAGATCGCCAGTTGCCATGGCCGTATTTGTTGATGTAGGCGACAAGGCGCTCGTCTTCCTTGGGAGTCCATGAGCCCTTGTTTAGGTTAGCCTTCTCACAGCACGGAGCACGGCCCATTTCTCGCTCCTCTTCCTCTGAGATGACTGCCTTAGCTGCTCGTATGGGAAAGACAGGAGGTTTTGAAGTGTGCTGATGAAGTTTGGGCGTCAGGAATGGAGAGATTTGATGGATGTACAGATTCGAAGAAGTAAGCATTTGTATATAAATAGGGACAGGATTTGTCGGGGAGATTTGTGGATTATAAAAACACACGATAAAGAATGAATAAAGTAACGGTCGGCATCAGCCTACTGGAGGATTTTCTAACTTCACCAACTTCAATTATGATGGCAAGCAAGAAATGGGCTCGTGAGACTAATAGAAGGTCGGCGATATCCAGTTTTGTTTTTTTAAAAAAAATACTTTTAAAGAATTGATTGACAAATCTTTTTAATATTTCCAATAAGGAATAATATTAACAGTTTTTGTTATGATGAGCAATCATTAACGCCTTTGATCAAATAATTAGGATGACTATATAGTTTTTAAATCTAACAAAATGCACTATTCTTATCATTCACGTCAAAGTCATTTTGCAAATAAAAGATAGTCATGATAATTAATTAATATTATTTATAGTATGTTATGTATTAGTAAACCTAAAATGTTATTAATTATGCCAGAATATTACAGAATTCATGATTACTAAATAAGTGTTATAAATTAATCATAAATTTATGAGTTGGTCATGGCCCTGGATTCTATAAAAATGGAATTCAAAATAGTGAAGATTTATTATAAAAGAAATGATGTTGTAGATCTATCGAGCGGTATACAAAATGAGGCAATTATTCACTCTAATGTTTCAAAAATAAATCCATTACAAGCATTTGGCATCAAAGATAGTTCTCAATAGTTATAAAATGACATCATTAACACAAACAGAAAAGGACTTAGAAGAATTGATGATAAGAAATCACTTGTAAAATTTCAAATATTTAGGTATGCATTTAGATAATGTAACCCAATAAATACATTATATTTAAATTTTAAATTTTAATAAATATGATACTTTTTATTACATATATAAGTATTTTGATAAAAAAAATTTTAAAGACTATAGTATATATGTAAGTCATGAAAGAGGGAGAAAATTATTATATATTATAAAGAAAAATACTTCAAATCTAATATAAATAATTTTGTTGAAATTAGCTTAAATTGACAATTTAATGCAATGTTCAAGTTTAGAAAAGAAAAAGGTTTTAAAATGAATTAATAAAAGGATATAATAAATCCTTAATTAAGCAAGCACGAATTTAGGTGTCAACAAAGAAGGGTTAAGATTGTTATACCCAGTAAAAATTTTTATGTTAATCTTTAATAAATTAATTTTTGGCTTGGATGATTTCAGATCGACAGTAGGATGAGCCAGGAGCTCAATTGGAGGCTATTGGAATTTCTGAAATTTTTAGGGATTTTTCGGAGCACCGAGGTGAATTTTAAGAAATTTTCCCTGTTTAATTAGATTTATTGGATTTTTTAGAAATTCGAAAATCCATTTAAATTAAACCGGAAATTGGTTTTTACCGCGCGTGAACCGGACCGGAACGGTTCAGCGGAGGCGGAGGCGGTTCGCCGAGTGAGTTTGCGCGTGCGTTCTGATAAGCGGATCGGACGGTCGTGATCGACGGTTGGGATTGAACCGGCTGATCGGGTGCTTACCGTGTCGATAGCGTGTCGACAGCGCGTATCGGGTGCTTACCGTGTCGAAAGCGTGTCAACGGTGCGTAACGGGTTTTCACCGTGTCGGCCAGGAATATAAAACCCTCGCGAACGATTAGGGTTTCGTTCGACCGACCGATAGAGAGGAATTTTCCGGCGTACGGCGCGTGATTCCGGCGGCCTGGCAAGGGGCTTTTTGTGCCTGGAGATTCACGGGACCGAGGAGAGTCGATTGATACCGGATTCGTTCGGTGAGGAGCTGCGGCGAGCTGCGGACGAGGCTCACCGTCGCCGGCGACTTTGAGGTAGGAAATTCAGATTTAAATCAGTTAATTAGCAAGTTAAAAATATGGGTTATTTTGCAAATTACTACCTGAGCATGCGAAATGTGGGTTTTTGGAATTGATTAATGCAATTATTGATTTTAGCATGTTTAGGGTTTTCGAAAAAAAAAAAATTATACCGTCGAATTCGGAAATTTTACCAAGCATATGTTGAGTTGATTATGTGCTTAATCATGTTAAGGTGGTTTTCAAATGCTGGAATCATTAATTTCATAAATTGTCAATTAGGGATCGGATGAAACTCCTTCGACGGATATTTTGATTGAATCTTAGGAATTAGTGACATCATTGGAATGTTAGGATAGTACGAACATGTTCTCCTTGTTCGTAGTTGCCGGAAATCGAGTATTGGTCGGCGATTGCGGCGGCTAGGGTTTCGCGGACGACGGGCGAAGGAAGGAGACGAATTAAGGGTTAATTAGGGATTAGTTGATTTATTAAGAGAATGATTATATTAATTATTAAGATTATATATTAAGCGTCGGCCGAATTCGGATTAATAACTTCGACCGGCGGGGGTTTGGTTCAGCGCGAAGGCCCGAACCGGTGGCGAGATCCGGTTCAGGGGATTCGGCGCGGTTCAGTGAGAAGGGGTTCTCGGCTCAGCACGAAGGCCGAACCGGCGGCGAGAACCGGGTTCACGGAAGTGCGGCGCGGTATAATGGAATAAACGGAAATTTAAATTCGGTAATTATTCCGAATTTCAGAAAATGATAAAATTGCAAAATTGATATTTCGAATTTAGGAAAAATTCGATAATTGAGTTTTAGGGATTATTATATTTTAGAAAATTCAAGAAAAATCAGAAAATTTGGAAATGAGAAATTTCGAAAATTCTGGAGATCCGTGGGTAAAGAAAAAAATTGCCTGAAGTGGGGAAAAATATTATCAGTGATGACAGTACAGCTGGAAACAGTCAGACAGAGGTATGGTACATGGATGCTACCAGAACAGTCAGTAATTGACAGTTGTATTGCTTGGATGGGAATGGCATGGATTGAGTCTGTTACTCAGTGTTGGCATATTTTATGGATTTGCATACTGGACCGGACTACTATAGACCCTATATGATGTTTTAGGGTAGTTGTGGTAGGTAACTATGCGGTTCAGACTTAGCTTCCACAGTATACATGTGGACTGGTATGCGCCTTGTTGTACCTAGACACATGTTGCCGGATCTTGGAGTTAGAGATTGGCAATGACTGTAGGGGCGTGAGCTCCTAGGGAAGTTGTTGGTAGAGGACTCTTTGGGACGGTGGCTGAGTCGATCTCTCCTGGTCCATGTGTGTAGGCCTGCGCGCCTGAGGGTGGCAGGGGTGTCTCGCAGTGGCTAGCCAAGTGTGTAGGCCTGCGCGCCTTAGGGTGGCAGGGGTGTCTCACGTTGGCTAGAGATTTTGTGACTGGATCTGTCTATAGTCTCCAGGAGATTGATTGACGAGAGACGCTGCGGTGTCGGGTGCTTAGGCGCCATGCGTGTTTCGAGATGGGCGTTCCCACTGGCACGCTACCTGGAAGCCCAGAGGAGAGCTACTCTGGTGTGACTAGGGGTGACTGTGGTTGGTCGGAGTCTGGGACTGAGAGTGCCTATCCACCTTACATTGTTATGCTGTATTCTTATATTTTTGCTATTATCCTTCTCTTGCATGTGAGTTTTACTAGCTGTCTTTCCTACTGGGCGTAGCTCATTCCTGTATTATATATTATCAGTGGCTCGGCAGACTTGACGCTACCAGATTGTTGTTGTTGGATGTATTTAATGAGATTGTTATTCTCATATGTCATGTAATATGTGAGGGTAATTCTGACTTATGTTCTGGTTGGATAATATTGCACTTGTTGGACTTGGATCTTATTCTTGTAATGTAGTTTTCATTTACTGTCTTATCTTATTGTCTTGGAGTATGGTGTGTGGAGTGCCATATTTTATCTGAGGATATTATATATCTTTTTTTTTTTATGGTGAGGTCATTACATGACTATGGAACTTAACCGTGGGGGTTCAGACTTCTATTAGATCGGTTCTCCTACCGTATGGGTTAGGAGTGTTGGGTCTAGTAGGAGTAACATTGCGCGAGTCCATCTGTTAATTCAGGAGTCATGAACCTGATTTGACGGTGTACCCGGGAGATGGGATCCACAATTTTAAAGGAAAGTAGGCGTGTAATGATGTGTTATATCCTATGTTTTCGTAGGCTACTCAGGTTGGTATGGGACGATCTGAGCTGTCTATATGTAAAAATAAAAAAAAAATAAAAAAATAAAAAAAAAATGTATGCCAAAAAATCAGCCTAGGAAAAATGGGGTGTAATAGGTTAAGGGAGAATTATAGAAGATTTTTGTAACCTTGGGCACTGGTATCTATATAAGGAGGGGATTTATGTGCATGGAGAGATTGAAGGAAGAATTGGGTCCAAGAAAAGAAAAACACAAAGTGTCACACTTGTGTGACCACTCTATTGACAATTTTATTATGCTTGATTTAAAGTTTTATTGTATAATTAAGGACACTATTCACCTAACCAAACAAGGGTGACATTAAAACCAACTTCAAACTCTCTTTAAATTTTATTTTAAAGCTAAAGTAAGATACAACTTTAGAATTAAAATAGATATAGTCTCACCTAAAAATATCCATTCTTAACTAAGTAAACATTTAGAAATATTAATAATAATTCATAAGATAAAAATATCATAATATTAATTATCTTAATTACAATCTCAACAATAATAAAATCTACAATGCATTCACATATCAAAATAATCATAAAAGGTATACATAATTTCACAAAATGAAAGTACTTTTTTTAATTCATAATAATATCACAAAAAGGTTTACTAATTTCCATAAAAACGTGTTATGAAATGCATCTCATCTCAACTACAGCTAATGTTTCTTATCTTTTGATGTTTTTAGAGTTTTTGACCTATAATGTAAGTAAATAATGAATTTACAAAACTCAATGAGTAAATTGTTATATAAACAATGAGACGAAATACGATACCATAACAAAATAAGCTATAAGAAAGAACATTGGATAGTAAAAAAAATCATGGAATCTGTATATATAAAAAAATAATATAAACATGTAAAAATAAATGATTAACATATCAAAACTAATAAAAAATCAACTATGAAAAAATACAAAAGTACAACTCGTATTTATATCCATTGCTATGCATCTCTTTATTCACTTCATTTCTATTTAGCCATCTAAACTCTCTTCTTCTATTTAACATTCAACTTAATTTAGTCATTCTCATATTTTTTTCAAATTGTATATTCCTACCTTTTTGTTATAAAAACATAATTCAAGAATAAATTCCCTTTTAATTATTAAAATGATGTGTTTACTTGTCTTATTACCAACCTTATCATCTTGGCTTACAAAATCGAAATATGTTTGTCATCCTTATTTTTTTTTCTTAAATGGTACCAACCAAACAATCACTTCCTAAATTAAATTTACCATCACAAAGATAAGCATCTCTTCTAAAATAAATATATCAACGTTAGATTTTTATTTGATATAAAGCCTTTTTATCCTATATTATCTCACTCATTATTATTTTTGCTTGGTCAATCTACATATATTGCACTAATAAACAAAAATTGAAAGGTTAAATAACTTTATCAATTATCACTCTTTTATAATCAAGATCATTATAAATCTTCTTAAATTCTAATTATCTCCTAGCTCACTTATGATAGATGCTTTACTCAATATTGCTTTTATAAGTCATCATTCTTTTTGAATAAACACTATAGTCCCATGCTAACTTAATTTTATTATTCACTTTCTTCCAAATTTTAACTCTATTAATCATGTAATAGATCTTTTCTTTTATCCTCTTCATATAATTATTCTTCAACAATATACAACAATTACCAAACTTTTGTTTATTCAATACAACATTTTATTCACTTTCTCTAAATGATAAATAAAATTAAATTTATTGGTTGAGATCCATTCCATCTACTATCTTTGCCAATTTAAACTCAAATTCATCTTGTCTAATTGAAAATTAAAATATTTTCATTATTCTTAATACACTATCTCACATCTTTTACTTGGCCAATCTCAATACTATTTCTTCCTATTTTTGAAATGCGTCATTTTGCTCATCTTCAACAATGAACTTATGAAATATCTATATTTATATCTTTAGCAACTTGCAAATTTTATTCATTATCAAATCAAAGACTTACATTATCAGGAAAATATTTGAGGAAGAAACCCCTTTTAACTCTTAATGGAAGGATCATGCAACCCCTCACCCTAGGTTCTAAAAAACACAAGAGAAAGTAGTGGTCTAGTAAGTTTAGAGAGCTCTTGAATTAAAGATTATCATGCTCCACATAATAATATCTCTTAATTAAGTAAGAGGATATTAAATACCTAATTAAATAAGGAATGATGGTTAAAACTAATTTTCTATCAGTTATAAATATATTATTCTTCTTAATTTGACTAATAAGTATTTCAAATTTTAAAAAACAAATAAACAAAGTATTTTTTAAAAGTATATATATATATATATATATATATATGTATATAGATATACACACACACACAAATTAATAACAATAACATGTATATATAATAAACCAAAACACAACAAATTTACATCACAAATCGATAATCCGAAACACAAAATAATTCACAACAATAAAACCTCCAAGAAGACACATTAGAAGTCAACATCATCATAGTGATTATCTAAAATACCTTTTTTCTAAGCTTAAGTACCTAACATATATTTCTCTAAATTTCTCCCACTTACTAAGTACTTGTGTCATACCCTCCAATGTAAATAGAAGAATAAGTATAATAAGCTCAATAGATAAATTGATAGTTAAAATAAAGAATAAAAATATAATAAATGAGACAGTCCTAAGTATTGTAACAATATGCATGACATCTAAGACATAGTCATATATGTGTGATTTTGTAAAAATATAATAATAATTTCTTATGCATATGCACATCATGTAATAAAACTTAATCTATTAAACATATTCATTTTTATATTCTTTTTATATTAATTTATACATATAATTCTTGTCCAATTTCAAATAACTTTCA
This sequence comes from Vanilla planifolia, assembly GCA_023846275.1. Classification (NCBI taxonomy): domain Eukaryota; kingdom Viridiplantae; phylum Streptophyta; class Magnoliopsida; order Asparagales; family Orchidaceae; genus Vanilla; species Vanilla planifolia. Next base: position 11,534,745 of record CM043871.1, on the reverse strand, counting down.
TTTTTAATTAATATATTTTTAATTAATATGAGTTATATCCATAAAATGACTTTTATTCTCATGATCCCCATCTCATCTCTTTTGACATCTCATCATATCAACCGTCAAATCACATTGCAAGTGATGGTCACCATATCACATAGCTACAATTCCTTATCACAAAATTAATAGCTCTAATTATGAGGTAAAAGGTTAATGGTACCAAATATCTTCAAATCACACAGTAAGTAATAATGGCTAGATCACATAACAACTAACTTTAAAAGATAAGGCCATAAGAAAAATACTTATTTAGCATTAATTCACCTTTATTTCTCATAAAATATTATTTTTAATAACTTGAATTTTTTTATATCTCTTTTATTTCTATAATCTTTATTGTATCACATAAAATTTATTTTCTTTTTCTATCTTTTTTTTTTTACTTTTAATACTATTAAGTCAATTGTTCTTAAATGTGCTATTGTATACATAATTATACACAAAATTCATATACATGTTGATATTTGTATCTTTAGCCTTTTTATTTTTAATATACAAATACTTATGTCATGTCATCCATGTAGCACAATTTTTATAATTATTTAATATGCATACACATGTTAATAACATCATTGTATTCACTCCAAATAATATGATGCTAAAAGTATAAAAGAATAATTATTTATATTAAAAATATCTTAATTTAATAATCATATAAAAGACTAAATGCTTGTTTTATAATTAATTTAATTTATCTATCTAGATTTTTCTAGATTACTCTACACTCGATTCCTCTTTTTTCTTCACTTTTTATGCCATAAAAATAACATTTGAGATTTATAATCACTTATTATGAACATTACATTGACTTATTTATTTTCCTTGCTCAATAACTTTTCTATTTACAATAATGCAATAAAAGATAATAAAGTATGTAACCAAATTATTTAACCCCACGACTTATTTTGTTGAGTCAAATATGCATAGAACAACAAAGTCAAATTTATAGCAACTCTCTTAAACTAAAATCAAGTCCTTTAAATTTCTTTCCTTGAATTTCAACTATAAAACTAAAAAAGGGTGAAATAAAGTAATAGCTTAGATGCATCCTTAATGTCTTAATAGTCATAAATCTTAGCAATTATCACAATGCAACCTTCAATTTCCATTAATATTACACACACTTTCAATAAAAGGCATTAAACCTTAGCTCAATTTTACTATTCTTCCCTATTTTGATCCATGGCCAATCACAATAGATCCCTTACAATACTTAAACAAGCTTCTCCCACCTTTGTTATCAAATCATATCTCAAGATTATTAAAGATCTTAATTAAAATAAATAAACAAATAAAAATTGCATTCTTACCCTTCTCCTTGCTACTACAATTCATGAGCAATGCTTTAAATCTTCTTTCCTCATGTTTCAACGGTAAGAATTTTCATCGAACACCTCCTCACAAAGAAATTCTCGCACAATTTCCTTCCCTTGACAACTGTTAAAGATTGATTCAAATTTTGTGTTTAAAAAATGTTATTGCAGCAGTTATTTTTTAGTTATCCTATCAGTTACTTAGTGGAGTAGTGGGATGTGTAAGGTTATTTAAACATGTGTAAACATCTGTTATTGTGAGTGTGTTGTTGTGTGAATGAATTAAAAAAATTCACAGTTTTGTGTGTTTACTGGTAACGCAACCAGAAAAGTGAGTTTTTTTTCTCATTTTTCATCTCCAGCAATTGGTATCAGATCCCAGTTCGCAAGAGGGGAGAGATTTCGAAGACACGAAGACGGGCAGCATGAACAGCAATTATGGCAAGGCTGAAGGAAAGACAGTCACGTTAGAGGGCCTTTGGTGATACAGACAATTTCGAGCGAAGTTGGGGCAGTGGCTCCGAAGAGGGAGAGGGAAATTGGCAGCGAGTCTCCAGCGAAGAGCTACCTATTCCGAGTTTGAATAAATAGCTTCTATCCACCCAGAGAGCCTGGTTATGGGGGAAGACGAAGTAGTTCGAGAAGGACTATGAGACGCTGAGGAGAGAATTTGACGCCCTCAACTCTCAGAACTACGCACTTCGTGCTCAGGATGGGAGGCTGTAGGCCGAGTTGTTGGTGTGGAGAGATAGGTTTGATTGCACAAGGAAGCAATGACAGATGCAGCGACAAACACCACCAGCGTGTCCTTACCAGGAATTCCAGTCTTAAAAAGCGAAAATTATGAGTTTTGGAGCATCAAAATGAAAACCCTGTTTAAGTCACAAGGTTTGTGGGATTTAGTAGAAAAGGATGCACCTGATCCAGAAACCAATCCACAAGATACTCAGAAGAAGGATGCAAAGGCCCTGTAAATCATTCAACAAGCAGTACATTAGACAATTTTCTCTAAAATTGCAGCAGCCAACTCAACAAATGAAGCTTGGACTACTATGAAAACAGTATTTCAAGGGAGTTCAAGGGTGATTGCAATCAAATTGTAGGGTGTATGCAGAGATTTTGAAACCCTCTTCATGAAGCGAGGTGAGATAATTCAAGAATTTCTATCAAGAATATCAGGTGTTGTTAATCAGATTCGTGCTTATGGAGAAAAAATTTTAGAGCAGACTGTAGTGGCAAAGATTCTGAGAAGTCTGATGCCAAAGTTCGATCATGTGGTGGCTACAATTGAGGAATCAAAAGACCTTACAACATACACCTTGATGAACTTATGAGTCTCACCTCAACAAAACCGAAGAGAAGGATGACATGAGAGCCTTCTACACAAAAGAAGAGACCTCTGGTGGCAGATCATATAGCAGCACACGAGGAAGAGGCAGAGGAAGTACAAGCCAACGTGGAAGAGGAGGAAGAGGAAGGGGAAGGTCAGTCAAGAATAGACAACAAACTGATGGACAATCGAAAAAAGATGCAGAATGTTTCTATTGTCACAAGTTCGATCACATGCAGACCGAATGCTATAAAAAGCGAAGAGATGAACCAAATAAAGATGTAAAATGCTACTACTGTCACAAGTATAGGCACGTGCAGGCTGATTGTTACAAGAAGCAAAGAGATGAAGGGCAGGCCAGTTTTGTAGAAGAAAAGAATGATCAAACGAAACTATTCATGGTTAGAACTGAGGAGAATCTAGATATCAGCAAAATATGGTTGTTGGACAACGATTGTTCCAATCACATGACAGGCTTCAAACATCTGTTCAATCAACTAGATGAGACCCACAAATTGAAGGTTAAGTTGGGAGATGATAAGGTAATTCATGTAGAAAGTAAAGGAACAATAGTAGTTCAAACCAGTTAGTACAACACAAGGATCTTGTATGATGTTTATTTTATTCCCTAACTAACACAGAACTTATTAAGTATTGGTCAGTTGATTGAGAGTGGATATTCTATCACTTTTGAAGAGAAGAAGTGCATAATTACTAACAAGGCCACACAACAGATCATGGCTGTAGTAGAGATGGCAACAAACAAACTATTTCCTTTGGAGATTTCAAGTGTATAAGAGAAGGTGGTGGCTACCAAATTGTCAAACCCGAGTGAAATTTGGCATCTCAAGTATGGGCATCTTAATGTTAATGGACTCAAGTTACTTAGCCAAAAGCAAATGGTATTTGGTTTACTAGAAATTAAGGAAATTGGGCTGTGTGAAGGTTGTATTTATGGCAAACAAACCAAACTGTTGTTTCCCAAAGACCATGCAATAAGAGCAACCCAAGTGCTTGAATTAGTTTACACAGATTTGTGTGATCCAATGGAGACTGAGTCCCTAAGGGGTAACAAGTATTTCTTGTTGTTTATTGATGATTTCAGCTGAATGCATGGGTGTTTTTTTGAGAAACAAATATGAGACTTTTGAACAGTTCAAAAAGTTTAAAGTCATGGCTGAAAAACAAACTGGCAAGGAATTGAAGGTGCTCAGGTCAGATCGAGGGGGAGAGTACCAATCAAAAGAGTTCGAGTAATATTGTGAGAAGGAAGGTATTCAACAGCAGCTAACTACACCATATACACAAGAGCAGAATGGAGTCGTCGAAAGGAAGAATAGAATAGTGGTGGCTAGAAGCATGCTCAAATCAAAGGGGCTACCAAATCAATTATAGACTGAAGCTATTGCAACTGCAGTATACATTCTGAACCCATCACCAACCAAAGCAGTGAAAAACCAAATCCCTTTTGAAGCATGGTTTGAAAAGAAACCAAGTGTGGGACACCTTAGAGTCTTTGGCTACATTTCATACACCTTGCTCAGTTCACAAAATAGAAGAAAACTAGACCAAAAATCAGAAAAGTGCATATTCATTGGGTATTGTATACGATCCAAAAGCTACAGATTGTACAACCCAATAAATGGAAAGATTGTGGTAAGTAGAAACGTGCTGTTTGATGAGAATACAAGCTGGAATTGGTTAGAGAAAACACAAGCTACAATAGTAGAAGTTTCAATCCATGAAGAGTTTGAAACTAATGAAGATGAGCCACAGTTTTTAGGTTCCAACAGCAGCTCAGAATCAATACCCAAAATTCAATCCTTTGATCCTGAGTTTCTTGTAAGGAATGTAAGAACAATACAAGAATTATATGAAACAACTCAAGTATTATATGTTGTAGACCCAACAACATTTGAAGAGGCTGCAGAGAAGAAAGAATAACAGCAAGCAATAGAGCAGAATAAAACATGGCAATTAGTTGAACCTCCTCAAGGGCAAAACATAATTGGAGTAAAATGGGTGTATAAGATGAAGTTTGGAGCTGATAAGAGCGTTCATAAGCATAAAGCCAGGTTTGAGACCATTCGATTCGGTTTAAGACCATTCGATTATTGTTAGCACTAGCAGCTTAATTAAAGCAACATGTGTACCAGTTTGATGTCAAATCCACATTCTTTAATGGTGACGTAATGGAGGAAGTATATGTTGAACAACAACCTAAAGGCTTCAAGGTTGAAGGGAAAGAAAATTGGTTATACAAATTGAATAAAGCCCTGTATGGATTAAAACAGGCTCCAAGGGCTTGGTATAGCAAAATTGATTCCCATTTTCTAAAATTTGGATTTGAGAGAAGCCAAAATGAGTCGAATTTGTATGTGAAAAGAAAGGGAACTGAAGGTCTACTAGTGGTGTGCTTGTATGTGGATGACATGATATACATGAGAACTAGTTAGGAACTGATTCTATAGTTCAAACAGTGTATGTTGTAGTAGTTTGAAATAATTGACCTTGGCAAGATGCATTACTTTCTTGGGCTAGAGGTAGAATAAGAGAAAGGGTCCATATCCATTTCACAAAGGAAGTATGCAAGAGATCTTTTGGAGAAATTTGGATTAAGAGGTTATAATTTCGTTCCAACACCAATGAACCCAAATGAGAAATTGATGGCAGATGATGGGATTGAAGCAGCAGACCCTACTCGATTTAGAAGCCTAATTGGAGGTTTGATGTATCTAACTCACACTAGACCTGACATTGTATATCCAATTGGAGTAGTTTCAAGATTCATGCAAAATCCAAAAAAAACAGCACTTTGGAGCAGCAAAGAGAATCCTTCGGTACATTACAGGTACTTCTACTCGTGGACTTTGGTTTACAGCATTAGATTCACCATCTTTGATAGGGTATAGTGATAGTGATTGGGCTGGGTGTGTTGAAGATCAAAGAAGCACATCTGGGCATACATTTATCTTTGGCAACAATGTAATCAGTTGGAGTACAAAGAAACAGACCACTGTTGCACTATCGACATCAGAGGCAGAATACAATATAGTATGTGCAGCAGCATGTCAGGGAGTTTGGTTAAGGCATTTACTGGCTGAGATGAATCAAGAGCAGAACCAAGAAACTGTTGTTTATTGTGATAACCAGTCAGCCATAGCAATTGCCAAAAATCCTATACACCACAACAAAACCAAGCATATAGACATTCAAATATACTTTGTCAGGGAGCTGATTGAGAAGGGAGAAATTGAACTATAATATATTGGGACTAAAGATTAGACAGCAGATATTATGACTAAAGCTTTACCTAGAATCAAGTTCGAATACTTTCGAGACAAGTTGGGTGTAGTGAAGTTTGAATCAAGGGGGAGTGTTAAAGATTGATTCAAAATTTGTGTTTAAAAAATGTTATTGTAACAGTTATTTTTTAGTTATCCTGTCAGTTACTTAGTGGAGTAGTGGGATGTGTAAGGTTATTTAAACATGTGTAAACATCTGCTATTGTGAGTGTGTTGTTGTGTGAATGAATTAAAAAAAATTCGTAGTTTTGTTTGTTTACTAGTAACACAACTAGAAAAGTGAGTTTTTTTCTCATCCTTTCATCTCCAGCAACAACAACAACAAGCTCACACAAAAAACACATGAGTGTAAAGCTCAGTTAGGCGTTTCAAAAAGTATCCCTCCTCCTTTACACAAAACCCTCACCAAAGATAACTAACAACTATGAGAACTCATCACCACCATTATCGCTTGAGACCGCCGAATTTTGTGAATCCCTTGGTTTCCTTTTTGCTGGTTCAACTTACCAAGAGAAATTTCAAATTCTTAGTTAGGTCATTGAGATTGTCATATCTTCCTTGTCATTCCTCCTTTGTGACTTCTCCCTTCCTCCCTCAGATTTGCACAAAGAGCCTCCCTTGAGAAGTCGTTCCCAAGGAGCTGAGTGCTGGGTCAAAAAAATAAGAAAAGATAGGTCTACAGGAATGAGAAATAAATAATACAAAACTTGTTAAGGAATTGTTATTTATTCTTTCTTTCTCCAATGTGAAAAATTAAATAATTTTAAAAATTACAATAAACATACCAAATAATTCTTATAATACGCTCTTTTTAAAAATATATCCATAACCTGTTAGAATTTTTTCTTATTCACAAAACATAAGTACACGGGATACAACAGCTTTCTAAAAGCTTAAACAAACATCACGTGCCTTCGTGACAACGAAGTAACTTAACAATAACCCTAACCCTAATATGCAGAAGGAGATATGGAGCAAGGAGCAGATGAAAGCTCTTATAGAAGTCTAGTTTGGAGTTTATTATATTTTACAGCTACTCGACCAGAATTTCACTACTGCTAAGAGAGTTCTTCAATATGTTAAAGGCACATCAGATTATGGCATATGGTACAAGTCAGTTGAAAACTCAAAATTGATCGGCTACACAGACAATGATGGTCTTTGTTCGTGGTCATCAAAGAAGCAAAGTATAGTGGCTTTGTCATCAGTCAAAGTCGAATATGTAGCGGCAGCTCGTGCCGTAGCACAAGTAGTTCGGCTTAAAAGAATTATTGAAGATATTGGTAAGAAGCAAGAAGAACCAATGACGATATTTTGTGATAGCAAGTCTACAATTGCTATTAGTGAAAATCCAGTGAGATTATAGAACAAAACACATTCCTATCAAGTACCATTACATTCGTGAAGCGGTCGAGCGTCAAGAGATACAGCTTAAGTTTTGCATGACGAATCTGCAACTAACCGACATTTTCACAAAGGCATTATCATGAGAAACATTCATAAGCAATCGTGAACAAATTGGTGTGTTGAAAAAAAAATGAATTACAGGGGGAGTTTGTTGAATATTAATTCATTTTTTCTTTATCGCCTCCTCTATCGCTTTGTAACACTTTAATTTTGCGATTGCTTTGATTCTCGACCATAGCCTTGAACTTTTTAAATACTTCAAAAGCTTCTAATTTTTCTTTCAGAAAATAAACCCATGTCATCCTTGTATAATCATCAACGAAGATTAAGAAATACCAATTTTGACCATGCGATGGGGTCTGCATCTTTGCACATATGTCAGTGTGGATTAGCTCTAATGGTGCATGTGCTCGCCAGGATCCTCCACATGGAAAAAAAGCTCGATGTTGTTTGCCAAAAATACATCCCTCACAAATGCTCGATGTTGTGTTGATAAATGATAAACCCTGTACCATATTTTTAGATTTTAACAACTTCAAAGCTTTATAATTTAAATGATTGTACCTTTTATGCCATAAGTCTGAGTAATTTACTACTTCAGTTTGTAATGCCACTTTTGAAGCATAATTGATTTTCAGTGGAAAATTTCTAGACCTTTCCATGTCAACTTTTGCCAACAACTGATTCTTGTTTCTTCGATCAAAAATCTTGCAACCACCATCAAAATGAACTGTGTACCCATTTTGTAATAACTGTCCAATACTTAATAGGTTTTGCTTTAAATCAGGAACTAGCAGCGCATCTCAAAGAAACTTTGGCCTTATCTTTGTTTGTACAAGAATGCTGCCCTTGCCTTTACCTTGAGCTAGAGAACCATTTCCCATATGTACCCTAGTTTCATAAGATGCATCAATGTCTTGGAATAATTTTTGGTTACCTGTTATGTGGTTTGTGCAACCACTGTCTAGATACCAAGTATCACCATTTTCTTCTTTTGCAGAATGACACGCATAGAAAATAGTTTTCGGATCCTCCTTTTCTTCAGTGAAATTTGCTCGGACACGAAATTGACTTTTACAATATTTTGCGATACGGCCGTTCTTCTTGTAGTTATTGCACCACATCTTTGTCCAACATTTTGACGTGCTATGGTTCGATTTTTTGCATATCTTGCATCATGAATTTGAATTACTAGAACTTGATTCTCTTTCATTTTGGCCTTGTTGCTTTGGTACATCCTGTCCGCCTTTTCTTTGAAAAAATCTTCGATCTTTTGAGAACTTTTGTGCTTTAAATCTGGTAACAAAAACACTTTCAGTTGAGCTGCTTCCAAACTGCAATTTCCTTGCTTCGTGCAACTCCAAGGAACTCATCAATTGTTGAAACGTAAGTGTGGATAAATCTCTGGACTCTTCGATTGCAGCAACTATATATTCATACACTTCTCGTAAGCTAATCAAAATTTTCTCCACCACCTTTTGATAGGAAATGTCTTCACCGTAGGTACGCATCTAGTTCACAATCTCAATTATTTTCAAAAAATATTCTTTTATCTTCTCTAATTCCTTCATTTGCAAATTCTGAAATTGCCTTCATAAAGTTTGCAATTTTACAGCGATCGCTATTGCCAATCCTTGAAACTCCTCTTTCAATACATCCCATGCTTCTTTTGATCTCATGGCACCAATTATCCGTGAAAATAGGCTCTCTGTGACACATTGTTGGGTTAAATATAGAGCATTTGCATCCTCATGTGATCTTCCTTCTGCTTCCTTGACTGTTCTGGCATTAACTGTTGGCAGCAACATGTTGAGCATACTCGTGCTCAACTATATCCCACAAACCTTATGAAAGTAGCAGCATCTTCATCTTTATTTTTCACACATCATAATTTTCTCCTACAAATACGGGAATAGACGACCGTGCCATACCTGCACTAACACTTGAAGCCATCAAGCCAAATGCTTTTTCAAGCTTTCAACCTTTAATCTACTACTTCGCTAATGCCCACACTCGAACGAGTCTCTGATAGCAGTTGTTAGAATTTTTTCTTATTCACAAAACATAAGTACACGGGATACAACAACTTTCTGAAAGCTTAAACAAACATTACATGCCTTCATGACAATGAAGTAACTTAACAGTAACCCTAACCCTAATATGTAGAAGGAGATATCAAGCAAGTAGCAGCAATACACAAGACAACCTATTTATGCAAGTTGCCTGCATAGGCTACCACCAATTGTGACTAACTAAGTTACAACTGGATTATCTTTGGCCATCACTTTACATGAGGTGGCCTACAGGGAGACAAGACACGACACGTAGGGAGACGAGACACGACGGCACATAGAGGAGGCGGTAAAGAAAAAAATGAATTAATATTCAACATAACCAGATTCTTGATTACTTTATTAAACATATTTCTTGAGACATCAAAATAATATTATTTTATTCTAATTGAGATAAATTTTTAAATATTACTATTAATATTGAAGTATAGAAAATATGAGTTGTCAAATGTATTTTATATTATTATATTTTTAATATTTATTATTTATTTAAAAATTTATATTAAATTGAAACAAAATTTGTTGGCAATCACACATAAGAGATATTAGATTAAGCATCAATCATGCATTAAATGATCTAAAAAGAGGGATCAAATAGTTTGATGGAGCTAGTGGATAGCCTAATAAAGAGAGAACCTTGTAAGACTCAATGGGTTCCTTTAGAATTTGTGAGTGTAATGAACATAATAGAATATGAGAATTATAAATAAATGTAGATATGATATAAGTTTTATGTAAGACTATAATAAGAAAAAGAGATAAGCAAGAGAATTAGAGTTGTTTAATCTCTAGTAATCAAGTAGGCATTTGCATAAATATCATGTGCATATAACAAAACAAAATATTAAATCATAGGTTTTTAGAACTATTTTATATATTATGATTTAAATACTACTTATATGACAAATTACATAGTTGAAACTTTTATGTTGGGTTAGAAGTGTATGATAGATGATATGTAATGCATGTAATGTTAGCATATGAATTTTTCTAATTTTTTAAACCATTTTTTATATATTATATGGCAAATAGATAAAGTAAAAATAGCAAAATAGAGTTTGGCATTCAAAATGTTCCACATATTTTGTTACAACTTTTGTAGTAAAATACATAAAAACATACCTACTATAACTCTTATCTTTGCTAACATAGTAGCATTATTACATTGTTAAACTAAATTCTAATATATTATTCTTCTAAATGAAAACCAAAATAAATAAATGTTAAATATATTTCTACAATCATTGTTCTCTTATGTTCCAATGATGTGCATCTATGTTACCTAACAATAAACATACTAAAATGGGCCAAGTTAATTATCACAAACTTAGTAAGTGAATCTACATGATCTCTATATAAAATATCACACAATTAAATTATATTACATGTTAGTCCTATATCATAATCATGTAAATAATATAAAAAGATAACAAGATTTCACAACCACATGAATAAAATAAAGATATAAGCATAATAAGTAAACCAAAATAATAGATATTATAACACAAGTATTTGTATACAACTAAAATTTTCTTGTTTTCTAACTTTTTTCTAGAGATCCCTTGACACTTAATTTTTAAATCATAATCCTTTCATTTATCAATGCAATTGATCACCATTGACCTTTTCTAAACTCTATTTTATTAGCTCTTATGAACATTTTCAACTTTTAAAACCCTTATTCTATAGAATGTAACTTTAATTTCCATAAGCTAAAGCTAGTTAAGTCAATGCTTTTGACTTAATTGCATTCTTAATATTCTATCTAACTTTAACTACACCTTCTTTAGGATCCATTACCTAACTTAGTTTCCCTTTGACCTTAAGAATATCTATCTTATTTCCATACAATTGCCTCATAAGGCTTCATTTTCCCAATGAATCAAACCTTGATTAAATTTCATAATTTTGTGGACAAGTTTTGTTTATTCCTTTGAATTCTTGAGACAACTCTATTGTCTTGATAATTTATAAAATATTTTTATTATGTTCTTCCATTCTATTGATCACATAATTTGCATCCTTATGTTAACTTAATATGTCACATGCAAATAATGATATCAAGAAAGCTATACATACATAACCATTAGAAAGATTAACTCATTCATGAGTTTAATAGAAAGAAAACATAGGCAATGTTCCATAATAACAAGCAATAACTATATGCATAAAGTCACATAGAATACCTACCTTAATTTTCAAAATGTAAAGAACATATCTTAATTTGCATGTCTCATAGAATTTCTCAATTTCCTTTCATTTACTTTCCTTTACTCTAAGGATTCGACAAGCTCCTCTATCTTGAACTCCTTATGACTCTAAAACTTTTGTATCCTTTCAAAATGATTGTTCTTTTTCTATTAAGAACTTGCTATACATTTTCTTTAATTTTTCTATATAATAGATGCATTATATGGAAAGAATCATGTGCACACTTGTGCCTCATCCATTTTCCTCACCATTGATTAGGATATGGGTTATTTAGAGAATTAACTTAAAGATTTAACCAAAATTATAACAATCCAAAAATTTTCTATAAATAATATATGATAAGTCATGAGATTAAGTGGTTATGGTTGTAATTATATGTGACTTAATGTAATAAATGTAATTTTCTAAAATATTACACATATTGATTAAAATATTAATATATTGAGTTTAACTTGAGAATCATGTCATAATTTTAAATGAAGTAAAAAAATTTTATTTTTTAGCATATCATTATAAAAATTTCTTAATGAAGCATCCAATGGTATTAACATTATGATTTTTAAAGATCTGAATAATTATTTCTGATTTTTTTTAAAAAATGATATAAAGATAATTTTGGGAATTGTTCAGGGGTAAATTTGTAATTTTGCAAATCCAATCTCAACTCTGCATTAAGGATGAGAATAAAAAGAGATTTTAGGTGGTTTTATGAGGTGATAAGCAAAGGGTTAAGGAAGAAAACATGGAGGAGAAGAAAGATGATAAAAGAAGAGAAGATGAGAAGTTTGGTTAGGAAGGAATATAAAGAAGAAGAGAAGAATCGAGAAAGAGGTCAGTAAAACAATCTTGGAACTAATTATGCAACTTAAAAGAAACATTGCAAACTACTATGGATAGTACTTATATGATTTTTCATATCATGTAATACAACTAACTGCATATATGTTTTCTAACATAAATCGTATCTAAACAATCATTGATTGCATCATACAATCCCTTTTATTTCATGCTACTTAGCCTGATCATGCAATCCAATTATTAGGATCATAACAATGTAATCCTACTCTGCCTTAATAGACCTACAAGTTCTAATTATCTTATCATTTATTAGATGATCATATAATATAATTTTTAACATCACATAATATGTTCCCCATTAAAATGATGTTACCATCTTCCCATTTGATGTCCTCTAAATTGTTTCCCTCATTATACAAAACAATCCTCTTTGATCGTACCGTATGACCCTACTTTAAACCACAACTAATAAGTCATACCATATAATAATGTCTAACATACAAATATGATCATAAGCTTTTCTCTCTTTAACTAATTGCTTAGTATAATTAATTAAATTATGTTTTACAAACTTGCATATAAGAACCTCTGTATAATCCCTCTAATGGACCTATCTGATGTAGTGATTTAATCTTTTCTTTTATCATAAAATAAGATTTTTATCATCATACTCATGTGATCCTAAAAGCACTAACCACCTAAAGACCAATTTCTTCCTCAAAAGGATTGTATAGTATGATTCTCACAATAATATTAATACAATAAGCTTTATTTGATCCCTAATAGCTAATTCCTATTTCAAAAAGATTATCTAATATGATTCTCACAATCATACTAATACAATAACCTCTTATATAATCCCTAACATATAAGTACAATTATGTACATATGAGAACCCAACATCAACATACTATTCCAATACCTATATCGCCAATGTACAATGAACTTGAAAGATGTCATCATTGTACAATTACATTACTTATAATGCCCTTTGTATGATGCACTCAATAGCTTTGCAATTATCTCATACTAGTACAATGAAGGATCATCCTAATAAGAACATCTTAAAGACCTTTGTTTAACCTAGTATCATATCTTTATAAATTAAAATGATTATACTATATGATGTTCACAATCAGACTACTATGATACTTAGCAATAACAATAATCTCTCATTCTCCTCTCTCTCTCTCTCTTATTCTTTTAACATCTGTCACCTTCTTTAAATGACAAATCCAATGTTTTTGTGTATTTCACTTCTCTAATCACAAAAACTAGAAACATATGAAAATTTAAACAAAATAATATTAACCAAGCCTTAAGTCTTACCTCACTTGAGATATCCAAGCCACGAGCTAAAACATTTTTCTATTGGTTAAAGCACGATGACAAGACTTCCCCAAGTTCACAAAAGTCAATGAAGATGACAACACCTTGCTTTGATCATCACACTTAACTCTTAACCAAATGGTGGCTTATTGAAGTAAGCTGAGCTTCACTTGTTCAAGGCTCCCTACTAAACTTGCCAAACCTATTTATAAGTTTCAACAAAAGGTCAGTAAATCTTAACCATTGAAATTTTTTGAAGATCCCTGTTGAATTCGGTTTAGAAAGTGAGAACTATCAAAAAAAATCATTCATTTAAATTACCTAAACCACATCCACTAGAAATCCAAAAAAAATTTACATGGGTTTTGAGTGAGATTTTTGTTAATCACCCTATGATTTAAAAATTACAAATTTATTCTCTCCTACATTGATTTCTTTCTATACAAAAATTTAGATATTACAAATCTACCTTGATGCAAACAAAAATTCTTATATTTGTAATCTACTCTCTATCAATTAGTTTTAACCTAAGCAAGAATTTATAAAATTATAAATATATATATATATGCTAATCTTAATCTTGAAACTATAAATATATCATAAATCATTAAATATTCATAAGTACTTCTCTATCTCCAAAATTACAAAATTAATATCATTAAACTTGTCTTTTACGACTCTTTCTATTGGTTTGTTCAATTAATATTTTTGACCAAATTTAAGATTATGACACTTTCTAATATTATATTATTATTTTAAAAAAAATTTCAATTTTAAGAAATTAACTTAATCTAATTCAATCATACTTGATCACATTTTATTGACTTAATTTTATAATTTCTTTCATCTTGAGTAAGATAAAAAATAAGGGCTACTATAATAACTAAATATACTTTATGGTAGAAATATTATGAGTAAAATGTATTATACATAGAGGCCAAAGAATGATACATTATGGAGTATAAAGAGAAAAATAAAAAAAATGATTTTTAAGAGTTTTATGATTAATAATATGTGTGTCATTAGCATATTAAAAATAAATATTTAGTAATTTATATGTATATAGAGTATTGTTAGGAATCAATAAGATAAAGAAACTAGATAAGAAAATTTCATCTCAAATTCAAATCGACAAATTTGATAGCTGTGATAAAAATATCATTGTAAATTCAAGCATGTTTTAAATGACTTTATATATGGTTATTTTATTAATTACTTTAATATCTTTATATAGCATGAATATTTAGGATTTCATTTACATGTGAGGCATTGTATATCTATTTGATTTGCATTTAAATAAAGGTAATTATATAATAAATGAAATATAGATAACAATTAAAGAAATAATTAATGACATTAACAGGTAGTATGATTTATGTAATTATTTATAAAGTGAAATGAAAAATAATAACTAATATTTTTTTTAGTCATTATTATCATTATATGATATAAGGTTAAGATACCCTTGTGGGCACCATTACCTTATTTGAAAGAGTTAAGATATCTTTAAGATGAAATACTCTTATATATATAGTATCACTAGTATTATGTGTAAAGTAGTTAGGATGAGGATATCAATATTTAGATGAATGCTAACTTATTATTTTTTATGGGTTAAAATCATATGAATATTAATTATTAGATCAAAAAAATAATAATCATAAAGAAAAATAAGGCCCTAAGAAATATAAAATCTTAAAAATTATAATAAAAATATAACTTATTATTTTTATACATGGCTTTCATTTCTTATAGTTATTGGTTATCATCTTCTTATGCATACATTAGTTTATATTATTATATCATATTCCTATA
Organism: Vanilla planifolia; assembly: GCA_023846275.1. Classification (NCBI taxonomy): domain Eukaryota; kingdom Viridiplantae; phylum Streptophyta; class Magnoliopsida; order Asparagales; family Orchidaceae; genus Vanilla; species Vanilla planifolia. The sequence goes on along the minus strand of CM043871.1, from coordinate 11,519,123 downwards.
TTTTATTATCATATATGATTTATTTGTTAAACTATTTAGAGTCTCACTAGTATTTATTACATATATCATATATCTAATACATAAAGAAATGAATATTATGATATTATTAATGGGATCCTACTTATTAATAGACTAATTGAATAAAGTACTATTGAGTATTGATGATATAAGATTTTATGAGCAATAGATCATATGTATGTTGATAACATGTTGTATTAAGTAGTATATTTTTAGTTTATATATTTGAGATAATTTATTTATACTTTTATTTTATAGAATTTTTATTTTTGGTTACTTATATTATAATGGCCTAATTTTTTTTAATATTGATTTTAAATAATTTTAAGTGATTTGATAAAGTGAATTGAGATTTTGATTTTTGATAATATTAATTAAAACAATAATTTTAAATATTCTCTTATAAAACATGTACTTATCAAGTAGGATTGATTTAAAAAATGAATATACTATTGGATCTAGCCCATCGAATCAAGTCCATTAATGTTTGTTTCATCACAATTTAAGTTCGTTTGGATTTAATACAAATTTATTAAAAAAAACTATTAATAATATATAATTTATGAATTAAATAATTAATTAAAAAAATAATATAATAAGAAAAAAAATAAAAACCCTAACTTTCTTTCCTCACTCACCCAACCGGTTTCCCCACTTCGTCGCCTCGCCCCTTCACCATTACACATGTGATCAACCTCCTTAGCTTTTGATCCTCATCTCCTTGTCGTCGTGCAACCTTAATAAGTTTTATAACCAAGATTAGGGACGCGTGAGCTGCTATTATTAGTTTGTTCCTCTTCGATTCAATGGGAGGAATCCAGTCGTAAGCAGGTCATAAAAAAATGAGAAATACAGTGATTGACTTCCATTTCTTGCTTAATTTCATCCTATTTCTTTTGAACGAGTTGAAAGAAATTTATTTTTATTATTTTGCATCTAAATCAAGATGAGAAAGGGTTTTTTTTGTGCAGTTTGAGCCTTAGCAATTGAGGTTGAGTGTTGTGCTTATAATTTTTGATATAAAGGAGAAACTAAGTTATTGTGTATTTCCTTACCTTTAATGCACATAAGGAGGAACTAAGTAATGCTTAAAGGTTGCTAAGAAATATTAGAAAATTTTATTATAAAAGGAGGAAGATTGAAGGCTTTTCTATAAAATAATACAATAGCATTAGTAGAATCGCTCAATTGAATTGAAATGAAGCTTAAGTAGGTAACATTGAATTCATAGATTCATGAATGTTATTTGAATCAATATTAAGCAATAATATAATGGTAGCAATAGCATTACAAGCAAAGCAAATAATAATACCATATCTTCTATTCTCTTTTAGAGTCTTATATAATGTATCATTCTCACTTATTATTATTTCCAAGAAAGGGATGATGGAAAGGGTAAGAGAAACTTTTACAGTTAGATCTCAACCAATCTTTTATATCAAAAATTGGAAAAAATGGACAAGAGTGAACCCTATAATGAGATCTAACATGGAAGCCTACAATAATGATAATGATGATAACAATAAAGATAAATTTAAATTGTAACTCAAATATCATTGGATCACAACACAAAGAAATTAGATTGTAACATAGGGCTATACAAACCATAATTTCTAAAAATGAAATATCAATCCTAAATCTTCTTTTTCATCTCATAATAAGACATTATATAGATTATAATGTTAAGTATAAATTCAAAAGTAAAATGATAAAAATATTATTTTTAATAAAAAAATATGCAAAAAAGGATAAAATATTATAAAAGTCTTATATGTGACTAATTAAATATAAAATGAATAAAAAAGGTCTTATATGACCTACTATATCAACTTAGTATTATTTATTGATGCATCTTATCCTACATTAAAAAAAACTAAGCCATCAATACAAACACAATAAGCAACTACTTTTACATGCAAGCTATCACATAGTTAGGTCATGCCACTTGCTACATAAAATTTGCATCACATAAACATGGAGATAACACAAAAAAATATATAATATTGAAATTAAGAATCTCTTTGTAATTTTTTCATCTTTAGTTTTTGCCTTGATTCCTTAACCCTTTTTAGTTTAATAACATTTTAATATTTTTTTATGTTGGGTTTAGTTGGAGAATTCTCTCACCATCTGTTTATGCCCTTTTATACCTTTCCTCTTCTGATTATGTCATTTTTAGTCTCTTTGCTTATCATGTTAGAAAATTTTTAGTTTTTAATTAGAGCCAAGGGTATAAAATTTATGAAAAATTGACATGCCTAGGAGGTCATGCCTATGGAAAAGATATCATTTACATGATTTTTAGAAGAACAAATTATTAAAAATATTAAATAATATGTAAATTTGATAAATGGTAGAGTTTGATGAGTTGTATGTTTTAATCAATTTTTTTACCACTAATGATAACAATCTATCTTTCCATCCTTGAAGCTCCAATTCATTGTCTAATTATGAATTATTTAATAATTTGATTATCAAACAATTTAATTGTTAAAAAAATAATTATAATTTTTATGCCTCTCAAATATTATAGATATACTCCTTCGTGGTGATGATGCCGTAAAGAGAGATGACATAAACCTTAAGTGGTGATAACGTTATGAGGAGATACGACGCGAGCTTAAGTGGTGATAATGTCAAAACAAGGTGTATAGTATCTAAATTGTTTTTAATGCTATAATGAGAGGTGGCATGGCTTAGGTGGGTTGATGCCACAAAAAGGGAGAGAAAAATCTTGTAAAGAATAAACCAGAGAAAAGTTGTACGATAATGTGGTCATTGAACTATGTAAGTGATGTTGTGAAACATGATTATTAGCTGTTATTATTATTTATGCACTTGTTTTGTATATCATTCTCTTTTTTTAATATCATATGCTATATTCTTATTTAGCCTATAGAGTCTTTTATATTGGCTTAGCACATGTTTATTAATGTATAGAAGTAAATATAACATATATTATAGGACATGAAGAAAATAGTATAAAAAAAGTTATGTTATTAACGAGCATATAATATTCAAATTTATTTAGCTATAGTAAAACAATGATTTAGTAAGAAAGAATAAGATATGTGGTGATCATATGTGATATACTATAATTTATACTTTTTACATATTATTTTTTATTTCTATTTTTAAATAGTTACTTCAAAAAAAAAGTATATTGTTATTTTATTGCATGATAAAAAATGCAAATAATTTATTAAAATGAAGTTTTAGTATATGATGATATAAAATGGTGTTGAATTTTTGTGATATTTTAGAAACATTTAGGATAGACTTCTCATTGCTAAAAGAGAAAATATTTTGTTACTCATGATATATTTAATTCTTTTTTTTTCATTTTCTCCTAAGAGCTTTTCGTAAATACTTTATATGATTGTCTTTCTTATTTACCTAGGTTTCTTGAGAAAACATTCTATCCTTGCTTCTTACTATTCACATAATAATAATTTAAATTATTCATACAACTATAAGCATGCTAACTATTTTTTTGGGTCAATATTTTGATGATTTCATTTATATATGAACTCAAAACTTTATATTATTCATTATAAATGAATGATCATAATGAAGAATTGATTGTCAACTAGCCTAATATCCCAATGAGTAAGGTCATCAGTAAGGACCTTTTGTGGCTGTTTCGAATCAAATACAAAGATCAATAGATAGAGGGGAAACTACATGATTCTCAACAACCATTTATTCTCCAAACCATAATGCATTTTGTTCATAAATGTCTTTTATTTATTTTTATTCAATTGTCATTATCTCCTCTTGGCCAACCTCAAATATCTTTTATGCGTTCTTATCTGTCCCCAACATTTTCTTCTCTATTACCTCTAAAAATGAGAAATGCTTCTATCTATTTGAAAAAACTCTTGATACAAGGCGTTTTAATCCATCATTGAGGCATAAACACAATTGTTTCTATTAGTCTGGATCACAATTAACCATCTTTATCCATAATTATGTGGTTTGCACATTGTTGAGATATTTTATTTATTTTCTATCATTTAAACAATTCTTGTGCATGGAGATGTCCATTAACTAGAGAAAATTGGTATTATATACCAATATCAATATTTTAGTGTTTTCATTTAGATTCAAACTTATAATCATGCATTTATTCATCATAAACGGCTTATCGTAATGATTAATTGACTGATAATTAATCCAACATCTTAATAAGTGAGGTTATCAACAAAAAAAACCTTTGTAGTTGTTCTGAATTTGATAAAAAATGTTAAAATATGAAGCCAAGTAATTGTGTGATACTCAGCAAACATCTATTCTCCAAACCCCACTATCTTCAATTCCCTAATCCTTATTTAACCTCCTTTATCTTGACTTAGCCAACCTTGCCTAAATTAGACCTAGGTGTGTGCACATAGTGACCATACCTAGGAATGACCTAACCAATTATGAAAAACATGATAAAAGTCAAAATAAGAAAGATGATAAAAATTTGGATAAAAAAGAAAAGGTAGTAATATTGATAACTTAGAAGTAAAAATTCCTCAATAGAAGAAATCTATTTTATATATTTTGGATCTATCTAATAATTATTTATCTTGAAAGTTGTCATATGTCAACCATAATTATGTATTATGTTTCTTTTAATCTTTCAAAAGATTTAAAATAAAATTTATCTAGAATTTTAACAAACAATGTTTGTTCAAAACTTAGTTTTTGCTCACAGCTTTTAAACCTTTTTCAAAAGTTTTTTCAAATTTTTTCCTTAAATATGTTTTCTAAATTTTTAAACTATATAATCTTTAGAGATAGTAAAAATGTAAAACATAGGTATGATAAGATAAAGGAACTTAAAAATTTAACTCTTCAATAGTAAAAAAAAAGAATAGTCTATCTAATTTAAAATTCTATTTTTAACAGAGATTTTAAAATTAAGTTTTTTAAAAAATATTGAAGTGAATAATTATATAATTGTCAAAAAAGTATTTGTATAGATTTGAATGCTTTTAATTTTTTTCTAAAAAATAATTTTTGAAAAACTCAATTGAAACGCTATATATAAACATGGCCTTATATTGTTAATTGATTTTATCGAAATTACTGCCTTTTGTTTTACTTAGCTTTTATAGAAAAAGAGTCCCTTTCTCGAGTCCAATAGTGAAAAAGCCTACTTCAGAAACCATTTCAAATGTTTCTCCGTGAGCTACTAATCTTCTCTGAGTTTAAATCATAATTCTTCTTCCTTAAGGTTTCTCATCAAAAGTCAATCAAATGGTCGCTATTTCTTTAAAAAATTAAAAATACAAAAATAATTTGATTAGATTTGAAGAATATTCTGTGAAAAAAAATGATCATATGCCTTAAAAAGTACTCTTTCATTGAATTAATGTAATTAACTAAAAAATGTATTACATATTCTGTCGTTTCCCCACGTGCTGTGCAGTGATCCTCCTTCAAAACCGGCTCTTTTCTATCTACTCTGTACCCTCTCACTTTCCCAAGAGAAACACAAACAGTTTACTTTGACAAGCATGGCTTCTATGAAGTTAATTGTTCATCTCAATTATATACAGCCTTAGCCCTTTTTTCGCAACATTCCAACAATGGTACTCAATTTTAGCATTAGCCTTTTCCTCAACGTTGCTAACATTTGTTCAGTAAAACGTTGTCATATAGGAATGGCCTTCTTATGCTGTTGTGGCAAACGAAGCAAGCCTAACTGCTTGTGATAAGTGCTTGGGTGCATTCTTCGTTGAGGAAGGTTGAAGACCTGGATGCCAATCTTCTTTGGTTGGCAATTTATAAGTGTTAATGTTCATGTGTGAGTGTATGAAGTTATCCTAGATTAACTTTGCTGGATTGATTGCCTGTGCAATAGTTTTTGGTTGAAATACTCGAATTTCCATCTAAATTTTTTGTTTCAAATATAGTGTAGTGAGGAGGAATCAGAAAAGCAAGATATTTCATTATACATCTCTTCGAATTTATTATCATGATAGTCATCCATAGAAGACAATTTTTATATCTTTGAAAAATACTCCTTATAGATCTCTATAATCTAAAGGATAATAAATTGAGCATGAATAACATCTTTGAAATGAATCCATAAATACATGACCTTAGACTTCCTTTTGATGTTAGAAACCTCATTAAATCTCCCATGACTTAATATCACCAATATAAGAAACTTGAATGTTCATATTGCACAGTCAGTGAGCATCAAAGATTTTATTTGCATTCATTCACACATAACAAGACTAGTAATTTGTTTAATAGCATCACTTTCTATCTTTTAGTAGATTTTATTATATAATATCTTTCCTTTTGGATTCTGAGTTGTGTTAAAATTTTTCTTTATGTGCAATTTGAGAACGAGTCCTTGCCTCACTTTGTAGCAAGAAAGTCATCTCAAAGCTACTTTAAAGGAATGTACATGCATCTAAGTTTGTTTTTTTGGTGAGGTTATCAATGCTTTCTTTTAATCCTAGTGTTAAATAGATTATAAAAGATTTTTGTCTTCTTCAATGTTTGAAAGAAGGAATTAGTAGCGTTCAAGGAAGACGCATGTGTGTGAATGTAGGCTGGGTAGTTAGAGCGAGTAGAACCATTTGAAAAAACATTACGTCTTTCTTTTACAATTATTATGACTTCTTTTATTCTTGCATAGTTGTCTATTTAGATTGTGTTGAATATCATAAAAATTAGCAATCATCAATTATCCAAAATAATTTGTAAAACTAATTTGAAACTCTCTTAGGTGAGTAAGAGTGAGAATTGATGTAGAAGATGGGTTTAATTAATATTGTACCAATTGACACAATTATTGCAATTCTCCTTTCATGATTTTTTAATGCTTTAAGCTATAGGAGACAATCCTCAACTAAAAGACGAGGAGAACAAGACATAACTAGACCCATTTTTATCCTTAACTAAATTGAAGAAGAATGCATTAGCTATAAATAAGGCTAAATAACACTCCTATAGTGAAAGATGCTTGAACCTTTTCTACCTCTAATTTCCTCTCACAATCACCTCTTAATTCTTGTAGCATATGTATTTTCCTTCATTTCCTTTTATGGTGGCTATGTTCAAAAAGAGAATTCCTATCATAATTTTATTCGTTCATAGTGGAGGGTGGAAGGCTGATTTGCAGAGGTCCTCATATGCGAGAGTTTGCATCAAGATGGATCTGTCGCAACCATTGAAGCCTGGGATTTGGCTGAACGGAGAGCTGGGGCTAACTCATCAATGAGGACATCAATATCTTTTACGATTGATTGGCCCAAGGAGGACATCAATATCTTTTACGATAATTTATTTAAACAGGGAATACTCCAAATGGTAGTTTTTAAGGAAAGTCTGGTCTATTTGACTTCCTCTTCATTTCAAAATTCTTTTAACCTATCTATATTCATTTGGACTGAGCTCAAGATTGTTCAACAGACTGATCTCCAGGCCTAACTTTGATCATTTGTTGAGCCTCATTTAAACTTGGGGTTAATGGGTCAATTGGGTGGCCGTTGAGCAATGTCGTATTGTTTAAAAGCACCACAAAACATTTCTGATCAAAGCAAGAAGTATTTATATCAAAAAAAAAAAAAATTAAAATTGAATCTCCCTTCCAAGTTGGAAAATTGCTTGAACCTCTACAATGAACCGAGCTTAATGAGCGAGCTTTTTTTCCATTATAAACAATGATTTGTTTTAGACAAAAATACTCCTAATGATTTGAAAAGCAAACAGTAATGTCTGTTGTTTTACCCTCGAGAACTTTCTCATATGAACTAGAACAAGCGTCTATGCATCAACGGTAAAGACTTAGATTCCTTTTGCAAATTCTTATATAGAGGAAGTTTTATAAAAAATAAAAAAAAAAGAAAGAAATTTTGAGACCTTTTAATGCCTTTAAATTTGAAAAGAATAAAATTTTTGAAATAATCTTAAAGAAACAGGATTAACAGAACGTGCCTTGGCTATTTTACATAAATTTTACAACAGCAATAACGCAGGTACGGAGATTGGAAGTAGTGCAATGTACGTGCATACATTTCAAGCAAAAAGCTGCTTGCTGGGAGTTGAAAACTAAATACAAGGTTAGCCCCGAAAAAACTTAAAGTTCTGCATTTTGCAAAGACAAATCCTAATGTTGAAAGGATTCACTCCAAAGGGCGTTAATGGTTATCAGACTTCGAAATTTGACTCAAGGATGCTCATCTGCTCCGTAAGGATGTCCAAGTTCTGAGCCCTATCCTGCCCTTTTACATACAAGTTGTGTGTCTCATTGCTTTCTGCTAAGCTCGAAAGTGTGTCTACCGGAAGGAAGTGTTCCCAGAAAGAGTCGACAATAACAGAAAGCTTTCCACCCTTTCCATCATTTAAGACATCAAGCTTAGCATCCACAGGAAGATTCTCCAATTCAATTGGAATGCATTCATCAGCTGCACAACCCATGGTCGGCTTATGAGCAAAACTTTCATCAGTTAATACGCCTTGCACTTGTGAAAACTCGGGGAAACTAATATCTGCCTTGGAAATCTCCTCCGGAAAGAATGGTAATATGTTCTTGTCGGAATGATTAGTCTTAACAGTGGAAGATTGGATTTCAGATACATTAAAGAAAGGGTAAAGTGTGGAGACATGAGAGTTTGTTGGGACATATTGCATCCCTGTATGCTCAGGGACCTCTTGAAATGTGGAGCTCCTACTTGAAGAACCTCTGCTGCTATCTAAAGCCTCAGGAGGTGAATGAAAATTTCCTAAATGCACCACACTTTCAGGCCTTGACAAAGAATCCGACTTGGGGGCCGACTTGGTCATCAACGGCCAATGTTTGACTATTTGTCCGTATGGTGATTCATTTTCACCCTCAAATTGTCTTTCATTAGGTAACCTCCTCTTCTTGTTGTCCCCTGTAATACCTTGGTTATTATTGCTGTTCTTCTGCACCAGTTGTGCTAAAAAGGATGGGTTGTGCACTGCCTTAGCCAAAAATGACATAATTTGTTGCTGACGCTGTTCAATTTCCTTCACACCATTCGTTAAAGCCTGCAGCTGATTATTTGTCATCTGTAGCTGCTGCCTCAGCCTAACAATTTCCTCCATGAGAATATTTCTATCCCTCTTGAGCCTCTCAACCTCTTCATCCAATCCAAACTTCCCCACCTCAACGCAAGATGTAACAGAAGCATCCTGCAGGAGGGGCTGGGAGAGCCTTTGTGCATGGGAAGGTTTTCTCCTATTTATGTTATTTAGAAGGTGCTTCTGACCTCTTATAAACTCCTCATTTGCGAATTCCCAGCGATCAGGATCAATCTTCCTAAATCCCTGAAAATAAAAGAAATTACTTCACAAAATAAGCTTAAAAACAATTAACAAAAAGAAATAATCCCCTGAAAGAAATGCTTTGAAGAGAAAACGCAATAGGTTAACCAAGCTCAATTTCACTGTCAGGACAGAACAAGTTCAACATCAGGACAACCAAACATATTGAAATGATCAAAAGCAAATCCAGAGTTCAAAATGTAAAAGAAATTGAACTTTTATATCAAGTGTATCTCCAATAATAAATGGAATAGATTTATAGCTTTTTAGTAGAGATACAGTAGTCCATAGTTATCATTGCAGTTCTGTTAATTAAGTTGGTAAAAAGGAGTTAGAAAAATTAGCATATGAATCGATGTTGAGTTTCAAGCACTCAGTATCGAATATCTTCAAGAGGAAATAAACCATTTCAAATATTCTCCTTTCTATTCCATCACATTTGAATTGATATAATAGTCAAAAGGAAAATAGAAACTAGATAGCTCTGGAAGTCTACGCTTCAAGAAGAAAAATGTATATCTAGATATAATTGGACCCCTCACACTAATGCCCAATTTGCATTAGGCAAGATAATGTTGGATCCAAGGCATCCATCGAGCAAATATTTAATTTCTTCAATTTTTATTTTTAACATAAGCTTTGTTCTGGCTCAATTTTACATTATTTTGGGATAAAGTTGCAATTTACTTATTTTATTAGGGTTGTCCTTTGACATCTACTTTATTTTTGTGTTGGACTGCCCTTGAGAATTTAAAAGCCTCTTCTTTAAGTTTTTAGAGTTCATCTAATGAAATGAAAAAATTACTTTGGTGTACTGCTGTCTAACATGTACAGGTCAAGTAATCGGTGTTGGAAGCTTGGTTTTTAATCATGAATAAGAGAAAGGTATCAATGTGCAATCCGGAGGTTATATTTTATTCCCATCACACCACTCATGCGAATCATCTTGCTGTTCACAAATTCTTGTGGCCATACTACTCTGGTTTGGTATCAAAGGTTGCCACCGCTTCTCAGCAAGGCCTATGCTACATTGTTAGTATCAGAATATGGTTATCATCATTTCTTTAGCAACCAACCATATGTGAGTGTTCATGTTAACCTAAAAAAAGATGTACAATTTTAGTCGCCATCCATGTATTATGCTTGGCAGAGAGCTCATTTATTGCTGGCCAAACGCATTAGCACAAGACAAAGAATAGGAAATAACTAAAGAAGTGAGAAATCATATGGAACCAAGACAACTAAGTTTGCATGGTCCTGTATCAAATGTCCCAAGTCCTCATCAAAGGTCAAGGTCTGTATAACAAAACATATGATCAATGAACATGATGTATTTGACTAACATGGGATGAGAAACCTTATTGCAGGTGTGCAAATATCGAGTAGCCATGATCCTATATTTACTATGGACGAAAAGCCTTATCCCAAGGGTCATTGATGTATCAAGAAACCATTTCATCCAAAAACTTGATCAAATATAGTAATCATATCATCATTTTTCTTCTAAAACTAGGTCTCTCTGTATAAGGTCTGATCTTCTATGAGTATAAGGATCGAGACCAAGTAAAATAAAGAGACTATTCTATTACAAAAAAAGGGAAGACCCCCTGTACTTGTAACTGCAAGCTTAACTATTGAAGTTTTTTAGACACACTACCATCATGATTTTTCCTCTGTTTCCACAGTTTTCACAATAAATTCTGGTCTCACATTTTCTCTATTTCTTCTTTCTCTCCTATGCACCTTTCACCATGTAAAGCAATGATCCCGTTTCCACCATTTTTGGCACCAACATTTTCGGTACTACTGCTAAGATCTGTCTTTTTTCTTAGTCTTCACTGTATCTTCCTTTTTTAACGTAAAATATTTGGAAGCAATGATCATCACAAACAGGCATGCAATAGATTTGTGAGTAAGAACCAGTTTACAATGACTCTTGGATTCAACAATTTAGTGAAGATATTCACAATCTGCAAGAGGAGAATAGACAATCTTTGCCTCCTTTACTACCCAAGGATCCCACCCAACAAAGGAATCCAATGCATTTTCTCCGAAGGTAGCCCATTTTATTCAATTTCCTTCAATTGCTAGATCTTCAGTTTGCCATGAGCACCAATGGACGCGATCTCCAACTTTCTTGTTGTTGCCATCAACTCTTTTTGCCTGTGTTCATTCCTCCAACAATAATGATAATCCCTCATTCAAGATATCTTGCTTCTTAGACAAATGCAACTTTTTTTTTCAACCGGTGGTTCCTCATCTGATTGCAGTCCCACCTAGAAGAGATGAAACAAGTTTCTTTTATAGGATGCAACCGTGGAAAATATCATGTTGAAGACCAAGAGAACTTCGCCCCTCCCCATGAGAAGGCTAGTCGTCCTGCAGCTCTATAAAGAACTTCGCAATATTTTGGGGGACATTGCTTTGAAAAGATCATACTCACAAAGAATATGAAGTTGAAGGGCTTTCTTTCCTCACACTATGGCATTGTATAAGCTGAAGAATTGTCTCACACCTATTGATGATCTTCAAACCCATAGGGGAACAACGAATACTAAAGGTGAAATTGTTAACTTCCAACATGCAACCAGCGTCTATCGCAAAGCATCAAGTGTATGTTATCTTCATCAACTTTGGAAGGATCCCCCCATGATCGGTTATTAGGATTTCCCAGATTTATCGCATCATTCCTCCAAATAAAACAAGGATTCCTCTCAAGTTTGGTTGTTGTGAATAAGCCCAAATAAGTGGACCATGGCTTATTTATTCCAGAGTGAAGGAAACATGAGCCTTTGACAAACTAAATAAACTGTTTTGACTTTGTCTTTCAGGAGATAAGTGGGTGCAACCAAGACATGGCCAAATTAGCTCTTTATGAAGGCCTTAACCCAGGATGGGAATTTAGATCAAAAATAGCATAGAAACCACCATCAATCTTTCTTGAGCTTTTAGACACTGCACAAAAATATGTTCTAAGAGATATATTGTCAATTGCTATGGGAGAAAAGTGCTCTCACATTACAGGAGACAGGAAATAGATGAAGATAGACTTTAAGAGATCTCAATCAAAGCACTTCTACTTTGAAGAAGCCAATCCGATGCATAAAACAACCTAAGTATGAATTAGAAAAAGACCAGGAGGCAGAAGCACTATGCAGGCATATAATCAAATGGAAGTTTTGCCCATTCTTTGCTCTCCATAGAATTCTTTGATAGCAATGAAGGAACAATTGTTGTGCCCTTAGCCTCCACTAACAGCTAGGCCTGTAAACAGGTTATATTTGGATTAGATCAAGCCTAACCCAAAACAATTCAAATCAAGTCGATAGTTGGATCAAATTACTATCAACTAGCATCAAATCCAAAATCCATCAGATTTTAGATAATGGTGTTGAATTTTGGATTACTTCTATGTGTGAAAGTATGCATATATATATATATATATATATATATATATATATATATATATATATATATATATATATATATATATATATTATATACATACATATATATTTATGTGTATACATACACATATATAGTAATATTATATATTTTCATATACATAATTATGTATGTAAATGATAATATGTGTATATTTAACTAAGTCGGGTTTAAATGGGATTAGATTGAGATCAATGCATGACCAGATGAATTCGATTAAAACAAATCAGATCAAAATTCTAATCGAATAAATGAATCAAAAAAATAATCTAATTAGTTATATTTTTATATCAGACATTGAATTGGGTTGGGTTATCAGCTACAAGCCCACTCATGATTGATACAATTTTTGCTTAAGATCTTGACCAATTTTGGTGATACCATAGTGATCAAGGACATCCTATTTGTAATTATAATGCTGTGAAACCCTTGTACAAAGACCTTTGAGAAAACAGATATTTGTAAGAAATAATTATAAAACCTTTAATATTGCAAAAAGCAAAAAAAGAACACTAAGTAGCCTTCAATACGTTCCAACAAAGATATCATCCATAGAACAAACCATCACATTAAGAGGGGCAAGGGAAGGGGGGGAGGGGGTTTACACAAAATGAAAACAGCTTAGCTTAATATAAAATTGACACCCATCAATCTAAAAGACTAAGTGCTAATAGAGTTGCACCAAATATATGTCAAAGTTGTTCAGAGGATTGGGTATTCACCACATGAATGAGTAGAGATTAGTCCTTGTCGTGAAGTTTTTTGCATAGTTTATTAGGCAAGCACCTTCACTTCGAGCTAAGTACCTAGCTATTAAATATAATGGTAAATTTAAACCCTTATTTATCCATAATCTTGACTGCCAAATCTGTCACTTTATCTCGCTTGGTAGCAAAACCATTCTGGAGAACACTTGATGGAAATTTGGCAATGATCAGTCCAACAACTTTAGAGACGATTGTTGGCTGAGTCTCCTTCCTATCTTTCACTGACCAACCTTTAATAATATTGATTATGGGTGACTACCACTATGTCTACTTTTCTCGATGATAAATGGGTGTGACATCTTTACATTTTCAGCTTCTTGTTTGACACTTATATTATGGAGAGTATTTTCCATCTTTCTTTATCCCCTTACCCTCTCCAATATTCTCACTCTTAGAAGCCTATGGACTCTACTCATGCCCCCTCCTTGATGTTGTACTTGGCTATTTTTCGATCCTCAGTGTGGCTAAGGCAACTAGGTCTAGAAGATTAAATCCTAGTAAAGATATTTGCTCTTTTAAGAAAAATTCATAACAATGTTGTGCCTATCAATTACTGATTATGCCATCATGGCATTGCTTGGTTGCCTCTTACAGAGGTTGTCTTTGACGATATGTTGAATCATGTTTTCTAGGAGCATCCCCATGCTTTATCTATCATTTCTAATATTTATTTTATTATCCCAACTAATGTTATCCTAAACTAGATTTAAAAACTGCTAATCATTTTGTAGGGCATAATAAATAAAGATAAGATTGATCATCTACTTGTGATTGTCCACATCTCCTTTTATTACAAATGCATGAATCGGAATAGTCATGTCTACCTTAGTCTACTGTCGTGCTCGTTCTAGCAGCTATTGATCATCAATTTTCCCTCCACCACCAAAAGGCCTGGGATCCCTTGAACTTATAAGGCAATCCTAACCAATCTCAATCACGGTGGGGTCTCTTTCCTCATCCAAGTTGGGTGAAGGTTAGCTTTGATGACCTGATTTCTTGCTTAAGATAGACAAGTTTTATTGTGATCATCTGAGGCCAAGGTGGCTCTGGTTGTTGTAGGGATTCACTTGTATATCTTGGTTGCATTTTGCTACAAAGTTCAAAAGAGCCATGACTATTATGTTAATTCCCCATCCTTTGATTGAGCAATTTGATGGTGTTTGCTTTGAAAGTAATTTGACATCCTTTTTCTTTGATATCTATATGCTATCATGGGTAAAGACGGTGTTGCATCTCATCTGCAAGAGTTGGCCATGGTGATTACAATGTCATGCTACTTATGCCTTTATGTATGCCAACATTGCTTTTGATTTCTTTGCGCGTCTTGCTTAAGCGAGTTTTAAGTGGATTAGAGGAATGTCCTTCCTACTTGAGTTTGTTGCAATAATGGATATTGATTGTTGGTGTCGTAATGTGTTATATTGCATAAGCTTCAATCGATCTATCAAAAAACAAAGTGGAGCGCTCAACTAGTTTAAGATGATTATGATGCTTTGATTGTAGGGAATATACAAGTGAATAGCTAAACGACTTCATTGATAAGAAAAGCCTAATGATTGTATCACCAAAAGATTATTTTTCAATTCAAAATATGAAATCATTCATCACAAAGTTCTCAGCCATTCATCTCTTTCTAACAGAAACTTCTACATAAAAATGGATGGTTTTCAATCACTAACATTTACCGTAGTTGTATAATTACATAGTCAGAAATAAATAACCCTGTAATAACATCAAAACCATCCAGTTTTTTCTACTTACTTCCATTTCATCCTCACGTTTAAGAGACAATATCATGTACAAAATCAAAGTTGATTTGACATTCTTTATGGGAAAAAAATCAAAAATCAGAAAAAGTCAAATATAAAATAACTGAATAGCATCTAGCAAAGAAACAATTCATGAGCCATTTGAAGGAAGGACGAAATGACATACCAATTGTACCAATGTTTGCCAGCTCAAGAAATTAAGTTTTCAGAAAT
Source organism: Vanilla planifolia (assembly GCA_023846275.1). Lineage (NCBI taxonomy): Eukaryota > Viridiplantae > Streptophyta > Magnoliopsida > Asparagales > Orchidaceae > Vanilla > Vanilla planifolia. The sequence continues at coordinate 11,503,615 of CM043871.1, read as the reverse complement.
CGAAGTATCTGGAAAAGAGGCAACATCCATGTGTATATACAAAGGAAAGCTTATGCAATACTGCTAAACTGATACTTCATGTTTTGACAATACGAAGCCACAACAGGAAGGGCAACTGCCACATGCCTGAGATCAATTGTTCCTTGAAATATTTTTTATTAAAATGAACGACCTTCCCTGCATGCAAAATGGCACTTCGCAGGTTAAATCAACATCCAGTTATATGTCTACGATTTTAAAAAAGATTTAGAGTATAAGTAAAGGCAAACAAAAGAAGGATGGCAAAACTCAAAATGGAGTTAATAATCAAAATTTTAATCAAATATATCACAGAAATAAGCTGCTTAATGAAACTAACAAGCCTGGCATTATAATTTACACTTCAAAATGACATATATAGCTTATCTGGTACTAGTATTGTCAAGTTGAGGCAAACTCAACTTTCTTCAAAACAATATATATACATTCACACACACATACAAATATACACATGTATATATATATATATATATATACTCAGTTGATATTTAATGTTCTAAAACATTTGTTTAATCTAACAAGAAAAATTTTGAATGATTTAGAAAAGAACAAAACATGCTACGCATGCTCATATGAAAAGCTTATACAATGGAACACCCTTTATGCTTATTCTTAAGGTGGGTAACCACAAAAAAAGTTTCCTTTTCCTAAGGATGCACCAAGTAGATTAGAGATGCACTGTGGTGGTGTATGTTTATTCTGAATAAAATTCTGCTTACAGATAAAAAAACTTGAGAGGGGCTAGGAAAGTGGTAGAAATAAATAGATTGGTTTGAGAATCAAAAGATGCTAATATATCAAAAGTGAAGGAAGCTTAGGAAGCATGGAAGCCTTAAACAGTAAGTAATAAAATGATGCTAGTATATTGAAACCCAAAAAATGTAAAGAAAGAGAAATGAAAGAGATTAACGGCAGATTATGATAAGGAACAATGCAGAAGTATGGAAAAAGATTTTAATAGAAAAAACTTAATGATGCTGAAAATTAGTTGTTTCAACTAATGGAGTTTTGTGGCTTTCTAGAGGGCCTATGAGTATCCACCAACTTTTTTAGGTGATAAAGACAATTTCTTCCACCTTTCAACCTGTGTTACAGCTACCACAACTAAAGCTTCTTCATTCTTTGGAAGATAGTCGCTATTACAGTGGATAAGGATCTACAACACAACAATGTCAAACCTAGTCCCAAGCCTAGTTGATGGAAGACAGAAGATTGCAATAGGTAGTCAATAGACAACCTAAAATTTGTCAAAACAACATGACATGTATCCTTTACAAAATCTTATTAAAGCTAAAATATCCCTTGAAAGAAAGCAGTTCATTAAATATGTTGACAAGGGTCACCACATCTGTCTCCAAGTAATGATAAAAAGTGAAAATTCACACATCATCTTAGACAGATGTGTGAAAAGAAGCTCATACAAGTAAATAGAATTTAGGTTGGAAGATGGAATCTAAGTACTCATCATCAAGATGATGGACATCATGACCCATGAGACAAAATTGTTATTTGCTCTCAAGAAACTAAGTGGGTTAGTGAGAAGTTAATAGAATTGATATTTTAATCAATAAGCCTTAATCTCAAAAGAATAATAATATAAATAGAACTGGTATGCTTTACAATAAGAATTTTGAAGATGACAATATAAATATTAAGAATAAGGATAGAATCATATATACAAAGATTTTTATAATAGACCAAGTTGTTAAACTATTAGTGCTTATACATCTCCAACAAGATTAAATGCCAATATTAGCGAAAATTTTGGAATTTTTTATAACAATTAAAACAAGAGGCCTGCTAAATACAATGATTGTTATTGGAGAACATATAAACAAAGAAGTTAGAAAAGAAATGAATTATTTCTATTACACTCATAGGTTTGGAGAGATAAATGAAGAAGGTAAAATTATTTTAGAGTTATTTCAACATATGGTTTTATTATTTCTAAAACTTAATTTATGACACAAGAGCAACATTTGATTACCCATACAAGTGGACTTTCAAAACATAAATTGATTTTCCTTAGGAGAAATAGGTATCATCTAATAAGGTCAACAAAGAAAATTTTATTCACTTAATATTAACTAATGATCTTAGATGTCTATCTTAAATGTTGTAAAAGAAAAAAAATGTTAAAATAATATCCTAGGCTAGGATTTTAAGGATAAAAATAAAAATTTTCTTCATGAATATAATCTTAGAGTTATATCCTTAAGATATAAAGGACTAAACCTTATGTAGATCATATTATCAAATAGATTTTTAACATACCCATAGATGTAATTAGAAAAAAAATATAGCACGCTCTAAATAAAAAAGAGAAAAAACATAAAAACAAGAGGTCTATTGAGATGAATGTTTGATATAAAATATCCTTCAATTGCAAAAACATGGAAAATTGATTGATATATACACTACATGATTAAAGACAAAACAACGTTTCCTGAAACAAAGAAAACTGCTTTAAAAAAATTATACAAGAAATTCAAAACTAACAAGAGCAAAAAAAAAGACACATTTATAACTCAAACTCAAGTGAAGTGTATCAAGGATGATGTTCAAAAAATACTAGTTGAGGATATGGAGACCAAAACTACAAGTGTATAAATTACTTATGTAATATTTTCAATGAACATTAAGGTGACATGATTGACTAAGAGGAGCTTAGGAAACAAAAAAAATCTTTTGGCCAATTTTATATATATATATATATATATATATATATATAGAGAGAGAGAGAGAGAGAGAGAGAGAAATATATGAAAAAAAACATGTCTTTGTAAACTAATAAATGATAACTTGATATTACCAAGTAGGATGCATGCATAGGGTTTGGGGAAGGTTCAACTCAAAATCATCTAATGCATGTAATAATATCTTAAATTTTCATAAGAGATTGATTTCATAAATCAAATGATAAAAACATTACACCAAAACTACCTTTCAATATAACCTTGAAAAATAATAAGATGCCACATGAGCAAAAGAAAATTAATTTGATACTTATTTATAAAGATAAAAAAATATATAAAAAAATTGTGCTAATTACAAGGGAATTAAGTTTAGTCCTACTCTAAAATTTTAGGAAAGTGCTTGGACACAAATTAAAATATGAGATCAAAATATCCTAAATCAAATTTGTTTTTATGATAGGAATATCAATAATAATGGTTATGTACTTGCTTAGAGGTTTAATGAAGAAGTTCAAGGCAATGAAGAAAAGGGACTTAATTTTTTTTATTTAGAGAATGCATATGATAAGGTTCAAAGAAAAATATTTTGAAATATCTAAGCAAAAATAAAAAAGTTAACGTTATATATATTAAAATTATGAATGACAAACATAATAGAAAAATGACTTGTATACACACTCAAGCATATAGATTTCCTAATTAAAATTAAATTTCATGAAAACCTTGTTTTAGGTCCTAATATTTTTTTCATTGATTATGGATGTTCTTTCAAAACAAATTCAAGATGAAGTGCACGGCATACGAGTAAAGCAGGTAAAACCAAACCAAAGTTAAGGAGAATGGCCTTGGAGTCTAGGATGTTTCCCCTTAGAAGATGTAAATTGAATACGTATAATGTAACTTTTGTCAAAGTAGAAACACAAATATATTCCATATTACAAATGCTAATCATAAAATATTGAATAATAACAGATTTCACAAACTAAATTCAATTTCCAAAAGAAAATATTAAAGTTTAAAATATATTTCAAATTTGTTAGTTAGAATAGAGGAATATTTATGGTTTATTGTGTATTCAAAACATCCCACTCAAGATCAAATGTAAATTTCACTATAAGATATGGCTATTGACAAATGAGATCCAAACATAAAATTAGAATGTTGTTACAGAGACAAGAAAATTGACAAAAATGCGTAATTATGCTAAAAAATATATGATAAAAAATGCGAGCAATTCTAGAAAATGTTGATGCTGCATTGAGTAAGTATAAACTTAAGAAGAGTTAACTCAAAAATTTTTGACATTTTAAACTTAGGCCACCTGATACCTTTGCTAAAAGATGTTAGTTATTTGATTTTTCTTATGTGAATTAGAAAAGAGTTGGATCAAAAAGGATATAAAAATAAAAAATGAGAACATAATAATTATACTTAGATATTAAAAAAGCATTTATTAATAGATATCACATAATAATGTAAGAAAATCACATATCCACCTACATTGATTTGGTGTGGATATTGTGATTGACAAATGTGCTTTTGGAAAGGTGGTTAATGTGAGTAGAAAGGCACTTTTTTGTATTCTCTTAATGAAACTTACTGAAAAAGCAATTTTTAAATGGTTTTTTAAATGTATAAAGCAGCTAAGAAAATAAATTCTTAATGAATTTAAGGCCTGTTACTGTTATTGTTGCAAGGAATCAGAGGAGGCTTTACTGATTTTTATATATCATGGTCAAATTGTTCTATAATTAAGCTGTTTGCACAAGTTCGTTATGCCAAAAATAATGTTTTTCTGCATTATAGGACAAAAATTTCTTTAAAGAAAGCTGCCTTCCCAAAAAAAATTTCTATGAATGACAACTACTCAAAACTCAGCCTTAGAAAGTGGCATACGCATTGATATTGGTTTCTCCTTCAAACCATGTCAAGTGAAGCAAGAACCAATCCAATATTAGATTGTTTGCTTTTTGATAGCTCAAAATCAACTCGCATAACCATTTGGCTTGATTTTTTTCTGACTCTAATTGGGCGGAATTACTTCCCACAGAAGTTGGATGAGAATAACATGACTGAATATCAAGCTATAACACTACAACAGAAGAGACACATAAACGCTATGGATATATGTCACCATAGATAATTCCATTTAACCGAATTTAAAGTTTAAACCCCAAGATCTTCCAGTAACCTATTTTTCATTCAATCCAATTATTATTCGTAAATAATAATTCTATTCGCTCCAAAATACAAAAACCGCATTGCAATGTAACTAGCACTCACATAAAGTAATAAAAGACAAAGAATAAAATATAACAAGAAGAACTAGGGCTCACATAAGTATTGAGCTGGCGAACGAAACTGGAGAAGTTGTTGTGCTTGAAGTATTTCGGAAGAAGATCACGCGCGAACTCCGGCGGATTCCACACCACAAAGGTGTTATTGCCCGGTCCCCACGATACGATCAAGTCAGTCGCCGGATCATCAACCATTTTGTACGTTTTACTAAGGAATGGCGGCGGACTGCTACCGTTTACAACGGGGTTAGCACAACAGGAGACTACTCCTCCATCGCTGGCTCCATCCATCTCAACGGTGATCAGAGGGCTGGAGATCAAACAATAGTCATCGGGTCCCCAACGTCTTGATCGGCGACAATGGTCGGGAGATGCGTCCGCTGAAGAAGCTTAACCCTTTAGCTGTATTTATGACCGTACAAAACCAATACTCTAATTACATAAATCAGGTAAGGGAATATTTTAAGCAAATAACATTTGAATAATGATGAGCTAATTACCTGTTCTCGTTTGTTATTAAGTTAAAAGCCCGGGCGTGATGAAGCATGAAAGAAAATAAAAAAAAATAGTCATAAGAGAGAAAAGCAAAGCAACCAATGGATAGAAAATATAATTTTGATGATTTTTATCGATGTATGTTTAACTTGTATCTCTCTTAATTGAAAAACCATATGGATATCTAATTAATCACGGATTAAAGAATCGTCAGTTTAATAATTGATACGAACAATAAATAAATGATAGACAAATGCTACGTATGGCCTGACTGTGTGTATATATTTCATGTGGCACCTCATATCGTTTATATGTAAATATTAAATTTCAAATTTGAATCAAAAAAAATATATTAAATTTCAAATGGTCATGAAAATTAGTTATGATAAAATTTAAAATTTCAAAATCTATTTAAAAAAGTATATCTCTTTTGCATTGATTAGGTTTTGTTTTTGTTTTTCTTTTTTTTTTTAGGTAATAAAGCTAGTCACTATTATGTTCTTAAGGTTTCAATAGATCATCATTGACATCGATATTGACTGTAATGTAATAAATTATGTCTTGCCTTGTCATCCTTGTTGCATTATATCGATTTTGTCATCTATGTCAACTTTTTGCACCATAATAGCTCAATCAATTTCATTAGTTATTATGTTGATACATTTTATTAGGAAATGTCATACAATGAGAAAGTTAATATTTAATCTCAAGATATAATTCAATTGATACATAAATAACATTGTACATCACCTAGATCATATTATACAATTTAATCTAATAACATTGTACATCACCTAGATCATATCATATGATTAGTTCTAAATAAAGAGAGAATTTCAAGATTAAATTTTGTATTTTAATAAAAATTAAAAAAAAAGACTAGGAATAGTTTTAAAATGATAAATTATAGATGATTAAAAAAATTAATTATACAAATTAAAATAGATATATCTTTGTTAATAATTACTTAACTTATAATTTTTTTGTTGAAAAATTTTATGATGATAAGTTTTATGTTAGTGAACGAATCGACGCATCATTTTGGGTTTCGATTTTAGCGGGAGATGTGGGTGGAGAAGTGCTAAAGCTTTGGGTTTGCTTTCAAGTCAACGTGGATAAAAAAATCAATGGGTTGATGGGTCAGTGCATTCATTGATTGGGTCGATGCGAGTCAAGCAAGTTCCAAGTTTTAAGGGTCGGTACAGGTCGAGTTGGCATGAGACAAGTGGCAATGGCAGCTGACGGTGGCAGTAACGGTGGCAGCCGACTGCAGATGACAGAATGTAGTGAAAACAACAAAAAAAAACTCAATTTTAAGAATTTTTTTAAAACAATTTTCAATCAAATTTTAAACCAACAAACTTATCCAACTGATGCAATTCCAACAATTGTGTGTTTATGAACTAATATTAAATACTTTTGTATTAGATATTTATTATTACAATTATTCAACAAGTTAATGCATTCAATTATTTTACTTATTTTGAATATTACTATGTTATTATAACAATTGTATCTACTAGTTATTGTATCTATTTGAAGTAGTCGTGGATTCGTTGCTTGCATCTTTTCGCATTAAATAAAGATGAGATTGTTTAACTTGAGTGTTTAGGTAGTTTTTATTCAACCTTTACATGAAGACATTTTATTGTGTTTCATAGACTTATAAATATGAAAATCTTTGAAATGCATATATATATATTACTTCTTAATTTAAATGCATTAAATAAATATTAAATTTCAAAGATTCTATTAAAAATAATTTAAAAGTACAAAACAATAAAATTTTTATTTTAATTTCATTTTGGAACAAATAATTTTAATTATACATATTCACATATCTACACATGCACATATACATGTATGCGTGCGTGCGTGTGCGCGTGTGTGTATGTGTGTATGTGCATGTGCATACGTGTGTATATATTTGCACATGTGCATATGCATATGCACATAAGTATGTGTAAACACGTGTGTATACACCCATACAAAACATAGGTTCGTATGATTATCCTTACTCTTTATGAATATTTGTGTTTTGTTGTTTTAGATATTTGATTGTAAGATATGTCATGTACACAAACGAATGTAAGTTAGCATCAACGTCCTTACTACTTATGGATGTTTGTCTTTTGTTTTTTTTTTTTTTTTTTTTTTTTTGGTACTTGGTTGTAAGATGTGTCATATTTTTTAAAAATTTAATACAAAAAATTTTGTATCTAATTTGTAGGCATTTATTGATATTTAATACCAAAAAAATTCTAAAAATTAAATTTATAATTTTTAATACATTTTCTTAATTTTGAGATCACCTCAAATTTAAAAATTGATGATATTTTGTTTTTGTCATTAACCTAGAAGCTTATGATTGGTTGTTACCCATAATATGATTTTATCTTCATCATCAACCACCAATGTCTTTTGCTTTTGACCATAAGGTGGCATGAGCATAAACTTTGCAAATTTCTATTGTTCATACCAATTATTATTTATCACAAACCTTAAAGTGCTAAAACAAAAGACCTTACAAGACTCAAACTAGCTCTAAGAGCTAATGATCTTGAGGCAATTCAAGAGTGTTCAAGTTAATCTAAACCATTTGTCCAAAATGAATAATAAATATTATCCAAGATAATTTTATGAACAAATAGAAACTTGAATAATAATAGAGAGAGAAATAAGAGAGTTTGTCAAAGTTATAACATCCTCAAATATTTAAACTATGTATGAATTCAATTGTTCTAAAAAGTATGCTAAATAAATAAAAAATAAAGTAGTCCAAAATATAAAAATAAATATATAATTGAATTAAGCTTATCGAGTTAAGTTTAATAATATTTGTTTCATCACAATTGCAGTGCATTTAGAATTATTATAAATTATCAAAGTTAAATGGTTATAAATAATATTATTTATTTATTTTATTCATTGAAGCATATAACTTGACTTCAAATTTACCAAAAATAAGTTTTTCGCTTCTCTTATTTCTCGTTTTCAATGTTGTAAACACTAGGCTCCTCTCGTGCAAAACAATTAATTGAGGATATATGAGCTTATTTTAGGTAAATAAGACTCGATTCCATGCATCCTCTCTTGCTCAAGCTCTTGATTTTGGAATTTTAATTTTTTTCATTTACTCAGTTGGGTTTGGTTGCTTGATGTATGGTTGTATTCAAGGTGGAAACTGATAAAATTAAGTTCTAATCATCCTTTTGTCTTACGAAAAGATTGCTTTGATGAGGAAAGTCAAAAAAAATTTGAAAATTTGGGTTTGGGATGGTTGGAACCTGAGCAGAGATAAAGTGCCAAAGGAGAGACAAATAAGGATTGTAAGAGATTAAAGTTTAATAATAAGAAAAATTATGTGACAAGAAGGATCATATTTGGCGGTATTGGAGTTATCAAATTTTCAAGGAATGATGCATAAACAATATGATGTTTGAATAATTGAAAGCCTAAAAGTGAAATATATATAACTACATATTGGTACACATTGTAATGATATTTGTAATGCTTCTTAAGTGTTATATATATATATATATATATGAAAAGTAATATGATAAAGCTTGTTGTAGTAAAAAAATTCATCTTTATGATTCAAGATAGAATTTTGAGATGAAAATCTTAATTATGAGATTGTCAATATCAATAGTTATGACGGACAGCTTCAATAGCCAATAATGACAAGGGAATAATTATTTAATAAATTGACAGATTGCTCTTATCAGGGAGTATAGCCTTAGCTATAAGCAAGCTTTAAGAGGGACATAAAATAGACAAGTTAGTTAAGCAATTTTTTTAACTATGTCCATCTCAATTTTCAAATACCATAGATCTTATATAGGTTAAGGATTGGCTCAATAGTATAGAGATTATTTAATAGAATATTTTTCTATGCAAATAGAAGAGGCTCATTAGTAGCCCTTATGATAAAAGTTATTACAAAGTATTGGTGAGCTAAAAAAAGACAAATTTGAAAGTATGTTAAATTTAGAAATATCTTGACAAGATTTCTAAAAAGCCTTTTGAGAATGGTATATACCTCCATCTATAAAGAGACACATGCATGATAAACTAAACAAGTTGTATCTAAGAAGCTTGACTATAATGGCTTATGATCAAAAGCTTTTATCCCTTGTTAAGTCTGTTCTAAAGATGATAGCTATAGAAGAACATAAATGTTCTATGTTTAGAAATGGGTTATGAGATTCCATTAAAAGTAATATGGTTCCTTAAGATTTTTTTTCGATATAGAGAAAAGTGGAGTAAGCTCGTCGAATAAAGCAATATCAAGTTACAAGGGTTGAACTTTGACGAGTCTAATTTAGCTTCAGTAATAGCTTATGATACTTTAATAAATAATAAGATTCACTTTCATGGTCTCCTTCTAGCTTGAGTAAAACCTGTTAATTTAGTTTTTCTTAGGATTTAATTTTTTTTAAGTTCATAAAAAGGTAAAATATAGGATGTCTTCTCATGGGCTCTATTCAACCTTTATAATGCATTTTATTCAATTTCTCATATTAATTTTTTTATTTTTATGATTCCATAACTACATTAATGATCATGCCTTAACTTGAGATGACATGGAACTAATGCAATACCCAAACATGTGAAACAACTTATGATATTTTCAAGCACTATAATATTATGTCAATTAAAATATGATAATCCCAAGTATGATTAACAAGCATGATTTACATCAAAGCGAATATTACTTATTATACGCCTTAACATAAATCTTTCTACAAATATTTTACTGGTATCAACACAAAAAGCATGTAAAACATGTGAAACCCATAAGCAACAAATAAACATACAGAGCATGTGTAGGAAGTATGAAATCATCTCCCAATTAGTTTTTCAATTTTTTTGATTTCTAGGTCTCTAAATTTCATTTATTATGGCAATAGTCAATTATATATAAGCATTATAAGAATGTTTACCTTGATATCTCAATTGTAGTGATCTTGTCTTGAGGCACTCTTTCATGAGATTGCCCTTTTAGCCTAACTCTAATTTATTTTCTAAAAATTTTCATTCCTTTTGCTATGGCTGCAAAAAGGAATTCTCCCAAATCTTTTTTTTTTTCTCCTTCTCTTCTCTGTTTCTTTCCTTCTCTCATTTGGCACAATTGCTCTAAAAGTTTTTCTAAATTTCTTAAATCTTTGCACAAAAAACCAACCCTCTTTATGTAACTCTTTGGTCAAATCATGACCTCCCGCAGCTTTTCCTCTCTCTTCACTCTTCAAGTCATTAAATGGCTACCCAACCTTTCCTTTGCCATCAACAACTGTATCTCCTTTGATTCCAATGTTTTTTTTAACACTTTGAGATCACCATCCAATTCGTGTTTCACTGTTTAGGTTTTAAGTTTTTAGAAATTAGAAATTAAATGAAGTTTTAGTTAAAATTTTTTGTTATTCCTATTCTTAATTTTGGATCACTTTGACCATTAAAAATTAATGAGCCAAATGAATTTACTTGATGATCTCTAGCTGTTATCTAATTTTCATACTTTTTTATCATCTAGTATTTTAATAGTTTTTTAAGTCTAAAAATTCTTATAATAATTATTCTATTATTCTTCTTTTTAGTATTTATCTTTTAACACTTTCTTTTAATGTCAGGATAATTTTATGTTGAGCTTCTTTATAAGATCTATCCCTTAATTCTATTTAGTACTTCTTAACTTTATTTAATAGTTAAAATATTCTAGTTTTATAAAAATTATTTTTTTAATTTCTAAAAATCTCTTGTCCTATGTTTTGCCATCTAAACACTTCTAATTTTCTTTGAGTTAATACTATTGAGTTCTAGATAAATTATATTTTTTTGTAAGTTCATCTTTTTATTAAAGTCTTAGCTCCATTTTGTCTAATATATAAGTTTTTTTAAAAAAATCAATAATTCATCAAGCAATTTAAAATCATAAAATAGTTATTTATTATATTTATTTATCTCTAATGATGTCTTTAATTTTTTTTTCTTTTTAAAGCTCTAACCAATTTTGAAATCATGAACTTTGTTTGATTTAAGAACCTGATAATATTTAAATCACAAAAATAATTCTGCAAATAATCTTCCATATTTTTGGAGCTATTACATTTAGCAAGTTTTTGAAATCCTAAAACTTTTTTGTAATTGTGCTTGCATGTTATCAATTGGAGTTTGAATCTTAATTAAGTATGTTGCATTTATAATAAGTTGATCTTAGGAGGACGAAGTGCAATAATAATTCTTGGTAACAAGTGCACAAAAATAGATAAGAAAGAAAATAAAGTCTCATCTTAATGTAGGTGAATTTAATTTGATGTGATATTATATACTTGATACAATATTTTAATATCATCATGATATAAAAAAGATCACTTGAATATATTGTGAATTTTTGATATGATGATGAATGTTATTACATATCAAAGATATACTTATATAATCTCTATCTATGCACATACTATATAATGATTATGCTTAACCTTTTCTAGTAGCCCTTAATTTTTACCTTAAGCAAGCTTAGACAAATCTTGAAATCAAGTAATGAGATTATGATTAGGTATGGTTAAATTTGATCATGTTATTTTTTTTTAAATATATTATTTATATATGAAATATTAAAAAATGATAAAACTTCAAAAAGTGTGCCAAAATCTCAAACATGGTCAAAACATTATTTCTTATGAACCCATGTAGATAAATATGGTAACATATAATATAATGTATTAATAGAATTTATATAATTTTATAATATTTTATTAGATTATATTCTATTTTAATATACTGATAATATTATAGTTTTTCTTATATGGTTTTACTTATTACCTAGCTTTACTTAATACATGATTTTATCTATTTTATAGCTTTAATAGTTATATGATTTCCTTATTACATGACAACATAAAGAATAATTAAATAGAATGAAATGCATATTGACTTTAAAAATAATATTTAGATTGACAAGAAAGCCTGATTGAAATATATAAAAATTAAAAATAAAAATAAATTCTTGAATATATTATTATTAACATTAGGCTTAATAATAGATCATAGGGTATTGGTCTTTAGGTTATACCATCTAGCATTTTATATAATTTTATTATGAATAGATGCTAATAGAACATAAGTGAGATATGTGATTATGATTTAGATCTAAAGAGATGATGATTCAAAGAGAATTAGACATGATAATAACAAATTTTATTATAAATTAGAAATAAAAAAAATTGATGTTTATATTTTATATGATTTTCTCATGTTATATGCATTGCTTATGTATGATTTCTAATATGGTTTATTGTCAAGCTTACATTAATATGCTTTTTGTTATATGGCTTTATTTTTAGTTATTATATTTGGAATATTTATTTGGATATATAAAATCTCACATAATGTTACATCACAACTCAAGCATCTATTACAACAAGAGTTGAAGATTTTGATATGATAAGAGAGGACCATGCCCCTAAGATGTGAGAATGGGGAGGATTTTATTAGTATTAGATATTGATGACATGAAAAGTTTAGTATATTATGAAAACTAACATGGATTTATCATACATTATGAATATAAAAAATATACAATATGATCTGTATTAAAAAAATAAAGAGATAAAATGAAGAAAAGATAAATTATAGAAATCCTTTAAACATTTTGAGTAAATTTTGTGATGATAAATTGATGTATGATGATTTAATTTGTTAGCAAATCATGAGATTAGTATAATTTTTATACCTGTAATAATGTTATAAATTGATCACTTTTTATATCCATGATTTCAAAAGAATTATGAGAGAAAGATCTTAAGTTTTTATTGGTTGAAATACAAATATGAATCTTTGGGGATCTAACCAATATATAAATGATGTTTCAAACATAAATAACAATCTAATGTAAATCAAATCTCTTAGAGAGAAGAAGAACTCGAATAAGAAGACGATAATAAATATGTAATCTCTATAAGAGTTAATTTCAAGAAGCAAATACAAGTAGAATGGTGCCAATCAAATCATATAGTAGAGCACTTAATGAGGTTTGATCCCTTCCAAGGTAAAGATTGTCTTAAAAGAGTGAAAATGCTATTTGACCACATAGCATGCCAAGAGTACAAGTAATGCTCACAAGTTAATTTAGTATTTGATGATGAAGGGAGCCAATGGTGAAGAAAACAACAAAGATTATGTCTAGAAGAGCCAAGAGATCTAGGCATATCTTAGGAGAAATTTTGTTGAGCATTTAGAAAATGGTATGTTCCAACAATGACAAGTGATAAGAACAAAGGCACTTGACAAAGATATATAGAAAATGGACAACCAACATATAATTGTAATAGTTCCTATCCAAACTAGTTGCAAATAATCTAGAGCTAATAAAATTGAAAGAACAAAAAATTTGATATGCACAAAAAAGAAATAAGGGACTCTATTAGAAATGACATTCTATTCCTTACTGATAAAGAGACTTTGACGGAAAACAAAAAAATTGGAGGAAAAAGAAAGTAAATAATTATTCCAAAAAATAAGTACAAATGAAAGAAGACAAGGATGAGGGAAACATAAATCAATATATCATTTGAGAGACATCAAAATGTGCAATACATAAGAAACTTCATAGGGGTGAATAAAGAAAAAAGTTTATTAAATTCTTTTGAAGCAAAAAAAAATTGATATGTTGCTAAGGAATGTCTAATGCTGATAGGAAAATAAACCATAATAGAAATCAATGATGGCAACAAGAAAGTGGACTATCAATCCTTAAGAGAGAAATCAGACAAATCTCTTTCATGTTTGATTTATGAAAAACTTCATAAAAATGAATGCTAGCAGAAGAATGTTGAATGATATACTTGTGGAAATTTTAGATACTATAATAGAGAGTATCTATAGGAGCAAGAGGTACTTAAGGATGGCAAAAGTCCCAACAAAGAAATAAAAATAATTTCTTTTATTAATAGTATGAATTAATTAATTAAAAAAATGTGATGTATGTTGAGAAATATTTGATGAAAAAAGGAATTACTTTTTCCATTGTATAAATGAAATTTATAATCAAGAACAAAATGTTGATCTTTGAAAGGATAACTTTTATGCATGCTTAGTTGTTATTTATTGAATTGAAATATAGTTAAAGCATGAATACTTCGAAATAATTGCTAATTGTTAAATTAAATTGATAAGCATGCTCAATCGAAGATAAAATACTAAGGTCATGAATAAGATAGATGAGAATTCATGAACCATTCATAAAAACAAATAATTCAATTGAAAGTTCTTTAGTTGGTTGAATGAAAAGTAAATATGATCTTGGTCAAAATAAAAAGAAAATTGGTGTTTAAAGAAACAACTTTATTGTTTATAAGAATAAGTGACGGAAATCGTTTCTAGGATAAAAATAATGATTATAATATTTTTCTGTAATGCAAATTATTTTATTTGACTTTAATGAAATTGATCGAAATTTTGAGGACAAAATTTTTATGAAGAAGGATTTGTAGCATCCTAAATGTATGGATAAATAGATTTAATAAATTTAAAATCATGAGATCTTGAAATAAAAAATATTAGAAAATTATAAATGACTTTCAATGACTAATAAGAATAATAAAATAATTATAATATTTGTTTAAAAAATAATTAGAGAAATTATATAAATTTTTTAAAAAAGAATCATACGATATAATGGAAACAGATTGTATAAAATATGCATAACAGTGAGAAAGACGACTTAATAAAATTCATTATCTAATATGATATAGGAATTTGTATAGTATAATAGAATAAAAAGTGAAAGTTGAATGTGATCGTATTGTATGATAAGGATTATCATATTCATATAATATTATGGTAAACAATTACGTTATTTATGTAAGTCAGATTAGTATAATAGGTTAAGAAAGAAAATTTGAAATATATAGTATAACACAAGTGAAACATATAGTTTTATCATATAATAAAAAAATAATATGTATATATTATGTTTTTTCATTTTGGGTCTTAAATTTTTTAAACTTATGATTTTCTCGATAATTAAGTGTATTTTCTAATGATGAGTTTTTAGAAACATATTGTGAATTTTCATATGTTAATGTATGCATGGATGCTGTAAATAATTATATGAAATGTTATATGTTATGAATATAGATAAGTTGATGTACATGTATATAAAAATTTAGATTTAATACAATAGATATTTTATTCATTTAAAATCTAAAATTTAGAGAAAATGATAAATGGTTTAGGATCAAGAATTTACATCCTAAGTTTGTGATGAAGATGATAAGAATGTCACACAAGCATATTTGAACTCCTTGCTGATACCTTTTTTAATATATTATAAGTTGTTGGGTTGACTTTTGCAATTTAGGCTAACATAATTGGATTCCAAGTAGTGATAATCAATTTTAACAAGTATTTCTCTAGTGATATATTATTCTTGAGTTGGCTACATCACATCCTTTCTCTCCTTTAATCTTGATCAATGGAAGGATAATGATAGTAATGGCTTTCTTTTATATATTATTAATTGCTCTTAGAATTTGGACTTGGTTTTGTACTATTGGATGCATAGTATGTTTCTTCATCCATGTGGGGTGGTGTCATTAGTCATATATTTAAACTTTTGCTATTGTTTTTTACACTTTTTTTCTTATTTTTATTATCTTTGACCTCACATATCTTAGTTTAGTTTTTTACTCATACAAGACTGTTAAATGTGAGAACTTGTTGAGTATTTTTTTTATACTTAGTCTCACAATATTTAGAAGACCTATATAAATGATTTGCTTATAATATACTTGGGATTGGTTTCTTATACTTGATTATTACTATTTGAAGATTTATATCACCAACTTTTCTTTAAAATGGGCTGAACCTTTGCTACATAAGTTGGAATAAGACCAATGGACTCCAATGATGTTGGGAGGGAGGGAGATGAACTTTTAAGAGATATTTCTATCCATTATCCTTTTACTAGCTACTTAATAACTTTCTCACACTAGTTTTTTTCATTTATATTTTTGGATTTAGCTTTATTTGAATTTGTCATAGTTTTTATTGTTATTGTCCTGATATTGTCCTCTCGTGAGGAAGACTATGTATCCAATATATAGAATCAATAATTCTTGTTTTGTATGCATGCTAGTTACATATCTTTTGCTCAATTTTGTGTTCTCATATTAAGATTTCAACTTCCCTAATATGCGTTATTATTAATTGATTTTAAACATTATTTGCATAATTATTTAATCATTTTTATTAATACTTTTTATACATTTCATAATTTATTAGTACGTTTCATATCTATATTAATGTTCCCATGTGTTTACACATTTTAAAAAGTTTAGCTTTTATTAGACATAATTATGTATGTTTGGTTATCTCAATAGAAGGAAGTAAATGATACGTAGCATGTCTTAATAATCTATCCACATTATGACAATTAATGAATTCGTATTTACATATTATTTGTAACTCTAGATAATGTGAAAAACTTATATCTATTATCATATATTTATCATTACAAGAAATCTGCAAACTATAATGTAAGATAAATTAAAAAATTTTATACATGTGTACCAATCATTATTAGTATTATAATAACTATAAAATATCATAAACTTTAAATAATAAATATGCATAATATAACATAAATTAGTTTTTATAAGTAAACAATTTTAAGTTATACATAACAAATGTATTATATATAGTTTTTCATTCATAGAAATGATATGATTAAAGACACGCCGTTATACCTTGTTCGTTTGTATTAGAGACTCAATATAATATGATATTTTTTTTTTTGAAAATTGAAAGATTAATTATTTGTTATTAGATGCTAAATAACACATGAATAATCTAGATGACGATACCTTTATTAATTTATTTTATTTTATTCTATTACCTTCAAAGAGCTTGCATGATAACACAAATCAACCATCGGCAGGAAAGTCGGCAGGTATTGTATTAATGTGGAGGAGCAGGTTGGACGTCAAATTTATAAGATCAACGATGCATGTGGTGTCGTTTGAGGTTAGCATGAAAGGAGGTATTAAGCTCAAGTGCTGTGTGGTTTATGGCCCGAAGGAGCACCACAAACGAAGGGAGATGTGGGATTTCTTGAGGGAGGAAGCCGTGAGTGCTGGACCTCTCATAGTTGCGGGAGACTTTAACCTTACAATGTTGCAAGGTGAGAAGAGGGGGGAAGGAAGTTCATATATGGCAACGAGCAACAAGAATTCGCAAACGTGATATAGGATCTTCAACTAGTGGACCTCAAGTTTATTAGAAACAAGTTCACATGGTGTAATGGAAATGTGGGTGGCGCAAGGATCTTGGAGAGGCTGGATAGGGCACTAATGAACGTCATGGGTATGCATGTGTTCCCTGGCTGCTCGGTTACACACTTTGTGTGTATTGGCTCAGACCATTGTCCATTGCTCATTGACGTGGATGGTGGCCATAAACTGGATAGGTGTTATACCCGGTAAAATATTATAGGTTTAATCTTCAATAATTAAATTATGGCTTGGATGATTTCAAATCGATAGTAGGATGAGCCGGGAGCTCAATTGGAGGCTATTAGAATTTCTGAAAATTTCTGGGGATTTTTCGGAGCACCGAGGAAATTTTTAAGTAATTTTCCCTGTTTAATTGGATTTTTGGAAATTCGAAAATCTATTTAAATCGGTTAATTAGATTTTTAAACCGGAATTTGGTTTTTACCGCGCGTGAACCGGACCGGAGCGGTTCAGTGAAGGCGGGGGCGGTTCGCCGAGGTGCGTTTGCGGGTGCGTTCGGATAAGCCGCGGATAAACGGATCGGACGGACGAGATCAGCGGTGGAGATTAACCGGCTGATCGGGTGTTAAGCGGCGTTTTAGAAGGTCAACCGGCGCTTAATGGGTTCTTAACGGGTTATTACCAGTTTAAGCGGGGTATTTAACCCGAACCGTTTCGGCCCTTAGGGTTTCAAACGGCGGCCAGAGACGAGGTGTTCGCGGCGGACGGCGATATTTTCCGGCAGCCTTTCAAGGGGCTTTTTGTACCTGGAGGTTCGCGTGATCGAGGAGAATCGATTGGTACCGGTTTCGTTCGGCGAGGAGCAGCGGTTGGTCGCGTGCGAGCTTCACCGTCGCCACCGTCGCCGAAGAAGAAAAAGGTAGGAAATTCAGTTTAAATTTCGTTAATTAGCGAATTAAAAATATGAATTACTTTGCAATTAACTACCAAAGCATGTGAATTGTGTTTTTTTGAAAGTGATTAATGCAAATTATTGATTTAGCATTTTAGGGTTTTCGGAAAAAAATTATACCCGTCAAATTGGAAATCTTACCGAGCAATTGATGATTCTATTATGGACTTTAATCATGTTAAGATTGTATCAAATGCTGAAAATGGTCTAATTTCATAGATTGTTCGTTTAATTTCATAAATTGTTAAATGAGGATCGGATGAAAACTTCGGCGGGAAATTTGATTGAATCTTAGAAATTAGTGGCATTATTGACAAATTAGGATAGTATGAACATCGGATTTTGCTTCTCCTTGATCTCGGTCGCCGGAAATCGACGGGGAAAACGGAATTTCCCGGAGGAATCGTCGGCTAGGGTTTCGCAGGCGCCGGGCGGAGGAAGGAGATGGATTAGATTAATTTCAGCTTAGTTAATTAAATAATTGTAATTAATTAATAATTAATAATAATTAAATACTAAACGTCGGCTGGAAAATTTGATTTAAAGGTTCGGCCGGTGGGTTCGCGGTTCAGCGCGGGTTTTCCGAACCGGCAGCGAAACCCGGTTCAGCGGAACGCGGGCGCGGACGAACGGCGGAGGAAAAACTTAATTCGGAAATTAATCCGAATTTTTCGGAAAATATATGGAATTTAAATTTTCGGAAATTTATTTTGGAATTTAAATTTTAAATTCGGAAATTTATTCTGAATTTCGGAAAATGGATAAAGGGCAGAAATTGAAGTTGAAATTTAAAATTTCCTGAAACGAGAAAAAGATGATTTAGGGAAATCACATAGACAAGTTGAAAGTTACTGTTGGAAATTATCCATAAATTCAGTACAGCTGGATCAGTTGGAAGGAAGTGTGACACTTGGGTAAGTGTTACCAGAATAGTCAGAATTTCGATACAGTTTATGTTACTTGGATGGCATTGACATGGATTGAGTCAGTTTACTCAGTGTTGGCATATTTTATGGATTGGCATGCTGGACCGGACTACTATAGACCCTATATGATGTTTTAGGGTAGTTGTGGTAGGTAACTGTGCGGTTCAGACTTAGCTTCCACAGTATACATGTGGACTGGTATGCGCCTTGTTGTACCTGGACACATGTTGCCGGATCTTGGAGTTAGAGATTGGCAATGACTGTAGGGGCGTGAGCTTCTATGGAAGTTGTTGGTAGAGGACTTCTTGGGACGGTGGCTGAGTCGATCTCTCCTGGTCCATGTGTGTAGGCCTGCGCGCCTGAGGGTGGCAGGGGTGTCTCGCAGTGGCTAGCCAAGTGTGTAGGCCTGCGCGCCTTAGGGTGGCAGGGGTGTCTCACGTTGGCTAGAGATTTTGTGACTGGATTTGTCTATAGTCTCCAGGAGATTGATTGACGAGAGACGCTACGGTGTCGGGTGCTTAGGCGCCATGCGTGTTTCGAGATGGGCGTTCCCACTGGCACGCTACCTGGAAGCCCAGAGGAGAGCTACTCTGGTGTGACTGGGGTGACTGTGGTTGGTCGGAGTCTGGGACTGAGAGTGCCTTTCCACCCTACATTGTTATGCTGTATTCCTATACTCTTGCTATTATCCTTCTCTTGCATGTGAGTTTTTACTAGCTGTCTTTCCTACTGGGCGTAGCTCATTCCTTTTTATTCTATATTTTTCCAGTGGATCGGCAGACTTGACGCCACCCAGCTTTAGGTGGGATCGTGATCAGTAGGCTAGTGGAGGAGATCTGATCTGTGATTATCCGAGACATTCTGGTTAGTTGATTGTTGCTGTTGGATGTATTCAGTGAGACTGTTATTTTTATGTCTTGTATTATGTGAGGGTGATTCTGACTTATGTATCTAGTTGGATGATATTGTATTTGTTGGACTTGGATCTTATTCTTGTGATGTGATGTAGTTTCCATTCACTGTTTTACTTTATTGTCTTGGTGGTATAGTGTGTGGAGTGCCATATTTTATCTGAGGATGTTATGTATTTTATTTTTGATGGTGAGGTCATTACATGACTATGGAACTTAACCGTGGGGGTTCAGACTTCTATTAGACCAGTTCTCCTATCGATATGGGTTAGGAGTATTGGGTCTAGCAGGAGTAACATTGCGCGAGTCCATCTGTTAATTCAGGAGTCATGAACCTGATTTGACGGTGTACCCGGGAGATGGGATCCACATTGTTAAGGAAAGTAGGTGTGTAATGATGCGTTATATCCTATATTTTTCGTAGGCTACTCAGGTTGGTATGGGACGATCTGAGCTGTCTATATGTAAAAAAAAAAAAAAAAATGTATGTATGTCAAAAATCAGCCTAGGAAAAAAATGGGGTGTAACAAGAGTGGTATCAGAGCCCTAGGTTAGGATAGAGGGGCTAGACATGTATAGAAGTTCAGCCCTAGGTTAGGATAGTGGGGCTAGACATGTATAGAAGTTCAGCCCTAGGTTAGATAGTGGGGCTAGACATGTATAGAAGTTCAACCCAAGGTGGGGAGAACTGTTGGTCATTTTATTATACTATGGTAGTCCGTATGCCAAATGCCAAATGACGACTCTAATGCCAGATTAGTTGCTTTTGACAGTATGGCTGGTACCAGGAGACTTTCCGCTCGTGGAGCAGCTAGAGGCAGACCTGTATCTACTACTCCTACCCCAGAGACGAGCCCAGCATTGCCAGTTGAGCCAGCCGTGGATCGTTGGATCGATGCCTTCATGCTGTTGCGTCCACGGAGCTTCAGTGGGTCAGCTGACCCAGCGGTGGCAGATGACTGGATGGCTCATATGCTTGAGCTGTTTGATGCCTTGGGATGTCCATTCGGCAGGAGGGTAGTACTTGCTGCTCTAGTATTGGAGGGAGAGGCTGCTACCTGGTGGAGAGGCCAGCGGCGCGCCATGTTTGGGGAGGCCCAGAACAGCGAGATAACATGGGAAGACTTTGTTGAGGCATTCAGGGAGTGCTACATTCTGGCTTCTGCCATGTCTCAGTTCAGGAGGGAACTTATACACCTCAGGCAGGGCCAGATGTCAGTGAACGATTACTTATCGAGGTTCACTTATCTGGCGAGGTACGCCGCAGAGCTGGTGCCTTCTGAGGAGCGCAGATGTGAGATGTTCCTGGAGGGACTTCGTCCTATGCTGCAGCGCCAGCTAGTTGTGAGTCGGTTTGCTAGGTTTCGTGACTTGGTGGAGGCTGCGAGATCCGTTGAGCTTATTGACAACCGGATGGAGGCCCAGAGAGAGACTCACAACAAGAGGAAGGGATTCAGAAATGCCCAACAGAACAAAAAGGGCAAAAGACAAGGAGGCCACCGTGGTACTCAGGAGGGCATGTTCCAGCCACGGCCTATTTCCGAGAGGCCAGTGCAGCAGACAGGTACTCGGACTGGGGGGATGATTTGCTACCACTGTCAGCAGCCAGGACACATAAGGTACGACTGCCCAGAATGGAAGAAACAGAGGATCACAGGACCGGTTGGTTCATCTGGGGGACAGCCCAGAGTATTTGCATTAACTCAGCAGCAGGCTTCAGAGTCACCAGAGGTGATCACAGGTATGCTTTATTTTGGTAACATACAGTGCGTGACTTTGTTTGATACTGGTGCATCTCATTCTTTTGTTGCAGAGAAGATCTGGAATCAGATATCAGGATCCAAGGGTTATTTAAAAGAATCCTTACTGGTTAGGCTTCCTGATGGGAAAGAGATTCCTACTGTTCAGAAGATTGATGGATCTATTCTGATTAGTGGACACGAGTTCATAACAGAGTTGATATGTGTGCCGCTAACAGAGTTCGACATCATTTTGGGGATGGATTGGTTGTGCTACCATGTAGTGGTTATGGATTGTTGCGAGAAGAAGGTTTGGATCAGGGTGCCTGGTTCGGAGGATGTGAAATACTTTGGTCTGAATAGGCAGATTCCCCTGATTTCAATTCTTCAGGCAGAGAGACTAGTGAGGAAGTGATGTACTGGTTGGTTGGCTTATGTGACAGATAGTCAAGCCACCACTACCCTTATGTCAAATATTCCAGTGGTGAAAGACTTCCCTATGGTTTTTCCAGAGGAATTGCCTGGACTTCCACCAGTTAGGGAAGTGGAGTTTTCGATTGATTTAGAGGCAGGAGTAGCTCCTATTGCTAGAGCTCCGTACCGGATGGCTCCAGCCGAGCTAGCAGAGTTGAAGACTCAGTTGCAGGACCTATTAGACAAGGGACTCATACGCCCCAGTTGTTCACCTTGGGGTGCCCCTGTCTTATTCGTCAAGAAAAAGGATGGTAGTATGAGGCTGTGTGTGGATTATAGGGAATTGAATAAGGTTACGATTCGTAACCGGTACCCTTTACCACGTATTGATGATTTACTAGAACCGAATTTGAGGCAAAGGAGATGGTTGGAATTGATAAAGGACTATGAGCTGGTGATAAATTACTGCGAGGATAAGGCTAATCCTGTTGCTGATGCTTTGAGCAGGCACGCAGTTATGCATACTATGTTAGTCTCTGACTCTATACTAGACTTGGATTGGGATGTTGAAAGATGTCAGGAATAGGTCGTTTCCTATGGTCAAGGTTCTGTGGAATAGACATGACGAAAGGGAGGCAACCTGGGAGCTAGAGCAGGATGTTGCGGAAAAGTGGCCGGAACTTCTTGCTGAATTTCGAGGGCGAAATTCCTGATAAGGTGGGGAGATTGTTATAACCGGTAAAATATTATAGGTTTAATCTTCAATAATTAAATTATGGCTTGGATGATTTCAAATCGATAGTAGGATGAGCCGGGAGCTCAATTGGAGGCTATTAGAATTTCTGAAAATTTCTGGGGATTTTTCGGAGCACCGAGGAAATTTTTAAGTAATTTTCCCTGTTTAATTGGATTTTTGGAAATTCGAAAATCTATTTAAATCGGTTAATTAGATTTTTAAACCGGAATTTGGTTTTTACCGCGCGTGAACCGGACCGGAGCGGTTCAGCGAAGGCGGGGGCGGTTCGCCGAGGTGCGTTTGCGCGTGCGTTCGGATAAGCCGCGGATAAGCGGATCGGACGGACGAGATCAGCGGTGGAGATTAACCGGCTGATCGGGTGTTAAGCGGCGTTTTAGAAGGTCAACCGGTGCTTAATGGGTTCTTAACGGGTTATTACCGGTTTAAGCGGGGTATTTAACCCGAACCGTTTCGGCCCTTAGGGTTTCGAACGGCGGCCGGAGACGAGGTGTTCGCGGCGGACGGCGATATTTTCCGGCAGCCTTTCAAGGGGCTTTTTGTACCTGGAGGTTCGCGTGATCGAGGAGAATCGATTGGTACCGGTTTCGTTCGGCGAGGAGCAGCGGTTGGTCGCGTGCGAGCTTCACCGTCGCCACCGTCGCCGGAGAAGAAAAAGATAGGAAATTCAGTTTAAATTTCGTTAATTAGCGAATTAAAAATATGAATTACTTTGCAATTAACTACCAGAGCATGTGAATTGTGTTTTTTTGAAAGTGATTAATGCAAATTATTGATTTAGCATTTTAGGGTTTTCGGAAAAAAATTATACCCGTCAAATTGGAAATCTTACCGAGCAATTGATGATTCTATTATGGACTTTAATCATGTTAAGATTGTATCAAATGCTGAAAATGGTCTAATTTCATAGATTGTTCGTTTAATTTCATAAATTGTTAAATGAGGATCGGATGAAAACTTCGGCGGGAAATTTGATTGAATCTTAGAAATTAGTGGCATTATTGACAAATTAGGATAGTATGAACATCGTATTTTGCTTCTCCTTGATCTCGGTCGCCGGAAATCGACGGGGAAAACGGAATTTCCCGGAGGAATCGTCGGCTAGGGTTTCGCAGGCGCCGGGCGGAGGAAGGAGATGGATTAGATTAATTTCAGCTTAGTTAATTAAATAATTGTAATTAATTAATAATTAATAATAATTAAATACTAAACGTCGGCTGGAAAATTTGATTTAAAGGTTCGGCCGGTGGGTTCGCGGTTCAGCGCGGGTTTTCCGAACCGGCAGCGAAACCCGGTTCAGCGGAACGCGGGCGCGGACGAACGGCGGAGGAAAAACTTAATTCGGAAATTAATCCGAATTTTTCGGAAAATATGTGGAATTTAAATTTTCGGAAATTTATTTTGGAATTTAAATTTTAAATTCGGAAATTTATTCCGAATTTCGGAAAATGGATAAAGGGCAGAAATTGAAGTTGAAATTTAAAATTTCCTGAAACGAGAAAAAGGTGATTTAGGGAAATCACATAGACAAGTTGAAAGTTACTGTTGGAAATTATCCATAAATTCAGTACAGCTGGATCAGTTGGAAGGAAGTGTGACACTTGGGTAAGTGTTACCAGAATAGTCAGAATTTCGATACAGTTTATGTTACTTGGATGGCATTGACATGGATTGAGTCAGTTTACTCAGTGTTGGCATATTTTATGGATTGGCATGCTGGACCGGACTACTATAGACCCTATATGATGTTTTAGGGTAGTTGTGGTAGGTAATTGTGCGGTTCAGACTTAGCTTCCACAGTATACATGTGGACTGGTATGCGCCTTGTTGTACCTGGACACATGTTGCCGGATCTTGGAGTTAGAGATTGGCAATGACTGTAGGGGCGTGAGCTTCTATGGAAGTTGTTGGTAGAGGACTTCTTGGGACGGTGGCTGAGTCGATCTCTCCTGGTCCATGTGTGTAGGCCTGCGCGCCTGAGGGTGGCAGGGGTGTCTCGCAGTGGCTAGCCAAGTGTGTAGGCCTGCGCGCCTTAGGGTGGCAGGGGTGTCTCACGTTGGCTAGAGATTTTGTGACTGGATTTGTCTATAGTCTCCAGGAGATTGATTGAAGAGAGACGCTGCGGTGTCGGGTGCTTAGGCGCCATGCGTGTTTCGAGATGGGCGTTCCCACTGGCACGCTACCTGGAAGCCCAGAGGAGAGCTACTCTGGTGTGACTGGGGTGACTGTGGTTGGTCGGAGTCTGGGACTGAGAGTGCCTTTCCACCCTACATTGTTATGCTGTATTCCTATACTCTTGCTATTATCCTTCTCTTGCATGTGAGTTTTTACTAGCTGTCTTTCCTACTGGGCGTAGCTCATTCCTTTTTATTCTATATTTTTCCAGTGGATCGGCAGACTTGACGCCACCCAGCTTTAGGTGGGATCGTGATCAGTAGGCTAGTGGAGGAGATCTGATCTGTGATTATCCGAGATATTCTCGTTAGTTGATTGTTGCTGTTGGATGTATTCAGTGAGACTGTTATTTTTATGTCTTGTATTATGTGATGGTGATTCTGACTTATGTATCTAGTTGGATGATATTGTATTTGTTGGACTTGGATCTTATTCTTGTGATGTGATGTAGTTTCCATTCACTGTTTTACTTTATTGTCTTGGTGGTATAGTGTGTGGAGTGCTATATTTTATCTGAGGATGTTATGTATTTTATTTTTGATGGTGAGGTCATTACATGACTATGGAACTTAACCGTGGGGGTTCAGACTTCTATTAGACCGGTTCTCCTATCGGTATGGGTTAGGAGTATTGGGTCTAGCAGGAGTAACATTGCGCGAGTCCATCTGTTAATTCAGGAGTCATGAACCTGATTTGACGGTGTACCCGGGAGATGGGATCCATATTGTTAAGGAAAGTAGGTGTGTAATGATGCGTTATATCCTATGTTTTTCGTAGGCTACTCAGGTTGGTATGGGACGATCTGAGCTGTCTATATGTAAAAAAAAAAAAAAATGTATGTATGCCAAAAATCAGCCTAGGAAAAAATGGGGTGTAACAATAGGAAACGTAGAATTCAATTCGAAAGTGTCTGGTTGTAGTTTCCGAAGGCAGTTGGGGTGGTGCACCAAGCTTGGAGTAAGCGGACCAAAGGGAATCCCATGGATGGTTTATCGACTAAATTCCACAAATCACTTGTGGCACTGCGCAAGTGGAGCAAGATGGAGGTGGGAGACATCATCAGTAGCAATGCGAATATGGAGCTTAGTATTAATAAGCTGCAAATGAAGGAGTCGCATGAGGGACGGAATGCTGAGGAACACCGACGCCTTGGACAGCTGATCCTGAACTTCCACCGTGGCTGTTCATTAGAGGAGAGATAGTGGTGGCAAAGAGCAAAAATCCATTGGGCTCAATTGGGTGACCGTAATACTCGTTTTTTTCATGTGGCTGCTACTGTGCGATCACGTAATAATTTCATTGCCCTGTTGAAAGACGACTAGGGTATGCTAGCGACTACGTATGGAAGCATAAGCGATATCATCAAACCTTATTTCCAGAAGAAGTGGTGTGGTGCGAACAGCGCGCCTCCTTCATTGCAGCATGTGCCGTGCGCCAGAATCAAGAGCACACAGACAACCATGTTGGCAAGCAGAGTAACCGAGAAGGAGGTCATTTCGGCTATTAGAGCCATTAGCAAGAACAAAGCACCAGGTATGGATGGGGTCACTGTCGAGTTCATCCAAGGCTACTGGGAGATTACACATGGGGATGTCATCCGCGCAGTGATTACATTCTTCGAGGAGAAGAAAATGCCCAGGACTTGGAAAGACACACTTATTGTCCTCATACCTAAAATTCAAGATGCCAGCAAGCCGGAGCATTTATGGCCAATTAGTTTATGCAATGTTATTTATAAGGTAATAGTGAGGATTCTGGTAGAGAGGCTTAAGCCACTACTTCCTAATATCATATCCAGTGAGCAAGAGGCATTCGTACCGGGAAGAAGCATTGCAGACATCTTTATAGCTCAAGAGATGGCCTCGCATATGCATTCATCTTCTACAAGGGTAGGGCTCATGGAAACTAAAGTAGATATGGAGCATGCATATGATAATGTGAGATGGGATTTTTTGATGAGCATGTTGAAGCTCATGAGTTTCCCATGCAGATGGTGCAACTGGATTGAAGCATGCATCATGTATCTGAGGTATGTGGTTTTGCTTAATGGGATCGAACTACCATGGATTGAGGCGCAGCGTAGCCTGCGTCAGGGGTGCCCTCTTTTGCCATATTTATTCACAATTGTGACAAAATAACTTTCAATCATCATGCATGAATATGAGAGGAGATCACTGCTTGGATTTCGATGTGGACAAAATGCACCGCTTGTCTCACACTTGCTGTACGCAGATGATATCCTTGTGTATGCACTAGCAACGCGTGTGGCAGCACGTGCGGTCAAAATGATCATGCAGGAATTTGGCAAGGCTGCGGGGATGAGGGTTAACTTCACGAAATCGATGATCTATTTCAGCAAAGCTATGAGCACAAAAAGAAGGAAGCTGGTTGCGAGGAAGTTGAGAATGGATCAGGGGGATAGTCTCAGCTACCTTGGTGTACCTATCTCAGCAAAAATGATCAAGAAGGGGGACGTCAACCTCATGCTCCAGAAGATCGATGAGCAGGTTGCCAATTGGCGTATCAAGCCATAATCACTTGCTGGGAGAGTTGTTATGATCAAGCTTGTTCTGAATGCCATCCCGAGCCACGTATCGAGCTATTGTGTTATGCCAATACGTGCCATTGACGAGGTGGAAAGAAAGATTAGGAACTTCCTTTGGTGCGGCGCAAGCAGCTAAAAACTGATGCACTATGCGAATTGGGATACTGTCACTCTGCCTAAGGATGCGGGTGGTCTTGGCCTACTAGACATGCGCATCTGGCAGCGGGTCTTGCTCATGAGGCAATGTAAGAGACTGATCGGTCGCGAGAATAACTCCTGAGTACAGATCATGAGAACTAAATACTGTGCAGCAAGAAGTTTTGTTAGGGCACCGCGGGGAGCCTCCCATGCATGCAGACTCGTTGCTGCAGCTATGCTGTGTGCTCTCGCCAACTTTGTTTGGAGACTTGGCGACGGCAAAGACGTCCTATTTGCAGAGGATAACTGGCTTGGTGTGCTTCCAATTAACTGGTCACCCACCTTCATCTACATGGGCTTCGATTGGCTAAAATACGTAGGTGATTGCATTGTTGAGACAGGTGTTTGGAATGAGGGCAGGGTTGGCGCTTGGGCCAGCGATTTATTGTTCAAACGCATAATGCATTTGCCCTGGGCTCACAACCATAATCGCGATACTCTCCTGCAGTTCCATACGGAAACGGTACAGGTCAACAACTCGAGATTCTACATGCAGTTACGCTGCGAAAGAACTGGAGGTTGCATGGGGAGCCTAATGGGGACACGGAACATCTCAAAAAGATTTGGAAAGTGAAAGCTATGCCCAGGGTGCGCTTTTTCTGCAGCATTTGGTGTGGGATCATCTCCCCACGGCAGTCTAGATGGCTCGAAGAAGACTGGCTGTAAGCAGTAACTATATATGGGGGTGTAATGCTGATGAGACGCTATAGCATATCTTGTGGGAGTGTCTGTGTGCGCAGGAGTTTTGGAGCAACTGCCAGCTACGTGGGGTTCTTACCGCACTTGGCCTCCTTCCTGGCGTGTGTGGAGGGGAGCCCTTCATGCAGAGGTTCCTTGAGTACGTGGGGTCGCCTATGCGACTTGAAAACGATGGCATGATGCATGCAACAACGCTAGCTACAGGGATGTATTACATCTGAGAGTTCCAAAATGCAAAGAATCACAATGAAGGAATGCCCAACTATAGCACGATTTTGCGAAAGCTGCAGATTGAGGTCGTGATGCTCTGCAAGGTTCGCCCATCCAAGTCCTGTGGGAACCCGCACAGTTCACTTGAGCTGATGGTAGCCCAAAACTGGGTTCCCCCTCTCACTGGATGGGTTAAAATTAATTGCGATGCTGTTGTTGATGATGATCTGGCGGGCCTAGGATTGGTGGCAAGAGATCACATGGGGGAAACCCCTACTGGTGATCAAAAGGAAAGTGTTTTCTAAGGCGATTATGGCCATGGAAGTGTATGCCATGCTAGAGGCTCTTGAATTGGTGAGGACCACGCTCTCGAAGTTTTGGGCCATTGAGATCCAAATTGACTCAATGCTCCGATGTAGGAGGTGCACACGACCCTCACTCAGGTGCCCGTGGGAGGTTTATTTGCCAAGGCGATTCTGCATGCTCGGGAACTCGATGCGCTTACGATTATGCATATCCAGAGAGACGGCAACGCGCCGGCGGATTGGGCTGCGCGTGCTGCCTGCCGCTCAGACTTGGTTTGTGGTTGGGGAATGCCCCTCCCTGAGCCTCTCCTAAAGCTATTATTGTCTGATTTTCTTTTCGATCCTCCTTAAAGGACTATTGTAGTTACAGTTTTTTTGCCTCCTTTTGAACGAAGGAAAGCTTTCAGGGAATACTAATTTTATATAAAAATAATAATTTTAATTATATGATATTTTAAAATAATATTATTAAAAGTTTAGATTTTGTTAATAAAGAATAACTTCTTGATGTATCTCAAATTTAAATGATAAATTTATTCAAATTAATAAAAATAAATATAAGAGTTGTTCGTTTTAAGCAAATAATAAAAAAATATGCATAAATGTCAATGTTATAAAGAAAAAACATTCAACGTGTCACTGAGCTGTGATTTATTTATCATTAAATTATTTCCTCTAAAAAATCCAAGATTCAATTATTATTGTTTCAATTTTCTTAAAAAAATAAACTTACTAAATTAATATTTATGAAAACAGACGACAAAAGTCTATTCTCTGCACATGCAGCGAATATTTACCACTCGTAATTCGATTCTCTTTTCTCAGAATTCAGAATGCACTAATTCATCTTACCAAGCCAGTCGTTACGTAACGCATATTCTTGATGCTTAACAACAACGAACACGCTATAAAGCACAAAGAGGGCAAGAAAAGAGTCGGGAGAAAACGAGGAGAGAGAGGCAGATTCCGTATTTTACATTGCCTCCCTCCCTCTCTCTCTCTCTCTCTCTCTCTCTCTCTCTCTCTCTCTCTCTCTCCCTGTCTTCCTCTCTGTCAGCCCAGATTACTTCAACAGACCTCCCTGCCGAAGGCCTTATCTTCAGCCCTTATCGATAAAAACCCTTTTTTCAGAGGATGAGAATTACAAAGGAGATGGAGAAGGGAACAACAAAGTTTCCACTTTCGCGATGGGAAGTTGCGGTGGGGTTGGCCGTTGTGGTGAGCTTTGTATTCGGTCTTGTTGGTGTCTATCTATCGATGCCGCCGTCGGATTATAGTTTCTTGAAGCTTCCGCGGACCATCGAGGAGCTGCAGTTGCTTAGGTACCTCCGAATTATCCTATTCGAGCAACAAAACATAATTTGGGAATTTGTTTCGACAGATCTGGTTTTCGACTAGTTTTAATTTTTTTACATTTTCCTTTTTATTTACTTTGAATCTAAGATTTAATTAAGTGAGAATGCTGTTCTAGAAGCTGATAAAATGATCGGGAAATTTGGGCGATTGCTAGTTAACGTTGATCTGGGGTAGATCTTGGTGTCTTTATTTATGAAATTGCTCAAGAATCTATTTGTGGCGATTTTACTTTCCTCACTCTGGCAATTTCCTTTTATAGCCCAGATCAATACTAAATAGATGTCTTGATCCTTATGTTGGAACCATTGAAGGGATTTTCTGATTTAGTTCTTCGGTGTGTTATGTTAAACTAAGTTTGCATGAAAAGTTATTTTGTACAGGTAACACATGGAGGCTAATCCATGCAATGTCTTCTCGGCATTACATGTGGACTGAAGTTTGTATTAACTTAACTGAATATTTTTTAACTTTTTGTTTTTCATGCTATTAAAATTCCTTAACAATGTATTTATATCGATTCTAGGTTTGAAAACCAATGTTTCTTTAATGTGCATGCATTTTAGTACGTTTTTCTCTAATTTATTGAACGGATTATTTCCAACTATAATCCAACCATAATTAATTTTAGTATTTTTAAAATTAAATTGCATTTCTAGGAAGCATAAGTACACTAATATTTGAGTACTTTTAGATTTTGTTAATAACACATGTCATGCAATAGTTATAGGAAGTATTCAGATGCTTTTAAGAATTATTCAATCAGTTTTTAATTGCATTAAGTTAAGTTCACAAAAACTACGTTAAAAAACTTACATATCACATTTAAAATGTAGAGGAATATTTCAGTATATTCAAATATTTTTGCAAGGATTTTTAAATTTATTTGGATACCACAAAAATCATTAATTTTGTATAATTATTGTATTTATCGAAAAAAAAAGTCAAAAAAGATATGGAACTCTTAATTTAATTTGAAGTTGGCAAAGGCAATCACATCATGTACGTTATTTTTAAAAATCATATTCATTATATTAATAATTATTTTTTGTTTGAATGCTTTTTATAACTACACAAATAATTCCCAATTGCTGAGCATTGCTGCTATTGGAAAATTGAGATTTAAAATTATCAAGTGAAATGACTATTAATGATATTGGTAACAAATCAGTTTTAGGCTTTCATAGAGCTTTGATTGTGCACTATCAAACATTTATTGAATGTTTTTCCTCTAACAATAATATTTCATGGATTACATCTTTGAGCATGTGATGCTCATACAATAACCATGTGGGTTATGCACAAAATAACTCTTCTAAATATGTATGATATCTCATAGTTTCACTCTTTTTTGTATTATACTATATAATTTACTAGTTGATCTACATCTTTGAAATGTCTAAGATTTGCAACAATATTTTGGCATCATCTTCATCTGGTATTAATTATTTATTTGGCTATATACTCAAATCTAGTTTAACTCTTCTTGTGTTGTTGTCGCAGTTATTTATATGCCTTACAACTGGATATATATTTTTTCCGAAATAAATGTTATATAGTTATCATATGTTGACCATTCTAGCATGCTAGATAGTGTACTCTTCCTCATATAGGAGCATCGTAAAATATTTGTAAAAAGTAGAGTGGGCTATCACATGGAGTGTATTATATTATTGCATTGTATATTTATTAACTAGGCTGTGTTGGTTTAAACAAAGAGAATTAACTCATATTAGATATTTGACAAGAAGTTATATTATTGATATATTAAGATGCATTAATTGACCGCATTGATCTTCGCCATCCGTTCCATCTGTCATTGGATTCCTAACATGTTTTCATCACAAGTTTCATCAATTTCGACATCGTTGAACCTTCTATGGAGTCCTTTGGCTGTTTTTTGACCAACATTTGGACAATATTGTACTAGATACCAGACGTTCTTCGAGTGGTCTTTGGCTGTGATTTAAACAATTACATAGTGTTATCCGACAAGCCTTCAAGCATTCTTCAACTAGCCTTCGGGTGTTATTCAACTAGCTTCCAGGAATTATTTGATTAGCTTCTAGGTGTTCTTTCATAGGTTCCTAGACCAATTTGTAACTCACCTTCAAGTCTCATTCGAACGGAATAACAATTTTTGCCTCTTGAGGGGTTTCTCGAAGTCACTTTTCTGATCATCCTCATGGGAAACTTTTAGAAAACTCCAAAAGCTTTGGCTTTTGTAACTATCGTAACCATTTATAACTAATTATAACTAGTTTCTTTATGAAACTTACTTATAAATATCACCATGAGGGGTTAAGAGGGGATCCATGACACATCTTGGATTTCTACGACTTTATATTTTCAAACACTTGTTAGTCCACTTTTTTAGAGAGAGAGTGACTTGTTATGGTCATTTCTCTTCTATTTTCAACTATTGTAATTGTTGTAATCATTTATAACTAATTGTAACTAGTATCTCCATTGAAATTTATACTTTTTGACATTTTTCAGCTTACATTTTTGTAGAAAGAGAGAAATTGACATATTGTAGTCTTTTTTCATCCATTTTGATACTTTGTTCTCTGTCTCTCTCTTTCTCTCTTCTTTATTGTTCTCTTTTTTTAGATAGATTCTCCATACTTCATATGTCCCTCGTACTTATTTCCAAAAGAATGCTTTTAACATTTCTTGGTGCACTTGATAAGGAATAATGTTACTTCAGCAACCAAGCACCATTATTAGACTCTGCTTGCCTCAACTTTTTTAGATACTACCACCCTAGTGTTGATTGCTCTCGATGCTATCTTCTTAGCTGACCTCCTCTAGAATCTAAAAACCATCATGTCTAGTGGATGATGACCTAATTCATGGTTGTAATTGTGATTTTCACCTTTTACTTTGTCTTCAGACCACAGCTTCAGCCATTGTTCCTGTCTCTTCCCTGAATCTAATGCTGCTTGCTATCGAGGATCCTATCTCAACATGGCCTGTTCAGTTCTGTCTCACTAGACCTGAATAATGACTATTGCTTCGCCTGGCTCGCTATGAGCATAGTCTTTTGTTCATTCGTTGTCCATGAGGCTTATACCTAGATGATCCAATTCATGGTTGTAATGCTGATTTTGACCTTGTAGCTTCTCTTCAGGCCGCAGCTTCAGCCATTGTTTCTGTCTCTTCCCTGACTCTATTGCTGCTTGCTATTGAGGATCCTATCTCAACGTGGCCTGTTCAGTTCTCTTCAGTTCCTTTGTCTTTCACCATCTTCTGTAAAACAAAAAAGGGGATTGCCAACTATTTTTTGCTATCTAAGAGGAGAACAAGCCCCTTCAAGGCTAACTCCAAAGGTTTAACCAAGCTACCCACAATTTTGTCGATGTTGCAAAAAATTTGGTGATGAATGCACTCATTGAATGCCTACTACATTCAAGGCTTAGTGGGCTTCTTTCCAAGTATCCCATTAAGTCTTATGAAGGAACTCCTTAATCAAGTTGATCGGTATTTTCAAGCCAAGATCGAGGACCAGAAGTGCAAGCTTAGTCTTAAAGATTCTTTGACCTAGACCTTCAAGGCAAGAGCTAAAAAGAAGGCCTCCATATTTTGAGCATCTAAAAAAGACTTTCCTGAGGCCCCTTTAGGATCCCCAACTTAATGAAAGTTTCATAATCCTCACCCATCCCCATGTCAAGATCCTTTTCTCTCTAAAACAAAAATAGTATTATCAGCCCCCCTAGCTAACGAAAGCTTTCACCACCAAAATGTAACTCTACAAATACTGCTAGTATCATGAACAATACATGCACAACACGGAGCAATGGTGACAGTTGAAGAGGCTTATCAGGAATTTTTTTAAGCAGATGACTTCAACAACGAAGAAACTTAAATCTTGCATTTTAGTTCTTGAGACCCTTCCTTCAAGCTCAACCAAGCTTGTCCTTGTCACTTATGAAGGTAAAGAGGCTTATTATGCATGTGATTTATGGTGATAAGCATTTTGCTTCAAGGAAATTCACTCTCAAGATGGTCAAAGTGACCCTGTTGTTGAGGCTTCGAAGAGTTGCTCTTTGGATATCCAAATGATCTTCTTTGTCGAGGACCACCCAATATTCAGAAATCCTTTTATTGATGTGTTGTCATTAGCTTTGACATCACCAATAACAAGATTAGATGACCCTTTTTGATTCTTGGTGCCTCGCTAATGTTCTATTTCTTGAGGCCTTCAAGACAATGAAGATCTCCATAGAACACCTGTAAGCAATGCCTAACACCTTGGTGAAATAATCTATTGAGTTATCTCATCTTATGGGCTTTGTTTCTTTCCTACTCTTGGTGTCGATGAATTTGTTTAGATGCACATAATAGACTTTTTCATCGTAAAAGCTCTCATCGCTTACATTGTTGTCCTCAATAGGAGCACTTTTAATTGCTTTTGAGCACCTGTCTTGATCTTCTACTAGAAGTTGGAGTTCTTAGCTTAGTGGGAGTCATGATAGTTAAAAGGGCCAAATAAGAATGAAAGCATCTCATAAAAGATAAAAAAATTGTAATAAGTTATGATGATTTAAATGAGTCTGAGAAGGAGACCATCCTTTTGTTCCTTGTTGATTATTTCGATATGTTTGAATGGACTCCCATTGATATGCTTGGTCTTGATTGTGAAATCATTAAGAATCAACTAAATGTTAAACATGGAGTTGCTTTGGTACGACAACCCAAAATACCGTTTAGTATTGAGAGGCAAGCCATCTTTCTAGAGGAACATAATGAGCAGTTTGAAGAAGTGGTTGTTTGGCTAATTCAATATCTCTAGTGGATGACAAACACTGTACTCACAATGAACGCTATTGAGATATAGAGAATGTGTTTTTACTATACTCATCTCAGCAATGCTTGCCTAAGAGACGCTTTCCTCTTCCTTCTATTGATGCTCTTATTGATTCAATCACCATCCCATTGATACATCATCTTTCTTTATGCATCCTTAGGGAACCATCAGATCACATTTATAAAGCACACAAAGAGAAGATTTTGTTATTGATGTTTTGATGTGGTATTATCATGTCATTTGGTCTTTGAAATGTAAGAGCAACCTACAATGGATGAGGGACAAGGTCTTTATGAACTGGAGGGGGTATAATATCAAGATCTATGTTTATGACATTCATGGGAAGATTAGATTAAGATGTTTTCTGATTACCTCTCTGATTTCTAGTAGAACTCAAGAATTTTTTGATGTAATAATATGAGACTTAATGCTTCCAACTATGCCTTTGGAGTCTCTTTAAGAAATTTTTTAGGTTTTTGTGTCTCTGAAAAGTGTATTAAACTTAATCTTAATAAAATATAGTCCTCGAGATGCCATCCCCCAAATTGACCCATGAAGTTGAACAACTAAAATGCAAGATGTCAGAATTGAGTTGATTGATTTTTTTATGCTTGTAGTTCATTTTTTATGTAAGAAATATTGACCAATTGTGGCCATTTTTTTGTTATTTTTTATTTTGTTTTATGTTTTTTGTGTATGTGTGTTTCTCTTGAATGTTTTTTTCTTGTCATGCATATGTCCCTATTTATTTCCCAAAAAGCCCTCGAACACTAACTCAAACTTTTGGATTGATGGATGTTTATACACTTATATGTTGTGCTCAACTTAAGCCCTGAGAGTTTACTTTGTTACTAATTGATACTTAATCCCCCAAGATTTGTTCTTGAAATCCATTTTGAAAAATCAAAAGACCCTAATGAGAGGCTTCGATAAACAAGTGTGTTGATCTTGAGATCTGTTTTAAAAAAAAAATTCAATAAAAAAGGTCTCAAAGATAGTGCTTTGGTCTTGAAATCTATCTTGAAAAATCGAAGATACTAAAGATAGGCTTTAATCAATCAGTACCTTAGCCCTGTGATTTGCTTAAGAAATTTTAGCTTATTAGATTGTACGTTTGCTTTACAATGTAACCGAACATATAAAAAATAACCAATTCATAAGCCATGTTGGGGACTAGGGTCGCTTTCCAAGTACTAGTCGAATCTCAACATGCCATGTGGTGATCATCCATGGGTGGCAATTTTGTCATCCACATAAATGTTAGAGCAAAGAGTCGGGGAATAATGAATATGCACTTATTGATCGCATTGATTATGTCATTCATTCCATATGCCATTGGCTTGTTGACACATGTCCATCATGGGTTTCATCAACCTGACTATCAGTGAACAATCTTGAGGTATCTAATATGTTATCTTCTAGCCAATGGGCATTATCCAAATAGCATTGGGACATTCTATTGGTAGCCTCCAGGCATTGTTTGACTAGCCTCGAGGCATTATTTGAGAAGTCTATAATTGTTATTCAACTACCTACTAAGCATTATTTGACTAGTCATCTAGCATTCTACTTGCCTTCGAATGTTATTTGACCAACTTTCGGGTGTCATTTGACGAGCACCTTGAACCAATTCTCATGTTGCCTCTATACCTCGTTCAAACAATAAGTCCCAATAGCTAGGCATTCTTTGAGAAGTCTCTAGGTGTTATTCAACTACCCACTAAGCACTATTTGTCTACTCATCTAGCATTTTATTAGCTTTTGAATCTTATTTGACAACGGGTGTTATCTGGCAAGCCTCCAAGTCCTTGGACCAATTCTCATGTTGCCTCTAGACCTTGTTCAAACAGAACAACAGGTTCCAACAGCTCCTAAGTGAATTCTTGAGGTCATTTTCCAATCAATTTTGTGAGAAACCACCAAAGGACTCCACGAGCTTCAATCATTGTAACTTTTCTAATCTTTTGTCCTTAATTGTTATAAATTTCTCCATTGAAACTTGTCTTTGAATACCCTCATAAATGATGAGAAAGGAATCTTTTAACACTTTTTTTATTTTTATCACTTTTATACTTTTTGGCATTTGTTAGTCTATCTTTTTAGAGATAGAACATTAATCAATAATGATCATTTTTTCTCTATTTTTTGTGCTTTTTTTTCTCTCTCTTTATGTGTGTTTTCTCCTGGGTGCCCTCTTCTTGTCATGCTTACTTCCTTATTTATTTCCTTGAAAGCCCTTAAAAAATTGTACAAATGATGGCTTTTATCCATTGACTCAACCATTTGGATTGATGGGTGTGTTCATGTACTTGCATGTTGGGCCTAACTTAAACCTCAATATTTTACTCTCTTAATAATTGATACTAGAGTCGATGATATTGTTGGTATCAAGTGGTTCATGCATGTTATACTTCAATGTGCTATTTGTTGTCATGGTTATGTAGAAGTTCAAGTGAGTTGACTCTGATAGTGTCGTCACCTGTTTGATTAGTATTTGATATGTATACATTTGCTAGTTAAATTGAACCATTGGATGAAGATTGGATTTAATGCAGATGGATTTTCATGTATTTGTTGGGAACAAAGAATTATTGCACATTAGATTCATAACTGGTGGTGATTATATACGAACTTAAGACTTTTGAGTTGATGATTATACATGTTGAACTTGTGTATTGGGCCCAACTTGGGCCTCTAACGTATTGCTTTGTAATTAGGTTGCCACAATGTGATGCACTTGAACCCCTCATATGTAATGAAGGTTGATCGGCACCACATTGCCTATCCATAGAATTTTTTTTGGCATTTATATTGTGTTTATGTGTATTATGTTATCAATACTTGTTTGTAACTCAATGATACTTAGGACATGTCCAGATGGGTCATATGATATTTTTTTACAATTTGAGATTCACTCTAACTGCACCGGGGAGTTGTACTTCTAGACAGGGCAGTCAGCTAAAGACAGCGTAGCCATCGTTGGTCACCCCCATATCTCAAGGTGGCTAACTGAGGCTAGCTGCCCTAGGTAGTCACCTGGCTGCACTGTGCTGTTAATTCAAACCACCCTGAGTGGTCAAGTCAATTGCCTAGGGTAGTCCTACTGCTATGACAAATTTGGCTTTGATTCTTTGCTTGCTGTGCGCTCCAC
The DNA here is from genome assembly GCA_023846275.1 of Vanilla planifolia. Taxonomy (NCBI): domain Eukaryota; kingdom Viridiplantae; phylum Streptophyta; class Magnoliopsida; order Asparagales; family Orchidaceae; genus Vanilla; species Vanilla planifolia. Next base: position 11,464,713 of record CM043871.1, on the reverse strand, counting down.
TTCTTTCCCTATAAAACTCCCATGTATTCCAACTATTTAGAGGTTAATGAACATACTTGTGCTTCCTACATGGATTAGATCCATTCTTGAGAATGAGTGAGACGTTCACTTTCTCTTCTTTGTGTGATTCAAGGGAATCCCCTCTGCTGGGTTTGTAGTGATGTGAGGTTACTACAATCATTGGAGAAAATAGCCTAAACGTGTTATACTAAGGGAGCTTTGAAGATCCGTGGTGTTGGGTTGAAGTGATTGGAAGAGTTAGACAAGTTTGATGCTTTCTTTATTTCTAGTTCTGTAGGTTTCCTTTATTGTTTCTTTATTCCTTGTTTGGAGAAGGATTTGGCATAGCAAATAGCTTCCAATTGATGTGAAGCTTTTCAGATTTATTTTTAAAGTTGCTCACTAAAAGTTTCATGTTCATCATTTTTAGGGGCAAACTTTAAATTGGGGTTTAAAGTGGTTTTCCAAATCCTGTTATTAAGGATGTATTAAATTCAGATCTGTGGTTAGGGACAAAACCCAAGCAAGCAAGATCCAGATATTATGAAAATTGGCAAATTATTAGTTCATCAAGTTTGCAACAACTTTGGTTTTAGGGCTTTTGTTGAAAAAATGTGTTTGGCTATGTTTTAATTACTCAAAAAAAATAAACTATACAACAGTCACTAACATCTGAAAAGCAAAAATAATGCTTACTATTGTGATATTTGGGACACCTAAACGTACTTGGTTTGTGTTTAAATCTTTGCAATCTTATTATTCAATCAATCCTCACTAGTTTTCATTTTAATCATGTTTTAGTATTGTTGAGGTTTTTAATCTTTTGAATCCACTGTGAATGTTGATTCTAGAATTTAAGTCTTTTTGAAAATTTGATCCTAACCATTGATAAATCCTTTTCTCAACTTCTAAAACCTTTTTTTAAGTCATTTCTCTTGCATCTCTTAGCATTCCACTTAACTGTGTAGGTTTAGTTCCTTAATTTTTTAGATTGACAAATTTAAGTTTAAAGCTTATGGTAGTTGTTTACTTGCTTCAGCTTCACTGTCCCCATCTGCATTTGCTCCTTAGACTTTAGGATTATTTTAGCATTTAAATCCTGATGCAAAAGCACAAAATATCTCCTTAATATCCCACAATGTTTTTTCCTCGTTGTTGCCATTTTCTATGTCAGGAGCCATTTGAGTATCACCCACCACCATTATGGCTTCCTTGTCATAGTTTAAGCTACCTGCTGTAATTATGTGTTACCATGAATTACAATTACAACCATATGCCTTTATCACCTTAAGTTGGGGTTGATTATGTAAACCTAATCCCTAATCCCTAATCCTTAATAAGACTTTAGTGAACACATTCATTCAAACAAAAATGTATAACAAGAATTAAGCATAAGGATTCTACTTCAACCAATGCCTTTATCTCCTTAAGTTGGGGTTGATTATGTAAACCTTATGATGCCGTTATACTCTATCTACTATTAGTACATGAAAATTCTCGACAAATTTCATTTAACCTTGAGTGAATTTTTTAATCATATAATATATTATAAGCTTTCCTTAATTTTATCTAACTCATTTTTCAATTTTTATGGCCTTAAATGGATATCTTCCTTGAACTCTTTAGTTCATTCTCTCCAATGTTTATGGGCTTAAATGGATATCTTCCTTGAAATCTTAAATTTGATGACTGAAACAGTTATATATCCAATGCTAAATGTCAAAGAATGGAAGCAAAACCTTCATGAACTTTGATCACTGTAGAAAACTTTTTAGTCAAATCATATATCTTTGGAAACTTAAATGTAAATTCTTTTGTATAATATTATGCTAACTATTTTTTTTATTTTGATTCTTACTTGAGTACCATAGTTTAATCCTGAAGTATCAATTTCCAGGACCTTTACACAACCATTTTGCTTCTTGAAGGTCCCTATAAATTATGATGGTCATTAACTCCATTAACTTGTCAATTAAATTACGTATATTCCAACTTCCTAACCAATTGTAGTGCCTTGAACTACCTTTTTTATGTGAGTCCATCCAAAATAATATAGAACTATTTCTTTAAGAACTTAGTTTAGTTGTCGTATTAGCCTGTGTTTAGTTGTCATTGTATTCAAACAATAAAGAATGTCGTGTTGATTGATATCTTTGCATTGGCTGAATGTTGGTTCAATTAGTTAGCTATTGGCTGTCAACTACCCTCTTCCAAGCCTGGGATAGATCGTAACAATGTCATCAAATTTACTATTAAAAAATATATCTTCTATGGTGGATGCTATGTATAGATGTCATGCTTAAGATTGAATAAAATCGATGGTGAATAATTACGTTTTATGTTGAAATCCTTGCTATTTTTGTTGTTTTGTTGAGATTTTTCTGTGGCATGCTTTGATATTTATAATGTTGCTGCCTTTTTAATAGCTGAGCATGCATTTCTATGGTGCTTTTAAAAATTAACTGTACACTATGCTCTTTTTGTATGGGTTAATGATAATATGAGAATTTAGATGATGGATCAGAAGTTTTGAGAGTTTCTCTCTTGAATTGAATCGGTAACCTTGCTATCCTTAAACTGCCGTTCAATTGTTTGCTGAAGCTCCTGTGGTTGCTGACATTGTGTTATTCTGTGAATGAACTAGCAACTTTATAAACATGTTAGTTGAATTTTTACCAAGGAAAAATGATGACCCAAAGACATTGGGGAATGAGTTGATGATAAAAAAGACCTTCTATGCCTTCTTAGAGAAGGAATAAGTGCTAGACACTTATGCTTTTCCAAGAATCAAAGATTTATTTATATAAAATAGATCGTGACATTTAAATTCAAAAGTTAACAATTTTATGTTAATTATGCCAAATTAATATCAATTCACATAATCTTAAAATTCAAACCAAATAGAAGATCAAATATGTAAATTTAAATAAAAAGTCTAATGTGAAATATTATACAAATAAATTTAAAAGAAGTTTAAAATTTAAGTTAGTCCATAAATTTAATATTAAATTTAAATGATTTAAATAATAAATTTAAATGGAGAAAATTATTCAAACAATTGTAAATCCAAACTTAAAATTTAAGCTGAAATAAATTAAAAATTTTAAATTAGTAAGTAATTTTAAAAAATAAAATATGTTAAATAATGATATTTACATTCTGCATCACTTAGAAAAAACTTGTCTTTAATTTTAAATGCAGTGGAAGAAATTTTTATGCTTGATTTTTTTTCTTTTTTTTAAATATTTTGTTGTTTTTACCTTTTTTTTTCCCAAACACCATTTCTCTTGTAACCTTATCTTTAGTTATTCGCATAGTTGACTACATGGTGGTTGACTAATCTTGTTACAATGTTGAGAGTCTAGAGAGATGGTGAATTTGAGATGTGGTTTGATAATTTTTTGAACATGATGGAGCATAATCGATCTCGATTGTGATTGACAATTATGCAATTTATATGTTAGAGAATGGAGGAAGGAACTCTTGCTAATCGAATCGGGGCATCTAAATGAAGTTAGCACTAAAGAGCATCAAAGGAGAGGCAAAGCTTTTTTGATGAACCCATGCATCTCGCTTGATGGGGACATGGTCGGATGTATAATGGAAGCTAGTAGGCATGTGGGTAATGAAAAATGGATGATGCCATGATATGGATTGTCGTTGTGGAAGAGCACAAAGAAATCTACTCTGATAACAAACTGATGGCACAAACTTAACAAAGCAAGAGTATATGAAGGATAAGGTCCCTGTGCCTTCCTATGGAGAGTATAGGGGCTAACTGTCTATCTTTACAACATCATCTATATATACAAAAGTTATAAATTCATTTAAATCGTCATTACCAATTTTTTTTTTATTATATCAAAAAAAGTATTTATATAAAGAACATTAAGACATTCAAATTAAAAAAACTTAAGAGTTTTATATTAATCTTAATAAACAAATCTTCATCTAAGTAGTCTTAAAATTCAAGATAAATAAATGATTAAATATGAGAATTTTAAAATTGAAGTTTAATTATTTAAATAACAGATTTAAGTAAAAATATTAAAATATAAAAAGTTATCCAAATGAATTTAAATTAAAATTTTAAATTTATTAATCCAAGCAACTATATAATTAAAAATCAAATAGATAATCTATTATAAATTTAAATGATTTAAATTAAAATTAAAAATTATCCAAATGAATTAATATTCAACTTTAAACTATCACTTATAAAAAAAAATACGAATAAGTAATATATGCATTTTGCATTAAAAAAGATAGCATTGTAATGGGTGAGCTACTTGTTGACTTTGTGATTTTGAAGTCTTTAAATACCATGTAGCATAAGTATTTTACTTCAAAAATTCTCTTTCATGTGACATATTATCATGTATTGTCCAGTTCATTAGTTTTGAATACTCATATATGTTTTAGCATATCTGGTAGGTGATGCTTCCACAATCGCCCGGCGACATGACATTGTCATGTCCATGTTTACCATTTTTAATGGTAGATAGAAAAATAGACTTACCTTGTACATACTGAGTTACTTCATTATGTAGAGCTTGAATTCATAAACCATTGTTGTTCCAAGATGGTCTTTTCAACATTGCTTATGATTTAATGGAACATATACTCCTGATGCATAGTCATGCTAGGTCATGTTGTGTCATTCATGATGGAATCTTTAGATATTCTATTAAGATTATCCTTTTGACATGGTTAAATAATTTTCTTGTAGGGACCATCTGGAGAATTATGCAAGTGACTACACTATACAAGTCTTAGTTGGTTATTGTATGGTTTACATATTCATGCAAACATTCATGATTCCTGGGACTATTTTCATGTCTCTGCTTGCTGGTGCTCTTTTTGGAGTGTTTCAAGGTGTAGCTTTGGTAGTCTTTGCTGCTACTGCTGGCGCATCATCTTGTTACTTCCTGTCAAAGCTAATAGGAAGACCTCTTGCCTTCTCGCTTTGGCCTGATAAACTAAATTACTTCCAAGCACAGGTAAATACTGATAATAACATTGTTTTTGTTTGCAGTGAATGACCTGACAACAATATCAAATCAATTTTTCCATATAATATCCTAAAATTATTGTATTCTTATTGTGATGATATAATTGGTATGAAGTAAAGGGGAAACTACAAGAATGAATATTGTTGAAATGATTAGGTCCCATTTTTTTACGATTTTTTCATGAGGGGATGGACAATCTGCAAGAGATGTTAAGCTTCATATGCTTATGCCGTCATATTACTGCTTTTTTTAGTTCGCATCACAATTGATCTGTGATATAGAACAGATTCCAGATCAAGTTCAAGTTTCATACAATCCATTATGAGGTGATGGGTGAGCTAGCCCACATCAAATGGTGGGTCATGGTTGGCTTCAATTATCATATTTCCACTATGATGTTATCATTGTTGTCACAAGATGGTAAAACCTGTTAGTCATGATTAATTTCAAATCAAATGTTCGCTTTTCTTCTGATTATTTCCATGATAGGTTCCATTATGTTCATATGTTCTCTTTTTTGCTGCTATGAATTGATAGGTAACTTGCAAATTTAAGGTTTCAAATTATTATACAATTATTTCTGGTAATGCGTTTTCTTGGAGAATTATGTTCTTGAAAGACTGCACAAAATCTAATAGGAACGTAGGAAGGGTTTGATTAGTACAACACAATGGAGACTTATAACAAAGTTTGCATCGTATTTACTCATAATCCAGCCTAAAATGGAACTTCTCAGTTAAAAATGAGAAGAGAGCACAAATATGAAACGAGCGTCTTTGTACCACCATTTATACTTGCATTCCCTAAACTTATTGCAACTTGCATTCCCTGAACTTATTGCAACTTGCAAAACCATGAAAGATTGTAAGACTAACTAGGTTCAAATTTTTTTGATAGCAGTTAGCTTACATTTTACCTAATGTTCTATATGATCCCTATTTGTCCCAGGTTTCAAAGAGGAGGAAAAAGTTGTTAAACTACATGCTTTTTCTGAGAGTCACCCCAACCTTGCCAAACACCTTCATCAACGTGGCTTCACCAATTGTGGATGTACCTTATCATATATTCTTCTTAGCAACCTCTATTGGTCTCATACCGGCTGCTTATGTTACCGTTAAGGTATCAATTCATCATCGATCTTTCCTCTTCTTACCTTTCCAATATCTCAATATTCATTGCAATGCAGGCTGGTATTGCTTTGGGAGAACTAAGATCAATTGGCGATCTTTATGATTTCCAATCGATAGCAACATTATTCTTTATTGGTATTGTGTCGGTAACACCAACTTTTTTAACCAAGAATCGTGCACCAGAATATGAAGCAGACTTCAAGCTGAAGGAGGAGGATAACTGATTCTTTGAAGCTGTCAGGTATTTGTATATATATTTGGCTTACCAGGTTTTACTGGATGCAAATTGGGTACCCAAAAATCTCCTGCAAAGGCCGGTTAATGTCGACCGTGTTCTTCCAACTTTCTTATAGCATACTCAGTCCCAGGATCTATCAAAGTACAAATTCCTCGTTAGTTAAACAATGTTAAGAAGAAAATGCTTTCCCACTTTATTTGTAAAGGTCCTGGTTGCTCGTTGTATATGCCGTTCTCTGCTTCATTTGAACTCTCGTTTCCTCTTTCCATTATTCAGTGCTCTCAAGTGCAAGTTGAATAAAGCTTGGGTTCTTTTGAAATTTATCTTAAAAATGAGCTTTTTAGTAGATGAGTCTTTATGTGAGTTAAAAAAATGAACTTTTAATTGGGGAGTCTTATGCCACTGAAAATTGTGTTTATGAGAATAATTTTCCAAGGTTTTAATATTTTAAAAATTGGAATAAATTTTTTTAAAGTTGTTTAATAGATGTGAACCAAATGTTGTCCTTAAATACATGTACGAAAGATCCATCGTTTTCTTGTTGTTGAACTTGATAAAAATGTTTTTTTATGGCGTTTTTATGAAGTTGTGTCAATGGACATTTATTTTGTTGTGGGCTTCAATCGTTATAATGTTTTATTCATTTTTATTATACTGTTTAAGGAGAACAAAAGTGTACTTTATGTTAAAATTTATTCATTTGTTTTATTCTTTATTTAATAGTTGAAATATGATTTGAAAAAAATTTAAAATAAAGGTTTTTTATTTATAATTAAAACGTCAAATCTACTGCTACATTTTTTTTCCAAGAATAGAATCTAGTTAAGTTATCACGTTTGAGAGTTCATTTTTTAAAAATTTAAAATATTAAAATTCTAATCCTTTTATCAAAATTTGACTTCTTTGTAGAAAACTTTTGTCAAACTTATTAAATTCGCAGGTTGTTGTACATAACCTGTCCTATAATGATACAAGCACAAATAAGATTTGCTTTGATTTTTCAGCAAAATGTTCAAAGGTCTAATTTGGTTGAATTTAAGCTTTGATTTTTCAGCAAAATGATCAAAGGTCTAATTTGGTTGAATTTAAAGAGATATATATATATATATATATATATATATATATATATATATATGAATACAATAAAATACCACGAGGAAGTGCAAAAATGTCTTCAAAAACGAAAAATGGCGATATTTAGGATGACTATTAGATATGACCTTTTTGGATTTGAGCAGCAGATTAATTGCATTTGGCATGGCTTTTGAAAACCTTGATTTGGGATTGTCTTGCTCTGCAAAGTGTGTTTATCCAAAAATGCGCTTCCTGTTATCATTGTTATTTTGTGTTATGTTAGAATTTAAAATACCATAATTATTTCTTTTAGTTAGTTTTGATATAAAAGTCAATAGATAATTTCATCATCATAAAATATATTCTTTATTACAAATATGTCATAAAATAGATTATAAAATACATAGCTTTTAAGTAACAACAAATAACACTGTTTTTAAATTTATTTTTTATTAATACATCAATATTTATGATAATTTTGTCACATCAATTGAATGTAAATAATACTATCCTTCAATAATTTTGGGAGTTATAGCCTTTGTCACATTCACATGGGTCGATGCTTATATTTAAATTTTATGCATGTTTTTAAGTAAACAATTAGTTCATAAATCTCATAATAAAAATTAAATAGAGTATGACATTAATTATGTGTAATATCAAAGAATCACATAAATCCAGCACTACAATTATATTTATATGTATTAAAACCTTAATATTTATATATTATCATGAATAATCATTCCATAAAATTGATTTTTTTATTCTTTTCATCAAAATGACTAAATAAAAGATAAAAATAAAAAATAACATAAATGCATGAGTTATAAGTTATTTTAAACAACATATAATCACATGTCTTATTCTAATTATTACGATACTATTTAATTATAATAATTTAGTTTTTTTAGATCTCAACATATTTATTAATAGCATAATCCTCTCTCAACACTATTACTTAAATATTCTATTATGTGTACTATTGATATAGACACATGTTAGTTAACATATATTGAACTGACATAAAATATTAAGTTGATAAAACTAATAGAATATCATACATAATAATATGGTAAATAAAACATATCACATATTAGATGTTTACATATGTAAAATACCAAACAACCTTATATCATAGAAATATATCCTAAATTACTTAATAGTCATTTTATTATACATATCAATAGAAAGACTTCTCAAGAAATCTATCACAAACAAAGATTTGTAGAAAACCAAAGTACAAATACAACAAAATATTTGTGCATTTGAAGTGCCATCTCCTCACCATTAACATGTGGAATGATAAAACATTGAGCAATACTTTATGGCCAAATCAATCATTATGATCTCTTAAAATTTTCTCCAAAAGTTTTTAATATGTTCTACAATACAAACTATAACAATAACTTCTATATCCTTGCTTGAACCAATTAAATTAATGCCTTTTTTATGTGAATTCATCATAGATTGTAACTCACATAGGTTTTAAGAAGACTAATTCTTACAACTTGATTCTCCAAAACTCCAACATAGTTCAAACAATCAATGCTTTGGTTTATAGCTTTGTAGTTGCCACCATACAAGCAAATCTCCATTGCCAATTTGGTTGTGCTATCGATTTATCTATACTTATTATACTCGTGTCGTGTAATTGAGATTTTTTATTGTGATAGAGCCTACTAGCCAGTGTATCACATGATTGAGATTTGTCATTATGATGATAACTAGTGGATATATGTATTGAATTATTGTTTATATATATGAGAAAGTAGACAAAATATAGGATATGCTATGCTTATTTGAAAATTATAATTTAAGAAAAATAAGAGTTTTAATAGATCAAGATTTAGTGATTAGACTCTAATTTGGTGTGATAAAAAGGGTCATCACAATCATGCACTAAGGGGTCCATTGGGAATTGATGCAAGTGGTCCTATGATCACATTAGATTATTGGCCCAAATTAGGTTAGTTATGCCATAATTTTGTCTTTAACTTTTTTGCATTTGTTCTTCTTATATGAGTTCTAAATGATGTAAAAAGATTATTGTTGTATTGTATTTGAAGTTAGAAACTATGAAATTGGGTATGTAACATTGGTCCTAGAAATATGATATGATGTGTCATTAAATATTGGTTCCTCAAGCAAAATTATTATAACTTCAAGAAATTCCAAGTCCATAAAACCCTAATCAAGTATTTGATAATCATTTATAATAAATGTTGAAATTTTTTCTTTGATCACACATGGAGCTTTGGTATGAAAAAATGAATACAATCCTTATAATGACCTATTTTGGCATCACATAACAATTCTCATGTAACCTATGCTCATGTTAAACATTGAATTATGTAGGCACTCTTTAGCCATCTGAAATGCATTATAAAATCTTCTCCTTTGAGAACATAAAAAGTTATCACATACTTTGTTTCACTTAAATATAAAGTGATAACATGTGTTTTTTAAATTTTTGACACTTGATCTCTTGACAAGAACCTTTGTTACTTTCATTGTGACAAGAATATATGTATTGTAATTTGTTTTATTTGTGCATTATTGTGAGAACTTTGGTCGTACTCATTATCTGATGATATGACTCAAACTTACTATCAGATAATGCTTATGTGTTAATCATCACAAAAACTTATATCTTTTTTCATGTCAATCAATAAAAACTATAAAAAAATATGCCAAACAAACATGCAAACATTAAAAAATAAAAAATACAAAACAAACGTAGCATAATCTCAACATACTTAAAAAGTGAATGGAACATAAAAGAAATGAAACACATCATCTTTACAATAAAAAAATGATATATAAATAACATTAATGTTTTGAATATTCTCATAAAAAAGATAATATAAAAGCTACGTTTGGCAATTATTAATAACAATTAATTCTTTTTCCATTCTATTATTTTCTCAATCAAAAGATTTTAAATCAATCATTCAATATTAAAAATGACCAATGATCCTTGTCCACTTAGAAACCTTCTTGTCCAAAGGTACTACTTCATATCTTTAGTCGTCATTTCGAGGGAATGAAGTTTGTCAACAACCTCCACCATCATCATAGGAATAGATGATGAGGTCGTGTCACTCATACAATACCATGGTAAAAGCATCTTAGGCACACACAAAATTTGATCGATCTCGGTATTCATGACACCTTTCGTCCTTTGCTTCGTTCTCACTAAGTTAAAACTACCAATATGAATTGCATGAGCACGGTATTAATGGAGTAACAACTAACTCATCTTAATGAGAGCATCTAGACATTAAAAATGGAGGTGTCATTTGAATTATCTCAGAGTCCTTTTTGCATCACGAGCAATAAAATAAAAAAAATTGGGGATGTATAACCAATGTTCTCAAATTCCCTGAACATGCTAAATATGATGTTATAATTTTCCTTCAATGCATGTTCCATAAAAGCAATCATAAATTTCTTTGACAAAAGATATCTCAATTGGAAACATAGGTATAACACAAAAAGGAACATAAAAAATAAATGCTTACTTTATTTAATAAAAAATATATACACAAATCTTCTCTGCTCACCACTCACCAAAAGAGATGACACCGTGTATTGTACCATCCTAACAAATCAATCCCTTATCAGATTCTTTGAAATATCGTTGGATGATTATCGTTGTGTATCTCTTGAATAGTGAGCTGCCAAAGGCAGCTGTTTGATGATATCTGCGTGCTCGAGCAGCGGGCTCTTCGACCGCAATGGTTCATACCAGGGAGATCAACGATCAGGGGTTGATCAATCGGGGTGCTTGAGCAAGGGGTGATTCAGGGTTTATATGGGGGAATAATAAAAACAACGAAAGAGAAGAAGTGTAGGGGCTATGGAGGGTTTATGCATCGTTATAAGGAAGCCAAACATAATTCTGCAGCAAAAGCAGAACGAAAACATCGCAACTACAAGAACAGTAGAAACCACGTGATTCTCCAATCCTTCGAAATTAGCAGCAAAAGCTCAGAATGTCCTATTCTATCTTCTACTCTTCAATGCACAAAGTACAGAATTAACAAGTGGATTTGGTTTATCAAGCTAATGAAGTAATTCTCCAGGACCTTTCCACCTGTTATTCCTTCCCTTCCTGTCTTCACATCATTTATTTTTATACATTTAGTTGGCCTTGAGCAAGTTAAGCAATTAACACTCGACTGCTTGATGAAATGTGCGTACACCAAAACAGGCCACATCGAAGCCGTCAATGATTAGAATGCATTCACCAATGGTTGAGGTGATGCCAGCACCCCCTCTTTATCTTTTTTGTCCTCTTCCTCCTCAGCGTCCCACAGGAAATGGGCGTATGAACCCAAAACATAGCTGTACAAGCCAACGTTACCATCATCAACAGATATTTACCGTGTCTCTGTCATAAGTGTACTTGAGAGAGAGAGAGTGAAAGGTACCAGTCGTCAGGGGAGGCCTCCACTGCGCGCTCAAAGTAAGCCTCTGCGCGTTTCCCGTCCCTTTGAAACTCCCAAAGTAATCGGCCATAGAGGGAAAGAAGATCACCGTCGCCCGGGCTTTCGAGGATCGCCCTTTCATAGAACTCCTCCGCCTTCTTCAAATTCCCTTCAACCTTCAATTTGTTTAAAAGAAAACAACCGAGATCAGGATTTGATCAGAGAAGTTTGATCTAATTACCTCTTCAATCTTCTTAATTACATATTCTTCCGATTACCTCATGTAAGAACTTGGCGTAGTTTCTTAATAGGAGTGGATTACAAGGATCTGCCCTAAGCATCTCCTCGTAATAGGTTCCCATCCTCCGATCTCCATTTCTTTGGTCGCTCCCACCACCGGTTCCCCCCGTACTCTTCTTTCCATTCCCCTTTCCTCCACCGGAAATCCCCACCTCCTCGAAATCTTCCGCCACCACCAAGGAAGCCGCTGCTCCACTCCATGGTACCGCTAGCTCGTCTTCCTCCTCCACCTCACTCAATCTGACCGTCGGAATCATTCTACCGTCGGACGAGCTCTGTTTATTGTATGAGATCAGATCCGAGTCAGATCTGACCCTCCGGAGTGGATTCGCGTTCCTCATCGACGAAAGGAACTCCTTCCTCTGTCTCATGTCTATCGACAACGTCGTGCTCCGGCTCTGGAGGCCGAGCGATAGGGCGCTTCCGCAGATGGGCGACCTCGTCGGACTAGCGTGGATCTCAAACCGTGGAGAGAGAGATCCGGTGCGTGAAAGCATAGCCGCCGTCATGATGTTGACAAAGGAGGTCCTAGTACTCCCCAACTGTCTTTTCTTCTCTTTGTTTGAGAGAGGATAAATTTATATAAAGGTTCTTTGAAGGGACGGAAATGTGACGGCGTTAGTAAACGGCGATGGATGCGTTGACACGTGTGTGCCTCACGTGACTCTTGCTTTTCCCTTAGTTTGTCGCTGAAGGCCACGTGGTTCGCTAAACAGCGTGAGGATTCACGGGATTCGCGGGAAGGCAGTAACATCAGTTTGAAACCTTGGGGTCATCGGCTCTCTAGCTTCTGTCGGGTCGAGCCGAATCCACGGCTTCAAACCCGGCACATCTGCTGCCTCTTCTCATCTACATCAGCGATTTAACGATCTTTAACTAAAGCACTGTTCTCAAATTCTTACAAAAATATTTTGCAAAGATGTGATTAAATATTTATCTCATCAATTTTCAAAATATATTTTTTCATTCAAAAAATTTAAAAAATATAATTCTATCTTTCAAAATAACATAATATTTCTATAAAAAACATTGAAAATATTTATTTTTTTTATACTTTTACTAAAAAAAACAATGCTTAATTTAGTTAATTTATAATATTAATAATTTAATTAAACATTATTAATATTATATTTATTAAACAATTAATATTTTTATAATAATTAAAACAATAAATTTTTTAATCTTTTATTCATTAATTTAATATTCAATAATAACTGTACTAGTTGTAGTTTACATAATTAAGTTTCCAATTTTTTAAATGTTAGTTGATGGAGTTAAATTTGAGAATCTAAATTCTAACTATAAATAATAGTTCTCACATGAGATTTAATTTTAAGTTTTTATAAAATAATTTAAAGTGTTTAAAATATTATTTAATATTTATAATTATTATAATTTTATTTTATCTTATTTTTAAAAAAATTAATTAATAATGTTATTTTTATAAATCTATTTTATTTGAAAGATTGTGATGTGATTGTAATGTACCAAATATTGCGATATTTTGATTGCATACTCTTTCATTATTCTTATTACATTCTCATGATAGATGTTGAAAAAAATTGAGTCTAGAAATCTATTTGATTTCCAATATAAAAAAATGTCATTAACCAAAGCTTTATTTTCGTGTGACATCTTTTTGAATTACAAGAGTAACCAGAGTCATCTGATCACATAATTTATGATCAAATGATCCTAATTTCCTCCATTTTTTTTATAAAGTTTGAGAATATCCTCTATTCCATCTCACCATTTCACGATCACATGGTCCTTGTTTATTCCGCGCATAAGATCGAAAGCCAGCCATTCAATTAGCATTCAGATCTAGTGATCCTGATCAAATCTTCTTTCTAAACACATCCACTTGAATTTCATTAGTACAATTGTGTACTTTTTGTGATTGAATGGTCCCAAATGTTCCGATCGAATGGCTCTAACACAATGGTTATTTTAGCCATTATTTCGAGTTGTTAAAATTTTTAATTAAATAATACTTTTTTAATTGAAGTATATGAACACGATAGAACAGTAATGACTCTTTGGTATATTTGTAAGTGTCATTAGAATATATATATAAATAAGAGAATTTTTGTACAAAATAAGATGATGAATTTTTATACAATCTAAAGAGAAACTTCAAGCTAAAACATTTAAACCGTTAACAACCCATTCCCAACATCAGTTTTACACACTATTGCGTCATCCAGTCATTAGACCCTTGAAATTTTATTTCTTCTTAAATAAGCTAAGTTATTAATTTTCTCTATTCCTAAATTATTTAATCAAGATACCTGTCTCTTTAATCATTTTATCAAGCATAGGATTTTGCTTATATTAATTTAAGTTTTATGATGCCAAATATTTTATTTTTATTTTTATTTTGTTATAAGACCATTGTAATCTATTTTATTGATTTCTTTCTAAAGTTATAATAGTCTGTCTTATTTGTTTATTTATTATGACGGTTTAGCCTACCCAATTTTTGGCGAAATGCTTATATTTAGTGTTTATTTTTAAATGATTTTTGTCAGAGATAGATGTAGGCTTGGTTTTAAGTCGAACCACATAAACATCGTTGATCTATAATTTTAATATAGTTGATTATTTTATTATATAATTTTTATAAAAATTAATATATTTTAAATTAAAACTAAAATTTATACATCTTTTTTTTTTGAAGGTTTGTTAAACCTTTTAAAAAACTTTTAAACTATTTTTTTAAAATATTTTTGTTAGAAACTAAAATTTTTATTTTTATTTCTAACAATTCACCCTCCCCCCTCCCCCTCCCTTCCCCTCTTGCTAAAGTACACTCTAGATATTACCTTTAAGCCTTCGAATATCCTCTAATATAATCTCTATAATTATACTGATATGACAATAATGCCTCAAGTATACCATACTTAGTAAATATCCATATCACTATCGTATAGTGAACTGACGGCTCAACCCTTCATACAAGTGTGATACCTATATCATCCGTGTGCAATGAACTTTACAACTCAATTGTAGATTAATTTGCCCTATGTTAATACAACTCAATAGATCATTCATTACAATATCTTCCATATAACCCATCATTGTCTCCTTATAATTTATTTCCTTGATGGGTTTAAGCTTATTATATAGTACAATTGATACTATCATACTCATACAATACATATCAATTGCCATAAATCTCTTTTTCTCTTTTCTCTCTCTCTTTCTCTCTCTTATTCTTTTAGCACTTACCCCCTTCTTTTTATGGCAAAATTGACATTTCACAATTTTTTTGCTAGCGAAATCAACTCTTCCTGGTTTGTCCTTACTTTTCTACTCATAAGAACTCGAAATGTATCAAATTTAAAGAAAAATAAAGTTGTTCAAGCCATAAGATGTACCTTATTGAAGATGCTGAAACTAAGAGCCATAATGCTTTTCTCTTGATTGGAACATGATCACAAGACTTCCCCAAGTTCATAGAAACCCTAAAAGAGATGACGTCTTCATTTGCTCACCTGACTCACCTCTCAACCAAACTATAGCCTATCAGTGTAACCTAAGCTTTACATAGTCTTAGCTCCCTATTAAACTCATCAAATCTATTTATGAAGTACGATAAAAGGTCAATATGTTCTTAATAGTTGGAATTTCTTGAATAACCCTATTGGATTACTCTTGGAAAGTGGAAACCACCAATAAAATTATTTAGTTTACCTACATCGCTACCATTGGAAATATAAAAGTCTCATTCACATGGGTTTTGATGTGATATTTTCATGAACACCCCAAAACTCTATTAATTTCAAATTTATTCTCTACTATTTTTCTTCTTTAATAAAATTCAAAAATTACAAATGTACCTTATCCTAATCCGACATTCTTATACTTATAAGTCGACTCTCCACAAAATGTATTAAACCTAAGTTGAAATTTTTGAAATTACAAATCCACCTTGCACATAAATTTGAAATTTATAAATATTTTAAAATTTTAAAAATTATAATTAATTATTTAAATATCCAAAAATTACAAGTTCAACTTAATTGAGTTCATCTCAATGAGTTCTTTTGATTGATATGCTCATATAATATTTTAACCAAATGTGAGCTTATAACATACTCTTTAACATTTTATTATTATTTTAATATTTGTAGTATAAATAATATAATTAACTTGATCAAGTTGAATCATACCTCATCAAAATCTTCTTGATTTATTTTAAAGTTTCTCATTTTAATTTGGGTTAGAAATTAAGAACAATTACACATCTTCCCAAATACTACAAGATATTTGCCAAATTGAATGAAATTTAACATTCATAAATTCCAACATCATGCAAGGTACAATGAATCAACCGTGGTGATTAGCCTTAATATGATGAGAAAAATATTAGAAAACTTCATTGTTCATGAACTTTTCATACAATATGATAAGCATCATCATAATGTGCAAGTCTCTATTATTCATAATGACATCTTCATTCTAAGATGATACATTCTAACTCTACATCAAACACATGTGCTCAGTTCTTACAATAACACTATAATCATACAGTTGCTATAGCACTTTCCCATATTTCAACCAAGTACGTCAAATCAATCAGGACACTTCTCTTCAAACAGTTATGATAAATCCACTTTATTAATCAGACAAGTATGCCATGTGCTTATAATTACTATTCAAAGATGAATGTCATTATTCTATGACAACACTTCAAATAACTACATCAGATAGATACGTCTCACCAACAACCCACTATTCATATTTGAACATCATCGTTCTATGACAACACCTCTTATTTTTACATCGGACAATTACACTTCATAGGTGCTTGTGTTGTTCATATCTAGACATCATACCACAGTGATGCCCTCTGGCTTTGCATTAAATGCATACACAGAGAATACAAAGTCAACTTAATCATATTGTAGCAATTATGCATCCCACCAGATTGAGATAGTATGGCAAATCACTTGAGTTATTGCACATTAACAAGTTATGATACTCTTAAAATATTATATCAAACAAATACATTGTTATTGTTCAGAGTTGAACTACATCATTATTTGAGGAAACCTAATGTTATCAAATAGTACATATTCAATATGCTTTGAGCACATTGACAAGATTATTATATTATCATTCATCAATATCTCACGATCAGACAAATACATCATATTTCACTAACAATTGTGAGTGTACTAGGGAAAACAAGTTGAACCAAATCACTTTAATCTCAACAATTGAATATGATTAGATCATGTTATACATCAAATTATATCAATAAAAAATATAAAATTTCTTATTAAATAAATTTCATTTTATTAAAAGTATGACATTAAGACGTTTGACATCTAATTAGAAGAATTGCATATCACAATAGATGTATCCCCAAGTTAGAGGATAAATCTCAACTTTTTTTGTAAGCTTATATAAAATAAATCTAGATTTCAACGAAATAAGGATTACGATAACTAATTTTAAATGTTGAATACTCATCTGATTCATCTCCAATTGTAAGAAACATATATTAGATAATTATTATATATGATCATAATTAAATATTATATTAACTTAATATCATAAATTAAAATATTTTAATCAATTCTATCTATTATCTTTAAATAAATTAGTCCAATTAACCAAAATAATTAGTAACCTTGTTCATATTTATCAGTCTAAGAACACAATTAATTTTTTAATAAATAAAAAAAATTATTAAAATAATAAAGTTCAATTTGCCTAATATTGAATATTATTAATGTCATACATACATAGATAAACGTCAATTTTTCTTAACAATGCATTTATATAAGCATCCTCATTCTATATGGAAGCCTTTGTTGACAAACAAAACATAAAATAATAATAATAATACTTTGATTATTTTTTATGGAGTTGCACTCTGAAACCAAATGTAACGAAATTGCAAACTTTACGATGACTCTATTACGCAACAAAAATAAATTTCATTATTACCCTTCATTACTAAGTAAAAAATCCTCCTCCTTGTTATAACCTAATATTTTCTTTTAGTAACATATTTAATGTTCAGTGTTTTTAGTATAATTTAGTACAATTTTGGTCTCATTTGATAATTTACAGAAGACGTTATTTTTAAAAAAGCTTTATTTAAAATATTTTTTACAGAATGTAAAATATTTTTTATTTATATAAATATTTTATAATTTTTAAAGAAAATAATGGTTGACGTCACGTGGGCCAGCGGGACCGCGACTTGGTTTCTAATATCGCCTAATTAAAATATTGGCCATCCTGTGGGCGATGATGTAAAAAACAGGGGTCCTCATTACCAATTATTTTGAAAGCTTTATAATTTAATAAATTAAATATTCTTTTTTATCGCTGAACAAAGGAAGCATGCCAGGTGTCGTTCCGAGTGGCGTACATGTGGTTCTTTGCAATTAAGTTATGATCGAATTATTTATTAAATTTAGTAATTTTAAACTATTTGAAAATATATTAAAATTTTAATGTTTTTAAATTTTAAAAAAAGATCAATTAGAAATCTATTTTATAAAAAAATTAACAAATATAAGTCGCCCATCAAAACCATGAAAAAAAATAATAAAAATAATAATAAACTATTGAAATGGGCTCTTTTGACAACAAATGAAGTATATTTTCCGGATTCACAAGTTCCTTTCTTCTACAGAAGACTCGCGTGGTTTTTTATGCCCACAAGACAGAAAAGCTATCCACTTGTCCTAATTTTGTTAAGAAAAAATTGTTGCGGTAAGATAATATTAAATAATATTTCCTTAATAATGGTGCACCTGTCGTGATAATGTTATTTTAGTTCATCTTATCGTATTTTATGAACGCTGACATGCCTTCTTGTACTACGTTTTAAATGTGATGACTGTTGTAACTTAAAATACGGATGAAATTTTTAAAAATGATATATTTTTTTTTAAAGTTGAAGACGAATAATATATTATTCCAAAAACACAAAAAAAAAATGACAAAAATACAACTGGAATATTGGATTTAAAACGTTTGTTCCAACCGTGAGTTGAAGTACATGAGATGAAGATCGAATGTTCAACATCCAAATCATAATAAGTACATATTAGAGAATTAGGATAATTTTAATTAAATTATACTACAAAAGTTATTTTTTTGTTATTTGAATTGATAATTAGGAAATGAATTGATATTTGGTTCATTGGATGCTATTTAACTATAGATCATTGGCAATGATTACTAGGCCATTTGTGTTCCATTTCTATGCAATATAAACAATATGTTGTAGTGAATAATTTGATAAATAAAAAATAATTTGTTGATTTTGCGAAGGCCATTTGTCTTCCTTTTTTCGTGACTACTTGTTAATTTTGTAGTTTTATTTTTTTATAGTAAGATATAATTCCTTTTTTATATTAAATTCTAATGTCTGGCAATTTATATGTCAACAGAAAAGGGTGTGAAAATATGGGAGAGGAGAAAGCCGTTTTTATTATGGATAGAGAGCAATTCAAATTTAGATTTGATTTGTTAAAAATATTATGGGAATTAAATATGTTTTGAAAGATTTGCAAGATTATAAAATTCACATGTATTTATAAATTTAATCAAGAATAAAAAAATCTTAGTCTTTTACAAATTATATCTAAAAAAAATAGTCAATCCAATGCAGCGCAGTTAAAATTGATCGAAACGAGGAATATGCTAAAAGCGGGCTTTCTTCGTTCCTTCTTCAAGCTCGCGGAATTTGAATAACTATCAAAATAGAAAACCTGCATATGGAAACGTTAGTTGGGCCACGTTATAAGATTTAGTACACAAATTATGCTGCAAGCAGGCTTCACAGAATCATATCAACGTTATTTATTGGTTTTGCTTGACATCTCCATCGTGATTATAACAAAAACATTTATATAATTAAAAAAATGGAGATTATGTAATTTGTTTGATGGACTTTTAAGATTCAACATTTGGTGTATCACAACTAATAATGAACATTTTAACACAAAAAAACAATTGAATAAAGTTTGATTTTCTTATTTTTTAATTAAAATGGAAGATTTAAGAATTTTATATCATATTAAATCATTAAATATATTAATATAATACTCATGTAGAAAAAATATTTAAATTATCTCCATTCTAGGAAAATCATTTTAATTACGTATAATTTGATCTTTTATTTTATTTTTCAGGCATTGTTGTTGATATTTCAAGAAGTCATTAATATGGTCTTTAGACAGAAGTTGACCTTGCGTTGTGGTGCATCTGAGAAATAGGAAAGGCTCACCTGCCTAGAAGCGAGGCCGTGCTGGCAATAGATAGCAAGGTTCTATTTTGGGTGCAAAGCGGCATTCCGTGCAAGTAAGGAGCGAAGACCGTCAGCAGTAATTTTGCTCGGTGAAGGAAAGGTAAGCGTGGCACGCTTTATATTGGCTACAACTACCAAACTCATCTCCCCATCCGCTTCATCAATTCCCTCTCCCCTCATCTACTTCTACCATGAGGCCAACTACCAACCTATTTCTACCACCGGTTTTCTTCCACGACCTTTGAATGCCGCCTTCTCCTACACCTTTTTATCCGCACGGTCGTACCTTTAGTCCCCTCTGGCTTTCTGTGTTTCTGTTCCACTTCAAATAGCCCCAAAGCCAACCCCTTTCGACAAGTGCTTTCAACTCAACCATGGCTCCCGCGATTACACGCTGGGAAGCGAAGACCGTCTGCGTCATGGACGCCTCGAGCGCCCTTGGTATGGCCCTTGTGGACGGCCTCCTCCACCGTGGATACACCGTTCATGCCGCCGTCTTCACTCGTGGTTGGTTAAAATCCATACCATCTCACATAGGTTTTTCTGAGGAGTTTCTTCCGGGACAATTGATCAAACACCTGGTGTGCATGCAGGAGAGGCGACGAAGTTGCGATGCAGCGAGAGCAGGAGGGTGAGGTGGTTCAGATCCGACCCTTTGGACTATCACAGCATTGCGGACGCCGTTCGAGGATGTTCTGGCGTTTTCTACAACTTCGAACACGACCACTATGATGTGAGTCCCCTGGCTCGCACCATTTTCTTTCCTTTTCGTCCATTACTCTCCTTCTACGAGGTCGGGCGTGGCCATTAATGGTTCATTGTACGGCTATGAGTAATCTGGTAGTAGATGAAGACATTTGCTAGTTTAATTGACAGTATTTTTGTGGTTTAGGAGTTCATGGTGGAGGTGGAGGTGAGAGCTGCGCATAATGTATTGGAGGCGTGCGCGCAGATTGACACCGTGGAGAGAGTGGTGTTCACGTCGTCTATGACTGCCGTCGTCTGGAAGGAGCATCGGAACATGGCAGAGGAGGTCGAAGAGAGAGATTGGAGCGATCCCAACTTTTGCAAAAGATTTAAGGTAAATAAATTGCCTAATTGCTTGCTCATGCTTAGTTGTTAGATTGACATATGCTAGCTACTTAATTGCATATTGCTGTAGGAGAGTTCAATCAGTTAGTTTATATGATATTAATCCTTTCTTGAAGAAGGTATGAAGTTTAAATTCTAAGGAAAGTTCTCGGCTTTGATAACAAAAATATTGTTGTTTGAGACGTATTAGCTTGTCCATTTGCTAATAACAGTCAACCAAGCTATATTATCTAATATTCAAATCGGTATATTCAAGTAAACCATTTGATGCAGGCAGTAGTATGAAGCTTCTTCTTGCAATCAATACATAGGAAAAATAATTCTTGAGGATGTTTATAGATGAATTTCTAATTTTTGAGGTCAAAATATAAATTATATACTTAGATAAAACGCACTTACAATTTCATGCTCCAATTTATATAAAATTGTTGAGGATATCTTTAACCTGTTTTTTAGGAACACAGCACATTTAAGTGCTAGAAGTACACTTTTTTAAAAATTGAGTTTATTTGGACATACATCTAGGTGATTTCAGTTGATACCTAATAATTCTTCCTTTAAATCAATATGCTGAACATGTTAGCATTTCATCTATAAAAAATTTCCTTGTGGATGTGCTAAAATTGTTCATACAAGAAAGATTTCATAATTAATGTTCTGATGGCTAAAAAATGAGCTTCTTTGGCCTGGTAATTTATCTGTTAGTATAGCTCGCAATTAAGTGAATTTAAATTTTGATGGTGCATCTGGTAATTTGATTATGAAGCAATAAGTGTTTTGATTTAATTCTTAAAACATGCTGACTTCTTCACAATAATACCATAAGCAATACATGATAGGGTATTTTTGCATTTTTAATGATATAATAAGCATCCAAAATTGCTTCAATTTTCTAAATAATCTATTTTTTTATTCTTCTTTTTTAAAGTAATTAATTTTTTGATTGATGAAAATAGTGTATAACGAATGCTTAGTATTTGCTTGGAGTTGAATTTAGAAAATGCTTTGTAATAGTAAGCTATTGAACTAAAGCAAAGTTTGTGATAACAACAATCTTTTTCTGTTTTAATTGCACAAATTTTATCATGTAATTCTTAAGAAAAAAAATACTTGCCATTAGCTTATTATCAATAGGCGTTTTTAAAAAAGTTGTTTTTTTTATCAAAAATTATTGAACTAAAGCAGCTGTACCGGACTAACCATTAAACCTTCAGGACCAAATGCCTTTGTCTTGATTGCTTCCTAGCAATAATAAATTATTTATGAAGGCGATGACATTTTAGGTGTTGGGAGTTAAGAATGGCTTGTCAATGCATTTATTACTAGTTGGTAGTACTTTTCATTCAATAGAAAATGAGAATATTGCTACTTGACCTTTATTCCAAAACAGCTCCCTTGGTAATGTTCATGCTTGAAGGTTCTATTTTAGGATTCTTTGCGTGTTAGAAAAAACGACTTCAAAAGAAGATTTTTAAAAAATAATTATGTTAGTGAAAATAGGGTTTTGAATAAAAAAAAGTTCGATAATTATTGATAGATGTGAAAGAATCTTAATTGCAATTTTAAATTATGGTGCATTAACGTCCTATAATTTGAACATGCCTTGATGGGCATCAGCATCAATCAAAAAACATCAAACATTGTGCATAGCAGAGTGGGTGATATTAATTATTTACTTATTTAATACATAAATTATTCACACATCATGAGTTTTTATACTATCCAGTTAGCAGATTCTTGCAAATTTTGCTTAGGCTTAGGACTTGGTTATAAAGTGGAAGCTCATGTTTAAACCAATATAGCCAAAGCAAGACAAGCAAGAGATTATTGCTAGCTTAATTTGCAGCATATCGAATTGTATTCGATGCTGTCAAGCTAAACTTGAAAAATTGTTAAGAGAATTATATCAAATGGGACAGTCAAATTAGGTCTATAGTATCCCAAGGTGCATGCAAATAAAAACTTAAGCTTATGAATAAAAGTTACATGAATTATTTATGAGTGTTTCATATTATGTTCAATTGATAACGTATAACAAAATTTTATTTTATTTGTACTTAATTAATATCTCTTTCGAACGACAATTTATATGAAAAGATGTTAAATCATCTTGACTCTTTATTTGAGTTTATCAAATTTCTTCTCAACTATGAACTATATGACCCACTTGATTTTAATAAAATCATTAATTATGATAGCACTTACTGATGGGGATCCCCAATAGAGGGCCCAATTTAGATGCAAATATACCTTTAAATAAACAACTAACAACATAAAAGCAGAAAACTACGGTTAAGGGTCATATTGATTGTAGGATGAAAGATTCAGCATTATACTCATCAACATTAACTGCTAATGGCAGCTATGGCATGGCCTTGCAAAGACACTGTCCGAGAAGACTGCATGGGCTCTGGCCATGGATCGTGGAGTCGACATGGTGGCAGTGAACGCCGGGCTTCTCCTTGCTGGGCCAGAGCTTTTGCCTTCTAACCCATACCTGAAGGGGGCACCACAGATGTACCAAGAAGGCGTGCTGGTGACCGTGGAGCTCAAGTTTCTAGTTGATGCCCATATCAGCATCTTCGAAAGCACTGCATCTTACGGTCGATATTTGTGTTTCAACCAAGCAGTTTGCAGCCCAGAAGACGCCGTCAAACTAGCTCAGCTGCTCTCTTCGTCACCACAGCAACCTCCTACCAGGTACTCTTCTTTGCATCTTATCGAGATGGCCAGGAATTGTTGTTGGTTCATTTCTAACTTTTGGAAGCCTTTGGAATTTCTAATGAGCTATCTCGATACCTTTGTTGATGCAGTGAAGGATTGAGTGTGATCCAGGAGCGAGTTCATACCAAGAAGCTAAACAAGCTGCTTTTGGAATAGGCATGCTCTGTTTTGTGTCTGTGTCCTAGAAAATGTTGAACCCTTAATGGTGGATTATTTTTTTTTCTTTTTTCTTTTTTTTTTTAATTTGTTTCGCTCTCCTCGATTCAATTCCACAGTGTTAAATTTGTCTGAGATAAATGTAAAAGATGAGCATGTCATGTAATGGGTAATAATTTATCAACAATCTCGCTGTCCAATTGGTTGAGTTTGTATTTTTTTTTTTTTTTTAAGTGGTTTGCCGTTTGTTTTTCTTTAGTAATCAATATGGATAATAAATAATTTCTTTTTTTGCCAAAACATTTAGTATTGAGTTCGTATTAATGATATCTACCTAAAACACTAAATATACAATTTTGATCAATTTTTTTTGTTCTAAAAAGTTTCATTTGATCATTTTAATGTAGATAGATATACTTAACATGTTCAAATTATTGTTTTAATAAAAAAATGGCATTATATCAAGTTTTATCTAAAATATGTCATTCTAACTTTATTTTGATCACAAAAAATTTCAGTTTAAAGCTATCCATGTGGCTCTCTCGTTTGACATCACCAAAATTTTTAGTCATTTTTTAATATCTTCTAATCACTTATTCAAATAATCAAAATCCAAATAAATCAACATAAAAAATTTTATACTCCTTTAAAACTATGTTTAATGCATAAACCATCACCACATAAATAATGTTAAAAAAATATTAGGATATCACTCATAGCTTCGTTGTCACAACAATATTATACAATTTTATAATATTCTTTATACATTATTTTTTAGTTAAAATAAAAGCAAATATCAAAATGAGCAATTTTCATGTCATCTCAATGCTTCCCTAGATTACAAAGTAATGCATCTATTTTATTTGTAATTGTTAATGCTAACGAAAGATTAAGCCACCAACACAAACTTGATAAACAAACTATTTACATATGAATGAAAGTTGATATAAGTTTTGAATCATATCACATATTTGATCAATATCATCATAGGTAATAAATAAAATAAATAAAAGATGTCAAGATATATATGCATATAAAGTAAGAATTTTTTTAAAACTTGTTCTACATAATATTCCATATTTTTTTTTCATTTTTTGGTCTCTTAACTTATATTCAATTTAGTAAGATTTAGAATTTCATCATTAGGTTGAAATTGATAGATAAATTGTTCACAATTGAGGTTACATCCTTATGAAACTTTGTCTAATTCTACTTTGAATACACCATTTTAGAATCTTTCTTACTTCATGTTACACCTTTTAGAGAGTTTATTTTTTTCTCATCTAAAATCTTATGGACTCATTCCCTCTTCCATAGTAGTGATCTTAACCCATTTCTTAAATCTTTTTCATAATTACATATTCATATTTTTCTCTCCTTAAGAATCATTTCTTCATACTTTTAATCATTTTAAGTTTTGTGAAAATCTCATCTCATATACTAATTAATATGCAAATATGAATTTTTTTACATTAATCACATTGCATCAAACATTATTAAGATGAAAGTTTAATAGATTTATCAAATTTAACTCCTAAAGCTCTTAATTTACAAGTATCAAATATCAAATATCAAATAAATACATTATAAGTTTCACAATCACGTACTATGAAATTTGATGTCTTTAATCACACCTAAAGTTAAATTATTATGAATATGACCTCCCTCAAGCTTCATAAGTTCAAGACTTTCTTTTAACTTTAGTTTTATTTGCTAAATTGCCCAATTAAAAAAAAAAAAAAAACCTCAAATTTGAGGTTTTGCAAAAAGCTTGTTTACAAAATTCTTTCAAATTCCTACATAATAACTTGCAATCCTCTCCAATGCTTTAATTTCAAGCTAAAAGCCTCCTTCCAAGGCCAAATCCACATGTGTTATAGTCTTCAATTTAGACCATTTGCGTTCTCGCCCATTCTTGTGCCATAAGATTCTTAAATTGACATTAAAGCTAATCTACTCTACTTCAAAACATTATATTTCAATAAAAGTGAAAGAAACCTAGACTTGACATTCCTTTTAAGTTTCTAGACAGTTCCATGATCATCAATTGCTACTTTGTACAATTTTGTTAGTCATCCTTTGAGAAAAATTAAATTGTGAATTTTTAGAATTAAAAATATTATATTTTAATTAAAATTTTAAGTTAAAATTAATTTCTTAAATTAATTGATTCAAATAATATCTAAAAATTCTTCAATATTTTTCAAAATATTCATAAAATATCATTTTTTAAAATTTTGTAATATTTTTATATTATTTAATGCTTTAAATTGTTTTTATTTTATTAATAATATATCTCTCTATTTAATAATTTATAATTATATATGTGATATTCATCTCTTTTTTTAAAACTTATATCTATTGTTTAAAAGATTTAAGATTTTTCTCAATACCTTATCAAATAATAAATATTTCAAAAAATTATCTGAAATTCTAAATACTTCACCATAAAATTTCATTTTTTGTTAATCTAGACATTTGATAAGTCAAAAATTTTAAATAAATATTTAAATTATTGTCACAATTTGTAGGATGTGGTAATATAATTGTGAATATCCAAAGCATAGTTCTCCTAATTTCTTTAGCAATCTAAATTTCATGAACAAATCTTCTAGAAAAACCACGCCTTGTCCCAAAACTGTTGTTAATATAATTTTGCTCCAACCATGTTGTCGACCAGTTGTTCCGTCCCTTTCCCAGCAGCCATCCGTACAATTGATGGATCAATAATCTTGTAGCTGAAATGAACCTCAAATCCTTTTTAAATTGTGATTCGTTTAATTTAGGATAAGAGTGTATTCCATCATAGCATTAATGAAAGAAAGCATTTATGCTTGGTTTGTTTCAACTATAACGGTTGATATATGCAAAGAGATTTAGTGTTATGCAACCTAAACATTATTACTTCTTGAAAATATAATAAAATAAAAATACTATAATTATAAGTATTAACTAATAAATTATTACTTTTATTCTTTTTTTTAAATACTTGATAACAAATCTTCTACTAACAAATGTTCAATAGAATTGTTTTTCAATATAATTTTCATAAATTTCAATCCCAAAGATTACAAGCATAAGATTGGCTCAAGGATTGAGATGTATCAAATGTTTTACATTGATTGAATTGAAAAGATGTCTTCTCAGTGACAAGTTCTTCCTTTAGTACAAAATCAAGATCTCGAGTGATTTTGAACCAGTCTTAGAGTACACTAGTTTGAAATCAAGCAAAAAAAGCTTGATTTCAATCAAATCTAAAAAATCAATTTTATTTTCATTAAAAACAGTGAAAAAGAAATAAAAACAGGCAGAAATAGCATATATTATGTATGCTGTTTTTTATTTATACATTTTTAATACATTTGAACTTTTTAAAGATTTTTTTAAATTTTTTTGGGTATTTTAATATTTTCTAATTATTTTAAAAAATAAACCAAAATCAAACCTAAAACTACCATCCCACTTGATAAAAAAAATATTAAAACTAAACTTATAACTAGAAAGCCAAAACTAAAACAAGGATCCTTTTGGCTTAACCATTTGCTTCAATCATACTAAAATCATCAGTTTAGAACGGAACATCATCATATAACAATAACATTAAAACTTCAAAATATTATTTTGATCATACATTAATTTCAAAAAAGGGAGAAGACATTTGCACTTTTTGGAATGCCACACCACAATCACAGTTTAAAATAATATTTTATAGATTAATTTCAGAAACCTATTTATAAAATACATAATTAGACATAGATAAATAAATACTCCATTACATAATCGAGATAAATAATTACACACTTATCCAAACTAATCCTTAACTGTGTTTTTCCAGCAAAAAAATTAATATAACATCTACCCCTTTGAAGCAGTAATAACTAGGAAATGCTACATGTGGGCTAACTGAATGCATACAAAACCCACTCACCCGAAGTAAACATATCTTGACCAACACGGTATCACGCCCATTAAGTTTAATTATCTGTCATAATCAATAGGGAGAGAGAGAGAGAGGCTTCCTGCGCACACTTGAGCTCCATGGAAGCCTACATAAACGCCATGGCTTGAGCCCTCGGCCCAATTATTGACATAAGTTGAACCACAATAGACCAAGGAAATGTTGCAATATAGCAAGATGGAGATCCCGTTGACGTCGGTCGACCCTTCCTTTGCTGCATTCTGCATCTGCAATCTCATAATTGCTCTGCTTCTTTTGATAAGCTTCGGCCGACCGGCAGGCTCGACAGGCAGCAGAGAGCTGAAGGCGGAGGGGAGTGGCGGCGCCACCAAGGGCGGGGAGGTCGAGGTGGTGTTGGTGAGCTGCGATGCAGCGGAGGTTCACTGCAGAATTGGTGAGGATGTAGAAGGAGAGGACGGCAATGAGGACTTGGAGAAGAGAGCAGAGGAGTTCATACAAAAGATGGTTCAGAGATGGGCTGCTGAAAAAGGGATACAAATATCCCAATGCTTGAATGCCTAATCTTCTTGGGAAAACGTTCTGTAGGATTCCTGGAATATGGAGTTGTAATTTGGAATAAATTTTGTATTAATATTTTCCTTAATTACTACGCATACCATCCAAGCTTCAAATGCCCCCAAAGAATCATACAAACTCTGCTGACTTTGGCGTTGTAAGACTAACATAGTGTATGATAATAGAGCCAGAGATGATTCTCACAGAGTGTAGAGAGTGATGAAGTCGACATCGGTTTAATAGAACTAATGAAGTGGCAAAAGAAAATTTGCAATGGTTTGATATGACAACAAAGCAATTAAAGTGATAGAGCAATAGAGCTAATAGCATGACAAAACTAATATGATGAAACAAAGCTAATTTGCAATGGTTTGATAATGCCAAAAACACTATAAAATAGATATGTTTGCAATGGTATAATGGAGCAGATATAATGGGACGGAGCCAATTTGTGTTGATGAAAAAAAGATGATTTGCGATGGTACAATTAAAGTTGAAATTTATGGTGGCTGCTAATACATATACTTAATGGTTAAAATAAACTTTTGTTAAAGAAGAGTGAATTCAATATAACAATATTCTCAAGTGAAAAAAAAAAAACTTATTATGTTAAATATAAAAATAATCTCACTTAAAATATTTGATAAATAATAATAGTGATATATAAAATAATGAACTTCATGAAATGCTTGAATTTTATTTTGATTAATATAAGCAATTTTTTAGAGGCTCTCTTTTTAAATTACAGCCTTCATGGCCGCTTCCAAAAGAAGATGAGTGCATGTGTGTGGTGTTGGTGGTGGGAGATGGAATATATTTGAGCATACAAATCACTGAAAGAGTAAGGCAGTATCATACGTTTTTAAGACTCAACTTCCTCATAATATGATATGTGATCAAAGCAATCCCATGTGAACTGAATAGAATATGCTGGTCCGCCCTGATCGTTCATTTCAAAACTTTTTTCCAAGGATCTTGCAGTTCGTTAACTCTATTTAATATTTCTCGTCATTTTTACTAATCGATGGATTATACCAACTATCTATGCTATAAAAATTTGAGGATGACCTTGCTTAAAGGAAGAACAGGTTCTTTTTAGTTGATTATTTTACATATATATTATATCGTTCTATCACTTAGTGATTATTGACTTAACTTATTTTATATCCTAAAACTTTTATATCGTTTCGAACTCTCAAGGTGGTTGAATGTGGGTATGTGGCTCATACTAAAGTTTGTCATTGGCTTACTTTTATGCCATCAAGGTGACGAAGTACAATTTCTAGGGTCATACCAAGCGGGATATGATTTGATGTTGGTTGATTGACATATGTCTAAGGGTAGAGGTTTTCTAATGAAAATCTTTTAATAAGACCAATCATAAAGATATGAATATATTATACTATGTTGGTTAAAGATAATGATCATATAGAAAACTAACTCTAACAAAGAAAAAAAACCTATAATAAAAAATAAATTTAAATGAATCAATAAAAAAAGAAATAAAAAATAAATAAATGAGGGTATTTTCTACTATTACTTATGCATGTTTATTACTTGATTCTCTTATGTCATTATATGTTTTTTATTATTCTATATTATTATTATTATATTATTGGTACATTTTTAAATTATTTATAATTTATTTATTGAGCTTCTTTAAAGTTCATCTCATACGTACATAATAGGTAAAATAATTTCACATCAATGAGGGAGAATAGAGTGAGCCAAGGAGTTTAGATATACATTGAATATTTTGTAAATTATTCTTATGATTTAACATGGTTATGTTACATTGATAATATGATTGGTTATACATTAATTGTGTTTGTATTGTGATAGTGATGAATATATTATCTGTATTTGTATTAAGATGATAATGAATGTTTTTAGATACTATGAACTTAGTTTCTATGATTGATGTGATCTATATTTTTTGTAAGATTATTTTTAGCATAAAATATAGTATATTTGTTGGTTATGTTATATATGATGTTATATGATATAGTTATGTGATTATTATATATGAAAAAACAAATAAACAAATAATTTATAAGAGAAATTATGTCCATTTAAATTCTAAATTTTGGTCAATTTCAATTATTTCACATGATCGAATATTTAGTAGTGAGTTATAGTATAATTCATTATTATTTTTTTCTTTAGATTGAGGCTATGGGCCAAGTAGGATGTGGTGGTTTTATAGTCGAGGTTTAAAGTCAAAGCATGGTTTAAAGATAGAGCAAAGGTTTCTAAGGTTTTTAAATAAAAAAAATTTCATTGACGTGGACACCAATTTATTTATATATTTGCATAAATCATTATAATTAAGTGTTATCTTTTAATAAAACACGTATGTATATTTAAATAAAATTGAATGAAATAAGAAAAAAGAATAGAGTGGGTGATAGAACTTACCAAATTAATTGAACAAAAACAATTAGAAATTGAATCTTAATATAAGGTTAATAATAAAGAAATAGGAGGTAGATTATCCCTAAAGTAAGACCTTGGTAATAGCAATGAAGATTTTAGTACAATAAGGTTTATCAAGTTAATGATAAGACCTAATGTATAATGTGGATAATGGTATTGTAGTACTAGTTGGCTAGGTTGTGAAAATCAATTAAAATGTTTTATTTGTGAAAAGTATTAGTAGAGATGTTGTAACTTCTTTAGTTCTAGGTGCCTTCAATGAAGATCAATTAGATGATAAGAAAGGATAATCCAAAGAGAATTTAGATTTTCAAATGTCCTTAAGGGTATTATATTGTAATTATAACATTTTTTTCAAACATAATATTATTTAATTATAGAATCTTTTATACTTTGTTGAATTGAACAACTATAGAATTCATTGTTAATTATATTGCCAAAACTAAAATTGATAAATACATTTAAGAGAAAATATAAATTAACAAAAATAAATTATTTATTAAATGAATTACTTTATCTAATACAATAATTGATATTATATTGGGTATGAATTAGAGTGAGTATCAGATAAAATATATTAGATTAAAAAATATTTAATTTATCAATAAGTTAAAATAAAATATTAGAGATATAAAGATTGTTATAACCCTTGACTATGTTAAAGTGAAAATAAAAGAATAAATTCTATGAATTTTTTACTAAATTGGCTAGATTATCTATTATTAAGTAATGTTTTTATTTGAATAATAATTGTTGGATTTATTAAATTAACCTTTATACTAATAGTGTTTGGTAAAAATATATATATAATTAGAAAGAAAGTAAAAAACATAATAGTAATTAAGTCATAATGAAAAATGAATATGATTTCTTATTATTAAGATTGTAATATAACATAATGATTGGGGATAAGATTAGACCAAGTGTTTTTTTCATAGAAAGCACCAATTTTAATTGTTAAGAAAGAGAAATAAAGCCCAAAGATTTGTATAGATTACAAAAGAATCAATAAAATTTTTAGTAAAATTAAATATCTTCTTTTAATATTAAAAGGTTTTTTAATCACTTTCAAGGTACAATACTTAAGGATTTGATGAAAAAGATTTTTTAAGAAATATATAAATCAAGTCTATCATTTGATCATTCGTTAAGTTAAATTTGTTAATTTCAAAAATTTAAATAAGATTATCAAATGATTATCAAATAATCTGATAGATTTGTTCGGTGATTATTAGACCATCCGATGAAAGATATGATTTTAAGGAGATACTAATTAACAATAATCAAGTCTCTATCAAACAGCCATCAAACTATTCGATATGTGGTCCAATAGATGATTGAACCTTCTATTAGCTTAGTCCATTGATCAATGCCTAAAGGTTGTCAAAAACCACATCTCCATTATGTGAATGGGCAGTCTAATAACCAACTAACCTTTCGACAAAACCTCTAACACTCGGTGTGGATTTCTAGGATTATATTGTTTTGACCAAATCAGACCGTTTAACACTTCGATTAGACCTTCGATGCATTTCCAAAACTCATGCATCATACCTCCATGTTTGTTGAAAATTCAAATTTAATCTTTTTAGGATTATACTATTTTGACCTAATCAAATCGTTTGACACTTGGTTTAGACCTTCGATACATTTCCAAACCTCATGCATCATACTTCCATGTTTGTTGAAAGTTCAAATTTAATCTTTCTCTACTCCTAAAAATTGAATGAATGCATAATCACAACACTTAAAGCTTCCTTATAAATAAGACTTAGATTCATGCCATGGTGCCTTCCTTGATCATCCAAGCTTTCAATATTCACAAGTAGAAAGGAAATTAAAGTGAACCAAAGCCATTTGCTATTTCCTTTCAGACTTGTCTTCTCTTAAGCACCAAGCTTTTAAAGTATGGCAACCCTAAACTAATCATTTCTCTACAATTAGTTTGTGTCTCAATGATTTATAACTTTTTTGTAAGAACTTTATTATAAGTTTTCTCCTAATATTTTCACTATTGTCACTATTGTGAGCTCGCTATTTTTAGTTCTTTTGGACTTTTTTATTTTAAATATTTTCAGTAATTTTTGGCTCTTTTGGGTCCGCTTATGATCCCTCTAAATCTTGTTATAAGGTAGTCATCTACAAGTTTTTACAAAAGATGCCTAGTTATAATAAGCCCACTCTTTTGTGACTAGAGATAGGTGTTAGCTCATCATTTGGAGCAAAACCACTTAAACGCCTCGGGTGTCACTCTCTTTATTGCAAATACAAAAAGGATTTTCAAAGCTAAATAAAAAACTTTTTAAAATTTCATTTTTAAAGCTCTCACTTGAATCTCACAAAAAATTAACTAAAGCTTTTAAAGTTTACATTCTATCTTTTATTTAAGACTACAATTAAAAATATATTATGTCTCTTGACTTCGCTAATTTTTCTAAAAGTTATAATTTACTCCTCTTGTGAGATAGCATTTCTTTCAAATTTATTGAAGCTTTATGCTATCACTTTAGAGAAGTTTAGAGTTCAACATTCTACATCTTTTTAAACTTCAAAATCTAACAGATCATTATTGTATTAATTCATCACATGAGTCATATAACATCAATTTTATTGTACTCTTAAAAATGATTATCATAAAACTAAATTATTTTTTATTAATAGTTGTTTGAGTTTTGTGAACATGCAATTTAGACTACTAAGTATAATTGATTTTGTTTAAAGACTTTTGATCAAAGTTAACTTATTGATTAGAGCAATGAACTTGTATTTGAACTGAATGAAGATTGGAGATCTTTGCTCATTGATGGCTCAACCTTCAAATCATGGAGTTAAGAACCAAGCTTTCTATGGTGTGGTTAATCCACATAGAGCTATGTATTTCTACTCGAAGTACAGCTTAAGAATAATAAACTCATTCTATGAATCTTTCACTAAAATTCTAATAGTATTGTAGAAATATCATTTCATGTTCTTCTAAGTCCAATCCAAGTCTTAAGATATTGAAATTGAGTTTTAAACATTTTAATTTAAGCCATGTTATTTACTGCATATTGATCATACAATATAATGTTTAATATCATAATTGAACAAGTTATTTTCTACCTTAAAATCTCAACTAAAGCTTGAAATCTAAAGTCATCATAACATTAAAGGGTACAATATTTTTATCATGTCATCATCATATCTACACGATACATTTGCTTCAACAAAAATGAACTGAAAAAACAAGCACATTGTCGAGACGACCTAATCTAAATACCTACCACCTTTGTATGATTCTGTTAATGTATTAATACTGTTATACCCGGTAAAATTTTATGTATTTGATCTTTAATAAATTAATTGTGGCTTGGATGATTTCGAATCGACAGTAGGATGAGCCAGGAACTCAATTGTAGGCTATTGGAATTTCTGAAATCTTTTGGGAATTTTTCGGAGCACCGAGGAATTTTTAATTAATTTTCCCTATTTAATTGGATTTATTAGATTTTTAGAAATTCGAAAATCTAATTAAATTAAACCGGAAATCGTTTTTTTTATCGCGCGTGAACCGGACCGGAACGGTTCAGCGGAGGCGGAGGCGGTTCGCCGGGTGAGTTTGCGTGTGCGTTCTAATAAGCGGATCGGACGGTCGAGATCGGCGGGTGAGATCGAACCGGCTGATCGGGTGCTTACCGTGTCGATAGCGTGTCGACAGCGCGTATTGTGTGCTTACCGTGTGGATAGCGTGTCGACAGCGCGTATCGGGTGCTCACGTGTCGAAAACGTGTCGAACGCGTAACGGGTTCACCGTGTCGGCCCGGGGTATAAAAACCCTCGCGAAGCAGCGAATAGGGTTTTCGTTCGACGGCGATAGTGAGGAAATTCCCGGCGTACGGCGCGTGATTCCGGCGGCCTGGCAAGGGGCTTTTTGTGCCCGGAGATTCACGAGACCGAGGAGAGTCGATTGAGACCAAATTCGTTCGGCGAGGAGCTGCGGCGAGCTGCGGACGAGCTTCACCGTCGCCGGCGTCTTCGAGGTAGGAATTTCAGATATTTAAATTAGATAATTAGCAAATTGAAGCATGTATTAGTTTGCAAATCTCTATCTAAGCATGCGAATGTGATTTTTGAAGCTAATTGTACAAATTATCGAAAATTGCATGTTAGGGTTTTCGGGACGTTAATTTGTTTCGCCGAAATTGGAAAATTACCAAGCATGAGGATTTAAATATGCCACTTTATTCATGTTAATATGATTGTATAATGCTAGAACTATAATTTCGTGAATTGTCAACATGAGGATTAGACGAAACTGCTCGGCGGAAAACTTGATTTAAACCTTAGGAAATTAGCGACATTATTGGAACATTAGGATAGTACGAACATGTTCTCCTTGTTCGCAGTCGCCGGAAATCGACGGAATGATCGTATTGGTCGGCTATTGCGGCGGCTAGGGTTTCGCGGACGACGGGCGAAGGAAGGAGACGAATTAAGGATTAATTAGGGATTAGTTGAATTATTAAGAGAATAATAATAATATTAATCATTAATATTATATATAAGCGTCGGCTGAATTTCGGATTAATAACTGACCGGCGGGGTTTGGTTCAGCATGAAAGCCCGAACCGGTGGCAAGATGCGATTCAGGGGATTCGGCGCGGTATAGTGATTAGCAAAATTTTAAATTCGGGGAATTATTCCGAATTTTGGAAAAAATGGATAAAATGCAAAATTTGATATTTCAAATTTAGGAAAAATTCGATAATTGAGTTTTAGGAATT
Organism: Vanilla planifolia; assembly: GCA_023846275.1. NCBI lineage: Eukaryota > Viridiplantae > Streptophyta > Magnoliopsida > Asparagales > Orchidaceae > Vanilla > Vanilla planifolia. The sequence continues at coordinate 11,428,603 of CM043871.1, read as the reverse complement.
ATTTACATTTAGAAAATTCAAGGAAAATCAGAAAACTTGGAAATGAGAAATTTCGAAAATTCTAGAGATCAGTGGGTAAAGAACAAATTTCTTGAAGTGGGGAAAAATGTTATCACTGATGACAGTACAGCTGGAAACAGTCAGACAAAGGTATGGTACACGGATGCTACCAGAACAGTCAGTAATTGACAATTGTGTTGCTTTGATGGCAACGGCATGGATTGAGTCAGTTTATTCAGTATTGGCATATTTCATGGATTGGCATATTGGACCGGACTACTATAGACCCTATATGATGTTTTAGGGTAGTTGTGGTAGGTAACTGTGCGGTTCGGACTTAGCTTCCACAGTATACATGTAGACTGGTATACGCCTTGTTGTACCTGGACACATGTTGCCGAATCTTGGAGTTAGAGATTGGCAATGACTGTAGGGGCGTGAGCTTCTATGGAAGTTGTTGGTAGAGGACTCCTTGGGACGGTGGCTGAGTCAATCTCTCCTGGTCCATGTGTGTAGGCCTGCGCGCCTGAGGGTGGCAGGGGTGTCTCGCAGTGGCTAGCCAAGTGTGTAGGCCTGCGCGCCTTAGGGTGGCAGGGGTGTCTCACGTTGGCTAGAGATTATGTGACTGGATCTGTCTGTAGTCTCCAGGAGATTGATTGACGAGAGACACTGCGGTGTCGGGTGCTTAGGCGCCATGCGTGTTTCGAGATGGGCATTCCCACTGGCACGTTGCCTGGTAGCCCAGAGGAGAGCTACTCTGGTGTGACTGGGGTGGCTGTGGTTGGTCGGAGTCTGGGACTGAGAGTGCCTATCCACCGTACATTGTTATGCTGTATTCCTGTATTTTTGCTATTATCCTTCTCTTGCATGTGAGTTTTACTAGCTGACTTTCCTACTGGGCGTAGCTCATTCCTGTATTATATATTTTCAGTGGCTCGGCAGACTTGACGCTACCGGATTAGGTGGGATCGTGGCCAGCAGGCTTGTGAAGGATTTCTGATTGGTGATTGTCTGATATATTCTGGTTAGTTGATTGTTGCTGTTGGATGTTTCAGTGAGACTGTTATTCTCATATGTTACATATAATTTGAGGGTAATTCGGAATTATGTATCTGGATGAACAATATTACACTTGTGGACTTGTATCTTATTCTTGTAATGTAGTTCCATTTACTGTCTTATCTTATTGTCTTGGAGTATGGTGAGTGGAGTGCTACATTTATCTGTGGATGTTATATATCTTTCTGTTTGATGGTGAGGTCATTACATGACTATGGAACTTAACCGTGGGGGTTCAGACTTCTATTAGATCGGTTCTCCTACCGGTGTGGGTAAGGAGTATTTGGTCTAGTAGGAGTAACATTGCGCGAGTCCATCTGTTAACTCAGGAGTCATGAACCTGACTTGACGGTGTACCCGGGAGATGGGATCCACATTGTTAAGGAAAGTAGGTGTGTAATGATGTGTTATATCCTATGTTTTCGTAGGCTGCTCAGGTTGGTATGGGACGATCTGAGCTGTCTATATAAAAAAAAAAAAAAAAAAAAAAAATGTATGCCAAAAATCAGCCTAGGAAAAAAATGGGGTGTAACAGTAGTGGTATCAGAGCCCTAGGTGAGGATAACGGGGCTAGACGTGTATAGGGGTTCAACCCAAGGTGGGGAGAACTGTTGATTCTTTTGTATACTATAGTAGTCCATATGCCAATTGCCAAATGACGACTCTAATGCCAGATTAATTGTTTTTGACAGTATGGCTGGTACCAGGAGACTTTCCGCTCGTGGAGCAGCTAGAGGCAGACCGGTATCTACTACTCCTACCCCGGAGACGATCCCAGCATTGCCAGTTGAGCCAGCCGTGGATCGTTGGATCGATGCCTTCATGCGGTTGCGTCCGCGGAGCTTCAGTGGGTCGGCTGACCCAGCGGTGGCAGATGACTGGATGGCTCATATGCTTGAGCTATTTGATGCCTTGGGATGTCCATTCGGCAGGAGGGTAGTGCTTGCTGCTCTAGTGTTGGAGGGAGAGGCTGCTACCTGGTGGAGAGGCCAGCGGCGCGCCATGTTTGGGGAGGCCCAGAACAGTGAGATAGCATGGGATGACTTTGTTGAGGCATTCAGGGAGTGCTACATTCCGGCCTCTGCCATGGCTCAGATCAGGAGGGAACTTATACACCTCAGGCAGGGCCAGATGTCAGTGAACGATTACTTATCGAGGTTCACTTATCTGGCGAGGTACGCCGTAGAGCTGGTGCCTTCTGAGGAACGCAGATGTGAGATGTTCCTGGAGGGACTTCGTCCTATGCTGCAGCGCCAGCTAGTTGTGAGTCGGTTTGCCAGGTTTCGTGACTTGGTGGAGGCTGCGAGATCCGTTGAGCTTATTGATATCCGGATGGAGGCCCAGAGAGAGACTCATAACAAGAGGAAGGAATTCAGAAATATCCAACAAAACAAAAAGGGCAAGAGACACAGAGATCACAGTGGTACTCAGGAGGTCGTGGTCCGGCCACGACCTATTTCTGAGAGACCAGTGCAGCAGACAGGTACCCGGACTGGGGGGATTATCTGCTACCATTGTCGACAGCCCGGACACAAGAAGTGCGACTGCCCAGAGTTGAAGAAACAGAGGATCACGGGACCGGTTGGTTCATCTGGGGGACAGCCCAGGGTATTTGCATTGACTCGGCAGCAGGCTTCAGAGTCACCAGAAGTGATCACAGGTATGCTTCATTTTGGCAACGTGCAGTGCATGACTTTGTTTGATACTGGTGCATCTCATTCTTTTGTTGCTGAGAGGATCTGGAATCAGATATCAGGATCCAAGGGTTACTTGAAGGAACCCTTACTGGTTAGACTTCCTGATGGGAAAGAGATTCCCACTGTTCAGAAGATTGACGGATCTATTCTGATTAGTGGACACGAATTCGTGACAGAGTTGATATGTGTGCCACTAGCAGAGTTCGACATCATTTTGGGGATGGATTGGTTGTGCCACCATGCAGTGGTTCTGGATTGTTGGGAGAAGAAGGTCAGGATCAGAGTGCCTGGTTCGGGGGATGTGATATACTTTGGTCTGAACAGGCAGATTTCCCTGATCTCAGTTCTTCAGGCTGGAAGGTTAGTAAGTAAGGGTTGTACTGGTTGGTTGGCCTATGTGACCGATAGCCAAGCCACCACTACCCCTATGTCAGATATTCCAGTGGTGAGAGACTTTCCTATGGTTTTTCCAGAGGAGTTGCCTGGATTTCCACCAGCTAGGGAAGTGGAGTTTTCAATTGATTTGGAGGCAGGAGTAGCTCCTATTGCTAGAGCTCCTTACAGGATGGCTCCAGCCGAGCTAGCAGAGTTGAAGACTCAGTTACAGGACTTATTAGACAAGGGACTCATACGCCCCAGTTGTTCACCTTGGGGTGCCCCTGTCTTATTTGTCAAGAAGAAAGATGGTAGTATGAGGCTGTGTGTGGATTATAGGGAATTGAATAAGGTTACTATTCGTAACCGATACCCTTTACCACGCATCGATGATTTGCTGGATCAACTTCAGGGAGCAACTGTGTTCTCCAAGATTGACTTACGCTCGGGTTATCACCAGATCCGGATTAGAGATTCTGATGTACCCAAGACAGCATTCCGTACTAGATACGGACATTACGAGTTCACAGTGTTGCCTTTTGGATTGACTAATGCTCCAGCAGTATTTATGAACCTGATGCATCGAGTTTTTCATGCCTTTCTGGATCGGTTTGTGATCATCTTTATAGATGATATATTGATTTATTCCAGAGATAGGGATACTCATGCAGATCAGTTGAGGACTGTGCTTACAGTGTTGCGGAAGAATGAGCTGTATGCAAAATTCTCCAAGTGTTCTTTTTGGCTGGACTCAGTAGCATTCTTAGGACACATTGTCAGTGCGGAGGGCGTGGCTGTTGATCCTAGCAAGATACGAGCTATTATTGATTGGAAACGGCCATCTTCTGTCACTGAGATCCGGAGTTTCCTTGGTTTGGCTGGATACTATAGGAAATTTGTTCCTCACTTTTCTAGACTGGCTGCTCCACTAACCCAGTTGACCCGGAAGGGAAAATCTTTTGAGTGGACAGAGAGTTGTGAGAACAGTTTCCTAGAGCTGAAGCAGAGGCTTAGCACCGCTCCAGTATTGATGTTACCCACACAGGAGAAGCCGTATCAGATGTACACTGATGCTTCACATATAGGCTTGGGAGCCGTACTGATGCAGGATAACAGAGTTATAGCATATGCTTCGAGGCAACTGAAGGATCATGAGAAGAATTATCCCACTCATGATTTGGAGTTAGCTGCTGTCATTTTTGCCTTGAAGATATGGAGACATTATTTGTACGGAGTTCCTGTAGATTGCTTCTCTGACCACAAGAGTCTTAAGTATCTGTTCACTCAGAAGGAACTGAACTTGAGGCAGAGGAGGTGGTTGGAACTGATAAAGGATTACGAGCTGACAATAAACTACTGCGAGGGGAAGGCTAATCCAGTGGCTGATGCCTTGAGCAGACACGCAGTTGTGCATAATATGTTAGTCTGTGACTCTATACCAGACTTGGATTGGAATGTTGAAAGATGTCAGGAACAGTTGTCTATTCAGAGACTGGTTCACAGACTCAGCTCATTGACTATTCGGGCTGACTGGTTATCTGAGATGCGTGACCTTCAGCTTTGTGATGAAGAGCTGAAGGAGAAGATTGAGTTGGCATCGCAGGGATTGGGAGGAGACTTTGCTCTCAGAGACGACATTTTGACCTTCAGGGGTCGCTGGTGTGTACCATCACATCAGGAGTTCAGGGAGAGGATCCTTCGGGAGGCTCACTATGGAACCTTGGCTATGCACCCTGGAGAAGTCAAGATGTACAAGAATTTGAGGAGTGTTTTCTGGTGGAGAGGTTTGAAGACAGATGTTGCTGCCTTTGTTAGGAAATGCCTTACATGTCAGCAAGTTAAGGCCGAACACCAGAGACCTGGAGGATTGTTACAGAGATTGCCGATTCCGGAGTGGAAATGGGATGACATCACTATGGACTTTGTGACTGGTCTTCCTCGTACCAGACAAGGTTTTGATGCTATTTGGGTCATCGTAGATCGATTGACCAAGTCAGCCCATTTCTTATCCATTAAGAAGACGGATTCAGCGGCACAGTTGGCAGAGATATATATTCAGCAGATTGTCAGATTGCATGGGATTCCCCGTTCTATTATTTCTGACAGAGACGCCAAATTCACATCACAGTTTTGGAAGAGCTTACACACTGCCATGGGTACACAGTTAAAGTTCAGTACTGCTTATCATCCTCAGACGGATGGACAGTCTGAGCGGACTATTCGGACCTTGGAGGATTTGCTACGCTTGAGCGTACAAACTTACTCAACAGATTGGACTAGACGATTACCCTTGGTAGAGTTTGTGTACAATAACAGCTTCCAGGCGTCGATTGGTATGGCACCTTACGAGGCGTTGTATGGGCGTAGGTGCATATCTCCTATTTGTTGGGAGGAGGGTGATTCCAGGAGAGTGTGGGGACCCCAGATTGTAGAGGAGACCACAGCGGAAGTCAAGTTATTGCAGGACAGATTACGTACTGTGCAAGATCGCCAGAAGAAATATTATGATCCTAAGCACAAGGCTGTTGAGTTTTCTGTGGGAGATAGGGTATTCCTGAAGGTCAGTCCTATGCGGGGTCTATTCAGGTTTGGAAAGCCTTCTAAGCTTCGACCTCGTTACATTGGACCCTATCCTATTCTGGAGAGGATCGGTGAAGTGGCTTACAGGTTGGCACTTCCTGAGCATCTGACTGAGATTCACAATGTGTTCCATGTTTCGAATCTCAAGAAATATATGCCAGATCCTTCTCATTGCATCAGTGATGATCTTCCTGGTTTACAAGTGGCACCAGATTCTTCTTATGTGGAACTACCAGTTCGCATCCTCGAGGAGAGCAGCAGACAGCTGAGGAACAGGTCGTTTCCTATGGTCAAGGTTCTGTGGAATAGACATGACGAAAGGGAGGCAACCTGGGAGCTAGAGCAGGATGTTGCTGAAAAATGGCCGGAACTTCTTGCTGAATTTCGAGGGCGAAATTCCTGATAAGGTGGGGAGATTGTTATACCCGGTAAAATTTTATGTATTTGATCTTTAATAAATTAATTGTGGCTTGGATGATTTCGAATCGACAGTAGGATGAGCCAGGAACTCAATTGTAGGCTATTGGAATTTCTGAAATCTTTTGGGAATTTTTCGGAGCACCGAGGAATTTTTAATTAATTTTCCCTATTTAATTGGATTTATTAGATTTTTAGAAATTCGAAAATCTAATTAAATTAAACCGGAAATCGTTTTTTTTATCGCGCGTGAACCGGACCGGAACGGTTCAGCGGAGGCGGAGGCGGTTCGCCGGGTGAGTTTGCGTGTGCGTTCTAATAAGCGGATCGGACGGTCGAGATCGGCGGGTGAGATCGAACCGGCTGATCGGGTGCTTACCGTGTCGATAGCGTGTCGACAGCGCGTATTGTGTGCTTACCGTGTGGATAGCGTGTCGACAGCGCGTATCGGGTGCTCACGTGTCGAAAACGTGTCGAACGCGTAACGGGTTCACCGTGTCGGCCCGGGGTATAAAAACCCTCGCGAAGCAGCGAATAGGGTTTTCGTTCGACGGCGATAGTGAGGAAATTCCCGGCGTACGGCGCGTGATTCCGGCGGCCTGGCAAGGGGCTTTTTGTGCCCGGAGATTCACGAGACCGAGGAGAGTCGATTGAGACCAAATTCGTTCGGCGAGGAGCTGCGGCGAGCTGCGGACGAGCTTCACCGTCGCCGGCGTCTTCGAGGTAGGAATTTCAGATATTTAAATTAGATAATTAGCAAATTGAAGCATGTATTAGTTTGCAAATCTCTATCTAAGCATGCGAATGTGATTTTTGAAGCTAATTGTACAAATTATCGAAAATTGCATGTTAGGGTTTTCGGGACGTTAATTTGTTTCGCCGAAATTGGAAAATTACCAAGCATGAGGATTTAAATATGCCACTTTATTCATGTTAATATGATTGTATAATGCTAGAACTATAATTTCGTGAATTGTCAACATGAGGATTAGACGAAACTGCTCGGCGGAAAACTTGATTTAAACCTTAGGAAATTAGCGACATTATTGGAACATTAGGATAGTACGAACATGTTCTCCTTGTTCGCAGTCGCCGGAAATCGACGGAATGATCGTATTGGTCGGCTATTGCGGCGGCTAGGGTTTCGCGGACGACGGGCGAAGGAAGGAGACGAATTAAGGATTAATTAGGGATTAGTTGAATTATTAAGAGAATAATAATAATATTAATCATTAATATTATATATAAGCGTCGGCTGAATTTCGGATTAATAACTGACCGGCGGGGTTTGGTTCAGCATGAAAGCCCGAACCGGTGGCAAGATGCGATTCAGGGGATTCGGCGCGGTATAGTGATTAGCAAAATTTTAAATTCGGGGAATTATTCCGAATTTTGGAAAAAATGGATAAAATGCAAAATTTGATATTTCAAATTTAGGAAAAATTCGATAATTGAGTTTTAGGAATTATTTACATTTAGAAAATTCAAGGAAAATCAGAAAACTTGGAAATGAGAAATTTCGAAAATTCTAGAGATCAGTGGGTAAAGAACAAATTTCTTGAAGTGGGGAAAAATGTTATCACTGATGACAGTACAGCTGGAAACAGTCAGACAAAGGTATGGTACACGGATGCTACCAGAACAGTCAGTAATTGACAATTGTGTTGCTTTGATGGCAACGGCATGGATTGAGTCAGTTTATTCAGTATTGGCATATTTCATGGATTGGCATATTGGACCGGACTACTATAGACCCTATATGATGTTTTAGGGTAGTTGTGGTAGGTAACTGTGCGGTTCGGACTTAGCTTCCACAGTATACATGTAGACTGGTATACGCCTTGTTGTACCTGGACACATGTTGCCGAATCTTGGAGTTAGAGATTGGCAATGACTGTAGGGGCGTGAGCTTCTATGGAAGTTGTTGGTAGAGGACTCCTTGGGACGGTGGCTGAGTCAATCTCTCCTGGTCCATGTGTGTAGGCCTGCGCGCCTGAGGGTGGCAGGGGTGTCTCGCAGTGGCTAGCCAAGTGTGTAGGCCTGCGCGCCTTAGGGTGGCAGGGGTGTCTCACGTTGGCTAGAGATTATGTGACTGGATCTGTCTGTAGTCTCCAGGAGATTGATTGACGAGAGACACTGCGGTGTCGGGTGCTTAGGCGCCATGCGTGTTTCGAGATGGGCATTCCCACTGGCACGTTGCCTGGTAGCCCAGAGGAGAGCTACTCTGGTGTGACTGGGGTGGCTGTGGTTGGTCGGAGTCTGGGACTGAGAGTGCCTATCCACCGTACATTGTTATGCTGTATTCCTGTATTTTTGCTATTATCCTTCTCTTGCATGTGAGTTTTACTAGCTGACTTTCCTACTGGGCGTAGCTCATTCCTGTATTATATATTTTCAGTGGCTCGGCAGACTTGACGCTACCGGATTAGGTGGGATCGTGGCCAGCAGGCTTGTGAAGGATTTCTGATTGGTGATTGTCTGATATATTCTGGTTAGTTGATTGTTGCTGTTGGATGTTTCAGTGAGACTGTTATTCTCATATGTTACATATAATTTGAGGGTAATTCGGAATTATGTATCTGGATGAACAATATTACACTTGTGGACTTGTATCTTATTCTTGTAATGTAGTTCCATTTACTGTCTTATCTTATTGTCTTGGAGTATGGTGAGTGGAGTGCTACATTTATCTGTGGATGTTATATATCTTTCTGTTTGATGGTGAGGTCATTACATGACTATGGAACTTAACCGTGGGGGTTCAGACTTCTATTAGATCGGTTCTCCTACCGGTGTGGGTAAGGAGTATTTGGTCTAGTAGGAGTAACATTGCGCGAGTCCATCTGTTAACTCAGGAGTCATGAACCTGACTTGACGGTGTACCCGGGAGATGGGATCCACATTGTTAAGGAAAGTAGGTGTGTAATGATGTGTTATATCCTATGTTTTCGTAGGCTGCTCAGGTTGGTATGGGACGATCTGAGCTGTCTATATAAAAAAAAAAAAAAAAAAAAAAAAAAAAATGTATGCCAAAAATCAGCTTAGGAAAAAAATGGGGTGTAACAAATACGATCTAAATCTTGAGAGTGTAATTGCTAGTTTGAGTGTCTCCAAAAAATGTTTTTAGCCATTGCAAGTTTCATAATCAGGTTGAGAATTATGTCTAGTATAAAACATGTTGATTACCAGAAGAATAGATTAACGATATACTATCCAAATTCAAGAACTAAAAAGAGTAGAGCTACACCGAGAGCTAAACCAAGGAATTTTTTGTCTTTCAACTGAAGCAAGTGCATTGCTTTTGCAATACAAAGACTGCTGATCTGCACTTCATTTGCTATTTATAATGGTAACATCTTTTGCATTTAGTTTGTCACATTTGTTAAAAAAGATTTGAGATATTGGACTTTGTATGCACTAAACTGTAAAAAGTTTATTTCTATAATTTTACCTATAATTAATAACTATTTTTTGTTTCCTCTGAACGTCTTGTTGTATACAGTTTATCCCTATATGTTGTGGCAAATAGGAGTGGTTGGTGGAAATACAATCAGATGGATTGTGGGTGAGTGTAAGCATTGGTCAAGCCATATCACCTAAAACGTTTGTGTACACATCTCTTTTTATTTGTTAACTTTGCTTCAGACCCATTTTTTACTTAGCTATTGTTTTATTTTTCTGTGTTTAAAATGAATAAATTTGCTTCACAAAAATAACTGTTTAATTATTTATTTAAATACCACAACCACATTTTGTAGTATTTGTCCTTCATATTTTATAACAAATTTAAGATCATTAATAAACTTTGCTCTTATGAGAATTGAAGTTTTTCCCAGTACTTGTAATTGTGGCAAGGGCCTACTCCAAGCCTTTTGAGTGCGAAAGCAAGAGGCTTACTCTAGGCCTTTAGAATATGGATGCAAAGTTGAGCTTAAGCCTTGGGAAATAGACTCAAATACCCAAATCCAATTGGATTGGAGATAGATGTAGGCTTATTAGATAAAAGCCAAATTACTTAAAAAAATCAAGACCCGCCCATTTTTTCTGCACTTTAATTCTCATCACTTGTTCTTTAAATGTGTTTATTTGCTATGATGTAAGTTGTGAATTGTTTTCAAAATATTGGGTTACAAAAATTTACACTTAATTCTTCTCTTTAACCCCAATCCCCCTATTGAGTATGCCTTCGTCCTAACAGATGATAAACATAATTAGATATTTATAATAATTTTAAAATAAATATCTTCAAAAAGTAATATATATATATATATATATATATATATATATATATATATATATATATATATATATATATATATATATATATATATATATATATATAACAACTACCGAAGTCCATCTCTTACCTCATTCACATTTATTCTCTCCAAAAGGCAATCTATGATTTAAAATGAGATCCTAAAGCTTGGAACCAAATACTACAATCTTATCTTACTAAATTTTGTTTTCATAATGGCAAATCAAATTCACCTTTAGATTGTTTTTGCATAGGTCAATATCAATGAATTAATAATTTGGAAACAATACCAATTATCATCTTTTATCTCTACAATTTGCAAGCAATTTACTCATTGGAATTATTTTTCAATACTTCAAGCTCATGTTTAACATAGTTTCATCCTTACAAAGTTAACGTTATATTTGAATCTTTTGTCATTATAATAAGAAAATCAATATGCTTATTGCATCAGAGTCAAAGTTATCTGCTACAATACAAACTTTACAACATTTAACTATAACAAGTTATGATATTTCCCATGTGATGCATTAAGCTTGAAAAATTGTTCATTATCCAAAACATAGCACTTGGAAGTCATATTTGATACCCTAAAAGAATTATATATCAAGGTCTCTGCATTACTTCATCAACTTCTACTATTGTTATTGTGCATAATGAATCAGATTTGGTAGAAGATTCTAATGACACACTCAATTACGGATAAAAGTGTTTAAATTGGCTATAAAATAATGTATTGGTAGGCTAAAAAGTAAAGGACTATTTCCCAGTCCAATTCAGAGGCTGAATATTATGCATCAGAAACAACTACTTCATTGGTTCCAATTTCTTCTTTTAAAGATAAGTATTTTTCTCCTTCACCTCCCAGCTTTACATATGACAATTAACACTATCATACAAGCCAAAAACTATTCATATTAAGATAGATTATCATTTTATTAAAGAGCTTATTGCTCGTGGAGCTATCACATTCAGCATGTTCATTCTCATAATCTGCTCGCAGAATACTTTGAAAAAGCATTTTCTTGTTATCAATTTATCTTATTAAGGATTCAACTCAACCTTGGCACACCAATAAATGTTTGTTTTTGTTAGTCACAAGAGTATGTCCTCTTAATTGAAACAAATTTCTGCTTAGCTATTCTACTAAGTGCTCTATACTATCTATTGTTCTCTCCTTCTTTTGTTCCATCTAACCCATGCGAGTTTTAGATTGTGGGGAGAGCTGCCGTTTGGAGTCTCACTGACATGACCATAAAATATGAGAGACGTTATGTAAACATGAGAGTTATGTGCATGCAATTTTGGAATTATGTAAGTTTTTAAGGAAACATTAAATTTCTACTAGTCTTGTAAGATCGTAAAACAGGGAATAATGTGCAGTGGTGAAGCTAAGCCTAAAACAAGGAATGCATTGGTCGCACTAAATGAATAATAATACATTTTATGCACACAATGAACAAGAACGTATGCATATTCAAAAGTTAGAGCCAAAAGTTTGTTTTCGCCTGTGCTAAAATATGGTGGGTCAAATTCCTGCACCCTGGAGGAGTCGGTATATTACGTCTTTAATTTAGTTGTGTATGTTGAAAAGAAGAGGTATAAAAGCTGATAGCTTAACTGAGCCTTGCTGTTATAATCAACTTTCCAATTCATCTGAATATGGCAAGCTCGCGATTATCACCATGAAATATCCATTAGCAGCTTCTCTACGGGATCATGTATGCAAAATAAGATCAAATCATCATATAAGCTCCAATAAAATTAACATACAAGATCTGCATCATAAAGATTATGCCAAAAAATGAAATACCTTTATATCCCATCTTAATTTCTGGCATTGTAAATTGAAGCTGAGACCAAGTTACCTCAAGAAATACCTCAGAATACTAACTCTGTGATAAAAGAATGCAACGAGAGAGGCAGTAGGGGTGGCATTACACTTTTTCTGCAGAATAGAATTCAATGAATCTTCTCATTACTTGATATTGCATTTTAATTTGCATTAAATCATTCAAACACATGGAAGCCAAAACCACAAAAAAATATTGCAAGACATAGAAAATAGAAAAAGGCAAAAATAATTCACATTTTCATGTAGAATGCAGCCAAGCAAACACTCCTAAGTGTTCCACTTCTATGCTTGAACATTTACAATTAGTTCCATTGCTCACTCTTAATGTTATCTTTTTGTTCTTTAAAGATTTCTTATTACATAACTAGTTAGTATATATTTAGTAAATATAACTCTTAACTCATGATCTATAACTCTAGCTCTATTCGAGATATTCAGCTCTAGTAGAATGTTGCCAAGCAAACACTCCAAAGTGTTCCACCCCTATGCTTGAACATTTATAATTAGTTTCATTGGTTATTCTTAATGTTATTTTTTGGTTCATTAAGATTTCTCACTACATGAATCATTAGTTATACTAAGTAAATATAACAATAACTCATGATCTAGAAGTCTAGGGAGCTCTATTGGAGATATTTGTCCCTAGTAGAGTCTCTATACAAATTGCCAACACGATATCCAATCATTTGAGGGCTAGGGACATGTGTCAAGACAAGATAATGTCATCATGAAAGGTCTCAAGAAGCTTAGAGATGGTGACCATAGCAACATAGTGCTGAGTAAGGGCAAATGTTCAAGTGCAACTAAGGTGCGATTTGGAGAAGACTCAAAAGACTATGCGAACACGGTAAAATCAGGAATCATCGTTGTGGTGTAACTATCTCATGATTGTAGTCGCAATCCAATGGTTTGGTCAATTGCATCTATTACGTCCCACCTACTACCATAAGTCGAGAGTGACAAATGAGATAAATTTTTAACCAAATTTTCTTTTTTTTCAAAACAAATTAAATCTCTTAAATCTAAAAAACAAATAGACAAAATCTCTCCTATAAACTATTCATTTTTTATATACAATATTTATCACCACATATACCTTGATAATTATCTCACAAAATAATAAATATATCATTTAAATCAAATATAAAATTAAAACCCACATCTCTATTACATATTTCATCAATCAAATCTATAAAATCATTAATAATCTATAAAACATATAAAATACAAACCATAACTATTCTAATAATACAACAGTATTAAGTAGTAGTAAAATCTAAATATATCACAATCACATGATAGATTCTACAAACACATAATCACTACATATCTGAACATCAATTCTACTAGAGTTTCTATTTCGATGTTGTAAACTTAGCTAACTTGCAATGAAAATATGAAAAATGAGCTTCAAAAAATTCAATGGATAAATCATAAATAACAAGACAATATAATACAATAAATGTAAAAAATAACAAAATCATAAATCGAATAACAAATGACATAAGTAATTAAAAATAGATATATAAAATTGAAACAATAGTAATAAAGAAATGATTTATCTAATTGATTTATATTTTATTTTATTTATGTTATTTTTTAAATTTCTTTATTCAAAATTTTTTTAAGCTCATTTCTTAACTCAATTTAAGCCCTATTTTTCTTTGACTGTTATCCCTATTCACATATCATATCATGTTAATATCAATACTCATCAGACTATATCCAATGAGTTCTCATATCATGTTCACATCAATACCCACTAGACTATATTCAATGAGTTATCATATCATGTCCATATTAGTACTCATCAGACTATATCTAATAGGTTATTATAACATATTTATAATACCCGTCAGACTATATCCAATAGGTAAGCTTCTGCCCCTAGGCATATCAATCTGTCGATATCATATCAATCATCACCAGTATGACTCTAAAAACCACACCCGAGCCAAGAGATAACATCGCAGAAAAAAACATATTTCTTATCATTTTATCATTTCTATTAAATGTATCATTCTCATATACCATATCACATAAACAATAATCTATTTCTCAGTTTTTTGTATTTTTTTTTCATTTTCATTCTTTTATTTTCATTCACATATGAGTCATGCTTATTTATTAACAATAAGTTATACAAATCTTGTTATTCAAATCCAAATACATAAACATATTCAAATCCAAATACATAAGCAAGAAATATCACTTTTTTCAATTGTTCAAGGAATGTAAATAAACAAACATGTTAACATTATAGTTAATCGATTTACCCATCTAATCTATGTGCTGAGGATCTACCTCCTGAATTGATTTGTATTTTCGATCTTGACTTATCATTCGTATTTTTGTGCTTATAATCGTGAATTTCAATTACCAAATTTCACAAAAAGTGATTCTTGTCACCATTTCATAAAATATTAATTTATTGTCAACAGAAATTAATATATATATATCTTAATTTCAGCTGTCCCGAAGAGCAACTGCGTCAGATTAGGGCGACTCTTAATTTTGCAAATTAAACCCAAAATAATGCTTAATCTTCAAGGAAATTAAAATTTCACCTTTAATTCGCTGCCATTTGTGCACAAAAAAACGAAATTTCTGGCCGCATCTTGCGATTACCGTCTGAACGACAAAAAGTGAGGGTTACAACAAAGATATTGATTGCATAGAAATGCTTCTCCTTCAATGCAAAGCCTTGTTAGGTTTGAGATGGAAGCCATGACACCTTACTACTAAATTGGGACAATGGCACAATAACAACTAGAGGTGTAATCTCAAGAACACCCAAGAGGACATGATGCAACAATAAAGACGTGAGTCCTTATCATGAGAGTAATGACCTCAAGTCTTGGTTGTTCACGCCGATGCTATTTGAAGTTGGCTACACTAATAATTCAAACACAATTGCAGTAATGGGTATGCCTACTAACCATGCCTTTAGTGGTGTTGCATATGTATGGATCAAATTGATTCTATAGATGTAAACTCAAACGAGACTTTATAGGTATTTAGAAAAATGTATTAAGATGGGCAAGCAAGCATTGAAATAAGAACGCCACAAGATATCTCAATCAACAAGGGAACTTCCCTTTTTACTTGCATTTGTGTTCTCTAAAAACATTAATATCATCTTTCATTTCCCAAAAGCAAACTCTCTTTCAAACCCATCAAAACCTACAAGGCTATCATACCATCCATTGTTTTATTCATGTAAATCGCCAAGAAAATTTATAAAAAATTGGAATCCCACGTCTCTTTCAAAAGTCAAAAAAGGTTGAACATCAACAAGACAGAATGTGAATGAATTCATGGTAGGTAAAGAAAAACTTGTTAAAGAAACTTTAGCATGCAAGTAATAAAAGAACAAATTTTGTAGAAGGCAAACAAAAAGAATATATAAATAAGAGTACAGACTAAAAACCTCCAATGTTGCTCCACAATTATGTGATAAGTTTCTGTACAATATGATATGTGCACAACAAGATAGCAATGGATTATGGAATGAATCACAAGGCATTCTTTGGGTTTTAGCCAGTTTTGGATAAATTGCAAGTAGTACGTGTCTGAAACTGACGTCAAAGCTGAATTTGAATATAATTTAAAATAAATAAATAAAAACAAGCATTGAAACTACTCAAACCATCATAGCTGGATCTTTATTATAATGATCGAAACATAAACTTTAAATCTTAAGTACAAATCAAGGTCCTCACGGAGTTTTGACTTTAAGTCAGGAAGACTCGTGACTGAACTCATAACAAGTCACGTTCGGATGATGAATCTTCCAGCAAGCATGTGGTTAATAATTCATACAAAGTTTCTATTAACATATTTCATACTATTCATGAGATCTATAAATTAGGGAAGAGTCCTGATCCTGAAGGTGCATGCATGAGGAACATAGTCGCCTAAAGTGCCAAAAGAAAGATAGAGACCCTAAAGAGAAGGTTAAGGCAAATCCACAGTTAAAGAAACAGCGACTTTGTGACACCTTTGGATTAATCAGTGACAGAAGATTTTCTAATTGTGACTGTAGTTTTTAACATAAATTTTGGGTAATTTATGTAAATCTTTTGTCTTGTTCTGCCTGCATCGTTCAACCTAATTTCTCTTGTTTGATCTTTCTTCGTCTATCACCGTGGTTTAACAGTAAGTATCTCTGACCAAGCATACAGCAATAAAGCATCACAGGTTCAAGGAAAAAAAAAAAAAAAAGTCAGCCAAACTTCAACAAGAATCGAATAACTAGTTCGAGACCATCGATCACCTTAAGCAAAGCATTGCATTCAGAACTGCGTTAATGCAAGATATTAATCCCAACAAATGATGGTGTACGAAGAGAATCCTAGCAGTCTTAGCCGTTAACCTACAAATCTGCGTCATCATCGTGCTTCAATCAGATGCCGACGTGCAAGCATCTTCTTCACGTTTCTGTAGAACTCTTTCCCCTCATTGTTTACTCCCCAACTTCTCTTTCCACACATGTTCTTGAAGCACAATCGATGAAAAACACGGTGACGAACATGCCGTACTCTACAATTACTTTTTAGGAATATTTTATTTTATATAAAAAACACTTTTTAAGTACTTTTTAAAAGAACAATTTCCCAAAGAAATTTTACGGTAAAAATGAACAATAAAAAAACTTATATTTGTTAATAACTTTAAGACATCCCTCTTATTTTATAACAATCTTAATTCTTTAATAATTCATTACAATAGAGTTTGCGCCAAGCCCAATCGCAAAATCCAGCCCAAATAAGTTTAGACCCCCCTCTTGAAATGTGAATCGCTGTTCGCCCAAGCTAAGCCTTACAAAAGAAATAAGAAAGTTTGACAATAAAAACTTAATAAAAAGATACTTTTGAAGAGAAATTTAATCTAAACCAAATTGGAGTTCATTTTTTTTTTTAAATCTTGAAACTAGTTTGGGTTGATTTGATATTATATTATAGTGCATAGAACCAATCTATATGATTAGAACACAACTCTTTTTTTTCTTAACAAGATAAGCATATCATTTCTAAACAATTATTTCAATATTATAATTATTGATAAGAGTCAAAATAACTTATTAAAGTTTTAGAATTATTTATTAATAAATTTGAATTAAATACAAATCAAAGTTTAGTATTATTAATTAACTATTTAGTAATTCAAAATTCTATGCTTATAAATAAAGATCATAAAATTTATGTATTAAAATTTCATTAATAGTTTAAATATAAAATATGAGATTAAACTCAATCTTATTTATATTAAATAAATATCTTTTACAAATAAAAATCTCATTCATATTATGAATCACTC
Source organism: Vanilla planifolia (assembly GCA_023846275.1). Lineage (NCBI taxonomy): Eukaryota > Viridiplantae > Streptophyta > Magnoliopsida > Asparagales > Orchidaceae > Vanilla > Vanilla planifolia. Next base: position 11,411,043 of record CM043871.1, on the reverse strand, counting down.
ATTTTTAATTTTAATATTTTTTTAATTAATCAAGTTAATGTCATGTCAAACAAACATTAAAAAATATCAACATATTTTATCATATATTTTACACTAATAAAAAATCATACTAATTTTCTTATTATTAATATATTATAAGAAATTGGCTTGATATTTATTATTAAAATATTTTCATAACAATGCATAATTGCTATTTCTGTATAATAACACGTCTAATAAGTACGACAAATTATTTATCGATTCCATAATGCATGGATCCTGATGTCCACCACCACGGCATCGATTCTCTTTATAAATACGGTTATCAATTACGACAGTTTAGAAGAGGCAACATTTGCCGTTTATTATAATTACTCTGCAACGTTAATTAATAGCCGGAAAGCAGCGAGGAACCCTCCGAAACGTAATAGAAAATTCCAAGATACTTGTAAAGACAATGACGAGCAGCTTGGGTTGTCCCTTTTATAAGAAAGATTCGCTCGTATTGCACAAAAGATGCCTTGGATATTTTAACACTCGGTGATCAATCATTATTGAGGTTTCATTTAGTTCATTTTTATGTAATGTTTGTATTTCAACCATAAGAGAGGTCAATTCTTTTTTCTAATTCAAAAAAGTCTACGCATTGAAAAGATATTTTTTATCACTATCTTGGATCCAATTCTGGTCCATGTAATTAGGATCTAAGGTTTTATTTATTACAATATTTTTAAATTCATCTTTATTATACTGGTGAACTATGGGCGTTTAGATAGAGTGAATTAGTTGGTTTTCTAATTTAGGCAAAATCATCAGTAAAGGGGCAAAAAATAATACAAATTGTCCAAATTAAAATGAAGAATTTATTTATAAGAGATTTTTAGTATTGCATTAGATAATTTGAGAGAACTATGGGCTATTATGAGAGAATATAAAAGCTTTTACAAAATCCAAAAATTAGGGTTTTCTAATTTGAGAAATTTTGGAAAGTGGAATAAATGTGACAAGAAAGCAATGAGCTTAATATAGCTAATAGGAGATCTTACAAATACTCAACTCTAGGCATGATTATGATGTTAAATTTCAAGATTGGTGACCATGAACCTCATGATAAATTTGTTTAATGCTTAACACTTGTAAATTAGGAGCCCTACAAGTTAGATTCGAGAAATCTATACAAATTACACCCTTATGGTATTTAATGTAATGATTTGAATGCAAATTTCATACTTTGCACGATGAACTCATAATTTTATTACTCATATATTAAATGTTTATTTATCATTGTTATTTTGATGGTATATTTTATAATATAAAATTATATTTGCATATGAATTAGAATGTGAGATAAATTTTCACGAAATTTGAAAATAAATAAAATCATAAAAAATTCCTCAAGGTAAAAAAAAAAATAAAAAATATACAATTGTAAAAAAAATGTTTTAAAAATGGGTGAGATTTACTACTATGGAAGAGAGACGAGGTTCAAAAGAATTTTGGATAAATAAATAAACTCCTTAAAGATGTAACTTGAAAAAGTTATGGAATGGTACAAACAAGACGTATCAAAGAAAGAAATATTTTGAAAAAACACAACCTCGACTATAAGAAATTTATTTATCAATCTTAATCTAGTGATGACAATTTAAATTTTATTAAATAAAAAAAAGGAGTTAAGAGATTAATAAAGTTGAAAAATAAAGAATGTGGTGTAAAGAAACCTTTTAAAAAAATCTTATTTCATACTAATAGATATCTTAAAATATTTCATTTGCTTTGCTTATTTACTATTATGATATTAAATAAGAATTTGGCATGACTAAAACTTTTATTAACTTGTATGCATAAGTAATTTGCCTATTTAGTCATTGTCGTTGACTCAGCATTTCTTTAACATTAACAATTACAAGTTAAAATGATGCACTACCCAAAAATTTAGGAATGCATTAAAAGGATATTGTAGAACATTGCTACATAATGGGGCATGGGTCCTATTCTAATATTTATATTTTTATTCACTATAATAGTTATTATATGCACTTAGTTTAAAATATAATATAGTAGCTTTTATACGAATTTATTTAAATTTAATTATTTGATCGTGCGATTACATTATATAAAAAAAAGAACAAAATGGTTTGAAAAGATTAATGATTTCAAGTTGGGGTGCCATAAATTTTTTGTTGTCTTTTGTTTACTCTACTTTGTCAATTGTCTTTTGGAGATTAATCAATCAATGCTTTTAAGTCCTTTAGAGGTTAGACGTTATAAATGATTTAGTCTTTACTTGACTATTGTTATGATCATGTTTAGGTATTACATTGTTCTTTCTTCACATGATTTTTATACTTGAAACAAATCTAGTTTTTTTATTTTCCAATATTTAACATAACATTGTCTAAACTTTTACAAATGTAAAATATCATATCAAAATAGATATTATCCAAAACATCACAAATTGGTGATTAATATATTTCGAAATTTGACAAAATAACTTAATGTCTCATTAGTATTGTGTGTCTAAATGAGGTGAAGTCATGTTTAATTGATTCGTTTTTCACATTACAAGTTAATGAAGTAATATTATGAGTTTTCAATTACAAAAAGAAAGGTCCAAGACAAAAAAAAAAATTGCCTCTTGTAGTCAGTCCCTCTTTGAAATGCTTGATCTTCCTTTTATGTAGGAGCACGTACATTTTATTGTCAAAGAGCTTCAAGTTTTTATAGAATTAGAAAAAAAAAAAGTTTCACAATTATCAAAATTTTTTATGATAGCAATCATGTTATATGACAAGCTTGTTATCATAAGTTAAGTTCATTATAAAAGGAGGAGCCAAATTGTTAGAAGAAAAAAAAAAGCTCTTATCAAACACTATTAATCAACAAATTCATTAAAATTCAATGGTATTGATTAATGTTTCTACTCTCTTATCTTGAATTATATTTCAAAAACAACTCTTCATTTATTATCGTGAAAAAATATTATAAATCTTTCAATTTTCTTATATTTTATTTTTGAAAGACTTTGGAAGTATAAAGAATGATATAATGTACCTCCTTTCCGTGTTCACAAACCATCTAGAACTCCATTACCAAATTTGATTAAATTTTAGAATGTTCATATAACATGGCTTTTAGTCTTTCTTAAGATTGTGTCAAACATAATTTAAATGGGGTAGTTGTAACCAACCAAGACAAATCTTTCGTGTTTTTTTATGAAAATATTATTAAAAGACATGTTAACCTACGCCTTGCATAGTTATTGTTTGATTTTTCTAATCAATTTTTTTAATCATTTATTGTAAACTTGCAATTGTAATTATAATTTTCATAAAGATTGCAGATTTCAATTACAAGCTAACCAGCATATAAATTTTGAACTACTAGATTGTATATGAATTCAATTATAATTGACATGCAGTTAAATATAGAAGAAAAATGTCTAACTGATGTTGATCAGGTCCATATTGCTCCTGTGGGTCATTGTAATACTTGCAATTTGAAATTCAAAGTTAGACAGCTATGGAAAAGTTTACTGATGTGAATTTATATTATTGATAAAAAAACTAAAATAGTGAATAGACAAAAAATTGTTTAAATTTTTCTCAATTGTTTAAACTGCATACATCATTACCTGATTTGATTTCCTTTTCATGCATGAATCAAAATTCATTCCTCTTAAAAAAAAAATGAATCAAAATCCACTTGTCCATGATAAAAATACAATAAAGTGGAAAGACGATGATATTTAATGAATTACATTGTGAATGTAAAGTAAAAATAAAATCGACATGTAACTTTAATTTATTAACAAAAAGATAAAATATTGTGAGAACTATCAGTCATGATCTGTAGTTGGCGCGTTCAAAATGCAGCACTGTATTGTTCATGGCGGTCATGCATGATTTCATTGAGTTTTATTTTAATGAATGGAGTCTCTATCATAGTGACAACATTGTCCAATACTCGACTTTTACATTTGAATTTGGTTTTATATTTATTTTGAATTGTCTTGTAAGGAAATGTTGAATCATTTGTTTTTACAACAAGCAAGACCATTCTATGAAAGCGTTGCCAAAAAAGTTCAACAATTCCGCTGGCCTTAACTTCTTCCACAAGCAATCACTTGTGACTGATAACTTACGAAGAATAATAACGTTTCCGTTTGGATCACAGGCATCTAACGGTGAAACATTAAGCATAAACTTCCTCATTAACTGTACAGGTATAGTTTTAACTGCAAAAATAAAGCTGCACCGGACTACTTAATGAAGCTGAGAAATAATTTCAATATTAAATGTTATTTAACTATACATTGCCTGCCCAGATGGGGCGATGGGTACTCACATTTTTAATACAACAAGAGACGCACCAGCCATGGTCTGCACAAAGATAGACCACTTCCTTGAACCAAGCCAGACCACTTGGTCCACTGCCTTCCTCGGAAGGGAAGTACTTTTGGTATCTAAGAATTTTTTGTCACCAAATTCATCATCTGGAATATTTTCTTTTTGACATAATATATGTTTAAATTTATTTTGATTTTAAATTAATTGTGTTTAAAAAAACAATTGCTTCAGAGAAACGCCAGATATAGATACCAATCACAGAAAAGCCAGCCACACCACCTGTGACAAAGCATCCTGGATCAACCACCCCACTAGAATTGAAATTGGCCGCCGTACAGCGGTAGCCTGGACATTGACAAATTCCATTTCCTTTCCAAGCAGCACATCATTTTTGCCAGCTTATCAAGTAAGCAAATAGAAACCAATGATTCAGCTCATTATGTACAAACAGTGAACACTAAAATTCCACACGCTACTCTACCCTATCACTTCCTTAGTTCTTCCTTTCATCTTTCTGCACTATCCATTAGTATCTTTAACTCTCTCTCTCTCTCTTTTTTAATTTTGCCTCAACTTCTCTATCAGATACATACAAATGACGAACAGAAGAAGTATTACGAGCAGGACCGGATGAGGCCCAAATTGTATAGATTCCTCTTCACCAAGCTGCCCAGGTAGAACAAACCGGTGCCAGCTGTTGACGGTTCATCGTCATCCAAACCGACCCGGTTATCCTCGATCCAGATCGGACGGTCTTCATAGGCCCTAAGGCTTCCAGCACCAAGCCGATTGATGACGGCCTCGATTGTCTTCCGGTCCGCTGGGTGGCCGCCTGCGTCAGTTACGTAGAAGACGTTTGCTGACGTCTCCCCATTGGTGGTGGACTTCTCCGCCCTCGTCACCGACAGGCCGTTCTCTCTGAACGTTCGCGTCGCATCCACAAGCAACCCGCTCCCTGAATCCGGCGCACACAACTCCAGCCTCAAACCCTAATCCCAAAAAAGTAGATCAATAGCCATTTTAAAAAGGAATCGCGAACCAGATTCAGAATTGAACCTGAGAAAGGCGAGAGAGACAAAGGAACAAACCTCGGATGCTCTACGGTCGATGGCTGCTTGCAGGCATTGTATCACCCTTTGCCGCTCGGCTTCTGAGCTAATAGGGCTCCCGTCCGAGTGTCGGATGTAGAATTCCTGTATGGAATCGCAATTTGAATGAGGAAAAATCAAATTGCTTCTAAAGAGTGAGGAATCTGGGAAAATAATTGAGGGATTACTTGGCAGGCACGATCGAACTTGGTGTCAATGGTGCCGTGGAAGATGACGTAATTCATATCAGTGAGCGTGCACACGACGTCGAAGAGGAGCTTCGGCCGGTCCTGGCACTGCACGTAAACGACAGAGTAACCACGCTCAATCCAGTTCTGGACGGAAACGGAGGGCTCGCCACGTACGCAGTCGGCACGATCAAAATCGCGGTCGGCGAACATTAACTGGTGGAGACGGCGGTCAGCGAAAGTACCGCCGGCGCCCGTCGCTGAGGAGGCGAAGGCCGTGGTCGCTCCTCGGACGACGTTGCGAAGTCGCGCTTCGATGCGGCAAATCTTATCGGAGTCCTCGATCGGTGAGTTTGAATCCTCCTTAACGAAAAGGAGCGCAGCGATTCGGCCATTGTGGGTCCATAGCTTGAACTCGACGACGTAACAACGGAGGTCTGCTAGCACGGCAAAAACCTCGGAAAGGAGACCCGGGCGGTCTGCACCTACGAGCTCTAGTGTTGTGAGTGATTCCAGGCTACGGGGCCCAGCGGAGATCTCGTCACCTGCGGCGCCAAGGGAGCGCTCAATGTAAGAAATGACGCTTTCGTCGCTTATCTTTCGCCCATGGCGGTCTGTGACGTGGAAAACGTCCATAAACCAACGACCGTCGGAAGAGATGTAGGCCTTCCGGATCGAGAGATCGAGATCCGTGAGCACCTGCACCGCCTGGAGATGAATCCCTTCTTTCCTCGCGCTATCAACCTGATTCACGACGGCAAAATGTTAGATTGTGTATCATCCCCTTAGTAAAAAAATTTCGAGAGGAGGGGGATTACCTTTACCAGAGTTGCAAAAGGGCAAACGCTATTGTCAATGACCACTCTGCGAGAAAATTCAATAGAGGCAACAAAGGTCGTATTAGTAAACGGAAACTTCCAGATCTGGATGATGAAAATACCGCTGACTATTAGAAGCGAAACTGCCAAGGAATTGAAAATTTGGACAAAAAACAGAGTAAATCTCATCACTCAGGATGCTCATCTACTAACCGTCGAGGAAGAAAAGAAATTCGAAAAAACTTGAACACCAAAGTAGAGCTTCAGGTTACTCATTACAAAATAGAAGGAATCAATCAAGACAGAAGGAAACCTTGGAGTGTTCATCCGGATTACAAGCTTCTCGTACTCGTCAAGAGACGACGACCAAACCATCTTCTCAGGTACCAAACCACTCAACCTCCCCCCTCCCTGATCTTTGTCTATCTTATCTCCGCTGTCAGAACCCTAAGCTGGAGAAGATGAGGAGGCTCGGGGGGGCGACCTTTTCCGCAATATAAAGCACCAACGATAACAGGACGAGAAGATCGGACGTTCAAATTAGCGTTGGTGGGCAAAACGGACCCACCGGCCAGCTAATCTTCATCGGACCCCAGATTAATCACCCACCAATACCAAAAGACACGTGTCGATTTTTGACTTCTTATTTCTCATGGCAGAGGCATCTGAGCCGCACACGATTCACCTTCTTACCGCTTAAAGTCCGGGCCCCGAAAATCCGAAACGGAATAGCGAGCTTTCTTGGGCACGATCGCGCCCTGCTTTCCACCCTGTCGTGCCACGTGGCTCTACGCACCAGAAATGCAACCTTGTCTTCTGGCCCAAGGAAACGCTTGGTCGGCTGTTAATGGGCCCCCGGTGTGATTCAGGCCGGGCCCGGCTCCGCATCGCATCTGGCGTTACCTTCTCAGCCGGCCGAGAGTCAAACCGGCGGCCGGCAACGCTCGACATGAATGGGCAAGAGTTCACTTTTTCCAATCTTTAAAATATTATCAAATAACTATTGTAATATTTTTATATAAAACATCCTTTTTTGTTAAATGCATCGTTTTAAAATATTTTAAAGCTTACTTTTAGTTACAAAATCTATAATTAAAGAAAGCTTAATAATTTTTTATGCTTTTAAAAAAATTGTGTGAATTTATTCTTATGAAAAATTCTCATTCAGATTAATTATTTTCTTTTTTAATTTTTTATGTTTTTTTGTTAGCTGTCATAATAAACAAATTATTATGCTCTCAATATACCAAGTGCCCATTCTAATCTCTGTGGAGGTATGTCTTGTGAATTATGCAATTATGATCATTAGAAATACAGTAATTTGTTTTAACACTCCTTTTTATTTAATTGAGCTTATTATTAATAAATGTTGTCAATCTTGGCAATGTTTGGTATACCCTCTTTTAATTCTTCATATATTTCAGCTATTTTAATGATCGATCTATGTATTTTTTTTCTTACATCAATAAAACAACTAACAAATTAAATTTAAAATAATGGGTTCTGCCTTTGACTTCTTTATGCAACTATTCATAAGGGCCTAGCTATGTTCTTTTATCACCTTGAATAATATATTTTGACAAAGACTTTCAAGTCCATTTTCTAACAAAGATTTTTTAATCAATTCTTTCTCAATTTTCATATTAATATGTTTGTTATCCTAGTTATATAATCATAATTAGATCATCAAACATTATAATTATCGTTTACATATTCTTCATATAATCATTTCTAAAATATATCAGAACTCTTAAGGGATCACTTAATGAGGGGGATCTAGTTTCAAAACTTAATAAAAATCAAGACTCTATGAGATGTGCGAGGGATTTATATATTCTTTGAGGCATGCAAATGCTCCAAATATGGTACATTAAACAATTTAATGTCATGGTAGTAGATGTGGCCAAGTAGGTAATGATGATCTTTGCTGGTTAGATAAATCATGAGATAGTGGCAATGTAAAAATGGTTGAGCGATGTTCAATTGTGGCTTCTACTAGTGACCATAATCATAACCTTGCAACGATTGCCTTGGGATTTAAGAATATGGCACCTGTTATTCAGAAGTGAAGAGTCACATTGCTAAGATGACAAAATTGTAACATATTTGTTGTTGTGGTTGAAATCAACCATGCAAGGTGAGTTTAGGGTTTGTTGTAGTGATTAGAGCTTTAAAAGAGCAAGAATGAGGAATGAATTGTTGCAGTGTGATTGTTTGTGAGAAGTAGATGAAAAATCACATTTTAGGACAAATCCAACATCGTGTGCAAGGGTGAAGAGTTGAATCCAACTATTGCGTGAGGAGTTCATGATCGTTTGTGCTTTCGTGGTAGTCGACAAGATGGGAGGGGCATGCGAGATTGGTAAGATCAACTGGTTGGGTTGCAACGAGGCATTATGTTCTTCAAAGGAAGATGACTGCATAGTTTGCAAATGAATCCATGACATGTTAAGGTGAGGTAGAACAAGCATCGATGGATGATTCATATGAGCTAAGACTTATTCCAAATATGCTGATTAAGTTAAAGAATGCTTTATTTGGTTAGAGAGTTTATAAACACTAAATGATGCACATTTAGTTGCTAAGGATCATATTATAGAGATATTATAAAGTAGGATAAAAGCTAACATGCTTATTTTAAGATATAATTTTTATTATTATTTATTTATTTTTATTTTATATTTTTGTGTCATATAATACTTAACAAAAAATATGAATATTAAGAGTTTTTTTTTCATGAGTTTGTCATGATAGTTAAATTAATTATTATAGTTAGTTAAAAAGTTCAAATTTTAAATATTTTATTTTCATAATGATAAAAATTAGGTGATTATATCTTATCTTTTTTTATTTTTCTTTATTAAGATAAATATTAAGTGAGTATATCTTATTTTTTCATGTTGAGTCTATAAATAATTTAAAAATATATAATTTAGGATTTTTATGAATTAAAAGTAACGCATTGAAGAGTTTAAGCCAAAAAGAGTTTATTCTTATGCCTACAAGAGTGCAACATTGTCTAAAAGATTAAGGCTTATATCTACTTTCCATTTTTACCATATGTATTTTATTAAACAAAATCTTTTTCCTTCATCCCCATTATCATTTTGGTATAAAAGTCTTCATCTTATTCTCTATTATTTGATGTGAGAACCTTACTTCCTTCTCTATCAATTTGATATTAGAGTGAATGTAATCATCATAGTCAAAAAAGTTTTCATCAAAATTCTTAATTCAACATTGCAACATGCTTAGCAGCCATTAACCATGTTTGTGCCATTATGGCTACCTCAACCTAACATTTTCTATTTTTAATTTTGAAAAATATGTAATGAATGTAATTTTAGAATTCTTTCGATAAATCTTTTTTGAAACATAGTAGAAGCATATTTTGAAAATATTTACAATAAAATTATTTTTAAAAATATTTTTACATATGAAATTTCAACACTTAAAAATCATTTTCATATTTAAAATCACTTTTTATATCATAGTGAAAGTAAATATAAAATCAATGAGATAAATTATTTAACAAACTTTAAAAAGCCATATAAAAACATATCTTTTAAAAAAAATCCATTATCATATGATACCATGAAATACTAATCTAATACCTATTCATTTATTTTAAAAAAAGAAAATGATATTGCAGTAAGTACACAATTAGAAGGAAAAGATAAAATCTTCAATGTCATTTCATCATATATTTTACCTCATTTCTGTAGTAGACCCATCATGTATGTCATTTGAACATAAAAATGTTAAGTAAAAAATAAGCTAAGAAAATCATCAATAACTTAATGACAATACATGTACAAACATATAAAATAAACTTTGATCTTACCACATGATAAAAAAGAATAACAATAATATAATATAAAAGAAGTATGTGAGAACAATAAAAGTTAAACCAATTTTTTATATAAAAACTTTTACTTCTTTTATCTTTTATCTTCTTTAAGTGCTAGATTTATTTCTTTTAATTATTCATCTCTTTAGGATTGGTTTAGAAATGGTCATTTCATAAATGATTTGACATATTTAAAAATATATCATTTAAATTTAAATAATGTTGACATTGCTCCTCTAACACATCTTCGAAATTATCATTACAGAATGATAGTCACCACTTTGGACAGTTATCCTATCATCTTTGAACTTTGTTACTCTCTTTATTAAATTATTTTCTCATCACTTTTATCTTTTTTTCACATTCTTATGTTTTTATATTTCCTTTGTGACTTTAATCATAGTGATGTTAAATATTTTTTTCTTTTTCTTTTACATTTTATTGATCGTTATCACAATAGCAAATAAATATATAAATATGTAAAACATCATCTTAAAGATATCTTTCTTAAGAGAATATGTACAAATCAAACATGTTATAAAGTAATTGAAATTCAAATATAGTAATCACTCTCAAGATATCCATTTAAAATCATCTCCTAAAACTCTACACCTCTAACAAGCATTATACATCAAAAAATAAACACATATGTACAAGATTTTCTACATAAGCATCCTTAAGTTATCATTTTAGATCTTCACTTAGGGAAATATGGCTTACAAACAAAAATACTTTAAATCATATACATATAGTACAAGTTTTCTTACCTTTTTGTTTCTTGTGTAATGGTCAAATCGTGGTTTGGATTTTGCAACTGCTTAATTCCTTCAACTCTCAATTGTTACAAGATTACTACATTACTCTCAACTAAACCTCTATTGATCCCTCATATTCAAGTCTTCTTGAATTTCTTCCAAACTCGTGGATGCACTTCTTCTTTCTCTTTTCTTTTTATTTTAGCACTCTTGGCCAAAGCTATCTATTTAGATTTCTCCCAGAAAAAATTTATGTTTGGCCTCACCCACTTTTATACACATCAAAATTTTACTCATATTCTTGGCCCTTAATTTCTTTTCAATGGCCATGTCTTTTTATTTGTGTGTCTCCTCGCCTTTTTGTCTTTTTAACTTAATTAGTTTTTCGTTTATTATACATTTTTCTATGTCTATTTACTTGATCATTCACAATTTTATTTTTAAAAACCTTTGGTTATAGAGGATCATGCTATATAATCCATTTGTTATCGTACCATGCATACACTAAACAAACTTATATAATTGAGTTAATTATACTTGTCTATTTTAACTAAAGTAGTTTTGGAATCTCCTTTACATCAAACTATATTACGTCTATATATTGTATATACATTCACTTAAATCATATTAACTTCATCAGACTATACAATTTTATAATATTATATTATGTGATCCAAATCCAATTTGTCCATTTGTTCCTTATTCTTTCTTAGTAGATTATTCTTGCATGATTTATGTTATTGTGCCTTATGATTCAAATCTTTTCTTACATATTCTTTTTGGACTTATCAGACACCTAGTGACTATGCATTATTAGACAAATGATCATACTTATATGATATTTCAAGTCATTCTTGTACGATCTATATTAGCATATTTAGTTTAGTAATTTACCTTCTATCATATTGTACATTAATCTTTATTAAAGCTTATTTGTTACTTCTTTCTAGATCATATTTTATGATCCACTCCTATTATACTATAAGATGCTTTTAAAACTTGAAAGTATACTTTAAATATTTTCAAAAAAAAATTATAGATCTTTTAAAAATATAATTGAATCATATTATTATTATTATTATAATTTATAACTTATCTCTCTTTAGAACTAATAATCAATCTTAAAATATCTAATTTATTATTATTATTTTTATAATTTAACTCTCATTAAATTAAAATTTTTCAAAATAAATTACTAGCACTTTTAGGATGTTACAACCACCCTCTCTAAATCTTTTGTCCACACGTGTTCTAAGCCATGTGCAGCATCTAAACATTCATATTTGTTGCTACACATGAGCCTTTATATTTGCACACATGCTTTTGTAATGTAACTAAGTTGCATCCACCCTACATGTCATCTATGTTGTACTTAACCAACTGTGTGTGATCCATTCAAACCTTATGTGTCTCTTTTGTTGCTCTCACTTGAAGATACCAATTAGTTTCTACATTGGAAAAACTAAGGCTAAACCATCACACAAATTAGACTAGTTAACACTTATTGAGCCAACATGTGCCTTCTACATGCACCTCCTGATTTTCCTACACCAATCCATGACTCCTAAACTAGTTCAACATCTAATTGAACCAACACATGCACCACATTGAGCCAATGGAGCATTAAATTGCCCAAATTGAATTAGACTAGTTATAGAAGTAGATTAAAAAATTACTTATTTAATGTTCAATTTGGATTTGCATTTTGAAAATTACTTTTAAAAAGTGTTTATCACAAGTGCATATCAAATATGATGTCAATAAGGATGTCAGTTACAAAAAAATAAATGAGAAAGAGTATAATTGAGATCAAAAGACAATGAATTAGATTTAAAGAGATTTGTTTATCTGTCAAGTTTATTTGTAAATATGGTAACCCTAAAAATAATTGAATTTTACATTACCTTTTTAAGGTCTTTTTTTTATCTCAAATTAAGAATTTATTATAGAACATTGTTTGTTTGAAATCATTTTATTATTTGAAACAAAAGATACATTTTCTTAACATGACAAGCACGTTATGATACACATGTTGTTTTCTATTCTAGTGATTTGTGTTTGGGCACTCATTCACTGTGCAAGAGGCATTGATATTTTGCTTTTTCCCAAAGTATCGAATGACATAAGTGCTGATATAGGTATCAAACACCATAACACAAAGTAATTATAAGACTTTCTAAGAATCTTTATACATTTGATTGAACTTGTCTCATCATGTATGTTATTCATAGATAAGGAAACTAGATACCATCCAACTTGATGAAGGCATTACATAATTTTAGTATTTGCTACAAGTCAAAGGTATTTGATTAAAGGCTAGTGCTACCTAATTAATCTAGATGATTTGTCACTTCATTTTTCTCTTTATGAATATGTTGGAAATGAACATTATTATATTCCAACTATTTTATTTGTTTGAAGTTATTATGGATAAGCTTACATTGATTTTCTCTATCTCAAACTAACTTAATTTTGTTTTAACTTATCTTAACCAAATTTGAGTACCACTTGTAAGAGAGAGATCTACAAATTTTAACCCAAATAGAGTGTAATCTAAGATGCACAAACTTGATTTACACACTTAAATAACTCTTAAAATTATTGTGCAGGAGTTTTTAAATTGATACCTATTTACTACTAAATATATTTTGCATATATTAACAGCATCTAATTACCTTTGCATACTCCTAGATTAGATTTGCAAGCATTAAATTTAAATTAAATTTAGTTTGTCATGTAATTCTCAACTCTATTTGCATTGCATCATCTATTACGTGAAATTCAAATTTGGTATCACTTTTAAATTCTTTTATAATCATTTTACAAAAAAAACATAAATTAAATATCATATATTATAAACAAAATCAAATAAAGTATTTTGATATTTTAAAAAATAATTAAGACAATTTAAAAAACAAAACTATAACTCAAATGATCACATCAGTAAAATTAATTCATTATTTATATAACGATATAAAGGGTCTCAAGATTAGAAATTATAATGAACAAATAATTTCTACAAAAAATTTTGAAGATTAATTTGAAGGATAGTATTATAAAAAAATTTATATTACCAAAGAGATACAAATGAGTTGAATTATAGTCAAAACTACAAAGATGATAGTTTTAAGATCATAGTAGAGTTAATCTCTATATTTTTACTTTTGATAAAAGTCATGACCTAAATCAAATTGGACTACTCAATTAAACAATTTTCTTGAATGGCATAAATTTGATAAATATTAAAAAAGTAGTTTAAAAAATGAAGTTAATAAGTTCAATTAAATTTTTTTGAGATAACACTTAGTTTTAAAAACATAAACCTTATAAAACTTCAATTACTTGACATGAAATTAAAAATATCTTAATAATTAAGTATTATTATATGTTCTACAATGTTGATTAGGAATTCAACTTCAAGCTTATTAAATTCAAAAGTATGAAAAAAAATAAATACTGGAGACAAAATGACTAAAAACATCGACACAACATGGCAACAAAAGCCACACATGGAGGTTCATTACAGGCATGTTGGAGTATGTGCTACAACATGCTACCTAGGTATGCACACGAAAGGGTGTTGCACATGCATGTTGTTAGCTGCCTACTACACTGTCATAGTCAATGCATGCATGAATAGTTGTTTGTGAGTGTTAACAATTCTAATATGCACGAACAGTTCCCTTTGGCATGGCCATACATATGTAGCACATAAGTGCATGTAGGTAGGTATGCGATCAAGTCAAATTATGTAAGCAAAATTTAAAAATTTTTATATTTTTGGTCAAAATAAAATGTTTTTTCTTTTATAATAAAATATTATATTTAAATCTCTATATAAAGTGGAGAAAATTATGTATAAAAATTGATAATTTTTTGGAGTCAAAATTTCAAAAATTTAGAATTCTAGAAATTAAAATTTTATGAATTTAAAACTCTTTGAAGGAAAATTTTTGAAGGATTCAATCTCTCTATAATAAAATCACTCTTCTCTTTCTACTTTTTTCTTTTCTCCTCACCATTAACATGTTTCCACTTCTATTATTGCTACTATAAAAAGAAAGTCTACTAATGAAGACTCTAAATAAGAGCACCTTATAAACAAGATAGATACTGAGCTTTACGTTATAATTCATAGACTACGATAAGGTAATGTAGCAATAATTGAACATTATAACTAATTTATTGACCTAATATATATGATTAGAGCCATGTCCCAAATTGGCAAATAGCTAATAAATTATAAGAGATGACAGGGTGAAAGTTAGAAATGACATGGCCTTACTTTACCTAAAACCTCTAGAAAATGATTTTTTTCTCAACACCAAATTATAAAAGATCAAAGAGGTGTGATCCCTTAATAAACAAATCTAAATTTTTGGAAGGAACATTTAATGCACTTAACTTTATTGTTAGACATAAGATGGCACCTTTTATATTTGGCTCACAAAGTTTTAAGAATTTCATTATTAAAACTCCTCATTTAAGAGAAGAAAACTATTATAAATGTGAAAATTCTAGTCATATAATACTTAATTACAATGTTAATATGTATTGATGAAGATAAACAACAAAGTGATATATTTAAAATCATTGGAGTAAATACAATTATTATGATAATAAATAAAGTAATATGTTGAGAAGGCTATCTATATTTTAAGATAAAGATGAGATTGAGATTAAAGTAAAAGAAATTATTAAGGATCATTAGATGCTTTTTTATATCCTAAGGTGAGATAAAGGATTTTAAGCATAAAAGCATCTTGAATACTTTTTGTAACTTCTCAAGATAAGAAATTGAGATCAACTATTGTTAGTGGTAGTAATATGATTGTAATTTTACATATGCTTTAAAAGGAGTAAAGCTAGAAATTGAATCGCATCCTTAATTTGTCCAAGTTGGTTGGGCTAATCATACCTTATTTTTAATTACAAATAGATACATAGTTTCATTAAAAATTAGATATAAAGATAAAACATAATGTAATGTTCTTTTTATGGACATAATTAATATTTTATTAAGTAAATCTTGATTATATGACTTAAGAATAATTAATTCTAGTAGAGAGAGCACATATGCTTTAAAATTTAAAGAAATAGATGTAAGGTACTTCTCTATGAAGCCTTTTGAAAATGTTTTTCTCTTCAAATCATCTTTTAAGTTGAAGACAAGTGTAATTAATAAAAATAGGTTACAACTCATTACTTCATTTTTCATTATAAATTAGTAACACATTCCTCTCAAGTTAAGAATGACCTTGGAATCATATCCATAAGATATATAAAATAGGATTTGGTAATTTAAAAAGAGATGTTTTTCACAAACATTTGCAACTAATAAAATATTTTTTATAAAGTTAAGAAGTACATAAGTTCTGCACCTATATTAAAGTTATTTATTTATTTTTAAAGATTCTTAATATTATAATTAAAATATGAATCATAGTTGAGTTCTCAATGAAATTACATTTTATATTAAAATTGTCTCATATCCTTAGATATCATGATAATGTATTTATAATTGTAAACAAGTTTTCTAAAATGGATCATTTCATTGTCTTTAATAAAGCTAATGATGTGATCATATTAGGAAATTATCTTTTATAAAAATAATTATGCTACATGGATTGCTTAATATTATTACACTTAATAAAAATATGAGAATTATTTCTAACTTATGAAAAACCATATGGATATTATTGCAAACAAAAATTGAATTCTATTTTGTATTTCATACACAATTTGATGCTCAAGCTAAAGTAAAGATATGATATTTAGAAATTTACTGAAGATTTCAGTTAATAAAAATATTAAAAATAGGATTTACATTTACTATATGTAGAATTTATTATAATAATATAAACTCTATGACAAAAAAAGATATCCCCAATTAAATTTTTTTTATCTTGAAACCTAATCAACTTGTTAATTTAATCAATTTAACATTTCATCTATTTTTTAATTTTATATTTTCATTTATATATGATTTTAAAATTTTTATGATAATATTAAGTATTAAATAAAGTATAGTAATTAAAATTATTTTGAAATAATGAATCAAAGTAGGGCCAATAAAGAATTTAAAAAAGACGAGTATATTTTTATACACATTCTTTCTTAGAGATTATCTTTTACTCATTAAAATAAATTATATATGAGAGTTTGTGGTCCTTTCAAAATTTTAAAGAAAATTAATGATAATGATTATACTCTTGAGTTATCTTTTGATATGTTCATAAATAATTATTTTAATGTTAAATATTTATTATCTTTTAAAGTAATTTTTATGAAGAGAATGTGTATGCTAACTTTGATGCATATGATTCAAAATTTATACAGATGCCTAATATTAATTATATTTTTTTTAATGAGATTTCTTTAAGCCATAGTATTTCACATAGGTTCCTTATTAGATGAAAAGATCAACCAACTTAAAGGACACAGGGATAATTATAGATGATTTATAGAGATTAGCTCTTAACCTATTTGAAGATCACTTGGACAACAACTCTACATAGCATAGATTTTCTATACTAAAAGAAATTAATGTAAGACAAGTATTAGTGGATGATTCACATATGCTAAAACATATTCCAAATATATAAATTAATACAAAGATGATTCACTTAGTTAAATAATACACAATCATCAAGTAGTTATAGAACTTATATATTTGGGATTTATTTTCTTCTCTCATCTCATCTTTAGAACATTATATTTGATTCATTTATTATTCTTTTAGTTATCTTGTAGGATCTTTTGACTTGATGTTCTAGATTCTTTTGATATTGTGTGTAAGGTTCTTTGGCTTAGTATTTTGTAAGGTCATTTGGCCCAATATTTATAAACTATTTTGGGTCATTGTGGAGTTTTGGATGCTCACTTTTATAAAATATATTTTTGATATTATCTCAGCCTTTAGGACAAGAGATATATAGATACACTTTTGAATTGAATCACAAAAAAATTTCTTTTGCACTTTCTTTATAACATTCATAAAATAAATCTTTTAAAATTAACAAAAGTCTTCTAATTAAAATTATAAAAGAAATTAAGAATTTCAGAAGACTTATATTGTATTTCTATTATTTGCTTTGATATTAAGATTTTCATAATTCACTTTCCTCTTATGTGAACATGTAATTCCCATTTTCTAATATTTTTCTTTTCCACACACACTCTCTCTCTCACATTCTCTCTCTCTCTGTCCTTTATTATATTTCTATTTTAAGGATTGAGCAACCAATCATTAGTCTAAGCCATCATTTATATAATTTAATAGAAGTGTACTTTTAGAAAAAAAAATAAAAGACATCTTAGAAAAGAAGTACTTGAGATGATAAGAAATTAAGAATAATAAATACTTTTAATATAATTTAATTCAAGTGATGACATGTATCTTAATAATTTGATATACTTAAGAGATTTTTAATGTAATGATAAATTACTTAGTATAGCTTGTTTAATTTTAAATGCTATTAGTGATTATATACCTCTTCATATGCTTAGTTTATGTCACATTATAAAATTTATTTTTAAAATATATTATTTTGATTATCTTACTCAATTACATCATGTTATCATTATTGTAAATATTTAAAAATGATTAATGTGTGAAGAGAAAGATAAAATTAAGAAAACATGAAAGAAATTGACACTTTGATCAAAAGAGAAAATATATTATAATATAACAAAGAGAAGAGTTCTTTGTTTATTAAATATTATTTAGTAAAAGTATTGATTATTAAGTATATGTTAATTTTTATATAAATAAGTTGGTTGACATCTACTAGTTAGTGAAGGCTTATAGCTATTATTACTTTTAGATGAGATAATAATATAATGTGCAATACTCTCATAACTATTTTATAGATAAGTGAAATAAGAAAAATTAAATAGAAATGATGCAACTGAAAATATATAGTATGATATAACTTAAATTATGACACAAAAGCAAACTCTTAATTTATGGTATAATTTAATAACTAGCCAAGTAATAATATATCATATCCATAACCTTAACATTGATGAGTGTAAGGAGTGATTGTTAAGTGATTGTTTATGAAGGAATCACTAGACAAGGCATAGCTTCTAAAAAATTCTCAAATTTCTAAGCCAATTTGATATGATATTTAAAATAATTTATTTTAACTAAGTAATTAAGATATCTCTTAAAATGTGCCAAATTACTAAAAAATAAAGTACTAAAAATATAGAAATGAATAGAGAATTAGATAATGTTTGTTGAGATGAGTCTAATTATGTTTATTTTATCTCAATTAGAATTTGTTTAAAATTATTATGAATTATTAAAGTTAAATCTTTATAAATAATTTATTATTATTTTATTGAAGTAAATAACTTGATTTTTTATTATTTCAAAAATAATATTCTTTTCTTCCTTTTTCTTGTGTCTAATGTAGCAAAGCTTAGGCTCCCTCATGCAAAACAGTAGATAGAGAAGATAAAAGATTATTTTAGGTTTAAGGCCCGATTCCAATCATCTTTTCTTGCTAAAGGCCTTGATTTTGGAATTTTATCTTGCTTTTTCTTAGTTGGGTTCACTTTGCTCTATGTAGGATTGGATTTAAGGTGGAAACCATTAATACTAAGCTTTAACTGACATTTTTTGTTGCTAAGAGGTTGGTTTGAGGAAGAATGCCAAAAAAATTCTAAAGTTTTGGCTTTAGAAGATTGGAACCCAAGGAGAGAGAAAGTTGCAAAGGAAAGAGAAAGAGTGGAAGAAGGAAGAAGAAATTCAAGAAAAAATTATTAATTAGGATAGTAACTTTGTGAAAACTTAAGTATGTAGTTGATGAAATTATAATTGTGCAATATTCTTATTTAATGCTAAGTGGTTACTGCTTAATAGGTTAGGTTAAACTTAAAGATTAAGGAATTTAACTAGTATTAAAGTCATGCATCAAAAATATGAAAATGTTGAGGTAAGTACTCTAACATAATTTATATACGTATGTTTGATGTAATGTTAAATGATATTTATATGACCTAGTATAAGGGTTTTGTATAATACTTGTGATGTTTGATGTATTATTATTGTAGTTATACTTTTAGAACCATATAAGTAGTATTTTGAGATATTACACTTGCAAGCATGATAGCTATGCTATTTGTGTGAATATGATTGACATGTTAGTAAAATGTGTATGCATGATTAGGCATTTTTCTTTTCAATTACATATATCTCATTATTTATTATAAAATTTTGAAACTTGTGCACATGTGAACTAAAGAAGTGAAATTAAAAATTCAATAAATCAAAATAGATTTTTTTACCAATGAATTATTTAATAAGAATGTGTTATTTTTGTTCAATTAGTGACAATATGTCACATATTTAAGATATGTCAATATACTAGTGGATAATGGTAGTGTACCACATGATTGCAATTTTCTATTGTTATGGTGGCTTGTGATTAATGTGTTATATGATTTAGATTTATCATTATGATGTAGCTATTGACTAGTATATCACATATTTGAGATTGTTGCAAATGTATGACCATTGAAAATATTAAAAAACAAAGAATCTTTATGCATGAAAAAATGATAATAAAATTAATAAATTAGATTTCTATTGTAACTAAATAAATTACAAAGATAATACTGATTAACTACTCTGAGAGGGAGTAAGAGCACCAGTAGGACCAGTTTATGGCTTACTTAGATGAAAGAAAGCATTGGTAAACAAGACAATATTAAGAAAAATAAATTAAAAATAATAAGAAAATTTATGTATATTTATTTATTTATGATTGAGGTAATTTTTCAACATATTATGATTTTTGTTATATTTTAAACTTCAATATAACATTACTTGTTTATTTTTTTATTTGATTCATGTGATTTAGACCTTTCATATGATATGTTCTAATGTAATTTTAGTGCAACATTAATTATTGATTTACATATATATTTACTATTAGATATAGATTTTTAAGCCTATGATGATTAGTTCAGTTTTTTCTTTGGTATTAACTTTTTAAGTATGTTGAAATGACAACACAAAGAGAACCTCTTGTGAGATCTGTTTCTAAAAAAAACTAAATTTAAAAAGATTTTTGTGCTAAATGACTTTGTAAATTACATGGTTTATCCTATGTTATATCATGTACTTAAAAGTTGAATATAATGGTATAATAAATAATTATGAAACTATGTTGATGTGGTTATGAAACTATATGGATTGATGTAGTATTTTAGTTTGTGATTTGCATATAAATTACATTGGATGGCATATTTGATATATATATATATATATATATATATATATATATATATATATATATATATATATATATATATAGTATGCTTAATCGTGAGTTTTGTATATTGAAAGATATACAAAATATAGGAAATACTCTATCCATTTGAAGACTAAAATTTGGGACAAATAAGTATTCTTAATGGATTAGAGTTTAGTAATTAGGTTTTATATTGATGTGGCGAGAAGTTTCAACACAATAGAATATTGGGATGATTTGTTCCACATCATAAAAATAGGAGAATGGTTTTAATTTTATTCTATCTTTGAAAGTATTAAGAGATATCATTCATAAATGATAATAATAATCCTCAACTGATATAGGATAACTAAGACAAGATGATACTTTAACATTTGTACACAAATAAAATAGTAAAATAACCAAAGAAGTACAAAAAGGGAATAATATTAATTATTGTGTTGCATAACATAAGCATATGATATGTTTGATTAAATTGCTCAAATGTCTTTGTGCTCAAGCTTATAACATGTTTATAATACAACTTCCATAGGCATTATATTGATATAAATAATGTTTGAAACTTAAATTGACATAATTCATTTTAAGCAAAGATGAACTAAAGCATTAGTTCGACATCATATTTCATTTTTGTGCAAGAAGTACAATATAACACTAACTTATAGAATGTCATGCATATAAGAGTTTAACATCTTAATTAACAATGACAAAGTGTATCATGATAATACCCAAGCAAGAGGTGTAATAGTCATCATCCAGAAGGTATGTCGCACTTACCCAGCTTGGTGATATAAAAGTTCCATGAATTTGATTATTGTAACACATTAGTTTGATAGCACCTAATGTGTTGCATATGAATGCATTTTTCTAATCCATGAGTTGAGTAGTTTGCTCAATAATGAGAAGTGGAAAAAGTGAATTATACTGACTCCATGTCATAAGAAAACAAATTGCTAGTCAACTTGGTATGAGGATGCCACATGATGAACAGTAACGCTGTAGGATTAACTTCGAGAGATGAATATTAATTCTACTAGTTTAATGTAGTATGTTATCCAACTTGTTATATTTAAACATATTTTTTCAATAGATGGAGCATGCAAATCATTAAGCAATGATGGATGTAAAATTTGAATAATACCAACCCTACTTGGTAAAAGAACGAAGCAACAATCGTTCCTGTCTAGAAAACCACCTTTGTGAACAATATGGCATAAGGCCTAGTCATCTCAAAACGATATTCAACTATAACAATTGGATGGAATCAATAATACAACTTTTTGGAGGCAAAGGAGGAGCTGAAATGTCATCCAATACTATATGATAAGTTATTTTGTACATTATTTTTGTGGTGGCACTAAAGCTTTTGAACTTTAGCATTATATCAATGTTCACTTGAAGTGATTAGACTTCTTATATAATGATCTAATGCAAGATAGATGAGCCCGTGCTTTTTTTCTCCACTTGGATTGATCTCTCATCAAGAGTCAAAAGATCTCTAGAGGGGCTCCTTTTTCATGTTTATTAAGACTCTTCAATGAAGTGGAATATTTTAACTATCCCATGTTTTATGTAATGTTCAATTGATTTGCTATTTGGTTATATTTTAATGACAACGTTACCTCATTATAAATGAAATTTCATTCCATTGAAATTGCTTCAAACACAAGCTTGAATTTTTGAATGTAATCAATAAGTTTTTAATAAGGTTTTAAGCGTCCTTAGATCATTTTAAGTAATGTGATGTAGCTAAGTTCAATCACAACCTTCAAAAAAATTTTGTTTTTACACAATTCCAAACCTTTTATGATGGAGAGCATAGTTGCCTCCATAGTTAAGATATGACTAACTAAAAATGTAAAGGCTCTTGTCATATTAATTGAATGATCTCGAATGGTTTCTCCAATAATATATCTCTCTTTCTTATAGATACCATGGGACATTGAACTTCACTTTTCTAGTAGGTGGCAATCTTCGATTTACCGATTTGCACATTATAAATCTCATTTTCCTAAAAGGAGGAAGAACACCCAACTACAACTTGAGCTTATTCTCTTGCTCAGATTGTATTAGAGAGAAGCACTTGAATATGTTACAATAACTGTTAATGATATTATTGATAATAGTCATATCTAATTGACTAGTATCTACATACACTTTAATATTGCTTGTCTTTTTGATACATCAGCATATTAACATTATAAGAATCTAAAGTGTTTCATGTCTTATTGAGCTCCTAATGATCTACTGCCACAAATTGTTAAGTCTTGAATGTTATATGGGTTCATCTACTAGATTGGGTATGCATTAACAAATAAAGGACACTCTTTGTTTGCTAAATCAAAATTTGAAAAAGCATGAGCTAAGAAGTCCTCACTAAGGTAATGGGGACATATGGAAGTCAACTAATTATTAAGTATATGTAATTGTTCCTAAAAAGACACAACCATGTTTAAGATTCTCCAAACCAATAATAAAATTTTAATGGGGCATTTAGCATTCAAAATCTTCTTCCTAGATTTTGAAATAAAGAATTTACTTTTGATAACATTCCATAAAGATTGTAAGATAAAGGTCCCATCCATAGTGAGGCTCCAAATAAAATAACATGACTTGGTGCTTGTAATTGAGTTCTTTAACAACAATTTTCTAATTCCTTCCATGAGTTTCTAGGTATTCAAATTGTTGCCCTTTGCATTTTCATTCATGTGTTTGTCTTTCATGAATTTATCCCAAAGCCATTAACCAATAAGGAGCTATTAATTAGCTTAGACGAGGCAATCATGATATCTTTTACTTTTTTATATCTTAAACCATTTTCCTTCATAGAAGAACACACTTTATCCTGAGCAACCCAATGACGTTTGTGTGAATTATCAACCACCCATCATAAGAAATGATTCATTAATTTTTTAGCTTTGTATATGATTTGTATTGGTGGTGAACTTTCATGAGTGAAAATAATGGAATGGAGGCCAGGACATGTTTTACTAGTATTAATCTCTCACTCATAGATAATAGTTTTTTCTTTCAATCTATCATCTTATTGTTTAATTTATCTAAAAGTTGCTAAAAATAGATTACTTTCTTCTTGCTAGTAAATAGAAGGTAGCCTAAGTATTTTATGGGAAATGATCCATATTAAAAATGCATGACCATGCTTATCTTTTTAGTTGATGTTGACTTCATTTTTTTTTGTGTATTTAATTGATGACTTAAGGCGTCTTGAAAATTTTATAGAATTTTGTTGAGATTGGTAATCAATCTCAAATCATCTCTATTAAATATAATTATATTGTTAGCATAAACAAAATGTGAAAGTAATGGGGTTCCTTTAGGTAGAGCATAGTGCATTGCTTTGTTTTTTATGAACAAATCATTTAGTGCTTTGTTAAACCCTCCATGGAACAAAATAAATAACAAATAAGAGATGGGATTACCTTCTTTAAGAACTCTTGACAACTTAAAAAATTGTTTAAGAATGTGATTGACCATTATAAATAGGCATGAGTTGCTTGTAATATCTTAACAAGTTTTGTAGATTTTGTTGAAAAGTTGAATATGTTTGGTGTTTTATATAGGAATTTTCATGAAAAGTCATCAAATGTAATTTTTAAGTCTAACTTGAGAAGATAATTCCTACATCTAGCTTTCCTTTTGAGATCCCATCAATTCTTATGCAAGAATTATGTTATCTATAATTTCTCTTCCTTTAACAAAACTAACTTGTTCATGAGATATAATTTTGAGCAACATAATGATTAACTTGTTTGTCAATCACTTACAAAATATTTTTTGATAAAGTTGTATAAACAAATTGGCTTGAAATTTTAGGTGTTATAAGAGTGACTTTCTTAGAAATCAATACCAAATTTTCACTTACAATACCTTTAAGAATAGAATTATCAGTTATAAAATCCTTAGCTTCTAGCACTAGATTTTCGTATGCTCCAAACAAGGGTGTTATCCATTGGTGGTTATTTGATCAATGATTTGTATTAACTTTGAACTTCTACGTGTCCCTTTTGGCCTCGTTTGACACTCCAAGCCTCTCATGGTTATATTTTTGGATCTCTTAATCATCGTCGGAATGAAATCATCTTGGTTAGGTTAAATTAATCCAAATTTTATTACTTATTCATGTAGTTCATTATTGAATTCCTTGAGTACTAGAAGATGTAGATTTTGTTAAAAGCTTTATTGAGATGCTTTTGACTCAAACATGGAGCCTTTATACTTTTCTTACCTTAAGCCTTTTTTAAGTGTAGCATATTCATCCAAAATATTGTTTAAAGATTTTATTTTCTTTCCTTTTCTATCAAGCTAAGTGTACCCTTATCCTTGATCCCATGTTTGTTTGGGGAGTGTTTTAAAACTTGGATAGGAGTTGGGTAGTGGGGTTTATCTTTCGTAAAAGTGCAATCTAAGGATCTTTTAAGTTTTGATAGGATCCATCCCAAGCTCAAAATTGTTGGTAACCTTCTCATTCTATTTAGTTAGAGCTTTTGCTACTTTACCAAGGGCTTGTGCATTTAAATTCATTATGTTTTGTTTACATTGAACTGAACAATGACCCTGCTTACAAAAATTAAGTAATAGATAAACAAATTGTCGTTTACCATAAACAATTGGAGCTGTTGTCTTTTGCATAGTACTCATTCTTTTTTGTAGTTCTTTTGCTAAGTCTACTTCAACACAAACTCTATTAATGCTTGGATAAGTTAAATTTGAAGTTGTAGCATCTACCATTAAAGGGGTTTTTATTGTTGAAGCTATAGATTATAGGGTTACTTTGTTAAACATATGAATTGGTAAGTGTCCAAATGAAACCTATAATAGGACCAGGGATAGCTCATTATTGAGTTCAAAATTTAGATATCACTTGAAAATTATCTTTCAAAAATCCACGACATTTAATGTTCTATGAAACTAGTATCTCAAAAAATTGTCCTCCTCAATTTTAGGACATGCCTACTATCCTACATGCCCACTTTGACTTTATTTTAAAACATAATTTTATTAAAACCATTTCATATCATGTCCATGCTGGCTCATCCACACAAGAATTTACCATCCAATGTTAGCTTAAATGGAGATGCCATTGTCTTTATTACGTCTTATTCAAAGATTATTTATGATTCCCCTTCAAATATTGATATTGATTTGATTCAAAAAGGGGAAAAGTCGATTGGACTGACTAAAACCTTGACAGAGGAGAAGTTAAATGAGGGGAGAGTTCTTAAGTTACCATTGAATTAAGCAATTAAAATTAAAAATCCAAATCAATATGAAGCCATACCACTACCTCCAAGCTTGTTCTATCAATTGAATATTTATCATTAAATACTCCATATATTATACTAAATCTTATAATGGACCATAAGGAAGAGGTCTTACAATCTTACCTATATATTGATTATATAAATTGATACAAATAGGAGGTCATTGTCATATTAATTATTTGTAAATCTAAAGGACAATAATTAGAGGGAAATTGGGCATTATATATATATAAACATATGAAATGTTAAAAACTTGAAAGAAAAAGATAAAAATAAAAATTTTGGTTTATATTTTAACTTGGTTTTTCGACGCATTAGCATCTAAAATTAGCTCACAAACATATATTCGCTTGTATCAAACTAGTTTGACATGTTCACTGGTACAAATTTTGGTTAAAAAGTATTTTAAAAAATACTTAAAATTAAATTTTTTTATTAATTTTGCTACATGCCGTCGTTCATCGCATTCTGACACCATTAGCACTATCAGCACCCACTGTCACCACCCAAGTTGACTTGCACACTCCAACATTCAACCTGCATCGATCCATAATCATGTCGACTCGCAACAACCATGCCAACCCACCAATTTCATCGACTGGATCTCTTTTGCCTGACCCGCTCCTACCCAAAACTCAGAATGGACCCATTGAGACCTTTGCCCACATCGTACCAATTAAGCCTAACCATTTCTCCCCTTGTCATTTCATTGACTATCGTTATCGTCAATTGAAACTTACAATCATTTTGGGAACTATTAAATCTAATTAATTTTTTAGTTTTTTTAATATTTTTATTTTTTTAAATTATTGATGAACATTTGAAAATCTCTATAAATATAGATAGATGTTCATCATATTAGAGATGAAAAATGATAGAATAAATTGTTTTTATTCATATACTTTCACCTTTGTGAACAAAATATATATGTCGAGTCCTAATTCAAGAGATTCCAACTTCTCTTGTGAGACACAATGATTGAAAGTGAGATAACTTCCACTGAGAGAGTTGACAACAAAATCTCTTGTGAGAGATAAGAATCGAAGGTGAGAGACATTTCACTAGGAGAGTTAGTAACTGAGCAAATTCTCACTTCGACCAACATTCACATTATCGTTAAAAAATTTAATCTTTCATCAACTTTTATTTTTTTAGATAATAATCTAAAGTTAAAGTTACTCTTTTCTATTAAAGTAAATCATATATAATTTATTTTAAATTATTTATTTTATATATATGAAACTCGATGTGATAAAAACTATTTTCTAGGATTTTATGTGTTAATGCTTAAGGAATTACAGCATACTCAACTTAATAATACATGTTATTACTTTGGAATGTTAATTTTTGAATAATTCTAAAATACAACACATGTCACCTAACTATGATTATCACATAGTTTTTTTTATATTCTCTAATAATCTATTGAGTATTTTCAGTATTGTAAGCTCTAATTTAAACTCTAGTAGAAGTCTAAGTCTACCATGCATCAAGTTTGGTATTAGAGCTAAGGTTTTTTACTAAAAACATTCTTTTTCTTAGTACATTAACTTTCGTATTAGAGAATATGATTTTTTATTAATTTTTTTCTTTTATTTAGTACATTAAACTTTAGTATTAAAGACTAAGTTTTTTTATTAAAAATAATTTTCTTTATTTAGTATATTCAACTTTGATATTAGAAAATATTTTTCCTATTCTACATCAACTTTTGTATTAAATAATATTATTTTATACTAAAATAGAATTTTTTTCTTTTCTTTTAGCTTAGTTTATCTATTGAAAAACTCTTAATTAGTTTTTGATAAACTTTGCTTTGGAGGTAGTACAAAAGCAGTGATATTACTCTCTACCACCTTTAGTAGAAATTATTTGGTTTTTGTAGGAGGTGGTCTGGTAAAAGTGGGATCCTAATCACTTATGATTTTTCTAAAAGCACACCTTATCTCAACTTTGTTGGTTTATAAAAGTGATTATTTTGTTTTCATAATTTGTTTTATAAAAAAAAGATATCCTACATTTTTTTCTTTCTTTGATATATTGAGTGACCATGAGATCTAGTAGATGTTATCAAATAGTAAATCAAAATTAAGAATCAACTTAAAACCAAAGACAAAATTTAAACCAATATTCTATGTTAAAATTATCCCAATCAATAGCTCAATTCATCTAGATGATTGGTGTAATCCTCCTAAACTACAATATGAACAAAATATTAGAAGAGATTTAGGTAATAAAAGAAGTGCCACACCCAATGATTTAGAAGAAAAAACCTTAAGAGTCATAGGAATCATAGAAGACACGATGATTCTTCTAATAAATTTAACCAAGATATCTACAAAAGTAATCATAATTATAAAAAAAAAGAAATAAACCTTCGGATGAATCAGACCAAAGTGATGATCTAGATCTATTTAGTGAAGAGGAAAGACATAAGAGGTATAGAGATAGAGAACATAGCTCTAATATAAAACTAGATACTCTAACTTTTGATGGTAGTTATAATCTTAAAGATTATATTGACTAACAGACTAGTATGGATGATTACTTTGATTGACACCAAATAAGTGAGTAAAAAAATATTAATTTATTAAGACTAAACTCACTGATATTATTTATAAGTTTTTTTAGAAACTTAGAGTAATAATATGCTAATCATGATGAAGAAATATTTAAAATTTAGAGAAACCTTAAGGTTAGATTGTATAATAGATTTATTCTAATATCTTGTAGTACTAAAATGTTAGGTAAGTGGCAAAGGTCTTCTCAAGATGGTAAATCTATTAAAGGGTATATTAATAATTTTTAAGATTATAAACTTAGATGTAATATAGATAAATTTGAGCATATAATACTCTCTCATTTTAAAGCAAGTTAAAAAATACATATAAGCTGAGCCTTACTTGAGAAATGTTTCTATCTTAGAGAAAATCTATCACATAATTAGAAATATAAAAAAGTAAAACTTCTTATTTTAGAGAAATGATGAGCTAAACCCTATAAAGATTGCATCATAATTTCTTAACCCATTTATACCAGTGCTTCATTTGCCTTATTCATCATAGTTTCTAAACCTTCTAAACCTATATTACTATCTACTTCTTAATAATCTTCTTTAAGTCAACCCATCCAATATAGAATCTCTTATTTTAAGTGCCATGAAAAAGAACATGTAACTATAAACTACTCAAAGAGATTTATAAATATAAACATAGAACGTGTTAATAAAAAAAGTGTCAAAATAAGAAGAAAACATAACACATTATAAGAAAGCCAAACAAGAATTAGAAAACATGAAAAATTTTATGGTTATATGCACCCCTACAACCTTACAACCATAAGACGATTGGAAGTGTGCCAATATCTTTAGCACCAAAATTAATATTAAGGAATAACCATATAGGATAATCATAGATAATGGCACTTGCATTGATGTGACATCCCTTGATGTCATTAAGAAAATAAGAGATTCTTTA
Organism: Vanilla planifolia; assembly: GCA_023846275.1. Classification (NCBI taxonomy): domain Eukaryota; kingdom Viridiplantae; phylum Streptophyta; class Magnoliopsida; order Asparagales; family Orchidaceae; genus Vanilla; species Vanilla planifolia. Next base: position 11,380,993 of record CM043871.1, on the reverse strand, counting down.
TTGAAATACCCAAACCCTACTCTATATCATGATAAATAAAAACCTTTATACCTATTAAGTAATGATGTTATGTACCCTTAAAATTAGATAGGTATAACGATAAGATTTTATGTGATATCATACCTATGCAAGTAGGTCATATTGTCCATGAAAGGCCATGGCTTTTTTTTTATAGAGATGTAACTTTAAAAGATAAGACTAACATATATTCTTTCATTTATAAAGAAAAGACTATCACATTACACATTACTTTATCTCATGAAAGACTTTAATTACTTAAGCCTAATAAATTTATAAAAAATTTGAAGCCCATGGATAAAGAAAAAAATAAAGAATTTAAACTTGATAATATCACCACAAGTTAGGAAGACTCTTGATCAAAGATACTTAGTCTAATTTCTTATAATTAAGAAGTTAGCTGTCATCTTACTATACCCACCACATATTTATACAAACTCATGATAATAAGCCAATATGCTTTATTGATCTTATTCTTTTACTAGTAGACTTTAAAACTTTGCTTCTACTTTTTTTCTGTCTCTTATAAACAATATCTAAAAAATTTAATCTAAGTAATAAAAGATACAAGAAACTAGTGGATGCTCAAAGTATATTAAAATTTTTTATAAAAGAGACTATTATAATTAAAATTAGGTCAAAATAGTTCTCTCTTAGAACTTATAAGAAATTACAAGTGTGAAGCTAAATTTTTTTAAGAATATTAAAAAACTATGAACTAATATGTATGTATTAGATTTGTTAGAAGAGTATAAGATTAGTACAACTTTTAATATTAAGAATTTAGTCTCTTATGAGACATCACATTTAATACATAGTGGGTCATTTGAGTTTAGTTCTCTCATGTTGAGTAAATCTATTCCTACCACTATATTAGCTTTAAGAATAAGTAAAGTTAATATGGAAAAAAAAAATTAGATTACAAGATAATTCTCTCTAAAGATTATAAATTTAGAAATTTTTTAGTTTATTGAAAGGACAAATTTATGATCGAAAACTCTTGGCTTACCTAAGATGACGTAAGAGCACCTAAAATTAGCTCACAAACACATATTCATTAGTGTTGCACTAGTTTTATAAGTCCACTAGTGTATTTGGTTGAAAATTGTTTAAAAAATTTTGGTTAACATTTTTATCGATTTTGCTGCTTGTCTTTGTTAACCACTGTCAGCGCTTTCGTCAACATCCTTTGCCATTGCTTGAGCCGACCTGTGTGCTCGTATGACAAAAATTGACTTGGGAACACCGATTAACTTGCATTCGACCTATGCTGACTCGTTATTGTGTTAACTTGCACCGGGTCAATCCGTTACTCCAACTGACCTGTTCTGTTCTAACCAAGTCGCACTTACTGGAAACCCAGAACAGACACGTCAAGAAGTCCACTCGCACCTGTCGATTGCACCTGGCCATTGTGCCACTTGCCATTATCATTGCCTGAAACTTATAATTTTTTTAGAAACTACTTAATTTAATTAATTCATAGTTTTTCTTATTATTACCTTTTTAAAATTAGTGATAAACATTTAAAGTTTTTTATAAATAAGGATGTTGACTATATTGAAAGTGAAAATGATGGAATAAAATATATTTTATTTATATATTTTTACTTTTTATGAACAAAGTGTGTATAATCAATCTTAGTTAGAGAGATTTTGACTTCTTTTTATGAGGGACAGTGATAGAAAGTGAGAGATATTCTACTGAAAGAGTAGGTAACTAAACAAATTCACACTTTGGGTTAACATTCATATCATTGTAAAAAGATTAAATCATTCAATGATTTTTATTTTTTTAGTAGTAATCTAAAGTTAGAATTTTTTATTAAAGTACTTCATATATGATTTTTCTTAAATTTTTTATTTTATTTGTAAAATTAGATGTGACAAAAACTATTTTACAAGATTTTATGCTTAATGCTTAAAGAGTTATTGTTTACTAAACTTACTATGCTATAGTTTTAGAATACTAATATTTAAATAGTTTTAAAATACCACATATGTCATCAAATCTTGATTTTTACATATTAATTTTTACAAACGTTGGTTATTAAGACACATTTATGTTATTTTCTTAGTACATAATTATATTGTATTACTTTATCATGAGATCATTATCCTTATATTGATTTTGTATATTATACTATTTTTATATGTTATTAGGAGATATGATTTATCTATTAAAATCATAAAATATCACTAGTATTTACAACATTGGTATTGCATGAGAGATGTGCAATTTGAAGACATGGATGAGGATCGACTTATTAGATGTTTGAGAAAGTGTTTGACATAGGTGGAGTGGATAGAAGACTATAATTAGATGTTTGAGACTTAAATCTTTATTAGGTTTATGAACTGGTTTTAATCACGTTCATAAGCTTTCCACAATTTCTTATGCAAATGTAATGATTAAAAATTAAAATTATATTAAAAAATGGACTATAATTTATAAATAATTTTATAAATGACATTTTTTAAATTCAATATCTCTTATATTTGTGGGAATTATGCATATGGGTAGGGATGGGCTACAAAGACATTAGTAGAAATTTGAATTTTAAAACTAGTGCATTAGAAAATAAACAATTCAAGTTGATTTGACGGTTGGAAAAACGGTTGATCTTTCGCAAAGTTATGGATGTCAACGTACGACGATTTTTAATGGCAAGCGGTTACTGGGGGCGGTACACGGCACCTTTTTCCGCACTTCCAGCACGGTACCACGTGATTCAAAGCACGTGGAAGACAAATCTATAGATTAACGATCTCGTTAACGGCGCCGTCCCGTTTTCTTGTGTCCGTTATCGTTTGTTGTTATTTGACTAAAGTATTGCATTGAACGAGGAGGAAATGTTCAAAAAGATTCGAAGGTGTGAAGGCGGGAAAAAATGCGCGCCCAATCTTAGTGGGCCACCGCAAGTGGCCGAGAGCGGATCAACATTGGGTGTGGGAAAAGCGAACCACGCGTGGACCTGTCCCGATCATATGACCATTTAGGCAGAGTTGTTACGTGTTTTAATAAAATTTCTGATTTATTTTAAAAAGAGTTTTCTAAAAAAGGTTTATGTAGAATTAAAAATTTTGGGAAGAAAATTCAGCATTATTTTTAGATTTGCATCTTTATGTTTTTTTTTTTAAATAATAATATCGCATGAGTGATATTCTTTTTCATACTATAGTTAAAAACATAATGTAATCGTGTTTCATTTCATGCCAAGTTTTCCATAAGACAAATAACATTAAAAGGTCTGACTGGATTCCTCATTTACTGGTTAGAAGCCTATACCTAAATTATTGCCTATTAATGCTGCTTAAAATAGTTTTAAAAACGCATCTAACAAACAAGGGAAGCGGGCTTTTTTGGTTTTGGCGGTTCGAGTGGGGTTTTCCCTCCTCCACTTTGGAGAAAGAGAGGAAGCGGTTTTGCCGTTCCGATGAATCCCAAAAAGGCGTCTTCTCGAGGGTTGATCATTGACTACCCTCCCAATTACCATTGTCCACATCTTCTTGCTTTATTCTCTCTAAAATGTGGCATTTTATCAAGCTTTTCTCTTCCTTTTTGTCACGATACTTCATCGTCGACCTCCCAATGCCTTGGGGATTTCATTGTCCATAGGCCTTTTCTTTAAGCCCTAGCAGGATTCATTTTTCACCACTTGTTTGTCTGGGATGTAGAGGCAGTCGGGGACATTGATACGGCAAAGTCCCCAGATGGAGCTTTTCTACGATGTGGGAGATGACCTACCCTTGCATTGCTGCCCTAAAGAATTCCTCTGCCGACGAGCAAACCACCAAGGTTCTTTATTGCCCCTGCTTTAAAGGTAAATGGAAAGCTTGTTTATGTAATTGATTATTCTTTTGGAGAACTGTTTTATACTTGTTATTGTTCTAGTAACACTTAGCGTAGCTCAATTCGATGCTCTATTGTGATTATTACTAATACATAATCATGATGCCTATAAGTGATGACTATTAACATCATGGTTGGTTATGCCTTGCAAATGCTAGCCTATATTTTAGTAATTATAAGTATTTTTACCCTAGTGATTTTGCCTCTAAATGGTGTTGTTTTATGCTTGGTCGTTTTTTCAAAGATTTGTCTCTTAATGGTGATTTCTGTATTTATTGCAGTATTATTTCTTGGTGATGATTTTATCTTTTAGTTGTGATTGTGTTCTTCATTAATGTTATGTCTCATTTTTTATGATTACCTAGAAATCTAGAAGTAGTGCCTTTATCTAATTAGTGGTCTCTTCGTGATAATGGTTGCCTAGCTAATAATGAGTCATCTTTCATCTGTCCATTGTTCATATCAAACCCCAATTGTTAGTTATTACGAGTTAAATGGCTTGAATGGAGAACAATATTCATCATTAGCAACCAGCGTTACATTCTCGATTGCCCCTTTAAGATTTGCTTAGGGAACCTCCACCATTCATCTAATCAGGTTGATTAAATGATACTATAGGGTTTGAGAATTGAAAAATACAATATTTGATCATGTTAAATTCAACAAATAGTTTTAAATTTGTTGAAGGTCTTAAATTTCATTTTTTTTTTTCATTACTTTAACTAGTTTGACTTCGTTAGTTTTGAAAGTTAATATCAATGTTATATCAACAATCTCTATAGATCATAGAACTATTGGTATCAAAATATGGTGTTTTTTTTATGTTCGATCTTAAAACGTCATCCATGTCTCCAACCATCAAAATAATTCATAAAAAATAATGAAAAGGTTTTTTTTTAGTTTCTAGTATTTTATTTTTTTTATCTTTAATTTAATTTCATTAGCAATAGTTAGGCTCTAGAGTTAGATCCAAATGTCCAACTAAAATCTATTTTAACCCTATGGTGATGACTTTGAATGGATAACATTCTTGAATTGAAATAATAGTGAGTAATATAATCGAAACAATTTAATCTTACCTTCTCTTTATGAATCATTTTTATAATCACAAAATAAAAACCTTTTTAATTCTTACAAATTTGTCATTTATCAATTAAATTAGAATAATTTAACAAAATATTTGAATGTTATTATTTTATTTTTATTTAATATTCTTTTAAATTGTCTTTTTTTGTTGTTTAATTATATTCATTTTTCATATTCTATAATTTAAGATACATTTTTTGTTGCATAAACTGTTAAAATTCAATCAGTTAATTTAATTATGATTCTCATTAAGTCAATTGTTAACATGTTTTCTTTCATTCTTTTAATATTCATTTCTTAAACACTATTCACATACTCTATAATTTTTTAAATTTACTTGTTATAATTAGTTATATTTAAATTTGTTTCATGATAAATTGTCTTTGCATTTATGATGGTTCCAAATTTTATTGATGATAATGTCTCATAAAGTGATTATATTTTGGTACCATTATTTATATTTAAATCTTATGTAGTTATAAATATTGTTGCTTTAGTCATTTGTCTCTAAATCGAGAAGTACTATTATTGCAAAACATTGCTTTTCTCTTTTATCAACAATTTGGCTCTTAAAGATGATTTGTGTTTTAGTAGAAATTTTATTTCTTAATTGCAATCATTTTTTTGCAACTTTCAGTTAATGTATTGTATGTTAGAACTAATCTATAATGCATAGAACTCAATCGCACCAGTTTAGTAAATTGATTTATAACTAACTTATTGTATGTTATGTCTAATATATGGTATGTTTTTGTTTAAATGAGAAATTATTTATTGAATTTTGATTCATTTCATTATAAGTAATTTTCAAATCTTTTCAAACTATCAAAATCATACATTTTCTCACAATAGTTATAATTATATCTAATTTTGATAAAAAAATAATCAAAATGAATTAGATTCTTTGCTTACCTCAATAAGGTGCTCCTTGCCTTTATTGCTAGCAACCACAGTTACTACCCTTGTAGGTTCTTGTTTTTACAACCTTTCTTTCTATTTTGCTTCCAACCAAAACTATTTACCTAAATCTTTTTGTTTGAGTTGCCCTTGATCTTTCTTTATGGTCTAGAACTTCTCCATCACCTGTCTACATCTTCTATTCATTTTCTTTTTTTTTTTTTGTATTTTTTAATTGACTTCTCTCCCCTTTTAATTCTCTCTTTCACTCTAATCCTTATTACCTCTACCAATTGCACTTTAAATTCTTCTTATCATATTGTAAGTGGTAGAAATAAATTTGTTGAATTATAAACTTATCATTATTGTATTTTTTATGAAGAATTCTTTTCAATAATATATTCAAATGCCATTTTTAAATTTTTATGAAATCATTATATATCTCTTAAAATTATATTAATTTAATAATATTTTAATAATAAATATAATATTGTATAAAAATAATTTTATTTTATTAAAATACTTATAATTATGAATATATTGGTTTAATTTTAAGACATTACATATTATATAGAGAAATTTTATAATATTATATCTATTACTTTTAATCATATCTTTTTTTTATATGTGTAGTTTTATGATAGATAAAGCAAATGAAGATTTTAAAATAGTTTTTTAATTGATAACAAAACTATTAAATGTGAACACATAGTTGTTTAGATATCTTTTAGCATCCAAGTTAGTTGGATAATTTAAATTTGAATATTAAGTAGAATCACAGTCATGTAATATTTTATGAAAGATACATTTTATTATTTTCAAATGTTTTTTTCTTGATTGACAAAAAAGTTTATTCACCACATTGATTGTATGGGTAATGCTGTCTTATTCATAACATTGCATGCATAGGTCTTTTTATTGCATTGGTATATGGAGTTTGAGATAATTATTCAAAATATTTTTGTGATTAAGGTGTAATTATTATATAAAGATGAATTTCTATTATCGATGGACAATTTGTAAAAGTTTGATTATAGACATTGCAAAACCAAATAAGATTTTTTAGTTATAACTTTTTGGAACAAGGAGGTTTTTTTTATGTGTGATTTCTATAGATATCCATTCTTAAAATAATTAATCTTAGATCTTTCATATCAAATTCTACACTAAGGAGAAATTTAAATTTTTGAGTAAAAGATTTGGTTCGAGCTGCTATAAATATATCATTAATATATATAAGTAAGTCAATGATAAAAATAATCTTCTATTTTTTTGTGATACACCTAAAAATTTTAAGGTATTTTAATATAATCATAATCAAGCATGAAATTGTTAAATCTCATATATCATTGTTTGAGAGATTATTTTAAAGCTTATAATGACACTTGAAGTTTGTAAATATCATATTTTTACCCTAATCGCAAATTTGTTTAATTTACTCATAAAATTGTCTTCTTCAAGCTCTCCATGTAGAAAAGTTATATCCACATCAAGTTGCTTTAGTTCCAAATTCTGATGCTTAATAATGCTAATAGCAGTCAAATAGAAATATATTTTACAATAAATAAAAAGATCTCATTGTAATTTATCCCTACTTTTTGAATGAAGTCTTTAGATTTTAGATGATCCTTGTATCATATATTGTAAGTATCAGGTACTCTAATCTTTTTATTAAAATTTTATTTAAATTCACCAATAGTCCTCTTAGTAATTTGGCCAATTTTTATGCTTGATTTTATAAGTACATATCATCAACCATACTTGTAGTCCATTGAATAGACTTAGTTCTATGATACCATCTTCATAACATAAGGGTTATGAAGGCTCCACTTCTTTGGCCACTTACGAAGCATATACTACAATGTCCTTAAACCTGTCTTTGAGTAGGTTTAATCTGTTTATAAGATTGATTGATAACAATATTGTGTGCTTGCATTTTTACATTTTACAAATTATTATGAGCCCTTTTAGTAGTCTTATTAGTTATTGATAAATTATCATTAAGATTATTGTTCAAATATACTTATTTTGTGATGGTCTTATTTTTTTGAAACATCAGATTCTAAACTTGAGTGAAACATGTAATTTTATGAAATGCATCATCTTTATTAAGAATGAATGTTTTTAATGAAACATATAGTTATATGCTTTTGCATGTCAATTCTATAGCCCATACAAAACCCTTTATTTGCTTTGGCTTTTAGTTTGTTCTTATTAACATAATAGTATACAAGATAATTAAATATTTAATAATTGAATAATTAGTATATTTTTCATATAATTTTTCATTGGGACTTTATAATCCATGATAACATTTGGAGAATAGTTCATTGAATAATAAATTGTGTTGATTGTTTTAGGCCAAAAGCTCTTATCCAAACTTGCAATTGATAGTATGCATCAAGCTCACTTTAACAAAATCTTGTTAATTCTTTTTGATTTATAATATATTAGACATCATCAGTAGTCTTAACAATATCATCATGTATTCTAATTTAAATAGAAATAATGTTAGTTGCTTTCTAAGGCTTGTCATTTTCTAGTGGAACATGTGTTTATCTTTCTTTTCATATATTGAAAATTAATTTTTATTTGGACACATATGATAAGAACAATTATTATTTAAGTCTTATTTATTTGGTGGATATTATTGGTCAATACTAGATATTCTCAATTCTATTTTTAAAAAGAAATCATTAGCTACAATTGAAAAATTTGAATCTTTTTTATCTTTTCTCTTTACACAATCAAATTTTTTATGTCTTGATTCTTTGTAATAATTATAAATGTATTTTGAATTAATTTTTGGTTTGGTTTACTTGTTTAGTTTTGATATTCATTGATTTACTAATGAGAATATGTGATGATGAGCTTAACTATTGAATTGTCTCCATCATTTTTAAATTTGAGTGATTTGACTTAATTTTGGGTGATATGATCTTTTTTAATGTAAGAAGAATTTAAAAAAGTTTGATATAATGTGAGCCATGAAATTAAAAGAATAAGTGCAGCATGCTCAATTTTTATTTTGGCATCATTTTTTTAAAATCCATTAAGCTAAAATTTAATTCTTCTAATATTCTTTTAGAGACATGCTTTCCTTTATCCTAAGAGAAAATAGTTGTTTTTTTCAACAACTTTTTGATTAGATTTTGTAATATTAAGATTCTTTAACTTTTGTCACAGACCTATTGTAGTTTTTTATTAGCAACTTTATAGATGATTTCAAAGCAATATCAATGTGTGTTTTCTTTTGTTGTTCAATGACATTATGATACAAATAGTGATATGTATTCATACTTATTATGTGGATTGTTATTCTTTATTTGTCATGCTTTTTATGAATGTGGAAATAATTAGGAAATTTGAATAATAATTTTAGAAGTTTGATTAGTTTTTAATTTCAAAAAATTTTATGTGAAAATATTCAAGTTTGTGAATTATAAGCCACATTGCTCTCATATTGGATATTATTTAATACCAAAATCTTAGTGATAGATATATTTGATTTCTTATCTTATTTGACAGAATTAATTAAATTTGTTTATGTATTATGTTTATATTTTTGACTTTATCAATCACAGACTAAGAATTTATTTCTAAATAAATGTTGTGATTCAATTTATTAAATTTTGTGTTTTTTTGTTAATCTATTTGTAGAATTCATCAATTTTATTAAGGCATTGATTTATGAAGTTGATTTTTGTGATTAATTTTGCTTGTCATTGTTAAAGTTATTTGAGATACTTATTTAATTGAAAGTTTATTTTATAATTAATGAGATTGAGATTGGGCCTTTTGAATTGGTATTTGATCTCATGATAAAACAATGTTGATACTATAATTAATTAATTGTTGATGGTATTCTTTTTATCAATAAGCAAACATCTTAGATTCCCTTATAAAGATGCTTGTTTGTTTTATTATGTTTCTAGGGAACAATTTTATGCTTAGAGTCATCCTTGATCACTTTGGTTGTCGCGTATAGCAACTATTATAATTGAACAATCATGATGATGTTTATGGGTGATAACTATTAGCCTCCTTAGTTGATTATAAATGTAATTTTTGGCTTTGTTATGAGAAATTAAGGACATAATGACTTCAATTATTTGTCGTAAATGATGTTAATCTCTTAGAAGGTAATTTTCCCCTTGATATTGGTTTGTCCTTTAATAATGTTTTGTTCTTTAATAGTGATTTTTTGGGATATTTTATGTTATTGATATTTTGGTTTTTGATTAATGATTTGTCTCTTTCATGGCAATCATTTACAAATTCAAAAATATTATTCTTATCTTTTTTGCTCATATCTAATGTATATTATAAATTATTGTGTGTAGATGGCTTGGACAACAAACAATATTCATCATTAGCTTTATACGTTGTGGCTGCACGTAGTGATCCTCTAGAATGTGGATTTGTGAATTACAATGCTTGAAAATAGGGTAGTTTAAGGAGCTCATGGGAATCTTTTGCCTTTCTCTTCAAAGTGGTTTAATAGCCAAAAAAATGAAAGAAAAGATCTAGGTTCAAGATTTTGATTAGTGGCCAATTAATACAAGTGAAAGAAAGAAAGAAACACTAATATGAATGTCCAATTACACACAAAATCTTAAAATTTACCACTTTAAATATACAATTAAATAATTATTAATTAATTTATAAATGTATATAATGGCTCTTTAATTTTAATATTTTATAATAATTTTAAATAAAATTGATTAAGATGTAACAAATGTTTAATTTATTTTCATGAATTCTATAAGATTATACATATTATTTTAAATATGAAATATTTTATCTTTGAACATTTCAAACATGCTCTTTGAGATCATCACTGTTTGCTTAAAACTTAAAATATCAATACTATTTTATTGCTATTTAAATTTGAGGATGTTATATTAAAGCATTTTGATACCAATGTATAACTAAATATATAACTAATGTCTCATAATATATTACTTTTATATGAGAGTTTCCTTTCTCTTTTATCAAAATTAAGTAGAATATATTAAATGAAAATAGTTTTTTTTTATAATTATCTATTCTCTCAATTAATATGTAACAAATATAAAATAACAATCTCATTCAATCTTTTTTTATATACATCTACTCATGAATAATATTTATTAATATATTACAATAGAAATTCATGCAATTTATCCAGGAGAACATATATTTTCTTATATATCATATTTCAAATATATATATATATATATATGTATGATTTTAGACAAACAAATATATTAGTTTTATCAATCAATTTTTTGTTGCATTTTCAATCATTTATTCCTAAAATCTTAGGTATAGATTGTATTCCAAGATTTGCTTTTATTTTGATCTTTAAAGCAAACAAATTATTTTAGAACTTGTTATATTCTTATGTTTTCTTCAATAGTTTATTACCTTTTTTTTCTTAGTGTATCTTATATAAAATACAACATATATATATATTTGCTTTAGTTTAATATATAACTTATCTATATTTACAGAACAAATAAAACAACTTAATTGATTATATATTGTTGATAATTCATTGTACATTAATCTTAATTTTTCAACTTTAACTAAATAAAAAATTCTCTTTTCATTGCAGCATACTATGTACTTTATTAATCAAACTTTACAATAAAAGCAAATGTACAATACAAAAATATTTTTATGTACAATATGTTTTAACTAAACTAAAAATTGCATCCCAATGTATTTTACAATCTTCAAGAGCCTTTTTTTTTTCCTTAAACATGATTTAACAATTTTCTATTAATACTTAACCAAAATATCTTATTTGTTAATTTTCTACCTTTATGATATAATTATTTCAAAAATTTATTGTCATATTTTCATTTATTTGCATTAATAATGTATTCTTTTTTTCTAATTATTTAATTCTCAAATTTTCAAAATAATATTTTAATTATAAAAACCTATTCATATTTATGTTCATATTATTTTAAATTCAATATATATAATATATTATATTATGCAAACAAATTTTAATGATGTTTAACATCAACCATAATAACACATAAAAGTTGATTATCAAAAATTCATATACAAGATATTTACTTAACCAATACAAGAGATTGGTAAAGTTTATAGGAACAAAAACTTCTTATTTCTTGATTATAATCTCAACTTTTCAAAGATCATTAAGAATGTATGGCTTTATCATTGTATTCAACGAGTTCATTGTCAAAAGGATTGATTTGTTATAAAATTGGTATATCTCTGCGTACTATGATTTTTTAATATGTAAGGGCAGGAAGCAATTTAATACACAAATATTTGATGTTTGATAGATGTTAAAAATTAAATAAAATTAGAAAAAATGAGAGACTCTTTCTCTAGCTTTAAAGAAAAGTCACAATCTTTGCATGATAACATACAATGCAAAATAAAAAAAAAGGAAGAAATTGTAGACAATGTCATTTCAGATATTTCTAAAATCAATATAAAATATCCAATGAGATATAAGTGGTATTCATCAAAATCTAATAATATAAAACATATGTTAATAATAAGAGATAAATTCAACGATATTTATTTTGTTGAAATCTACTTCATTTATGATGTTAAGATGATGCAAAAATAAAAGATGATTAGAAATTCAAATTGTTTTCAAGTGAAATGGGGTATAATTATAACTCAAAAAATGCAAATCCATAGATGCATAAGAAATCAAAAGAGAGAACAAAAATAGGTTTAATGAGCCTTCCAAAAGTTATTAGAATCTTTCGTTCAACATAATTTTATCCAAAGGTCTTTTAATTGTGTTGTTTAATTATATGATGCAAGAGATATATCACATTTGGTTTTGGGGCATTGAAGAGAGTCTCATTTAATAGGAGAATATGTTCGTTGTTTTTTAATATGATAAAATTTTCTTTTAATCTTTATTGTTTAAAATTTGTTAGAAATTGAAATGATTTAAAAAAAAATGTAAAATATATATTTATAAATTTTTTGTAATAAAATTTTGATATTGATATTTGATTAATATTATTTTTGTGTTTTTTTTTTATGTCTATTAGATAATATATTTTTGAATAATAGATCTAGAGTATAAATATCAAAATATATGAAATATAAATTTTAAAAAAATAATTGATATAAATTTATTTTGTTAAAGTGATTGTCTCTTAAGATTGTGTGATAGATAGTGTTTCTATGTGAATAGATCTATGAGTATGATATTATTAATATTTCTTAGGGTTTTTTATTGATAATGGAGCTTAGTGAACATCTGAGGGCTTAGTGTTACAAATGCCTTTTAGGATTTGTGAGAATATGTAAAAATAATGTCATATTAATGAGAAATATAATAAGAATGAATGTTAATGATAACTTTGCATGTTTAGTTGATTTTAATACTAATACCTTTCATGTGATGTGATTAATTTACTTTTAACCCAAATTATGTATTGCACATGAGCTCTAAATAGGTAGTCATCTCATCAAGAGTCAAGTCAATGACTCTAATAATTGTAAGTTGTCTAATGAATTAATAAAAATATTTTTTATATTAACAATATTATTTTAAGTAAAAATGAACAACAGACCGGCTGAACCGATCCGGGTGTACGGTAGAGGGCCATTTCGTTTTTTTATCTAACTTTTCTATAAATTATGGAGACGTATACGTATGCGACACATCACGCGGCCGTTCATAAAGCAATGGCAACCAGCGGACAAAACTTCAACGAGTTTGATCGAAAGAAAACCCGTGAAAAGTGCTTACGGGGAGAAGTGGAGGAGATTCCTCGAATCTCTCGTCTACCCTCGCCATCTCACCTTCCTAGCATTAACCCAGCTTTTCGGTTTCCAATTTTCTTCTCTGGCTTCTTGTTCGTTCCTAGAAGTCCTCTTCTTGGCCATTCTTCAACGGGAAGAGGAGCAACTGGCTTCCTGATTTTTCTCGCACGATGTCGGTCTCAACCAATGGTTACGCCACGGAAAGGTAATGTTGCTTAATTTTACTCCCTCCAATCGCCCATTTATTTCTCAAAAGCGGGCATTAGTTGATCTTTACAATTTCGTGGCGTTATATGCAACTCTGCTTGATGGAATTTTTACGAGTTTGGTTTTCGATCATACTTGTCCTTCCGTTTCTTGGCTTTGTCGATAACATGGACGTTGGAAAAATTGCACGAGGTGTTCGGGACGTTGGCTTTCATTCTAGGCTTTCTGTAGAAGTTTATAGGATATAGATTATGGTTAGGAAGCACAGTCTGAGTGGTGAAATTTCTCCTTTGGAGCATTAGAAATCATAAGATGTTTTTAAGATGTGTATGTTCTCAATTCTCGAGAAACAGCTCCAACAATGGGTTGTAAATAAATTTCTAGAGATGGTTACAAAGATATACCATCCACAACTAAGTATTAACCTAACTGTGGAGGACATGCAGTAAATCACAAGTCACCACCTACAATGGATAAAATGTGGCCGACCTAATTTTATTGCAAATAAGATGATTCTATAATAACTATACATCACGAAAGGATGGAAAGGATGGGCTACAGACAATTTTCTGCAATGAATGGGATATTTCGGAGCATAAAGTGTGTTGTGGTTCACTCGTGCTCTTATCTACGACAATTTTTGCGGCAGAATTATTTTCATTATATAAGACTTTATTGTCATTGATTAATTATTGTATTGGCTTACAAATACAAATGCACTGATAGAAATTTTCTGGCTTCTATTTGTAAATTTATGATGGAGATCATTTTGTTGCAAATATATAAACAACTTTTTTCCTATGTCTTTGAACTTGTGATGGTAATTATTTTATTGCAAATACACATATGGGAAAATTATTTCCTATATTTTTATCTATGAAAGAGATTATTTTGTCACAAAAATTCTTATTTAACCCCATTGTCAGTCGAACATTTTGTTTATCTGTCTCACTTTCATTATATTTCCTACACCATTGTCTTGCACCTGTCACACCACTTTGAGGAAGTCAAATTTGTTGCCATAAAGCTTTGTTATAATACAACCATCAGAGTCATTATTGTTTCCTTTTGTTCTAAGTGTGTCCATTGCCCTACTCTTTTGTCTTCTTCCTCTCTTTGTGCTACTAAAAATTGATATTACAAAGGCAACAAGGGAGTTGGCCATATTTTGGAGATTCAGTGGTAGAGAGATTATGTCCATTGTGATTTGAGAAATAATGTCTATTATGGCTTTGTGCTACAGGAATGATGGTTTTTTCAGAGGAAAGGTTGTTATGGGATATTATGGGATAATTTTGCCACATAAAATTATGGATTATTACAATTTCCATTACAAAATTTTTGTTTATAGGTTTTCCAATTGCCATAGTTGTGATGAGGATTTTTGTGATAGAATTTGCAATGTTTTTTTCCCTTCACATAAAGTATTTTTTTATGGAAATAGAATCATTTGCAACAGAAATTTGTATGTCATAAAACCTAAATTTCTATAGTTATAGTAATGGAAAAACACACTCATAACAACCTAGAAGAAGGGGAGAAGAAGACTAGGGTTCATCAGGATCTCCTTCTTCAAACATTCTCTACAATTAGTAGTCTCCTCCTTTTATTACCTTCCAAATTTGTTGTCACGCAATTATTTTAGAGCACACAATGTTGACAAATTACATAGATTTAAGTCATATATGCTTAAATTTATGCCTCGCTCACTTGTTAGATTACTCTTTTACAAATCAAATCAGATTTGTCTTCTACTTTTGTGGAGAATTCACACATGAACATACTTATTAATAGTCATCCATGCATTTATTTGATTTACCATACCTACTTGACTCAATCTATTTGTTTGGTCTTTTTAGCTTCATCTAGAAAGCTACATTTGTCAGTTTTTACTATTTCACCTCTTATTGTACTTGTGACCTATACACTCTTGTTTGATAATGAATTGTGGTTGCATTGGTCAATTTCCTAAGCCATTCTCAATACTTGGTCATCTCCCTCTTGCATTTGCATATTTGGTATGCTTTGTTCTTTCAAGTGAACACCAATCAGATTGTGTGAATGTTCTCTCATGATAAGAAATGTCACATGGGTAGCAATCTACAATTTCTCCGATTTTTGCTTTTGCTTCTTTTCATTTGTTTATTCAATCTCTTCCAACCTCATTTAATATTCTTTTTTATTTTTATATTTGCATAAATCATTCTACTTACTTTTGTTAGAGAACTCAATTTAACAATATTTACTTAGTTAATGATCTTTTGCTTGTGATTTCCTCAAACTTGATTGTTCCTTCTTAAACCTTAGAAAAGTGAGAATCTAATCCTTCTTATAACACTTGGCTTAGAACAAATTATCCTGTTTTGAGTTTGATTAAGTCCATAGTTTTTGGCATTATACAACCCCTTCTTTCTTATAAGATAAAAAATTCATGCTTATTCTTTAAGGGAACATCTATGAGGTTTAAAGATAACCTCAAACATCTCTATGACATTATTTATTTAAGGTGAAAACACTTTTAGATTCCTTTTTTGTTTTTTAGGTTTCCTTTTTTTGATGCTGATAATTTGGAGTGTGCCATTGATGGTATCAAATCTAAATTTAGAATGTATATTATTTTTGTTCCTTTTTTGCCTTTATCCTTTTATATGTATCCAATAAGCTTTTCAATGACTTCAGCCTTGGCTATGGAGTAGTCTTCCTCCAATTATTGCTCCACTAGTTCTACTCAATACTTTACTTTGTTTTACATGTAAAATTTGCCATATTTGCAATTGTTTTTGTCATATTGCTAATATTTGTTTCAAATGTGAGAATTTTACTTATTCGATAAGCTTCTTATGAATGACATATTAATAGAGCTATATATTTTTGATGGGTCTTGACTTTGGTGCAACTCATCACATACACCAACAAACACAATGCTAAGTTTGCCACCTAATTATCAAGGTAACGATTTAGTTATAGTTGTTAATAGTTCTACATTTCCAATTACCCATATAGGATCTATATTGATCAATTTTGATTAAGGATCACTACAATTGCACGGTGTTTAATATATTTGAATACTTAAAATAAATCTTCTATTGATGTAGTGTTATTTAAGAGCTTATAATTGTGCTTTTTTACATGATGCTAATGGTATTGTGATAAAGGACAAAAAGACAAGCAAAATCATCTTCACTGATCGAGATATTCCTTCTTTTTCTTTACTTTTATAGTTCTATAATTCTTCAAATGCTTGGCATACTTATTTGGGCATCCATTCTTTAGATTTCTTTGGGTTTTGATTAAGATATTGTTAACATTGTTTTATTATTTATTGCATGGTCTATGGATTGAGCAATATGAATTGGTTGACTTTGTGATTTTTATAAAACGTCAATTGTTACAGTTTTAATATATTGATATTTGAGGGTCACTTTTTGTTCCATCTTTTTTGACTTTAGTTTTTATGTATCTTTTGATAATTCTAGTAAATATTTGTAAAGTTATTCTTTTACATAAAATTTAATTTTTAGTACACTAAGTCATTTTTAAAAGGTTGATCGAAAATGTTCTACAATACAAAGTTTAATTTCTATAATTAGATAACATGGTAAAGTTATAACTTTTTTATTTTTTTTAATTTTTTTCAATCGTATAGAATAGTTCATCAATTTAGTTGTTTATACATGATTTAGCAAAATAGCATCACTAAAAGGAAACATTATATATTGTTGAATGGATTCATCTTTCCTTCGTTAGTATTGTACTCTATAGATTTATTGATTTGATGCTTTTGAATTAGCTATGTTTCATTAATCTCCATATAAGGTTCTTTTTAACTTTCACCCTTAAGTAAAGTTTTTTATTGGTCTTTGTTTGTTTGTGTTATGTATTTTTACATCATCAAATTTACATTAATTAACTTATACTTTAGTTTATCCCTTGTGTTTTTAAGGATGCAACTACTTTCACAAAGGGTATAGCTGTTCATACCTTGTTATTAAACAACTTTCATTTGTAGTCATGTTACAATTCATGAAATTTTGTTTCCTTTTCATGATGCCTCTTTTAATCATTTTCTTAAATACTTGTTTTACAATATTTCTCTAGAACTAAGTAATTTTATACCTCATTTACTCCTTTCCATTCATAAAAAATTGCAATCTAGGGGCTTAATCTCTACTAGTTGATTCTCATTCTTTGAATCATTTATCAATGTCTTTATGTAATCAACCACCCTCTAATTTTTCATCAATTTCTTCTTCTTAACCTCCTATAATATATTTCTCTCAAATACTAATGTTGCTTATTGAACTAAAAGATTGCATACCTATTTTGCCTACTCAGAAAGACAGTTTCTCATTCTCTCTTGCTATGGTTTTTCCTTTATCTTTTGATTTGACTATTGAGCTAAATATTTATACTCTTGTTGGTTTTGAAATGAGAGAAAGTAATATTTTTTTAACAGCAAAGGATTGATTACAATAATTAATATTTGAAGAATACCCTCATAAATGATAATTACCCATTTAATCAAGAACTTAATAATAAATTAAATCTAGCACTAGAATATTTCAAATTTTTAGAATAAATTTGACATAATATTTTTTATTTATTTACAAAATTAAAATTCTTGTAATTTTCTAATTAATTCCTCCAAATTAGACCCATTCAAGTTGGTACGTAGATATCAATCTTGCCCAATATGTTAACAAGATGTTCAAAATTAGACATATTGGTGAGGATATTAGTTATTTGTTGTACAGAATAAAAATATACACAATTAATTTTTTTTTTTTACAAAATATCTGTTTATCTCTACATGTTTTATGTGGTCATGTTGAATTCTATTCTATACAATACTAATAGCAACTTTTTTGTCAATATAGTTTCATTGGTTTAACTTAAATCTTTTCAGTTCTTTGAGGATCTTTTCCACCCATAACATCTCACAAATTTTGTTGATCATTGCTCTGTGTTTTGCTTTAGCATTATTTCTCATAACAACGTTATGTTTTGTGCTTTTTCATGCAACTAAAGTTTCTCAAATATAAGTATAATATCCTAATGTTCATCTCTTTCAACAACCAACTTAGCCCAATTTGTGTTGGTGTATACCTTAATATGTTGCAGTGAAATTTTCAGAAAAAGTAAACTTTTCCTTGGAGTGCTTTTTATATATAAAAAAATTCGACATTTCTCATGAAGCGATGCATAAATCGTATTTTACTTAAGCACTATTTCTCTCATAATGAATTGCTCTATATTTTGCTTCAGCATTATTTCTCACAACTATATTATGTTTTTTGTTTTTTCATGTGACCAAATTTTCTCAAATATGAGTACAATATCTTAATGTTTATCTCTAATGCATAAATTGATTTATTAAAACTACAGCAAACACAATATCTGATCATGTATGAGAGAGATAAATCAATTGTCTTACTAGTTTTTGTACCGAGTTATGCTCATGGGTTGATTTTCTTTGTCATCTTTGAGCTTCTAATTGGGATCAGTTGGGATATTTTTTAGCTTGCAACTACTCATTTTAGTCTCCCTAAGAATATCAATAACATTTTTGGGATCAGTTGGGATATTTTTAAGCATGCAACTACTCATTTTAGTCTCCCTAAGAAGATCAATAACATTTTTTATTAGAAGACATTTCTTTTTTCCATCTCACGATTTTCATTCCAAGAAAATATTTCAAAGATCCTTAATCATTTATTTTAAACATTGAAGAGAGAAGTTTTTAGTCGATTGATCTCTAATACATTGTCTCTAGTGAGGATGATGTCATTCATGTACACAATTAATATAATTATTTTTTTCATTTGATGAATGTTTAATGAAAATATCATGTAATCAACTTACCCTGAAGAATATCTCTTGTTTTTTATAAGCTGAGTAAATTTATCGACAATTGCATTGGCCCATTTAATGATTTCTTCAATTTAAATACCTTTATTTCAAACTTTTCATCAAATTCTAGGAATGTTTTCATGTTTACTCAAATAAGAAATGGTTAGAAAAGTACCCTTGGCTAAATAACAAAATGGGGTTAAGGACGATGTTGGAAATTGAAATAATTTGTATAAATGCTCTTATTGCTCCTTGATAAAAGGCACTTACATCGAGTCGATAGAAAACTTCAAAGAATTTTTAGCAGTGGCTTGTTAGGCTTGACCATTATGTTTGGACTTTAGTTTTTAGTTTATCAGTTTACAATGCAATCTACAATACGTCTCTTTTGTATGCCATGATTTTTCGGAATTTTCACACCATAACTTCTTACGTCCATCATAGTGGATACCTCTTGACATAATAGTTGACCTTTCAATTTTTGGGTTGGAAGTAGTTTCTTTATTATGCAACATCAATTCCTTCTTCATGTCTCACTCTGCAAAATACCTTTTATTGAAAGCAATGGTTTCCTATCAATAACACAACCTCTAATCTCATCGAAATTCCAATTAAGCCTAACTAAAAATATATAGAACTTTCATTTTTTTCTCTTCTTGACAAGCATATTCATTTGAATTCTCCAAAGCATCATTGCATCATTGATCAAGCTTTTTCGATAATTTAAAATCTCAAAAGGTGTAGAAAACTATTTAATTAATTATTTAAATAAATGAATAAAATTTTCAAACATTTATTCATTTTTTTCATATTTTGATAAATTATAGGATGAGTGAACACATAAAAATAAGAGAAATTCTAATTATCTTTTGAGATATATTAGTTTATCATTTTAAAATTTTAATAAATGTTTCCAGATTTGGATAATTAATTTAAATATATGATATTGTGACAATTGTCAAAAATAAATCATAAGCTTTTTAAAAAAAGAGATAAGAATTTCAAATAATGAAATGTAAATTATTATGAATTCAATTGTAATAATTTTATAAAATTTGGACAAGTATCAATTATATAATGAAATGCCAAAATTGTAAGTAGAATATAACTATTTTAATTTATATAATTTTTTAAGAAGAGAAAATTTTGATACCAAATGACATCAAAAAACAAAAAATATTTATGAGAGGTGCATTTTATTATAAGTTTAACGATATTAATTTTGTGGTAATTAGACTTGTCTCGACCATAAAATGGGACATTGAATTTAAAAAAAAATAATATTTATTTAATATTTATATGAAATTTAGGTTAAGAAAATTATTAAAATATTTAATTGTGATGAAAAATTATAAAAAGTTTAAGACTTGTAGTGTTTGAAGAGTGAATTATTGTAGAAGTGGTTGACGAACTTTTGGAAATCGTTTAAATTAAGAAAATCGATAGATATAGTTATGGTTAAGGTTTTGATTAAAACCCTACATTAATTTGTTAATTATTATAATTTTCTAAATTGAATAGGCTAAAACAAAATTGAATAGTGCTAGCGAAGGAAAACTCTGCGAAATAACAAATGAAGGAGAAACTTTGGGAGATAACTAATTGATGAAAAAGAATGCATTAATTGAAAGAGGAGGAACAACAATGTGATTGAGGCAATTTTGTATAGAGGAAGAGGAGAAATGATGAAAGCTCAAACTGATTTTGGGAAAAAATTATAAACAGATTTGCAATTACTTATGTATTTTTGAAAAATTTATGAGGTTGTTATAAGAGAGAGAGAGAGAGAGAGGAGGATCTTTTTGCAATTGTGGAAGAAGTGAATTTGGGAAAATTCATTAGAGCAACCAAGCCAATGAAGGCATAGGAAATGAAATAAAAATATTAGAATATAACTTTTGTGTTTATTATCACAACAACTTTGTACGATATTGTAATATTCTTAATACATGATTTATAAACCAAAATAAAAACAAACTGAGTGAGCTAATAAACATATGTTCTCACTCTCTTGAATACCCATGTAGTGCAACGTTTTTATCTATAATTATTAATGTTAAAAAAATTTTGAGCAATCACCCTAGGTTAATAGGCAATTACATATGTACATAAATCATTACATGGTTGGATCATACCTCACAATGGATCAAATTTACATCAAATAAACATGAAGATAACATAAAATTGACAATATTAAAATAATCATGTTTATGTAATTGAGAAACCCTTTATCATTTTTTTTACGTTGATTTTTTTATATGGGTCTTTTGACTCTTTTTTAGTTTAATACAGTTTTGAATTACATCACTACATAGAGATTTATCAATAAATTTGTCTCAATTAGGATTGTATTCTTCCATAAACTTTTTTTTTACTCTGTTAGACCTTAGTTGCTCCTTTTCAGAACTTTTCTTAGTTTCAATTACATAAACCTAGTCCCTCTTCCATAGTATTGATTTTAAGATATTTCCAAATTATTTTTTCAAAATTATAAATTTCTCTTTTTTCCTTCCATTGAAAATTTTCTTGCCTTTAATTATTTTTAAAATTTTATAAAAATCTCGTCTTACATGCTAATTTATATGAGAACATAAATTTATATAATAACATGTATTGTCATAAAAAGAATGTTTGGTAATTATTCAATGTGTGAGTAATAAAACATAAATTTATCATATAATGTATAAAATTTACATTCAATTCATTGCATCAATTATTACTAAGATTTAACTTTTATAGATTTATCAAATTTAGTTTCAAACACTCCTAATTCACAAGTATCAAATATCAAGCAAATGCATAAGAGGGGTCATAGTCACCTACCTTGCTCCATGAGCTTCACCAAGCTAATAGCTTCCTTCTCATCCTAGTTTCACTTGTTAAAACCCCCAAATTAGAAAAAGCCCCAATTTTGGAATGTTGTGAAAACTCGATGACACGATTGTCTCAAATTCTGATACAATAACCCTCCTAGACCACCTAGAGTTGGATTATTGCAAATAAGCTCTCCCATGAGCTTTACCAAGCTCATAGCTTCCCTCCTGCCTTGGTTTCACTTGTTAAAACTTCCAAATTAGAAAAGCTTCAATTTTAGGATTTTGTGAAATTCCAACCACACAATTCTCTCAAATTTCAAGACAATGGCCATTAATCCTCACCAATTATGTAATGCAATACTAAAAGTTACCTTTCATGTCAAATCCCTCATTTTATAGTTTTTAATCTGAACTAGTTTGCATTCTTGTTCATTCTAATGCCCTACAGTTTCTAAAATCGACAAAACCATTGATTTACTACACCTCAATGCACCAAGCTATAGGTTACACAATACTCAATATTCCTTGAAGTCTCCCGACAATTTGATCAGTGGCAATGGTCGTTTTCTATGGTTTTGATCACCGGTTAATGTTAGACATAAATAGTAATTTTAGTATTTAGAAAATATTACATTTTTAATTAAAGCTTTATAATAAATTTAATTTTTTAAATCTTTTTATCGAAATGACTTTAAAAAATTCTTCGATAAATTTTAAAATAAATTTCTTATAAAATTTTACTATTTCTCAAATTTTTTTAATTTTTTTACATTATTTAATATTTTAATATTTCTCTTTTCAAGAAAGAATAGTTTTTCACATTATTATGACATCTTAGAAATTTCATATTTCTACGAAGTTAATATCGTAGACTCCTAATGAAATACATCATATTTAAAAAAAAAATTAAAATCTTCTAACAATTTCAATAAATTTTTCTTCGAAAATATTTATCTTTAATTTTAAAATTTTGTTATAAGATTAATTCAAATACAATTTTCACAAAAATTGGTACCACATGATTTCTAATCATTCGAAACTTTAGTTTTGACATTCACTTTCCTTTTAAGGATCAATATCCATTTTCTAAGAACTTATAGTTTTGTTTTTTTTGTAATTATAAAATATTTTTAGATTTTCTTAAAACTTTTTCAAATTTTCAAATATTTTAAAATTACTTATAAAACGTTATTTTATCACATTAAAGTGCTACAAATCTTCCCTCTTTAGGATTCTCTAATTTTTTTAAAATCATTATTTTTCTCTTAGTTTAAATACATGATAAATCAAAATTTTACAAATAATTGTATCAATTATTGTCATTATTTACGGGATATTACACTAATACTTATTGATATCATAATGTATAGAAGTATGATGAAAGTTTTATAATTACCTATAATTCCTTAACCTCATATGTATGCTCTATGAACCATTCAACTTCAAGTTGTAAAACATATTTTTTAGTATCTTGAAAGGGTTGTATCATGTGGTATTTAAGACAATTGATATTTACTATGATTTTGATTGCATTGAAGAATTGAGTGACAAAAGATCTTTTACTGAAATTTATTCTTTCATTGTAATGTTTGTATCCAAAATGAACAAAAGCAATCAATAATTCCTAAGTCTTCTATCGAAATTGAATAGGCTATGGCATCTGCAATTGTGAGGTGTGATTTTGCTTTGTGCTATGTGAACTTACTGTTCATCAATTTTGTGATAATAAATCTGCCATTTAAATGATGCGCAATCCCATTGCTCTTGCTCGAATTCATCACATTGAAATACCAATGTAATTACAATTGACATATATTTTTATGAAGGAATTGTCCAAGGAAAAGTTTCACTTAAGTCTTCCAAATTTAAGCTTCATGTGTTACTCTTTTACCTTTTTATCTCTATTGTAGTTATGAACTATATACTTTTTTGTGATTATGGA
Organism: Vanilla planifolia; assembly: GCA_023846275.1. Lineage (NCBI taxonomy): Eukaryota > Viridiplantae > Streptophyta > Magnoliopsida > Asparagales > Orchidaceae > Vanilla > Vanilla planifolia. Next base: position 11,356,567 of record CM043871.1, on the reverse strand, counting down.
TTGCAATTGTATTAACTGTTGATGTAGGCCATTCTCTCAAAAGTTGTTCACCTTCTTCCTCATGTTGTTAGTATGTTTTCTTCTTATAGGTGATTGCTAATCAGATTGGGTGAAGATTCTCTGAGTCACTGTTCCCATGAGAGCACTCATAACATACACTTATATGTCACCCCCTGTGCAATTGTCATGTTTGAACTTGCTTGATATGCATACATGCTTGTTGTGCTCGTATTTGTTTGATGTTTTCATACTTGAACTTTACGTCCATATATATACATCGTTTAATTGCTTGCTTATCGCATTTATAATTGTTATGTGCGTAAATTTTACACCCAGAAACTCCACATCTGTAAAAGATGCTTGACATTTTGCCTTAGTAAACAAGGTTTTTGTCTTTGTAAAACCCGTTCACATCTCTATGAATATAAACTTCCATATTTGTATTAGGCTCTATATCTTTGAAAAGTTACGGTTGATATTGTCTCCCTTATTTGTATTTCAAACTTTCAATGAATTTTTCTTATTAAATTATCTTGCAAAACTGTGAAATGAAGTTCCATTTTTCTTTGTTTCACTATTTTGCACTTAGAATAAATTTATTTTCAAATCATCCTAAACATAAATTTTGTGCAGAAAATCTTTACTAAAGCTTGCTCCTTTAGAAGCTGTCTTGTTTGACATTGATGGTACATTATGTGATTCAGATCCTATTCATTACTATGCCTTTCGGGAAATGCTTCTTGAGGTATGATTCATTCATGTAGAAACTCTTTCATGACTCCCACATTGTGGTCACTATTTGCTTAAATAATTGTCGATCGAATTTTTGAATGACATTGTCTAACTTCCTTTATAGGTGGGTTATAATAATGGGGTTCCCATAACTGAGGAGGACTTTGTTGAGAAGATTAGCGGGAAGCACAATGACGACATTGGGAAAGCTCTATTTCCAGATTGGGATGCAGAGAAGGCTGCAAAATTCTTGGATGACAAGGAGGCCATGTTTCGGAGGTGCTCGTTTAACTCATGTACTAGCATGCTACTTCAAAATGCTATTCTAACCAGTAGGTATTATACAGGCTCGTTCCCCAGCAGTTGAAGACAGTAAGAGGTCTGCATAAGTTATGTAAATGGGTAAAAGACCTTGGAATCAAACGGGCTGCTGTGACCAATGCTCCAAGAGCCAATGCTGAACTTATGATCTTCATTCTTGGACTTAGCGACTTCTTTCAAGCTATTGTTGTTGGAAGTGAGTGTGAGAGGCCAAAACCATTTCCAGATCCTTACTTGAGGGCTCTTGAAGTGCTCAATGCTTCAGCTGAACACACAATTGTCATCGAGGTTTGTTTACCGCTATTGATGATGTTTACGTCCTTCAAATTCTTATTGTGCTTTCTATTAAAATTTGTTTTCTAGGATTCTGTTGCGGGGATAAAAGCTGGTGTTGCAGCTGGTATGCCTGTAATTGGTGTGATGACCAGAAACCCTGAGCATTTGCTGATGGATGCTGGTGCTTCGTTGCTTATAAAAGATTACGAAGAACCAAGACTATGGTCAGTATTGAAGGAACTGGAGAAAGTCTAATTAATGATATACTGCATTCTTGAGATATCATTTGCTAAGCTATCTTAACATTGGAATATTCATATAGGAAATGTTAGCAGCAATTTACAGCAACGATCTTCTTTGGTTGCTAGTAATCTTCACCTGTCATTTTACAATTGCTGTCGCATGCTTTGCAACTGAATAATATTAGCTCTGTGTTTTCCTTATCCATGGTAATTGATGTGTCAGTGTTTCTTTAAATTCACAAATTGCAAGGTGCAAAAATGTAATGCTGCATTGCTTCTCTTGAATGTGTTTGATGTTTATTTTGACTTAATTTGTACTTACACTACTTTCCATGATTACTAGCGTAGTGACTTTCTATCAATAAAGTATGTTTAGTGGGTTTTCATATTTTGAAAATTTAAAAGACAACGAAGAAGAAAAAAATGCTGAAAACTCAGTTAATAGTCCATTAATAAATGTAGACGTTCCATGCACTGAAACAGCAATTTGCCCGACTATATTGCCTTCATCAAGCATACTAACATGTTATTGCAGAGACTAGCCAGGAGCTTAGAAAATATTGAGGAACAAAGGTTTTCTAATACTTATGACTTGCTTTCAAAATTCTGTCATGCTACATACATGTATGAGTGGAAAACTAGCAAAAGAGGTATTTTACTTTTCATATGAATCGAGTGCCAGCAAGCCCTTTATACTTTATTAACTTGCCATTTATATTTGAGTACTGACTTCATTTTGCGATCACAAAACATAATTTATTCAAACAATTACATTTTGATTGAAGATTACATTAACCCAAAACTATTTGGACAAAATTGAAGATGGTTGAAAAATATGTTTTGCTAGATTTGGATATGATTGGATGTGAGACATGTCAGTTTGAAGAATCATATTAATGCTGAAATTATAAATTACCAAAATCATCTGGTATATTATTAATGAAAAATAGATGACAGAAACCAATTTTTATGTTGTATATTTTGCATCTTCATTAATGGAAACATTTTGATACGATCTTGCCTGCTCATTAATGAGTAATTTAATACATTACAATTCCATGTTTGACAGTTGAAGGGCTATTGATTACATGAACTTTTCGTACCATCTGATGTTAACAGCATCTAAGAACATCAAACCATATTAAATTGTTTATTGGTTAAACTAATAGAAAAATGTTATGATCCTCAATTACTTGACAGCTTCGAGTTCAAGAAGTTTTGCTATTAACTATTTACTACTTAGTAAATGTTGATCTGGATTGGGCAGTATGAAATTTGTTAGGTATGATTTCATTTTTGTGTTTATGCAACAAGAAGAACCGTTTTAAAGGTTTTCTTGGTATTGAAAAATCAATCAAATTGCTGCCATAAATTTGTAATTTTAATAGGATTACACCATTCTGTCTGTTCATAATTAAAAGGTTTATCATTGATGTTTATATTGAAAGTAAATTGGTTTTCATTTTTTTGATATGCCATGGTAAAACAGAAATTGAAGTTGCTATCATTCTGAGATTCACAAAAACACGCCATGCTCTCTGAATTCAACACTGAACACTTGATTGATCTCCATTATCTTCTGATCCTCTTGTGAAACAAGAGAGCTAAAAAGTTAGTAATTACATTTCTCCAAAAAAAAAAAAAAAGAAAAAAGCTTATGCAATTCAAAAAGCATGACATACAAGTGAAATATTTCCCAAGGATATCAAAACCTATATTTAGTTTTATGTAACAACCAACTAGATTGCCATCCCAACATGTACAAGTTATGAGTTCCAAGGGTAATGGCTTCTGTGAAGATATATGCAAGAATGCTTATCGTTGATTGCAAACATGATCATGAGTGGGCATAAAGGAGAGCTGAACACATGGCCAAATTACAAACTTTGTGCTAACAAACATGAAAGAATTCAAACACTACACCCATGAATTGCTAAATTGGGGGAAAGCCATGGTTTTGTCTACAACTTTTGAATTATCCATTATTTATCATCATCATTATAACGAACTTCCTCCCTTGACATGGGGGAAGAAATTAAAACCTCTCCCTTGAGTTCCAACATTAAAAAAAAAAGAAGAGAAAGAATCTAAAATGTCCTCTTGATAAAAGCAAGATAATCACTTAAATACTTTTATATGCTTGAATTTAAAAGAGAAAGGAAGAGAGAAAAGAAACAAAGTGGGATAATTGGAGGGAAAAAACTATCTTGATTTATAGCCTGAGGAGATGATTATGAGATGAAATCTTGTCAAATCATTGACTTGGGTCTTGCAACCATATGACAAATACTAGTTGTGCATATCAACTTTGGGTAATATTAAACCATCCCAATTTACAATGAGCAATCATTTATGTGCACTTTAGGAGTGCACAAAGGAAACACTCGACAATGCTCTAATGCTAAAATTATTGTTTAAGAATGTTACTTCAACTACGAGGATGAAAAGATCAAGAGAACAATGGAGAGAGACAATTTTGTATTGTAACACAAATCCTAAGTAATTCATTTTGAGCAGCAAGAGGTGACGATGATCGACAATATTTAAGCAAATATTTTATCTTTATTTATTTATTTTTTAAAGCGATGATAAAAGATAAAATTGTTTATAGGCTCTCGGTAAAATGGAAATGGTCTTTGCCAGTTAAGTTGAGGGCACTCTATTTGTGGTTTTGATGTAGGTTTCAACTTGCTTAAAGCATTAGAGGCGCAAAGCATGTGAACCGTAAGAAGAAACACGTGAAATTTCTGTGTTGCAAGTTGAGAATTAAAAAGTTGGTTCCAAATTTCAATATTCACATGCTACGAAAGGTTTTCTTTAGCACAAATTTGCACAAGAATAAATAAACATGGACATCTTTTTATTGGTTGCTGAGGTACAAGACAAGTATAAATAAGCTTATCTTACTTGTCATGTAAATAAACTATAATAAACCGGAGTAGGAAACTTCATAAAAAAAATATTATCGGAAATTGATACTATCACATACTTTTCTTGCAACACGAATAAATTTATTAATGCAAATAGAATGGTACATCAATTCAAAGACAAGTCGTAGACCAAGTCAGAAATGAAACAGTTAAGCTAGTTTATATAGTTTTCTATTGATCCTGTACTTAATGTTAGACTTCTGAACGGGTCTGCGATCCAAATTCGATTATTAGCATATTTGGATCCGACTTAAAGGTCTGTTTGGATTGGAATCCACTCGATCCCCAAAACATTGTTTTAGTAAAATCCGCAAGTATCAACAATTTTAAATTATATTTTAGTTGTTTTAATAATCTCCAATTTTTTGTTGAATACCTATTGTTTTGTAAATTGAATCAAATCATAACAAATTAAAATATATAATATGGAGATTTATGTGAAAACATCTAAACAGAAAAAATCATGCGAGAGAACGAGCAAAAAAATTCACTATGATTAAGAGTTACAAGAGAATTTAAGAGAAAGAAGAAAGTTGTCTTACAATCGTTACTAATTCTTAAGTCAATAAAATATATATATATATAGACAGGTATAGATTTCTTGGTTTTTAAAACTCAAATCATATTATTGTAATAAATTATATAATTTTAATTGATATGATTATTATAAAATGTCATAAAATTAAGATTCTTATTTTTGATGTTCAAGATTTTATCTTGGCATAATCACTTTGTAAATTAATGATTTTTCTTGTTGTTGAGTTAAGAATTTTTGTATATTATTTATTTAGTTTTTTATTCTTCAATAAAAATATTTCATTATAAAGAAAGTTGACTCTTTTTTGTGATAGTAATTTAACAGTATTTTGAATTTTCAAAAAATAGCATTTTTCATCTTTTATTTTAAACATAATTTTATGACTTCTTTAGTTGGTTTATGACACTTATTTATGATCAAATGATATTATTCAATTACAAAAAATAATGCAAGAGTTGTCATATCTTTACATGACAAATTATTAAAAATATACAAGTCCAACTTTATTTTATTCAATAAATTTCATTGTCAATGTATTATTAAAAAAATACGCATTTTAGAGCTTTTTAAATATATTTTTTTTACTTGCATTAGATTAACCCATCTTTACAGATTCCTATGGAAATATTTTTTTATCCAAAAAGCAAAAAAGCTGGGTCTCTCTCTACTGATCAGTGACGCTTTGACGTACCTAATTTGCTAGGAAAATAATTATATTAATATAGTTTACATAGTCTTGAGGACGAATACTGCATTCAAACTCTTTCAATTGTTTATTAATTTACATTTGGAGATTTCCTTGCCAATTCATTACCTATCCTTTTCGCAATAAATTCTAACTAATAAAGTCTGGAGTCTTCAATGACTTTTTAAATTTAGAATATATAAACATCGTTAAAAATGATGTTATCCTTCTTCTCCTTCTTCTTTTCATTAATTTAAGTTTTACGATTAAAATTAAAATATTTTATTTCCTGATTTAATTGTACGTTCAATTTTCTTGTTCAAATATCTTACTATCAAAGGTGATAATGGAGAAATACCAAAATAAATAATCAAATACAGTAAAAAAAAAACCCATGAAAAAACAAATTTAATTGGTATATGTATTTAGATTCAATAAAATTTATTAAAAAGAGAGTTATATTAAATAAAGATTTAAATAATATTTGTCAACTTAAAATCTAAATTATTAGATCAAAATAATATAATTTACTATTAAATTTATAATATAAGATTGTTTTGTGTGCCTTGCAACAAGTTTTTGTTCACATGATAATTTTTATATATTAAACAAATTCTCTTATTTATAAAATTATTTTAATTAATTATTTCAAATGTCATTGACAATGTCAAATCATCACAATTTAGATTTATCAAATACTTTTTCTTGAATTTGTTCTTATGACTAGTTCATTAAACCAATATTTTCAAATGTTATTTATTGAAGGCTTAAGTTAGGTTCAAGACATACGTAAAAGTTGCCAATATGTAAGATTAAAATTATTATTTAACATAAAAAATTGTGAAATATCTAACGTATATTTTTATATATTTCTTGATATTGTTAAATGACAAAAAAAAAATCAGAGTTTCCAGCATAGCTTTGCCTTCCTTGGGAAGATTAATATACTATTTTTTCTGTATTTAATTGAAAAACGATTTTTTTTGTAATTCAACATTAAAATCTATTTATTAAAAGAAATAATCTAATGCAAAGGAAAACGGGGTTTTTAAATGCCATGTCATATTTTCCTAATATGTTTTTTGTGACAGAAAAATTATCATTTCAAAACCGTGTGGCAAACATAGCACTCATGTAAAACTATATAAGAAATAAAAAATAAATAAATAAATAAAACATAAAATATTGTTTTCGAAAAAATTCAAAGGAGCAGACAATTGATTGCTCTATTCATACTTGTTAACGGTAGTTGGAATATTTACTTTTAAATTTTAATTAAACAAAATTCACGCAATAATAGATAGCACAAATCACAGTGGAGGAATCTTTCCATTACACTTTTCAAATACAAAGAATTTTTAATTTTGTTCCTTTGCTAATTAATATAATAAAAATTGTTTTATAAAGCTCTTTGTTTTTGTATCCTTTGTAAAAAAAAATGCATTAGAAGGCATTCTCATGCTTTGGAAACTCATATTAACAAATTTGATAAAAATTTATTATTTTAAGATATTATCTTATTTTTAATTATTTTATATTATTTTTTCTTTGAAAGAAGACTTAAGTGGATTATCCTATAATTCTTTATTTAAAAATTTACTTAAAGTCACTCTTTTTCTTATTACTCTAATCTTATGACATCATTAATGATTACTTTTCACATCTTTTAGTCTTAAGTATTATATGTTGCTCAACATTCACTTGATTTAAACTATATTGTATGGTAGGAGTTATGACTTTAATACATAATATTACAACTCAATTTTATTATATAGTGACTTTTTTTTATTATCTAATAGTCAAAATAAATTTTATCTTAAAAAGACTTTTCAATATCTAAAAATTATGATATTATATTTATAACTCAATTTTTTTATTTTCAATGTGAGATTATTTATCTTTGTATTCTTTGATAAAAAACTTATGAAAACTTATTTGTTTAGTGATTTCACCCGTGGGATATTACTGAACAATTATTCCTACAATTTCTTATCTTAAATGTTGCATATTTACAAGTGTTAATCTTATGATTCTATCATGTTAAGGGATGAAATATGACATAAAACTAACCATGCAATATTCTTACAACAAACATTGATCATAATATTACAAATTTATTGAAATAATGTTTAATTTCAACTTCAACATCCATTGATATGTCAGATGAGAAGTAAAATTGACTAGACAAATAATTATGAAGTATAAGTGCAAAATTATTAAAAATTGAATTTGCTTGTGATCTTTTATGTGTGGAAAACCTCTTAAAATTCTTATTTCATGACAAAAGAGATTATTATAAAACAAAAACTTAGAGTAAAAAGTATTTACTTTTTTAAGTTTTTTCTTCCTCCCTTATGAGATATTGTGTATTTTATTATGAGAATTGTCATTCCTCTCTCATTCTCTAAAAAAGTACAATAAAATTGAAAACTCAAAATCAAGTTATGCATTATGTGAGTTATATCAATAAGTATTGAAATTGGGTTGAACATATATGCTTATGTGGATAATTAATGAGTTATAATATCAAATCAATGGATAAAAATTATATTAGTTATATATTAAAACTTCAATATTGTTTTCAACTCATAATTTCAAATTAAATTTACTCTTAAACATCTCAATAAATCTTTTTCTTAATTGAAAGTTTCATTTCTCAAACTCTAAAACCTTTTGACTTTCAATTGAGTGTTAATAAACCTTTTGACTCAATTATATGAAGCATCATATGAGTTAGTTGACACTCTACTCATCCATAATGGAAATAATCATAGACCCATCAGAGTCACAAACCACTTGACTTAATTGAAATAAAAGTAATCATTTATTTTGATACCACTTTTATGAGAATTACAACATATAAAGCGCAAGTTCATCAAATATATATTTATTCAAGCACTTGATAACCTAAAGACTTAAACTTATAATATAAATATTAGTTAAAATTAGGACTTTAATATTTAACCCATAAATAATGATTTAATTTATTTGTAGCATTCTCATTCCAAATCTATTCTTACTCCAACATACTGAACTCCAACATACTTAACTCATGGCATCTACGACCAAATTTTTCTTATAAAATGTTTCACTAATTTAAAGTATATGACTTTACTTATAAAGTTTAGGATTTGTTATTATGTAGCAAATATAAGATTTATTTATTTATGTAACCTTAAAAACCTTGCATGAGACCAACAATTTCACCTATGTATTTTCACTTCTCACCTTCATCTAGTGTTATGGACCCATCAATTTTTTACAAAATTTATTTTTTAACCACATCAAATTATTATAAAAGTTAGCTCTTATATCAAATTATAACATTCTGATCTTACTACGTGAAAATATTATTTTTTTAAATTATCTTATTCTAACTCAACTAGAGTTACCTTAAAAAAGAGTCATTTTATGATCATTGTTCATAAAATTATTTCAACTCTTAACATGTTTAATAATAAAAGTTTCATAAAATTTAATATAGGTTTGTCCCTAAAGCGTATATTGATATTTTAAGATTATGATATCTTATATACAGACAAAGATATCTAAACACTTAATTACTAAAAAAATTAAGTTTATAAAGCGATGTCAAATTATTCGTATATTTGGATTCTAACATATTCTTTATTGATAATATGGGAGTAAACTTATTATAACTTTATGTTAACAACTCTATCGTTTAAGTAAAAATCTTTTTTAAATTATCCATCATGCTCTCTTTTAACTTTGAAATATTTTAATTAACCAAGTTAAGTGTCATATTAAATATCAAGAATATCAATGCCTAGCACACATCATGCAATATATAGATGATTTGAACTAGTTATTCCACCAAAAATGGCCAAACCATGAGTGAGATGTGAGAATCACTCAAAAAAAATCTTATGTGACTCCATGAAATCTTTATCGACACCATAAAGTATTGTATCAATAGATAATATCCATATTAAGGTATTGTGTGAGTTTATCACAAGGTTTTATTTGATCATATTAAAAAGAACCAAAACTTTGTGAGAATCATAAAGTGCATAAAATACTTGATTCTAAAAAACATCACCTTTGATAACACCTATTACAAGAACTATATTAAACAAGGACCTATATTAAGTAAAAAAAAAATATTAATTATATATTAAAATCTCAATATTATAATAAACTCATAATATAAAACTAAACATTTATTCTCATTTCATCTCAATATTATCATAGTTTTCAAAAGTTCTATCATAAACCTATTGGTGGGACATTTACAAATAATTGGAGAGAGCTAAAAACACTTAATTATGGTCGACACAATCATCTAACTTTTAAAACAACGTATAGATGGCTCAACATATAGCATTTTGCTGACATGATGCTAATAAAATTCTTAAAAGAATTGATCAAATAGTGATCTTGAGAATTTACTATCAAAACTAATTTTGTAGTCCATCAAGCCATCATAAATGATGTATAATTTAAACATAAATTTTATTTTCATTTATATGTTTTAAAAATTATGTAATAAAAATTTTGAAAACTCAAAAAAAAAGGCAAGTGATTTGTTGTTATAAAATTTAAAAAAAAAACATAAAACAAAAAATTACTATTAGAACTCAAACTACAACATTTATTGAACCACTATAAGCCTTTTTTATTTCATTTTTTAAATCATTTTAAAAAAAATTTAAATTTATTTCTAATAAATACTTTTTATCAAAATCTTTACTTCCATTTTTTTTTTTTCATAATTTAAACTGAGGGTGTTGTTGGCATGCCAGGTGTTCAGATGATAGGAGCTTTCTCACTGCAGCATGAAGCTAATCCTTGTTTAAGTGCATTTTACGGTAAGCTATACTGGGTATGGCTATGCTTAAATCCCTAAATTGAAGATTGAGATAAGCACAGCTCATAATTCACTTTATATATTTATATAAAATAAACGTTATCGTTTTTTCTGGTCACAATACGTTGAAGATAGTTACTCTGACGTGTAAAATTCTACTTGATGTACTTCCTCATTGTTAACTAAGAAAAAATATAAAAAAAAATGACAAAAAGGCTGTATAATTGTGATAGCTGCTTTATGGCTTATCACATCTGGTCCACAAGCTGTATTATTGACTCAAACCCAAAAGGGTCCATCTTATGACTTCATCATGTTAAGCGATGAAGATTGATATAAAACTGACAATACAATATTCATATGACAAATGAATTTACAATTTTGTTAAATTGATCTCTAACGTTAATTTTGGATGCGTAAAGATAAGTAGACAAGTGATTATGAAGACAAGCGTAAAAAATGTTTACTTTCTACCACATGAACTATTGCGTATTTTCTTTAGTGTGATATTGATTTTTAATTAAATTTATATTTTCTTAAAAATATTTTTATATTTTTTTGTGTTTGTCACTGTTTTATCATTGGGCATTTGGGTGTTTTAGGTAAACGATGGGTTCGACGATACGATCATTTCCTCAGGTACAAAACAAATTTTTAAAAATTCTTAAATTCGTCATTAACTAATGAGCTTAACTATGGAGCTTACAAGTGGCATTCAAATAGGAATGCCGGCTGAAACGGGCTTCACTGCCTTCAGTGGCTGGGGAGAATTATTCTTATTTTGATAAATAAAACATTTATTTTTCTTGGATTTTGTTAAGAAAATGACTTACCAAAATGCTTCCAATATTGTGTGAAAGCTGCCTTAATAAATAAATTATTATTTAAAAACTAGCTGGATAAGTTCATGTCTAAAAATTTTGTATCCTTTCTCTAAATTAATTTAATTTAGAGAAAGAAAACCTTTTTTAACCACATAACGTCTATAAAAATGTCTTTTTTTTTTACAAAAATTGAATTAAAAATGGGTAAATATGCCTTAAAATAGTACGATATTCTTATGCAATTAACAATGTGGTTTACATGAGATAAGCATATGTAATTACAGTAAGAGCAATTTCATTGTGCATAAATCATGCGAAGTTTAAATTGATTATTAGGAATAACAAAATCATAATTCCTTGCAAGTTATGGAAGTGCTTTGCTAAATGTAATTATTACATTAATTAAAGTATAATAATTCTTTAGTTGTGCTTGTAATTTATTATTTCAAAAATAATTTATTTAATTAATTTTCAAATTAAATGATAAATGTAGTTTTTTTATTTTCATAAATGTTATAATTTAGAATTTAATTATTCTTTTATTAATTTAAAAAAGATAGATTTATATGATTTTAAAAATCTCTCATACAGATATATGTTACGTGTTTGTATAGAATTTTTCTCGAGAAGACATATATGATTTTTATCTTAAATTTTTTCTTTTCCTTTTCTCTAATTTTTTTCTCCATTAACCTAACCTCTCTCATATTCTCTCTTTGCTCAATTTAATACCCCTCTTGCCACTTTTCTCTCTTCTAGCTACTTGCTACTTATCATTTTTTTTCTTTCTTTCTTTTCTCTCTTTTTTTTGTCCTTAGTTCTCTTTTTCGTTTCTCATATTTCTCCTCTCTCTTTAAAGGATGTTCATTGAACCCTCACTCTTTTAGATAGCATACTCTATCAAAATAATGATAGAGGATTTTTTAATAATCTATGTCTATGATGCTTAATAGGATAAAAGCTAAGAGTTTTGGTTTTCCAAATGTCCTTAGTAATAGAAAAAAATACAACCATTATAACAATTTGAAAATTCTGATTACCTTGGTTGATTAAAAGAGTAAGTCCAACATCAAATTACAAATACCATAGAAACTAAAACCAAAGTTACACAAAACATTACAATAAATAGGATGTTAAGTGAGAACACAAGAGATAGTAAGTAATGATTAATATTATGATTTGATAAAACAGTTTGGTTTGTGAATCCTCAATGGGAGAGTTGAAGCCTTAATTATTGGCAAATGTGAAGTAGTTATTTTAGTCATTGTGATTGAGCATGGCTACAAAGATGATATTTAGTTGCTTGATTGATTGTAAAAAATAAATATCTTTTTATCAATAAATTATATAAGGGTATTAAAATCAAAATATTAAAAAAAATATAGAATCTCACTTAGATTGGGATTGTTAAGAGAACATTAGGCATTCACTATCAAACTTGATCATGACTAATGAATTAGGTTCCATTTGATCAAGAGATAGGACTTTGATACTTCATCCAATGATCCCATCCTAAGTAGCTGAGATCGAGTAAATGGATGATGAAGACTATTGGCTTGGTCCATATAATGAGAAGTATTTGGTCGAGATGATGAACCTTAAGATTAGAAATATGGAATTGGGCAATAAAAATTTTGATCATGATGATAAGATATTTTTAATTTTTATCATCATTAAAAACGATTACATTAATCATACATAAACATTACTAAGAAAATAAGTATTGTGATTAGAAACAAACTACTGATCCTAATAAAAAACATAATAATACTTTGATTTAATCAGACGATCTAACAAAAATGTCACAAAAAACATTGATTACATAAAAATGCTCAATGCTAAAAATCATAGTCAAACGTCAACTTAGTTTTTAGTTCACCTTTTCAAATTTAAGCCCTTGCAAAGAATTGATATTTGGCAAATTGTATAATTCTGTTATACATCCGGTCGGGTTAAGTTACAGAGTTCCTAGTAGACATCGTAACGAATTTCCCGCGTATAAATACCTTCCACCATCCAGGTGGTCGATAAAATTAATAAATCATTGCGCTCTTCTCGTCATCCTTACATAACAGCAAACGTTCAAAACGATGAGGTGCAAAATCCACTCTTCTGATCCCGGCGCTGGCGTCTGCGCCTGCTGCCTCCGTGAAAGACTCTCCGCCCTCGCTTCATCAGCCGCCGGAAAAGACTCCGTGCCCCCAACCAGTTCCCGTCAGAAGTCGGATCTCTCGTCCGCTCGGCAGAGTGTCCTCTGTCACCGACCCGCGCGCCATAGTGTCTCCGGTTCCGCTTCATCCGCGGCAGCCATCACCGCCGGAGGATGCGGAGGCGGAAAGCCCCCCATCGTACCTCCTATTTCAGGCGATCCCAACCTTAAGAGAAGCGAATCCGATCGGTTCAAATCATCGAAATCTAATTTCTGGCTCGTAGCCCTAATTCGAGGCCGGGGGAAGGGAAATAAGAAGGCATCGCCGCAGGTCTCATCGGTGCAGGAGGATGTCGGTCTAGGGCAAGCAAGGAAGCCGCACGTCCCTGAGGTGATTGGCCGTGGTTTGTCACCGGCTCCGGAAGAAGAGACAGCGGAATACACGTCCGATGGCGAACTCACCATCGCCCGACGACTCCCTAGCCGTTCTCCAACGACACAGAAATCCACCGTGGCGCAGCACGGTAAAGGTCAGGCGAACCAGAATCCGCGCAGTATATCGAGCTTGGCTCTATGCCTGAGCCCGCTCGTTGGGCCGAGCCACAGCAATCGCCGGAGCTTTGCAACTCCAGAAGTAGGGTTCACCGGAGGAGAGATCCGGGGGACTTTCAACCGGAGATGCGAACGTGTTGCTGTGCCGGATGCATCGTTCGTTCTGGGGCCGAATCGGTCGAGGAAGTTAGTAGATTTGGGTAAGGCTTGGTGACGAAAACCGACCTTCCTCTTCCGAATCTGATTTCTCCCCCAAAGTTTCAATGAGATATTTTGTGAAATGTATTGACGAAAGTTGTTAGTTATTCCTATATTATCATGGGATCGTAAAACGAAGCGAGATTTTTTCTTTTTTTTTTTTTTAATTTTTTGAAAAACTCCGTCGCTTTGATTCCTATATGGATCTGCCTATATATAATTGGGAGTTGTTATGGGTCAGTTGTTACCTGTTGTCTACATATGTAGCTTTTACGCTGCCATCGCATGCATCGTCCAAGTCAGCGTTTCTTGTTTTAATTATCTATATTTAAATATAATCGAGTTTTTGGATCAATTCATAAAACTTCAAACGTGATCGTTTCAGCAAGTTCGATTCTGCCTGAATTCTATTTTTTTTTAATTATTTTTTGGACAAAAGTGTCAAGCACAACATTCTTCAACCATCTTAATGGGCACTAATTTGTGCAAAAAGAAAAAATTTAGGTTGATTTGATCATTTTTAGAGCCCGATGCCCTAAGGACAATTGTACCGTCGCTAAGAATGAATAATTTAGTCTTGTAATGGTTGTATATGGGAAGAGGGAGAATTAACATGGAGGGTTCTTGGACGATTTGTTTAATAAATTGATCAAATAAATTGGTTTTTTATTAGAGGAAATTGAGTTTAATCACAAAATTGAAATGAATAAAAGAAAAAATAAACATAACTTAGAAATTAGAAAAATAAATATAGATGCAAAAGATATTATTAAAAATCATCTATTCGATATTTTTTTCGTTGAAAAGTATTTATTTGTTTGATTTGTTGTCTGACGCTTTGGCCGGGATGCATCTCAAGAAGCAGTGTTACAGGAAGTCTTCAGAAAGCTGACGTTGAAGAACTCCTTAAGTCACAAGCTGGAGGTGAACAGAAGCAATTGGAGCTGAGTTTGAAGATTTGACGAAAACCGTCCATAAACTGTTAAAAAAAAAACTTTAGAATTGCTCTCAAAACATGAAACCTGACAAAAAAAATGCCATCCATTGAACTATTAGGATGTCTTTTGGGCTTGCCACAAAACTTTTATCATCAAAATTAAATCGAAGAAACACAAACTAATATGTATTTATATATTTATTTTTAATATCATGTTCTAATCATTTTTTATTTAATGTTATTATAAACCCAATATTTTTTTATCATAATTCTTAAAAAAACTAAGTCTAAATCATCCCGCGTAAAAGAGAACATCTTTTTAAGAAAAGACAAGCATTGGCATTGTCACCTCCGCCAAACAACTAGCGCTGTTAAGTGCAGTGGTTGGCCGTACGACCACTTGCTGAAATGTTTCCCTAGATTAAAAATAAAAAATAAAAAATAAAAAATCTTAATCATTGAGTTTATATTTATCCTAGTCTTTGTATCATTAATTTAATTTCAACTGCACATTTTTATTTTAATATATCAAATTGTATTATATTTTTACTGCATATCTTTTTCTTTTTAATCTTTTTGAGTTATAATCTTACTATATCCAAATTATGACATTTCAATCATAACAAAACATGGGATAAAATTAATTAATACCAAATAGAATTAACCAAATAGACTTCAAGGCTGTTGATTTGAAGTTCTATTAAAAAGTTATATATCTTAATAAATATATTATTAATAATTATTTGAAAAAATAATTAATATTCTTAAGTAACTAAACAATTTTTTTATTTTTAATAAAAGAATAAAATAATTATTAATATTACTCTTAAAACATAAAACATTTTTTCCCATGTTATTTTTATTTTTAAATTAAAAAAATATATTTTAAAAATAATTAGGTGAATATTTTATTACATTTTTATAAAAAATTTTTTTTTAAAAATGTACCAAATATAACTCAAAACCATCGTAATTTTCTTCCGCTTAAAAAAAAAAAAAACAGTGGATTAGTTATGCATATGTCATGCTTGTGTACGCATGCCGATTTTCTGCTTCTGCTCCCATCTACTGCCCAGAAACGCATAAACAAGAGTCCACTACGTCACTAAAGCCGGCGTCTATTTGGTTTATTTTACACATAAGAAAACTCCGGTCACCGCTAAGCCAACCACATCAACGCCGACAGCTCCGCCGCCGCTAAGAACTGGCATATACCGATTTCTGGCGGCCGTTCAATTGAAAGCAATACCTGTTGGGAAACATGTTATCTAATAATGTTGAAAAAAAGACAAGTTGTTTTACATTGGATAAAAAAACACTAATTTCTCCAGTGACAAGCTTCTGAAGTGCCCTGCAATTGAGATGTAACCAATAGATAACTGGAAAGAAACTCCTGCCTTCATTTATGTATGCTAGATGGTCAAATATAGCTAGAAGAGCCAAGTAGTAAGTCATACATGTTGTCCGAAGACAATAAAGTTGTACCGCCAATAATCAATTCCATGTCTGGTCGACTGCTTTCCGAAATAGCTTCAAAAGCTTCACGAATCTGGTAGCAGCGATGTTTGAGTATAAGTTTTAAGTACACAATGGAACCTTGACATCATATAAAATGAATGGAGATACAAACCTCAAGGCCGTTAATGCCTCCAACGACAAAAACTATAAGAACATTTTGATCTCCAGGACATGGTTTCCCCTGCATTAGAAAACAGCATTACGGCTTAATTAGGATATGATATGCAGTACAACATGGAAAGAATTAAAAACCGAGACATACCTGTCCAAGGCCAAATCTACCAAATCCACTCTTGAAAAATCGGCCTACAGCGGATGAGTGGTATTCTAACCCTGGTATCTCATACTTGGCCATTACTGTAGCTAAAAGCTTGTAAAGTAATCCTTTCCTGGCATAAGGATCACTTCCATAGTTAGTTGGGGATGTTAATCCTTCAATAAAAGATGAACTTCTCCATTTTAAACCAGATAACTTGTGAAATAATTTGAACAACTGATCTATCCTGTCTCGCAGCTCTAGTTTAAGCTGCATGTCTCCATATGCTTGGTCATTCGAGATGCTGGTGTCTTCGTCATCCCAGTTGCCCCACTGATCATCGAAGTCATCCTCATTCTTTGTAGATTCTTCTTTTTCTGCATTAGCTGCAAGTTCCTTCTCTAATCCATTGAGGAACTTTAACTTAGCCATTGTTGGGTTTTCTAGAATGAAATCTACAATAACTTCCTTAAGGGAATGCTCCTCCTCCCAGGAAAAAGGACCAGTGGATTCAGATGTCTGGAAATTTTCACCTGCCAAAATATATCCTATTACTGATAGAAGTAACGCATCTTTGAAAGTAAGAAGACCAAGCTGTGATGCATCATTTTTATCTTCCTCAAAAGATTTCCCTAGAGTGCTTGTACTGATGAGATCACGAATATGGCTCAAAAGACTCTGGCTGTTGTCTACTGAACTAACAGCCAGTATTCTCTCGGCACTTACAAATGCATCCCATCTGGAACTATGGCCCTTACTCATCACAGTTTCAGCAGCTAATGCTAACTGGAGAATCCCTTTGTTCCTTAATAAAGAAATTTGATCTGGAACCAACTTTTTAACCATGGCATTAAGTTCTGAGATGACGGAAGAACCCAAAAGTCCTTTTAAAGGCACTTTCTCATGCTGCAAACCTTCCATAAGCCACTTCTTTATTAGAAGGGTCCCATCTTTCACACCTTTGGTAAGTATTGCTTCCGAGTAATTTGTTCCTGTGCAATTGCACAGAAAGCATCCACCGAATGAGCATAGTTCATCGTCATGTGATCTATCCTGAAGCTTGTCAGCATTGTCAGATAGATCAGCAGCTTCTGAGTTAGCATCACTGGCATACCAACCTGATCGGAATGCTCTAATATTCTCTTTTAGAGTATTCGAAGTTGAATCAGAAGCTATCTTGCTTAACATCTCTGAAAAGGGAATTCTCAAATCAAGCGGAGAATGTTGTACATTAACAAGTGCGTTATTTTTCAAGGAATGGGAGCTTTTCATGGCTAAACATGATGTAGCCCTTTTCCTGCGAGGCAAAGAGGAAAGCACTCTATCAAGAAATGAATCACCATGGCAACAGGGTGTCAAAAGATCAAGAGTGCGATCAACGAGCAATAAACCAGCTGATCTTCTATTCCGCCGGCCAACATCATAAAGGCTTGACATGTTGGTCAACATCTTGCCAATGATCTTTGATGTATCGCCAAGGGAAAATATTTCCATCTTCAAATCCATCTATAGATTTTTTTTTAAAAAAAACAAAACATCTTAACCCAATATAGCATAATTTGGGTCCTAGGAAACAAATAATTAGTAGGTAGAGAGAAATATGTGATCAAAGAATTAGGAAAGGTCAGACATACCACTGAAGCAAAATTATGAAGGAAATGAGCTGACAGAGTTACTCCCGGCGGAACATCATCACTATCAGAAGATTTTCCAGTGCAAATCAACGGTAGACCAGCACTAAGTGAATCTTCACAATTGTTTGACAGGCGTGCTTCTGCGACTGCACCTTCTGAAGGAAGAAGGAACACTCTTTCCGAAACTGGACACAGAATCATGGGGTAATGATGCACAGTGACCTGAAGTCTTGCAAAACTATCTATACCTCTAGAATTTGACTCATGACATAAATCCTTTTCACTTGAAATGGGCTCAATATTTGGATCAGTATCCACCATATCATTAGGAGATAACATATAAGGCTGACCTCCTGCGGCATGTTTTGTGTCACCATTATGTAAACATTTCTTACTTCTCTTACTCATAATTAACTCTTCATAGTCTTGGACAAGTAAGGATTCATATTCATGAAAAGCATCTGGCCCAAGTGGTGAATCAGCATATGCAGAATGTGCTATCTGGAGTCATGTAGCAAGGTAGTAAAAATTGGTAGAGGTAGAAAAATAACTCTGAAAACAGCCAAGCCACTTTTTCTTAACAGAGGTAAGAGAGCATAAAAATAAGATAATTATTGCTAAGAGGTGGATACTAAGTTGGACCATGATCCACAAAACAAAGGGATAAAATGAACACATCTATGGAATGATTGAAAAATTCCAAGCCTCTTATTTAATGTAATCTCTCAGGAAGTCAGCCTTAAAGGTACAAAGATGTAACATGCATACCAGTGTATCTTCCAATATGAACAGATGAATTGTACAAATTTGCTCATGCAAAAAGGATAAGAAGATAAAAGAAGATATAAATAGGATTGCAATGAAAGACCTTGTATACATGGAGCTTAATAAAAGGATTGTTATTATGTAGATCATTAAACAATGAAATGATTTATATAACCAACATGGCACTGCAATTAAGGCTTGTTGTTGTTTCCTTCTAGTCCACCCTATAGGAAAATATTCATAACTGTTTCTAACACAAAAAATGGCACCATTTACTTAATTTTACTATAAAATTTTACCGCTCATTTATGTGAAGTACAACAAATAGTTCCTTTGTCATGTTTAATGCAGACCATTCAGTTAACGAGATCTTTGGAGGCATCAGGGAAGGAAGGCTCATATAACAGAAATACAAAATAACCGATTCGTAACAAAGCTAAATTAAGTCATTTTGGAGAAACTCCTGACGAGCCAAACCTAAGAAACCAACAATGCTACAAGCACAGGTCTGTTAAAGTTAAGCCCAAAGCTTCTTGGCCTGTATTAAGTTTTCTTACTAGTAAATTACAGCATTGAACTACAAGCTAAGCCCCTGCCAGACAGAGATTAGTAAATTATTGTACTACATATAACACCAAACTTTGCCAGTTGTGTTTGAAAATATAATACTACAAATAAAATAACAAACTCTAATAAAAATATACATAAATCAGCACCTCTGAGATAGATGTAAATATAATACACCGAAGAATAGTCCGATGGGTGACCAAGCAACGCAATATATACCGGTGTGCATCACTAAGAAGGTGTGACGTAATAACTACAATCTTCGTTGCAGGAAGTAAGTCTGAATTCCAATTTGCAGTCTGCATCCAAAATAAACAGTAACAAAATATATGCTAAAACACGGCTAAGTTAGAACACACAAACTGATAATGAATTAAGACATGATATAATAAATTTGACTAACAAACAACAACATGCAAGTTCAAGTAAATAAAGCTCCTGAATAATCTATAATATAATACAACAATACCAAGGGCCAACACAGTTAACC